>JAQSUU010000275.1:12431896-13647845 GCA_038087645.1 Saccharum hybrid cultivar R570
TCACCTGCCCTTGGACCCTCTGGCTCCCTTCTAAGGCGACTTCCACTTTTCAACTTCGCAGCCTGAGTTGAGCTACTAGGCTTCGTGGTCGGCAACCTCGGGCCATCCAGCTAAATGTCAGGCATGCGTCCAAAATGACATAGAAGGCTCTAGGTCTCGGTCCTTAATCGACACAGGTGGCATCACTACAACCGTAAGACCCCACCCAGTCTTTTATTCATATTACCACATGGTTCTTTTCCATGATAGCAAATATAGCCAACCGTGACTAGGTAAAGCCCTATATCTCGTAGGTGACAGGAAATCACCCGACTTCTACCGGTCTAATTAAGCAGGGCTAAGCATAGATACGATCCTGTCTACATAGGATTCAATGTTCAAATTGCTGGACAAGGAGGGTTATCAATGCAGCAAAGGTTTTCAACCAACTCCTATAACGTAATGCAACAATACATATATAACATGGATATATAGATAATTTCTTTGAAAGTAGGAGGCTTATAATGCTCTGGGGCTTGCCTTAACCGTAAGAAGATAGTTCAAGGTTTGGCTTCAAGAACGATTCCCACGTCTTCTCTGGCTTCGTCGGACTGGACCTCCGACTCTCGAATGGACTCCAACTTTGAGGTTCATGCCTTGTGGAGCTTCACTCATGGCCTGATTCTCGGCACTCCTATTGCATGTATATGCACCAATGAATTTCATGTATGCACCAAGGATGACATGATGATTTATGAACATGTATTAATGATGTGAAGATGAATGTAATGACATAGCAACATCAAGCACAAACCAAGTTATGTGGTGCTCTATTCAAATCACTTTAAGCTTAGGTGCAAATCTCCTCTCGGGTATTAACATGTTTGAACATCCCTAAGAAGCCACTAACTGCCACAAAGTTGAGACTAAACACACACATAACAAGATTCCAGAAATTTAGCATTTCCAACATGTTAACAGCAGCAGCTAAGAGGACATTCTGGAAATCTTATGAAATTTTCTATATTTCATTTATAAACATCTAAGCATGATTTCATCATTTACCAGGTCAAAATAGCACTTGTACAGAATCTGTTCTAGGAGACAGAGAGCACTTCCAAAACTGAACCTAGTTTGGAACAGCTGCCATTTCTAAAATATAAGTCCAAATGCTACCAAAATTTACCACCAACTAGTTAATGAAGTTCTCAACAACTTTTCTATAGATCACCAAGCATGAAAACATCAATAACATAGCCTAATTTGCTTAACCACCAAATCTGTCCAGAAAAGATAGATTTATACAATTAAATATTAAGTGATGTTGAGAACATCACAAATGACCTACCCAACTTCACAAACAGTTAGATCATGTTTAAGTAACACCAAATCAAGTCATGGCACTAGCATAAACATTTATCTAATCACCCTTTTCTATTTACTTTGAGTGCATAAGCATAAATGGCGTCACATAATATACTCATAAAATTCTAATAAAATTACAGAGGCAAATAAATACTAGCAAGAGGCTACCATAAAAATTTCACTTCATTTTAACAAGCAGATATGGATATATAGAAATAACAACAAAGATAAGTGCTAATAAAGCCTATAACAAAGAAATTTCATAACTGGAGCAAATGACCTTCAAAAAAGCTGAAAATTTAAATAGAGCATCTTTATACCACACTTAGCATCTCACAAAAATTTCACGGTAAAAGGATCACTACACAGTGAGATACAAAAATTACCAAAATCATATTGTTAAATAAAGTGCCTAACAAAGTAATTTCAAACTCTAGAAAACATCAACTAACATGTAACATTTTAATGCACAACTGCATAGTACACATCATGAGGATTCCAAAAAGTCCTCATTTTCCTTTTTATTATTTTTCTATACATTTCTATGAATTTAGAAAGTTCAACAACTATTTATAACAAACCAGAAAAGATAAAGCTAGAAATCCTAAACAGGCCGAAGCCACTCGGCCCGCTAAGGCCATGGGTAAACCGGACCAGCCGGCCCACCCGAGGCCCAGCAAATAGAATCAGAGGGAGAGGGAAGAGGGTGACGCCAACATGTGGGGCCCTACTGTCATAGAGACAGAGGCGGGGGGAGCTACGGCTGGTGTTTCCTCGCCGCCGGTGACCCCTCGGGTGAATCCGACGGCATGGCTATGCTCCCCACCTTGACCCACATCTAAGCAACCCGTTTCCCCTATCTCTACCACACCAAGCCATGCATGACACCGATGAGGACGGATGACAGCGGCGGTGCTCATCGACGGCGGCGCAAACGGCCATCGCAAGGCAAGGCAAGCACAGCTACGGGTTTCTAGCAACATGGCGAAGCTAACGAACCAATTAGCATGGCACAAAATCGACCGTAACATCACAGCTATGAGTGGCGCTCTCGCGGTGACCACGGAAGCTCGTCGGAGTGGCGGCGTTGCTCGCTGCCGAGACAAAAATCATGCGGTGGCATGCCACGTGCTGCAAGCTCTACTCCTACTCACCACCAAACATGCATCAATTTAAACACTAAACAAACAAGTGCACCAAATCAAAGCTTGATGTGGCGGTGGCCATGGCGGGCGCACCGTGCACCGGTGGCGTCCCCGCAAACTCACCATAGTAGTGGTTAATCCACTAGAGGCTTCACGATATATAGGAGAGGGTGACTCCAGAACGAGCCAAGGAGAGGGCTGCGACGCTCTGCATTGGTCTGGCCATGGTGAGCCTCTCGCTCGGATGCACGCCGGTGGAGACAGAGATGGCGGCGATGGATTTGCCTCAAGGTCAACACGCGCCAGGCATGGCTAAGTGGTGCAGATGATGGCGCGGAAGCTAGGGAAGCTATAGGCATGAGCGGTTGAGCACATACATGGTGGTGCAAGCGCTGGGCATGGTTATGTGCATGGAGGTGATGTCGCTAGAGCAGAGTGAGGCAGGGGAAGGCGGAGCAAGAATGCGAGCGGGAGGAGAAGAAGAAAATGAGAGAGGGACAAGCTCACGATGTCGTGGCGATCATGTAGGACGTCGTGGCCCGGCCGGTGGACACGCGTCGACATATGGCTTGCCAAGTGGCGAGTAGGGCTTGAGCTCAGTCGGCCACTGCACCTCCCCCTTCACCTCCATTCAGACAAAGGAACCGAATAAAACAGCCCCCTTCACAACCCTCTAGATCCTAATCTAGCCAGATTTAGCGAGAAGCACAATTAACAAAATGGTAGAGCTATAGGTGTGCTACAAGATTGTCAATAGGAGCTTGGACTGATTTGGTTTATTTTGGGAGTTATAGCTCTCCAAAGTAGGTCACATGAAAACTGAAACTGAGTTTCAGTTAGAAAGATGACTGATAGCCGATAATGATCGAAGCTTAACTCCTAAACCAGCCCGAGTTAGAGATGGGTGATTCTAGCAAACTTGTAGAGCTACATTAGGTCTCCAATTTTGTCAATATGGACTTGAGCTAGTTTGGCCAGGATTTGGAACTACAGAGCCCTAAACTGGGGTACACTAAAACTGTAAGTCAGTGCATGACTTAGAAAAATTTTGTTAAGTGTTGGGTAGTCTTCTAACTGACTTGTGGGTCCTGTTTGAGCATGTTCCAGTCATTTTCATGAGATAGCCATATTGAGACTTTTGTTCCTTGGTAAATTTTCTACCACTTTGGTAAAGGGTGCACATCCATGCAAGGTCTATAGGTTAGACTTTTTAAATAGTCAAAGTAAGACACTCTATAGGTCACCTCATGGTCAAACCTCACCTAGAGGGCAAATTATTCAATTTGGTCAATATGAACAGTGCTGCATTAGGTGTCCTAAGCATAGTTAAGCTAATAGAGATCATGTTAGAGCATCACAAGTGTCATCTACACAAAAACCTTATTCAAACATTGTGTTGCAAGTATGTGTTACATAGTTTAACTAAGCATGTTGCATGTGTTGCATGATCATGTTTCAAGATGTTGTGTCACCCATCATAATAATACAAGTCTAAGGCATACATGAGCTATTACTGCAAGCAAGAATACACATAGTGATGCTCTAACATGATCTCTATTAGCTTAACTATGCTTAGGACACCTAATGGAGCACTATTCATGTTGACCAAATTGACTAATGCACATGAAATGATGGTGCACATGTTCATGTCATGCTCATATGGAGACAATGAATGTTGCAGATGTTTCAATGTTATGTTTCAATGATAATGCACATGAAATGATGGTGCACATGTTTATGTCATGCTTGTATGGATGCACATATGCAAGGAAAACACCTAGGGTGTTACAGCACACACCATAAATGCCTTGGTAAGGATCCAAAAATACCACAGAGAAGAGACATGAGAGGGTCATACACATGAATCTCTGAGTTTTATTTGAAAATCTTGCAAGAGCTTCAGACATGGCGCTTGACTCGACCATTCTGTCTTTCAACTACTCAAGACCCAAGTGATCGCTATAAGCCACATGGTAAAAGGTAATATGAGTGGATTTGAAATCAGGATAGTTCATTCCAATCGGGAGGAGAGTTCTTGTTTGAACGCATGTGTACTTTTAAGGCATGAAAGCATTGTAGCAACTCCTGATCCATCACCGAGTTTATCTTTGCTCAGGGACGAGCAAAAGGTAAGCTTGGGGGAGTTGTTGATGGTAGATAAGTGTCAATTTTAACCATCAATGAAACATGAAAAAGGACCTAAACATAATTACCACTTAGATCTAGGGGCTTTACTAACAGAATTCCACAAGTTTTGGTGAATTTCTATTTCTATAGGGTGTCAGCTGAAAAGAACCAAGGAAGGCCCACATGTCAGGTTTACATAGAGACAAAAGGGCTACGCATAACTTTTCTGTAATCTGGAAGGTACGAGAAGATCTAGAAACAAACGGGAGGCAAAACAGGCCCGAAAGCCGAGCGACCACCCAAGGGGTGGGGGCGCCCGCCCCACCTGCAGAGCCAATCAGGCTCTATCTCGCAGATCATGCCTCCACCGCCTTTGAGGATGAATATTAATCATAGATCAAGGTCGGTATGATCCGAGGGCTGTGGTGCTTCCTAGAGGGCTATATAAGCAAGGCCCCTGGCCCTTAGAGTAGGCATCCCCCTAAACCCTAATTCATTATCTCCTAGTCGGGATCAGGTGAGAGGTGTCCCATGAAAGGATGACCTCTCTAGGGGATTAGGTCTAGCTTCTTCAATGTAGTAGATTAGTATCTTGGGAGAGAGGGTCGAGTTGGGATCTTGCTCTAGGTTTTGGATCTAGTCATAGAGGCTTGGTAAAGCCTTGTATCTTCACTTCAACATTCTGTAAGACTTATACTTATTCTCTTATTTACATGGCTATGCTTACTTTGAATATATCTTGCTAGTTGAGTTTATCATTCCTTTTGTGTGCTAGTTCATAGAGGACTTAGCCTCTAGTTTGTCGACTAGGCTAGGTAGCCGAGCCTTGTGTAAGCGTGGTGCTTACACGATGCTCTGCCTATGAGTACACCTTGTTCCCTAGTTGTATGGTAGTTACGGGAGGTGACAGCCCTGTCCATATCTATCAAGCAGGTTCTTAAATTATAGGACCGTAGTCACATCAGTAGAGGTATCGTTTGTGGTGCTCTCTCCTGTCTAGTGGCATCCTAAAGTGCACAAGAGTGTGGTAAGTCTTAGCATAGTTGGGTATACCTTTACCATGTGATAAGAATATCATAGGAATCTACCTCACCCGTTGACCTCCCAAGTTAACTAGTTGCATATCTTTAGTGACCTATCCCATGTGTGTCATATTACATAAATCCTACCATTTCACATATCATTTACCCTTGCTATATTCTATTTGGTTTACTAGGTTAGTAGATACATGATGGTGAATTATCAGATTCTTTAACCCTTCCTTCCCTGTGGTAAAATATAAATAACGATACCTGGTTTACTCCTGGTAAAATGCTACAATGGTATGTTATGTGCGCTTGTGGAATCCTTCATATTTTAGTTACACTTAATTTATACCAACAAGGACTTTAATTGAGAACCCAAGATATTAGTTCAAAACAAGTAATGTAGGTTTCATATTGATATGGATTACATAAGCACAACACATAGGTACTAATATGGATTGCATACTATGAAATTCAAGCAGTAAACAATAAGTTACGATATGGATTATATAAGCACAATGCACAGGTACCATATTGATTGGTGCAAAATTGCAACTTCAAAATTAAATGATGATGCCAAATTGGCTCCTGCCACTATTGCTTTTATTAACAGTGCACATGAGTTTCTATTTATACAAAGGCTAGAGTAACAATAAAACACAACCATCACTTACAAATAATTGCAGCTATACAACATAGGAGTGAGATCCTATAGCCTGGTGGTACTTCACTTTTGCATGGTTTTGCTTGTTCTTCTCAGATCCATGAGTCAACTCTCCTAGTCATGTTGACTTTACTCTCTTGGACTGCCTTCCTCTAGGATTGATCTTAGCGTTGCCTTTTGTCTTGCTGGTGGAGCCCCCTCTACAACTTCTTTCAACCGGACGCTAAAATTGGAGAAAGAAATTTAAGCAGCAAGTATGTACAAATTGCATTGCTATCTAGACAACAAAGCATTGCATTGCTATCTACCCCCCCCCCCCCCCCGCCCGAACTCAATATAAGATAGAACAAGCACCTCAACTACAAGGGTCATTGGCTCATCTTGTAAATCTGAATATATTTCATCTGTATCACCAAATCCCTCAACTACCTCCCCTAGTTCTTCCATCATCCTATGATTCTTTGTGATTTGTGCCTCCCGCTCTCATTCAAAAGCATTTAGTGACTATTTATCTAGATTACAAAGGTATTTATTAACTAAAGCCTCTACCCAATGTCAACATAACAGAGCAAGAGTTTGCAAATAAGCACCTAACTAGTAACTACAACTTATACAAAAGTCATTAATCCAATAAAGCACACACTATAGGAAATATGTAACCCCATCGCTATCTACATATCCTAGGTTTAACCACTACAATACATCACACTATCATAAAAGGAATTTGGGTACCTCTTCCTTCGTGTACCTTGGCTACACTTCATCGTCAGCACCGCTGTCTTGTCATCGTGGTCGCGGAACTGGTGCGACCAACGTTGATGAAGGGGTATCAGATCTGGCTCCGGCTAGGGTTCAGATATGGCCAGTCATGACAGGGTCAGAGGTAGGGGATCTAGATCCATCCTATACAGTCATCAACACGTGCCGAGGTAGGGGCACCAGATCCGGCTTTGGCTAGGCTGACCTGCTATCGACAAATCAAAGGGGATCTGGCTCTAGCTAGGGTTCAGAAAGGTATGAGAGAGGATACAACCGAAGAGTGGAGATTGATGAGTCAAGTTGCTATGCCGATGGTGCTAGGGTCTGTAGTGGGGTGGCAGAGGGGGCGGCTAGAGAGTGGAGAGGAAGGCCATGGGGCTAGGATTTGGAGCAGGAGGAGAGATGGTGGTGGCTAGAGGATGGAGATGGAGGTGGAGACAGTGACTCGTTGCGCTTTTATGTGGCCATCATAGTACCACAAATGCCCTTGTCTAAAATTGATGGCATGGTAAACCTAACTTCTGTGCGGAGGGCAAAAGAGAGACATTTAATTTTCGGTGCGTGTTGGTGGCACTATTGTGCGCGGTGCGAAATTTTTGCTAAAAATCAAATTTTTGCATGGGTAGATCTCCGTGTCTGTTCGGGGCCCAGCAACATTGCAAAATGGAATCCTAAGAAATGGACAAAAGAAACTCAAAAACTTAAAACCAATTAGATTTCATAGACCGAGCTCCAGCGGGAACCCTAGCTCCACTACACGCAAGTCCATGTCTAAATGGAGGTGGGTGGCAGCCAGGGCTGACGTAGCACCATGGTGAAGGCCATGTGTCACTACCTCCTAGATCCACACCGGTAGAGCATGGACACGCTCAAGGAAGTTTGGCCCCATCGGCAACACGGACGCAGCATTCAACTGCTCCATGATGGCTAAAAGAGCAAGAATGAGAAAACCATACCAATTAATAAGGTGTGGTGCCACACAAAACAAGAAGATACGATAATGACAATGCCTTACCAGTGAGCTACGCCTGCGCTTAACCCACTGCGACTTTAGCCATGGTTGTCTCCCTATCGGTTGCGGCGAGTGCTGTCTCCACAACATAGAGGCATGACCACAGCCACTTTGCCTCCCGGTTCTCCATGCAGAGAGCCAACCTGGTCACATCCAGGTCTTACACCATCGTCTCCTCCCTTGGATGCTTCTCTGCTGCCTTGGTTCAAGCTTGAAGAATGTGGTGCTAGGGAGGAGGCATCGAGCAGGAAAGGTGAGTTCGCAAGGTTACAAGGCAACTATACTGACTCCCCTATTTTCCCTCTATTTTTATAGCAGGGGACGCGCATGTCTGATGGACCCAAATTCAAGCAGATGCTAGGTGATAGCAGGAGGTAAGGCGAGGCCACATCTCCATGATCTCTAAGGAGAAGGCCTTCCAAGAAATACATGTCGAGAGATGAGCCACTGAAATGAGCAGCTAGATAGCTATTTATATTTTACTACACTCGTAAGAAAGTCTGAATGCAGCACATTTGATCTCGTTGGACACTATACAGTATAGAGCTATGAGTAAAACTATTGCCTACAAAGTGCACTTGGTCACAACATTTGTATCAGTAGTAGTAGTCATGAGTGCCTTTGATCTGTGTTGAACCCAACTCGTCTTATTTTCATGTATTTGATAAGATTTGTTGAACTTGCGTGCCTCTGCAAACAAAGAGAAATTGAAGCAAGTTCTTAGTCTGCCCCTCAATTGTCGTGACTACTTGGATTAGACCGCACTATCTACTTAATAGGATCACACAAGGTCTGGCCGTCTGAAATCTTGACTACCCAAATAATGTGCACCTGCATTCTCGCACAGGCGTGCACATGTGGGTGGCATCGATAGCTTGTTATAGCAGGGGATGTCATCTCCCAGCCTATCACATTGACGTGACAGGTGAAGCACCACTGCCCACCCACACAAACGTCTCGGTCGTGGGGTGGTCGATGGCCCCCAAACTATACCTGCAGAGACATAGGGCAAAAGGGAAGGTTATACCTGATGCCTTCTCTCTCTAGAGCTCCTGATTCCATCTCAAAGCTTTTTCCTTCCACCCAACTGCACCACCAACGCCTCCTGCTAGGACCATGGCAAAGTGGACGAGGTCATCTGTCAACCGGGCTGAGTTTGACCAGTTGTGAGAGAGGGGGGTGATCCTGGAGGCCGCCGAGGAACTCGGGTGGAGAGTCCCAACGTGAAGTGGAGCTGAGGCTGAAGGAAAATGAGGTTGTCTCTTTCATCCTTTTCCACCTTCTTGGGTTTGGGCTGCCGGCGCACCCCTTACTGAGGTGGTTGCTCTACCTCTATGGGCTCCACCTCCATGACTTAACTCCAGAGAGGATCCTCCACCTCTTAGTCTTCATCATGTTGTGTGAGGGCTTCTAGGAATACCTACCATTATGATCTATGGCAGTTTCTTTTCTAGGTAGTTCTGTCAGTGTCCTCTTGGCACCATCATTGTTTGATGGGAGGTGCCTCGATCAAAGTTTGTCCTAGATTAGAGGAGCGCTACCTAAGCCTTGACCACCAGTATGCCATAGACCAAGATTGGGAGCATAGGTGGCTCTACGTCCTCAACAATGAGTAGCCGCTGCTGCTGACTTTTCTCATGATCAGCTACGTCCTAACACGCCGAAATCATGGTCGAGGACGCCAACCCTTTTGGAACCACATCATTTGCACTTATTGCTGGATGCGATTGAGGATCTAAAGGACCAATTGTTGGAATTTCTTAACACATATAGAAATAATCCACAAGCACACGGAATTACCGTTGTAGCATTTCACCTGGAAGTATTTAGGGTATCGTATTTCCACAAGGAACGGATGTGTAAAAGTCTCTTAGCTAGTTCACCTAGGGAAATAAGAAGAAACATAGCTCAGGTAGCAAGGTTTTCTAGGGATACAAATCCTAAGCTAAGATAGCTTTGCCACTATACACTTACTTTGGGCACTAGCTTATACTTGGTCTGCCAAGTACCTTCGGCTTCTAGCTCTAACCCATACCATGGACGTGGGGGATTACGAGGGACGGATAGGGCTGTCACCACCTACTGTGTAACACCCCAGGTGTTTGGCTCCCGTATTTGCATTTGCATTTCATAAGCATGAGCATCATTCATCTCATTTATGTCTTTGTTTTGCTTGCAACATGAGTATGCAACATACTCCCATATGCTTGTTTGAAACATGGCAATATTGTTAGTATACCATGATAAGTTTAATTGTTGCAACAAGGGCTTGAAACATATGCAACATGGTAGTGCAACATTTTGGTGGAAATGTTTGTTTTGCTTGTTTTATGTGGCATCTGGAATTGGGGGTAACCAATGTGTAGAGTGGTTAATTATGTCCTATAACACCTTAATTACATTTAGGTTAATTAGTGGAGCAATGTTCATATTGACCAAAATGACCAAATTGCCCTCCTAAGTGTTGTTGACTAGGTTTTGACCCCTAGAGTGCTTTCAGTTGACTTCTTAAAAAGTCTAGCTTAGAAATCTTGCATGGAGGTGCACCCTTAAACAAAGTTGTAGAGAATTTTATAGGGAACAAAAGCTTCAATATGGCCATCTCATGAAAATGACCAGAACAATGTCAAAAGTGGCCCACAAATCAGTGGAGGTAGCTGTTTTGGGACTTAGCAAAATTTGGCTAAGTCAAATCATGTCACAGTTTCAAAGTACCTACATTTAGAGCACTATATCTTCCAAACTAAGCCAAACCAGCCCAAGCTCCAATTGGCAAAGTTGTAGAACTCACTTAGTACTACAATAGTGTCAACTATGCCATAACCCAAATCAGCACGGTTTAGGAGCTACAAGGTGCCTAAGATCGCTCGTCAGTCAGCCATTGAACTAAAATTCAAAATTTCGAAGCTCCATCAACGCCGACCGATGGTAGGTCATGTTCAACGTGTGGATGCCACATGCCATGCTCGCCTCCTCCATGTCATGCTTTGGCCAGCTCGTAGAGAGGAAAACTACACCCACGCCACCCTCCACCTCCTCACTTCTCCCTATCTCCCTGTTGCTCTCATCCGAAGCGAAGGACCTAGTCGCTGTCATTGTCGCAGGCTCTGGTGCCATCGCTCATGCTCACCACCACACCACCAGCCACTACACCACGTCTATAGCTCCACCACACTGCCCCGCACCTCGTCGACCACCTCTCTGCCTCCGTCGAGCCCTAGGTGAGCGACATCGGGGACGCTGTCACCATTGTGGGCCTCACGGGAGCTCCGCCATGGCCACGGCCACTTGGCCAGCACTTCTCTACCCCTTCTCTTCTTCTCTAGCTCTTGTCCTCCACTTATCACCACCCCTAGATGCTTTCGTGAAGATGTTACCGAAAGAAATGGTCTGTAGAAGCCGAAATAGAGCCGTGTCTGGCCGCGTCCGCCATAGCCGCCGATGGGCACCCCTTGGGGCTACCCCTGTCTAAGCCATTTCTTCCCTCTCTAGTAAGCACATGAGACTTCCCACACCTTGTAGAGCCTGGAACCAAGATGTAGTCACCAGAGTCACCGTCGGTTAGCCGGAACAGCTTCGCCACCGTCATGCTATGGGCACCGCCGCACGGGCATGCTCATGGTCCAGCCACACCAGTGCACCCCTAGGATTCTAGCTGGCTTGCGAAGCTTTGACACATCTCACTAGTGCTGTAGCTGCCATCACTGTGCTCAGCCCAAGCCTAGAATGGCTGGCATACTGCCAAGCTCTCGCCGATGTTTGCCATGGCCGACGACAAGCCCTCTCCGCTCAAGCCCTAGACGCCTCACTTACCTAGCCCAGTGCGGGATTTCAAGGGGAACATGGTGGTACCCTCGTTTTCACCGAAGAGGCCATCGCCGACGAACTGGAGCTCACCGGAGTTCGGCGGCTCTCCTTCCCCTGCCTCTGTTTCACCAACGCGTGGGTCCCGCCTGTCAGCAGGCGCGGGCGGGAGGCCAACGTGGGCCGCGTGTGGAGTGGGATTAGGCCTTGACAAAAGTGGTTTCTGTGAATCTTGTAAATACCAAAGTTGTAGTAAACTTCTTAAACTAGCTTGTGTAAAAATTTAGTGGCGTTTGGCCCAGCAGTTTAGGAGTTATAGCTGTTTGAAGTTGCTGTCCAGAAATGACTACTCTCTGTTTGGAGAGGATAGATTTCTAGAACTTTAAGATTTTGACTAAGTAAACTTGGGAATCAAGTCTTGATGTATGAAAATGAATTGTAGAGCATTTTATAAGATTTCCAGATTGTCTTGTATCAAAATGAATTGTAGAGCATTTTATAAGATTTCCAGATTGTCTTGTATCATGTCAATTGGATTTGTAGATCTCCAGTTATGGTTGAAGAACCGAGCTACTGTCCTGATTTCTGTGTTGCTAAAGGGTTAGGATTTTGGTAAGCTTAAGTAATGTCGCTCTTGTTGATTGTTTAGGTGTTAGGTCTTTAACTGAGGAAGAGCAGCTATACATTAGGTTGCATAGACTTGGTAAGTACTTCTCTTTTAGAGAAGAGATTTGCACGGTTTGTTAAAATGATTTGAATAGACCGTTAAATGTGTTGCAGTTCACATTTGCATTCACTGAGCATGATGCATTCATTCTTATGCATCCATGAGATTTATCTATGCATTCATGCAATAGGTGTGTCGGAGGAGGTGATGCTCCTAGAGTTCGAGGGAGAACCTTAGGAGGAGCAAGAGCAGTCGAGGGAGCCCGAAGAGCCATCCAGCGAAGGAGTTCCCGAAGAAGAGCTACCTGAGTGCCCTAACCACCATGCTTCTTCCTTTCTAAAAGGCAAGCCCCATTGCATGCTAACCTAACTTTTGTTAATCTATCTTTGAGTACTTCTACTTGTTTATTGCATTAAGTTGTTGGAGTTTAGTGAAAACACTTGTTGCATTATATCTATCCTTGTCCAGATATCGAACTTGTACCCCAATTAAGTCTAGGCACGTGTTATTGCTTAGCCATGCTTAGTGCGGTAGAAGTCGGGTGATTTCTGGTCATCCGCAAGCTTTAGGATGAAGTGGGTCATGGTTGGCTATATTTGCTTTCGTGGAAAAGAACCATACGGAAAAATGAATTGAGACCGAGCAGGAGTTCGATAGTGTAGCCGCGAGACACTCCACGTCTTGGGTGCGAAGCTATGCCCATCTGAGTCATTTAAGGACTGATTTGCTGTACGTCCTTGAGTCATGTTGAACGTAGTCTAACACTTAGTTGGCCGGATAAGCCGTTTTGACTGCGGAGCCGAGTAATACAGTTCAAGCCGGGAATCGAGGGTCAAGTGCGCATTCTAGAGGAAGTAAGGATGTGTTTGGGGACACTGGCATAAGACCAAGGGGGGGGTTAAAGTCCCTATCACCTGATAGAGTGTTGCCCTTAGGGATGCGGCATCAGTCGAACCCGCATTTTTTGAATTGTACCAAAGGTGACTTGTGTGACCCTAGCACAGGGCCTGCACGATGAGTGTTAGAAATACCCCTCCAGCTGGATAGGAACTTGATTCGAATCGATGTCGCTCCCGGTTAGTGAGCACTTGACTTGAGCAGTGGCAACGTAGATTCAATTAATTGAACGGATGGTTAATTGGATGATGATTTAAATGTTGCCTCAATTTATACCTGCTATGGTTATTATTGTTTGCTTAATAATCAGATGATTGTGTAGAACAGGTGCTAAGATAGATGACAGGTTAATGCTAAAAGTCACTGCTAGTACAGGTTAAAAGAGTTACTATTACTTATGCATTTTTGCAAATAAACTGCCAGTCAGCTCCACTTGAGAAAAGCCTTGCATGATCCTTGATATCCTTTATTTCTGTTTCATCGGGTAAGTCTAGCTGAGTACATTCCCGTACTCAGGGTTTATTCCCTCATGTTGCAGATGACATGCTTTTATCAGGGCTTCTGCAAGAACTACCTCCACCCGGTGGGTGATGAGGACTAGATCACTCGGTCATGATCGTATTTTAGTCTACTTTCCTTAATGCTTTTGTGGGATGGTGATCTGTAAGATTGGCAATCGTACTGGAACTAAGTGTGGGTTTAAATTATGCTTCGCTACTTTCCAAACCTGGTTTGTAATAATAGTGACTCCGTGGTGTTCTAAGTTTACTTCCGAACTACTTGTGAAATGTAACGTGTGATGCGTTTATGTTGAATGATGAAATCTTGGTTGTAATCAGGTTGGTTTGAAATCCTTCGTGATTTTGATTGACTATCGGGATTATATGAGCGCAAGTTCAAAAAATTGAGTGCTTCGGTGCTTGTTTTTGTACTTGTGCTCTTATAATTTAGATGGTTCTGTTACATACTGCCTACCCCTCAACCATCGAGCACGAGGCAAACGAAGGTAACCTCTAGCCTAGACACGATGTCTACGCTATCGACTACTGCTCTAGCGCTATACAGGGTGATCCATCTTTATCGGGAGCCATCTACTAGAGTATCTGCCACGGGGATGAACAATGAACCTGCAAGCAAATAGTAAACAAGTCTAACTTAAAGTAAGAGCTCACCACCATAGAAGAACACGAACCTTTGCACTCCAAATAGTACTAGATTCATCGAGGTACAAGTGAAGAGGGAGCTAACATTCCCGACATTCCTTGTGCTATGTGTACAAGGGGCCCCAAGTACACTAATGGAGGTAGCTGACAATTTCAGTAGTTCTCCATCTCTTTCTCTTCCTCACTCACTCCCTAAACTAAAGAGCTAGCTAGAGAGCTAAGATATGAATGGAGCTCTTCTCTCTTCTTGCTACATTGTGTCTCCTTATGTTGATGAATGATTGATATGAGGAGAGAGGGCCTACTTTTATAGGTGAGGAGGGAATGTCCATGGAATATGCTTGATCCCCACTTGGAAAGCACCAAACTGACCTCCATGTACGTTGAACCTAGACGTAACCACAACACCGACATTGGGCATGGCGGTAAGATGCAACTGACCAAAGCTTGGGCCAATCAGGGCTAGTGGGGGTGCGGCTGCACCTTGGCTGGGCTGCCTCAGCACCGCCTCTATCCAGTGGGTCTCTGGATGGTCTTGGATCAAGCCCATGTAGGTGCTTTGCCCAAATTCTTTGAGTAGGTTGGGCCTTCTTCTTTATTCCTTTGCGCAAATCAGCTTTACACCTTATTGGAATGCACCTTTAGATGTGTTTTCTTATGTATTCCATGTGTATGTCTTGAAAATGATCAACTCACCAAAACTTGTGGAATATGTTAGTGTGAAACCCTATTCACTAAGTATTGGTGTTTATTTGTATAAATTTTGTATAAGGTTGGTAGGTGAAAATACGAGTTAAGGACCGCCAACAACTCCCCCACACTTAGGCCTTTGCTCGTCCTCGAGTAAAGTTCAAGGGACTAAGATGGGTCATCTCCTTGATACGATATCTGCATACAAATTATTCCAAGCTTCACCTTCACCTGTGAACATTCTGAGTGTCTACCATAGAATCTTGAGTGATGGGATAATAGAATATTAAGGATTCAAATCTTCCTACTCTACTCTTGCTTAGAAACTTGGGTTTTGTTTGATTTTGAAAACGTAAAAGTTAGCTTTGCTCCTCAAAATGATTTTGTAACACCTCAGGCGTCACAAAAGCCCAGGATGTCACTAACATCCTCTCCCTCATGCCAAATTCTAAAACTCGACAACATAAACCCATTAACAAAGTAAAGTGCAGAAGCATGAACAATAATAAAACCATTATTAAAAAAAAGTTCCACCTTATTTAATATTATTAAACCACGAGGGGTCATCGTGAGTGAAAAACTTATTTTATTACATCAAGCCAGATGCATCATTAATAACTCTGTGTGGGTGAATCAGTGAAGATGTGCTACTAATTCCCTTCCGTTCCATGCAAGCATCAAGTACCTGGATTGAGTAAATGCAAGGGTGAGATGAAACATCTCAGCAAGCAAACTTGTTTTGACAAGCCATTTAAATAACAAGTTGAATTAAACAACAATTTAACATGGAGTTCCACTTATAGAATAAACAAGATATAATATCAATATAAAATGAGTGACTTCCAATTCTGAACATAGCCAGATGATAGAGCTTCATAGTAGCATGGACATATCACTTCAATTTACTTCATGAATGCATATGAGTGCAATGCAAAATGTCTCCTGCCTGCACACAAACAAGGTGTGGAGCTGCATCCCATGATGCTGTACCGGTACGGTCGTGACCATAGATCAATGACATAACTTCCAATGCAAATGAATGATGCAATGCACTTGGCATGCTGCAATAAAATTAACATACACCGCCAACGATACTTTAACTTCATCTTCAGGGTTGTGGGCTAGCCACATATAGCAATATGGAATAATAACATCACCATGAATAAATAAATAAATAAATAAGACCACATATAAATAAGGTGGAATAAACCAAGTTCACAAGTTGTGGATATTAGTGGTATGACATATCATAGATATTAAGCTATAGGTGACGAAAATGACATGCCAAAACGGTAGCAAACCACCGCTACATTCACTTGCCTCTTTACCGAGGATCAAAATCGCTAGCGATGTTTCGAAGTGATACCACCTAATCACAAGCAGTTCTTAGTACAAACACAATCATACAAGCAAATACAACAACAATACGCACTAGGGTGCCATCAAACCTGATCCTAAAGCATCTACCATTTAGGCTACAGTTCTTGACAGCAGCACTAACTATTCTCTTTTTCATAGACTTTAGACCACATGCCCAAAAGTTACTAAAGTTCACCAGATTATGTAAAACTCCATTAGCTACAACTTTTGTATTGCAAGGTTTTGCATAAGATGTCTACAATACGGTGTAATTAACCATTGAACTCACTAAATATTTCTGTCGACTAGAACAGAACATCAAACTTCAAAAATTCATAACTTGAGATATACTAATTCATAAATTATAAGCTTTACCAATATAGAAATCATAAGAAAAATCCTACAACTTTTGTTCATATCAAAAGATCTAATTATTTCATTTAAATAGACAAAAACTGCTTAGATCTAAAACTATCCAGATTTTTGCCATCGAAAGCAGTCTACTTGTAAAAGCGATATCTCCCATAATACAGGGGCTATGATAGTGTTCTTGGCATCCAGAGAAAGATATTGAAGTCCTTTACAACTTTGTCTACAGGACCAAAAATTATTAAAGCCTCTAAGATGCCCAAACATAATGATGAACAGGCAGTCTGACGAAAATTTCAGATCATGGATGAAATTGATTCTGAAGATTACTCAACTGAATCCCATCCAAACAAGTGCTTTAATCCACAAAACTTGACCCTAAAAGATGATTAATATATGGCTTCTCACCTAGGGAAAACCACAGCGAGCATGACTCCAAAACACCCAGCGACTACTCCTTCCTCTCCTTCCCTTCTCCATCGCGTCGTCTCCAACTCACGGCGATCCTAGCCGTTTCCATCTATGCCGAACATGGCAAAGCCCTCATGAACAGCGAGAGAAGAAAGAGACTGATGGCATAACCAAGATAAGCGATAGATCCTAACCAGTTTTTAGGGAGGAAGAATGGGCACCACGGACGGCGCTGACAGCGGCGGCAGCGACAACGAAGAAACCCTAGGCCCTCTCCTCCTCCTCTTTTTTTCGTTGGATGTGGCACTGCAGGCTAGAGGCGGCTCTAGCTAGGGTGCACACGTGGTTTGAGGATGAGGAATATAAAGACTCAACCAGGCATCCTTGGGTTACTATTCACAGTACTATAGCAGTTCTTTTTTTGTTCCATTAAACCTTGTAAAAATTATATCTTGATCATCCCAACTCCAAACGATGCATATGAGTAGTCAAACGAAAATAATTCAGGGTATCGTATTTCCATATGGAACGGATGTGTAAAAGTCTCTTAGCTAGTTCACCTAGGGTAACAAGAAGAAAGATAGCTCAGGTAGCGAGGTTTTCTAGGGATAGAGATCCTAAGCTAAGATAGCTTTGCCACTATATACTTACTTCGGGCACCGGCTTATACTTGGTCGGCCAAGTACCTCCGGCTTCTAGCTCTACGTCATACCCTAGATGTGGGGGATTACGAGGCATGAATAGGGCTATCACCACCAGCCACCTACCCCTCAACCGTCGGGCATGAGACAAACGAAGGTAGCCTTTCGCCTAGACACCACGTTTATGCTATCGACTACTACTCTAGCGCTGTACAGAGTAATCCATCTTTATTAGGTGCCCTCTACTAGAGTATCTAGCACGAGGACGGATGACGAACCCGCAAGCAAATAGTAAATAAGACTAACTTAGAGTAAGAGCTCACCAACGTAGAAGAACACGAACCTTTGCACTCCAAATAGTACTAGATTCGCCGAGATACAAGTGAAGAGGGAGCCGACATTCCCGGCATTCGTTCCGCTATGTGTACAAGGGGCCCCAAGTACACTAATGGAGGTAGCCGACAATTCTAGTACTTCTCCAACTCTTTCTCTTCCTCACTCACTCCCTAAACTAAAGAGCTAGCTAGATAGGTGTTGACACCTCTAACGCCACCTAAGCTAGGTTGTCATCCCCAGCATGACACTAAAGGTGCTGGTACTTAAATATGCAAATGTCCCTCTGAAATAAATATGAAATCCGTACCAATGTAGCATTTTAACCAGGAGTAATCACGGTATCATTATTTATATTTTTACCACTGGGAAGGGATGCTAAGGATATTGAGCAATGAGCATCATTGCATGTGATAATGGAGAGCATAACCATGTCTTTATTGATCTTCTCATACAGGGTAAGTGTCACAAGATAAATAATATATATATATATATATATATATATATATATATATATATATATATATATATATATATATATATATATATGAATAAAGATTAATAAGAGATAACTCATAAGCTCGTAGCCGCATATAATGATAAACATCTCAACAGATTACTCTAAACATATAGCACTAGCATGGATTAGGACAAACTATAAGGATAAATCCTAAGTTATTCTAACTAAACAGTCAAAGCATACGATGATTAGTGCAATTACACTTGGCAATCATGGCAAGAAAAGGTTAGATGTATACATAGTGATATTACTAAGGAAGATATGGAACATAGCCGTCACTTCCCTGTAATAGTGGTGCTCTGCCTGCCCTATACTCGGGAGATGGATTATAAAGGACTCAATAGGACTATCACTCCCATGATCTATCACACGGTCTGGAATATAGGGTGCAATTGCAGGCAAATACAGTATAGGCATAGATGGGGTCATGATTCCTGATCTTCCGTTAGGTTCAAGATAACTATCGATTTGGTCGAAAGCGACACACCGATCTGGCTTCAGATCACAAAGACCTGAACCCTGCAACCTTAGCACCATGTCTCCTCTGGTTATCAACCGTGTCACAATCTGGTTGACCACACCATGAAGGCGAATATATCAGGATGTCATCAATAAATACCACCACAAACTTGTCCAATTCGGGCATAAACACCGAATTCATCAAGTACATGAAGTGTGCGGGGGCGTTGGTCAAGCCGAAGGACATAACAAGATACTCATAAAGACCGTATCTGGTAGAGAAGGCGGTTTTTGGAACATCTTCCGAACGGATTTTAATTTGATGATAGCCAGATCTTAGATCAATCTTGGAGAAGACTTTAGCTTTAGACAACTGATCGAACAAGATGTCGATGCGCGGTAGAGGGTACTTATTTTTTACAGTGACTGCATTGAGAGGTCTATAATCTACGCACATTCGCAATGACTGATCCTTCTTCTTTACAAATATAGCAGGACATCCCCACGGCGACGAACTAGGACGAATCAACCCCTTCTTCAAAAGTTCATTCAATTGCACCTTAAGTTTAGCTAGTTCATTCGGAGGCATCCTATAGGGTCTCCTAGAGATGGGCGCCGTGCCAGGCAACAACTCAATTTTAAATTCCACATCCCGATCCAGAGGGAGTCCCGGCAATTCATTGGGAAAAACGTCCAGAAACTCATTCACTACCGGAATTTCGGCCAATGACTTTGCTTGCACAACATGAACTTCCCCAGACAAATCAACTTTTCTGGGAAGTTGTACCAGAAAACCCTTTTGATCTGTAGGATCTCTGAGCATAACTACCCGAGTGGATGTATCAATGAGTACCCCATTCTGACTCATCCAATTCATGCCCAGAATAACATCTATGCCTAAGCCCGGCAAAACCACTAAGGCAAGTGAGTACTTTCACCCTTCTATCTCAAGCTCAAGATTCCCCACTACTTTATTTGTGGAAATATTCCCACTTGCTACGCTAATACAATAACTCCCACCTTCAACAGTATGCAATTTGTGTGCAAACTCTGATGCAAACTTAGGACTGATAAAGGAATGCGAAGCACTTGAATCAAAAAGTACCACTGTAGGATGTTGGTCAACTAGGAACTTACCAGTAGTGACAACCTCACCAGATGGGATTTCCTCAATACTGTTATAATGAGCGTGCCCTTGACGGCCACCTTGGTTGACATTCTTCTTAGGGTAAGGACAGTTCCTGGACCAATGGCCTGGCTTATTGCAGTTCCAGCAAGGCATGTTGCTAGGAGGAACACTGGAGCTGCCTTGGCCCGAATTACCCTTTGGCAGGGCCACTGTATATGCCTTGCGAAACCCAGTCTTCACTGGCGCCTTCTTTTGCGGAGGACGGAACTTAGCACTTGTGGCCGGAGGGCGAGGAGGAGCCCTTGGGGCAGCTGGAGCTCGAGACTGTGAAGCACCTGTCTCAAGTGCCCTCTTGTGGCTCTTAGAAGCAGCATAGATAGAGTTATTGTTTTCTTGAGTCAGAGCATCACTGATAAATTCATTGAAGGTAGTACACTTGCTAGTGCCCATAGTCTTCATCAGCTTTGGACCGAGACCTCTTTTAAAGCTAGCAATTTTCTTCGCATCGGTATCCACAAACTCTGTGGAATACCTTGCTAGGTTGTTGAAAGATTGCAGATATTCAGTCAAGCTTTTTATTTTCCTGCGACAGCCTCATAAATTTTGTGTGCTTGATAGCCATAAGACCTGGAGGAATATAGTTCCCACGAAATGCGACCTTGAACTAGTCCCAAGCAATCGGGACATTTGCAGGCAGTGTGGAATGATAATGGCTCCACCAAATACCCGCTGGACCATGCAGTTGGTGAGAAGCATATTCAGTCTTTAGCTCATGAGTCAAGCGAAGCAGACGAAACTTTTGTTCAATAGTGTTCAACCACTCATCAGCTTGCAGTGGTTCCTTCGCCTCCTTAAAGAGCGGGGGCTTAGTATCAAGAAAGTCCTTGAAATCACTGTACTGATTGGGTTCTGGGCCCTGGCGGCCATGACGAGCCTCCCGGTTGGCAAGCTGGCGCATAGCATCTGCCAGCATGCGCTGCCCTTCGACCACGGTCTGCATCAGCTCAGCCGGGGTAGGTGGTGGCGGAGGGGGTGGCTGTTCCTCATCCTCATTGCCATGACCCCGATGGAGATTGTACGACATCTGCAAAATGCATAGCCAATGAGCACTGACGATGTGGGAAATTTGTAGATGAATTATTGTAAATATGTCAAACTGACTTCATGAAATGGACTTCTCAAAATAATCATGGCACAATCATTCATCACAACCGCACAATCCATTCAAGCGCATCAATTGACGCAATCATGCGAGGGGAATCCAACAAGATGTACTTTGATAAAGGCTCACTCACAAGGAGCACAGCGGTTACTGAACCGTTTACGAGTAGACCGATAGTTTCGTCTATATGAGAGAACATATGTATGCCACCGCCTAGCGTTAGAAATTTATGATTCTACTAGGATGAGAGGGCGTACGGAACGTGCATGCATCATGTTTAATTATATCATACATATCATTTACTCCCTCCTTAAAAATTTCAATAGTCCCGACTAAATTAAATTTCGTATCCCCTAAATGATCCTCACTTTCAGTTGTATCTTGTTGCTACAGATGGCACATACCAAGAGGACCGCTCGCAAGTCCACTGGAGGCAGGGCACCTCGTCACCAGCTCGCTCCACGTGAGCCCCGCCCTGAGCCCACTGAGGTGGAAAGGCTGAGGGCGGAGTTGGCCGAAGTGACTGCTGCCAAAAATGCAGCGCGTCAGCAACTAGAGCAAATGATCCGTGATCGTGACCAGGAAACCCTTGCAGTCCAGAGATTGACAGTAGCAAATCGCAACTGCCAACGCATGCTGGTTCGTGTCATGAATCAGAGGGATGAAGCCTGGCACGAGGAGGTTATATGTTCAAGCATGTAACCATAATTATTTCTAGCAAGGCTAAGCACACACTTTTCTTCAAGAACTCCCTATTCAAGCAACATGCAACAAGGCATTCATGTCTAACTCCACATAAAGAAGATAGCACATAACATCAATCACAAGTTACTTACTATAGAATAAGGGTGAGAGGAGCATAGTTATGCATAAAGCACAACATGATGATGCATGCTTCGTCCCATTTGTCCTCACAAGATTGCCAACCTAAGGTGGCGATCACGTTCTATGTCGGTTGCATAACACGTACCCTCTCGATATATAGCTAGTCGTCGGCTACATTCAACTTACGTATTCATGGTTAGCGTACCTACAAAAAAATTTATTGCAGCCCAACAAGTCCCCAATATATGGCACACAATGAAAGCGAAAAGTAAAATTCTAAGTACTCACATATACATATACCCCCATATACATACATATAGCACCAATACTACTCGAATCATCAATCACCCACAATTAAGTACCTTCATATATACATGTGTTTAACATGTAAATAATCTAGTAACCAAAACTAGCTCTCCCCTAGACCGCGGGTTGTACGGTCATGCTCTCACAACTCACACTTACCTGAGCGTAGGTGCGATGTTGCATAAAAGTAAACTAGCAACATATATGGCTATTTCATATATGAAGGCTACCTCTAATCTGACACAACGGGTAGCATAGTGTGGTAGAGTTATCACACACACATACCTTGGCCTGGGCGTAGATGCATAATTGAAAAACCCCCAAGTTAGTACTTATATAAGCCACCTAATAATCATTATATGGGCATAAGGAAATTGACCACTAGCATACTTAGGTTTAAAATTCAGATTTGACAAACCTATATATATAGCTATAAGTTGATAAAACCAATTTTATAAAACAAAACATTTGTTTTAAAAACACATTTGACAAGTTTAATGTTGAATCTTGCTCCGATGCCAGCTGTCACTGAACCGTCCAAATTATAGGAGCACAAGTACAAAAACAATCACCGAAGTGATCAAATTCTCGCACTTGAGCCCAAATAACTCCGGTAGTCCAATGAAATCATGAGGGATTTCAAACCAACTAACATACGAGCCAAGATCGTAGTGATTCAACATAACAAGTCACATGTTACATCTATTTCATAAGTAGTCCAATATACATCGGAGTTCAACGTAGTTATTACAACTTAAATTTAAAAGTAGCGGAAGCAAAGTAATTTGAAACTAACATTAATCTTATTTCAAATACATGCCAGTACCAAGGTCGACTTCCAACAAAAGCATTAGAGACAAGATAAATAAGAAGGATCATACCCATGATCGCACTCCGCCACTAAGGCAGAAGCCAACCAACTCTTGCAGTCACCGTGATACATCACAACCTGCAACAAGTGGAAAAAAATCCTGAGTACAAGAAGGTACTCAGCTAGACTTACCTATCAGAATTAGAAATAAAGTGACACCAAGGATCATGCAAGGCTAATATAACGTGGGATAGCTTGACAACATTTTGCAAGAAGCTTAATATAGATAAGTAATCATTAATGCTTAAGCATCAAGTTAATCATCATTAACCTATCATCTATATTAGCACCTATACTAGAGCACTTACTTGATTAGGAGCAAACAATATTAACCACAACAGGTATAAACTGAGGCAACATTTACATCATCTAATTAACCATACGTTTAATTTAATGGAATCTACGTTGCCGCTGCTCAAGTCAAGTGCTCACTAACCGGGAGTGATGACGATTCGAATCGAGTTCCTATCTAGCTGGAGGGGTATTTCTAACACTCACCGAGACACGTCTGGTGAGGGCTGCTCAGGTCACCTTTGGTACCGTTCAGGAAAGCGCTGGTTCGACTGATGTCGCATCCCCAAGGGCAATACTCTGCCAGGATGATAGGGACTTTAACACCCCTTGGTCTTATGCCAATGTTCCCAAGCACATCCTTACTTCCTCCAAGATGTGACCTACCCTTCGATTCCCAGCCTGAACTGTATTACTTGGCTTCGTGGTCAGAACGGCTTATTCGACCAACTAAGTGTTGGACTGCATTCAACTTGACTCAAGGACATACAACAAATCGGTCCTTAAACGACTCAGACGGGGATAGATCCACACCCAATACCTCTATGCCTTGTTGCTTCACTATCGTCATCCCGCCCGGTCTCCTTGCATATTATTAGCACATAGTTCTTTTCCATGATAGCAAATATATCCAACCGTACCATATATGAATATCCCTACATCTCGCAGGTGACAGGAAATCACCTGACTTCTACCGCTTAAAGCAGGGCTAAGCATCTACTCGACCCTGGTCTATGTAGGATTCAGGATTCATATATCTGGACAAGGAGTGATATTGATGCAGCAAGGTTTTCACCCAACTCCTATACGTAATGCAACAATATATATAACACATATATAGTATTTGCTTTAAAAAGTAGGGAGTCTTATAATGCTCCAGGGCTTGCCTGGGGTCCGACTGAAGTTAGTGTTGGTCAGAAGAAACCCGCCTGACGAACACCTCTCCTCCAAGCACTTTCCAGTTCTTCCATCTTCGGGATGGATCCACCAAACACCGTCTTCGGGTTTTGCTCCAATGCCACTTCCTTCACACATTTCTGCTAGCGTACCTATATAAGGTGCAACAATGCATATGTGTGAATGCATAGAAGTGCAATAAATAAAACAATCATGCAAGCATACCAAAGTTCTCATAAGCACCTGGAGCTAATTAACTTGATCCTCACTAAGGCATAACATAGAAGATGGCAAGCATATCAATCAAGACAAAAGTCTCATAAGATCACAGGGTACCAATCCAAGTATCAAGTAGCGACACCAACATACTTATGTAACTCAAATTATGCTTAATAGAAAAGTTTAGATTTGCAATCAGCATGAACAGTCCAGAAATAACATCATTCCAGGAGCTACACAATTCCAAATGACATGCAAGAGGATAATCTAGAAAGCTTATGAAATTTTCTACTATTCATTAAATATCAACTAAGCCTGATCCCAAAGTTTAATAGGCCGAAAAGGTAAAACTACAAAATCGGGTCTGCTCCAAACATAGAGCAACCAAATCTGGGACCTGACTTTAAACACATATAACTAAAAAACTACTTGACCAAATGCCACCAAATTTTACCACAAGCTAGATACATGAATTATATAAAACTTTTCTATAGACAAGATGCTCAGAAAACATCATTAACATGGGGTAACTTAAATTTCCCCCAGAACTGTCCAAAAACTTCGTTTGCAAGGAATAATTATTAACTTACATTACAAACATATAATTGGACAAAACCAACTTTACTAACATGTTCCACATGACTAATGAACACCAGAAAACATAGTGTCCATTCCTAAATAAATTCTTTTAATTTATTTTCTTAATTTATTTTAATAATTAGGTGGAATTATGAACACAAAACAAAAGTTCATAATAAATTATACCAAAATTACAGTGGACTAAATATGCTCCCAATAGTCTACTATCCAAATTTCAAGAAATTTGGACAAGCATATCAACCTCTATGAAAAAGACAAATAGCTATTGCAATAAATCATGTGAGAGCAAGTTAAACCTAAAACTCAATATTTTCTATGAACACATGGCTATAGTATGAATCAACATGATAGATCAACATAATACTAAGGTAATGAAACAACATTTTCCATTTTATCATTTATATATTATTTATAAGTTATTTATCAAGCCGTAAACAAGTTAAATCAATAACTTGATCATACAGAAAGCAATGACCATGAAATTTATACCACAATATATACATAGCATAGTAATACTACCATAACAATTTCACATCATTTGGAGCATCACAGCATCAGTTATGAATTTCCCAATCCACATATGCAAGAAATGCCTAATTAGCAAGATAAAATCAAAACCCTAAGAAAATAGTGAACAACTAATAGGTCTAATATTTTTATTAGTTATTACATGTTATCAAAAGATTAACAGAACAAGAATTAATATTTTTGGATGTCTAAAACTCTAGATCTTGCTCTGGTAAATGTTTAAAGCATTTTTAGAGCACTTTTAAAGCTTAAATAAAGTCATCAGAAAACATCTATAAACACCTAATATTTTATGACTCTACTACATAGATCACTTCTCAAGGTTTCCAAAAAGTCCACATTTGCTATTTTTGGACTTTCTCATCAAGAGATATGGAATTTAGAAGATTTAACACCAATTTAAAATAGAAAATCAAAACTAAAATAACCCTAGCCTAACTGCTACACCCACCCGGTCATGCACCCAGATCTGCCACCACTTAACCCGACCTGTGGGACCCGCTGTCCAGCCGGGCCCGCTTGTCAACCACCAGAGAGAGACAGCGAGAGGAGAGGCGCCGGCCTTCTTCTTCTTCATGCCGGAAACAGAGGAGGCGGCGGCCGGCCGTTCTCCAGCGATGGAGTCACCGGCGGCGGCCACGACAGGGCCGTGCAAGCAAGGCAGGCAGGCGTGCTCCACACAGTCCGAGGCGGACCACAATGTCCTAGCCACGGTAGCAAGTGGCTTGTCGGCCGGTGATCCGATGGCAGCCAACTGCGGGGGTGGAGCCGGTGAGGCGAGGAGCTCTGGAGGTGCGGCATGGTACGACAAACGTGCTGGCGTGGTCGGTTTGGGTGGATGAATGCCGGAGGAGACCGAACGACGATGGCCATGGAGCTCGATCGGTCGGGCATGGCGGTGACACAATCCGGTGACATATAGCATAGGCGGACGTGCGCACGGAGCGGAGCATGACATGGCGGAGGCAGTGATGCACTTGGACAGAGGTAGAGCACAGCAGCGGTTCGGGAAACGCTCCGCCACTCAGCAATCTTGGCCATGGCAGCCATGGCTCTAGTGGCGTGCTCCAGTCGGAGTCGAGCAAGGAAGAGCGAGGAAGAGAGAGATGAGTAGTCGTTGATGAGCTCGGCTCTCTACCTTGCGAAGAGAAGGACCGAGCACACGTCCAGGGAGTGGGGGCACGGCGCTGGCATGGTAGCCACACACAGGGGCACGCGTCGACCATACAGACATTTCGTTGACTACGTGGTAGGCAGCAAGGTGGATAGGTTGGAGCTCCAATTTGGGCCTGCTATGGGCCAAATCTAGATATGGGCCAGTTATGAAAGTTGTTCATTTCGTGGTGCCCTACAATTCTTGTTTAAGGACCCTCATCATTGGAGAATGGATTAGGGAGTACTTAGACTCTAAGTTGACATTGTCGATGATTAATCTAAACTTCGGTGTTTACTACAATTAGTTGGTCAACAGTGGTCAAATCCATGTCAACTTTTGGTATATCCTACTCCAAGATATAAGCTCCAACTTTTACATTTGGACCAATTTAAGTTGCTTACAAAAACTCGAGAACGCGGGATGCCAATGTCGAGGTTGTTTACGCGACAAAATTGCAAACATGCTGTTTTAGCAACTGATTTTGGAGATCCAAATATATTCCAAATGTGATGACACTTGATTCATTATTTCCCTCATGAACAGTACTCCAACTCATATCAAGGAATCTAATTGAGCCACTATATGAAATTGGAAGATAAAATGTCGTGAACATGTTGACTTGATGCTGCCGATTAGGGGACTTAGAATATGCTAAGTGCTGGAAACAGCCCTCGTGGGCCCTTTTTGAGCATGTTCCACACATTTTCCTGACTTAACTCTTAAACAAAGTTTGTTCCTTATAAAATTCTCTACAGCTTTGTAGAAGGGTGCACAGTCATGCAAAGCTTCTAGGTCACACTTTTGAACTGGTCAAACAAAAATGTTCTAGGGTCCATACATGGTCAACCATCACTTAGAAGCACATTTAGGCAAAATGATCAACATTAATATTGTTCCATTAAGTGTCCTAAGTGTAGTTAAGGTGTTGTAGAGGCCAAACATACCCACCATCCATAGGTTGCACAAAAGTGTAGGCTTCACCTGTATTGAAACATAGAAATCACTATATTTGAAATGCTTGTTTCAAAGCTCTGTTTCACTTGTTTCGTAGTGTTGCTGCAAGGTACATGCTACACTTGTTTCACTAGGTGGTTCCACATGTTTCCTAGATGTGTTTCACATGTTGCATTTGGATGTAGCATAATTACTAGTTCACATGGAATGTAAAGCATGTTTCCTGGTTTTAGAAGCATGTTTTAGTTATAATCCAAACAAGCATATAACTTATCATTTCATGTGACTTTTTGATTCCAAACTTCATAAAACTTTTCCAAGGGTCACTATAGATAGAAAGTGATGTGAGACACATGAAACAAGGGACATCAACATGCACTTGCATTACCAAGCATGAGCACCTAACATACACACTTGAAACACAATTAACAAAAGTATGTTGCATATGTTTCAAGGAGGTGTTGCAAGCACATTCCATATACACATGTCTTATATGTTCCATGCTCGTATATGAACAAATGAGGCTTAGGCTCATGCAATGCAAGTGTCTAAAAAGCAAGCCTAACACCTAGGGTGTTACACTATTTACCTGCAAATGTATCCTATTGGTTGGGTCATGTGGTAGTTCGCGAAAGTGACAGTTTTGTTGAGTCTTACATAGTCCACCCCCCATTGATAGGATAGGCAAAATCGAAGTTACGTAGGAAGTCTTGCTATGTTCTGGCTTACTTCAATAATATTCCTTATACATTAATGAAGAGTCTTTTATGCTATATATGATTATGTGTTTGCTAAAGTAGATGAATCACTTAGTATATTAGAAATACCTAGAATTCGATCTCTTGAACTAATCAGACATCAACCTACCTTTATGAAGAGTAGTCTATCTCTAATCTCTGCGTGATTTATCCCTTATGCTTTATAATTCATTATATTTATTTATCCCTTATGGCTTATCCCCTGCCAAAGTAAGTGATTGTGTGATCGATTTCTCATAAATAGTCATATGTTGCAAATTTATCTTGAGTTTAAGTCCTTAGTTCTTTCCCTTGAGCTAAATATAAATTAACGATACCTAGAATATTTCCCGGTGAAGTGCTACGATGGTATTCTATCTGTACGCTTGTAGATCCTATACTTATTCTAAGAGCAGTTCTATACCAAACACTTCTGGCGCCATGCTAGGGATGACAACTTAGCGGGAGTGGTGTTAGAAGTGTCAACACTCTACTACTTCTCTTAAAGCCAGCATATCCTTGGAGTCTTTTCTTTTCATGGGGTAAGTCTTGCAGAGTACAATTGAGTACTCAGGATTTATTAACCCCTGTTATAGGTACTGACTAGTACTATTAACCGAGGTCATGTCGGTGGGCTCGATATGATCTGGTTGTCCTCTCCTGACTTTGGTGCTCTACCTAACTTGTCTTCTGTAGTTCTACTCCACTTCCGCTATTAAAGTTAAGATGTAAAAGTAACTTGTTTTTTATATGTAAAATACTATTTTAAATTCTTCCACACTCTGATATAAAGTTTTGTAGCAAATATTGTAATGTTGTAGTTACTCCTTTGTTGATCCTGTGTGAGTTGTAAATTATGGATGATTCGGGTTTCCCGAGGACACCCGACAGACTTTTTAAGTTATCTAGAACACATGCATAGCCGTCAGAGGTCTTCGAGAGAAGGATAGGTGCATGTGGGCCATATAATTTATGAGGTTCTGCCACAATGAGGGACCCTTCAGAGGGCAGAAGAAGACGAAGAAGAATACGGCCAAGAAGAAGCAGCCACCTCCTAAGGATGACGAAGAAGAGGGTTACACACAGAGGAAAAATCCTACCATGTTGGTGTGGTACCTGCCCATCATCAATTGGCTATGTGCATTATTTGGGAACCCATAGGATGCCAAACTCATGTCCTGGCATGCATCAGCTGAACGTAAGAAGGACAATGGCAAGCTGCGACATCCCTTCGATGGCAGGCAGTGGAAGCATTTCGATGCTAGGTTCTCGGAGTTTGGGAAGGAGGCCAGGAACGTCAGGTTTGTGTTGAGTACCGATGGGATGAATCCCTTCAGCGACATAAACAACTCACATAGCACCTAGCCGATCACCCTCACCATCTACAACCTACCTCCGTACCTATGTCAGAACTGCAGGTATCTTCTGCTGACCATGCTTATTTCAGGACCGAGGCAGCCAGGCAATGATATAGATGTGTTCCTAGAGCCATTGATGGAGGACATGCAGAAACTTTGGGAGGAAGGTGTCAAGATGATGGATGTGTCCCTAAAGAAGGAGTTCACTCTAAAAGCCATCATCTTTGTCACCATCACCGATTACCCTGGTCTTTTTTTCATTGTCGGGGCAGATTAAAGGTAAGACCGGCTACGTAGTTTGCATTGATGGTACCTGCTACACTTACCTTAGTGCATCAAAGAAGATGGTGTACATGAGGCACAGGCAATTCCTCCCTAAGAAGCACAGGTACCGGCATCCTTCAATGAAACCATACTTCGACAACGAGGAAGAGCCTGAAACTGATGAGCTAGAAAGGACTGGGTATGGGCAAAAGGTGTTTGACATTGTCAAGGGCATAAACGTCAAGTTTGAAAAGAAAAAGAAAGAGGACGATGGGCCAAAGAAGCTAAGGACGAAGAAGAGAAAGTGGGATGAGGCAGAGGAAGAAGCAGAGCCTGCCCCGCCCCTCATTCCATTCAAGAAGCAGTCGTGTTTCTACAAGTTCTTGTCGTACTGGAAGGAGCTAGATACACCCCATGCCATCGATTGCATGCACCTAGAGAATAATGTCTTCGAGAGCACGATCAAGGTCCTGCTCGACATCAAGACTAAGACAAAAGATGGTCTCAAGTCACGTCTGGATCTTATGAACTAGGACATTAGGCACGAAATCCACCCGACATAGGCAGAAAAGGGTGCAAATAAAGTCAACCTTCCGAGCACGAGCTACAACCTGACAAGGGATGAGAAGAGAGCTTTTTGCTAGTAGCTTAGGGCTGTGAAGGTGCCCACCGGTTTCTCTTCCAACATCAAGAGCCTGATCTCGATGAAGGACCTCACTATGACCCACTTCAACTCCCATGACTACCACATCATGCTGATGGTGTTCCTCCCGATTGTGATCAGGGTTATCGGTCCTGAGTACGTGAAGATGGTCATCACGTGCATGTGTGACTTCTTTAACCGCATCACATAGAAGGTCATCATTGAAGCTGAGCTACCTATCCTAAAAGAGTTCACTGCAGAGACTCTTTGCTAGCTTGAGATGTGCTTTCCCACTATCTTTCTTTGATATTATGCCACACTTGATGATGCACATGGTCGATCAGATACAGGAACTAGGTCCTGTATACTTGCACCAAATGTGGATGTACGAGCGGTTCATGTCCACCCTCAACAGATACATCCATAACCGTGCTTACCCAGAGGGCTCAATGATCAAGGCATACACAATAGGGGAGGCCGTTAACTGCTACACGAGATACGTCTAGGACGGAAATGCTATTGTGCTGCCCGTCCATCAGCATGAAGGCAGAACAATGGGGATGGGGTGCACGGGGAGGAAAGTATGCACTGATATAGAGAATGAGATCATGCAAGATGCCCATCACAACACCCTGAATCACTTAGTGTCAATGGACAAGTGGGTTGAGCAGCCCCTGAATGAGATTCGCCGCGCTAGTGATGGACGCATAGAGACTTGGGTACAGAGACAACACAGGATGTATTTCATGACGTGGATCTAGAAGCAGGACATACCGAATGATTCCTTAGAATTGAGGCTTGCATCCGGCCCGTCTAGTCAAATCACCATGTGGCAAGGGTATTACATCAATGGATACAAGTTCCACATGAAAGAGAAGGACAATAAGAGCGTGGCACATAACTGCGGTGTTCGATATGAGGGCATCGACAAGGCGACGGGGGAGGCGAAGACATACTATGGGCAGATCAAAGAGATATGGGAACTTGACTACGGTGGTGACCTAGAGATACCCATGTTTCGGTGCCAGTGGGTCAAGCCAAAGGCGGTTATCATGGATGATTATGGGCTAACCAATGTTAAACTTCAAATTGTCGGCTACAAAGATGATGAGTGGGTACTCGCAAACCAAGTCACGCAGGTAGCTTACTACACGAATCCTGAAGAATCCAAGAGGCATGTGGTTGTGTCAAGAAAGCAGAGGATTGTGGGAGCCAATGGAGTCTAGAGTCCCAAAGAATACAATAACTACGACGAGTTATCGCTCTTTACCGATCATCCACGCAAGATCAAGAAAGTTAAGAACCGCCTGAACAAGACCAAGATGAAGCCCTGGTTCTGCCCCAACGGTGAGAAGAAGTCCATCATAGGATCACTTCTAGCAAAAAAGTGATATATATGTATGCCTCACATTTATGTAATAGTGAACTCACTTTTTCATTAAGAGAACATTTTGTGTAACTAACTTTTATTGTAATGGAACTCCTACTACACTACTACTTACTACTCTACAATGTACTACTACACTGCTCGTACTACACTACTATGTACTACTACACTGATCGCCCTACTACAAAAGAAGTGAAAAAAGACGAGTGGTCAAATTTTTTAATAAGACAAGTGGTCAAACTTGAGGTCAAAAAAGTCAACCGACCTATAATTTGGAATGGATTTAGTACAGTTCTACTCCAACTACTAGTACTACACCACCACCACCACTACTACTACACTCTACACTAGTGTACTACTACTCCTACACTCCTACTAGTACTACACTACTACTACTACTACACCACTACTACTACTACTACTACTACTACTACTACTACTACTACACCACTACTACTACTCTACTACTACTTCTGCACTAATACCACTTCCTACACTTCTAATACTATTCCTATGTAATTTAAAATCCATTAGAAATTTAAAAGTAGTTTAAAAATGTTGTAAAACCTTTCATTTTTGAAAATTTACAAAAAAAAACCAAAATCTTAACCGTGGTGGGCTACCTAAGGCGCTCGTCATGGTTAATCTTCCATTAACCGTTGTAGTCCACCTAAGCCACCCGTCATGGCAAATATTAATGGTGGCGGCACCCTAAGTCACCCACAACAGTTAATAGGTGGCCTATAAATACCCCCAACCTGCCCCCGCTGTGGCTAAGTCCTTCGCCACGGTTCCAAACCACCCCGAAGGGCTGCTGAAATTTTTCCCCGCTGTCCACCGCCGTCACCAAGCTAATCCGCGCGCTCCTGCCCACGATGTATAGCGCTTTGGCACATCGCCGGCCTCGCGACCCCATGGCCTTCTCTTCTCCGGCCATGCCCTCGCCGCCCGTCCGTGACACGGGCCCTTCTTCTCCATTGATGGAACCCTAGATCCAGCCACTGCGCCCTCGCCGCTGTCCATGACGTGGGCCTTCTCCGGTGGTGGAACCCTAGCTCTAGCCACCGCGTCATCACCGACATCTATGAATGTAGGGCCTTCTCTTCTCTGGTCGCACCCTCGCCGCCGTCTGTGACCCGGGCCCTTCTTCTTTGACGGCAGAACCCTAGCTCTAGGGCATTCTTCTCCGATCAACCCCTCGCCATCGTCTATGATTCAGGCCCTTCTTCTCTGGTGGCGGAACCCTAGCTCCGAGGCATTCTTCTCTAGCTAACCGCTCGCCATCATCCGCATCTCCCTCCGTGACCCCAGTCGTGGCCTTCTTCTCCTCCGTCATCACCGGCTCCAAATCCGGCTAGCCGAGGTTCATCCCCTATCCTGATGAACCCTAACCCGTGATGTTAATTTTATTTAAAACGTATCTTTGATTTGATGCAGATTTTATTGCTACCTATGATGCACCATTTTTTTTGCTGAGCAAATGCCACTATCTGATGAACCCTAGCACCATTTTCTTAGAATTATGAGCAAATGCCACTGCCTAATAAACCCTGGCACCATTTTCTTGAAATTCTGATGCTTGATGTGTTTTGTTTCAATAATGTGATTGTTCTCAGTTGGGTGCAACACTAAGTTAGCAACATGCTATCTATCTCCTTTTTATTTGCCTTACACACACTAAGAGCATTTGTGCAGTAGTTGACATCTGAATTAATCACATTATTTTATTTGCCTCTCACACACTAAGAGCCAAAGTGAAGTACAATTTGGAACATAAATGTTCTTGAAGCTGCTCTACTTGAGAAGGTCTTGGTTTACTTTCTATCTTTCTTAGAGTTGCTTAAGCAATACCATCTTTAGACTTAAGAACCATCTATGCCTTTGTTGTCTTTTAGGAAAGAAGTATATAGCCATAGGCATGCTGCTAGGGTAAAATAGGCACCATAGGCATATTGTCTCAAATCTCTTGGATTATGATTGTATGTTACCATGTTTTTTAGAATTTCATAGAGTTCTAAAACTTCACTGATGAAATAGATACTCTTCCATGTGATACTTATCTCATGTCCTGTTAATATTGCATAGGCTGGGCTTTCAGCATATTGCAAACAGCTATGAAATTGATGGTAGATAGTTTCCCAAAGTTTATATATTGTACTAACATATTATAGGTTTCTGGGTGCTGTGCCAATTTTGTCTATTTTGAGTACTCATGTAGTTAGTTACTTATGCCTAGTCATGTAATTAGTTTTTCTGCAATCTATTTTGGAGCACTCATTTAGCATAGTGCTGGTGCATCATGACTAGCTACTGCACAAAATTTTCTGTATCAAGTACTAACTCTTGGCTTATATCTCTTCTTTGTTTGCTCTCGTGGGTTAGGCTCTCAGCAACTAATCTATTTTTGGACCCTTCTTTAATATAGAACATCTATTTTTGTAATACAGCTTGGATTATACTATGAATGAGTATTATCTTCATAATGTGGCCTGTTGTTTTAGAAAAACCATTCAACCTGATGACTTCGAACAGTGCACATGCTCTGTAATTTTAGCTGTTGGCCTGCTAGAAAAATAAATGCACTTTTTCTAGATATTAAGCATGTGATGTTGCTTAATTTCTTTTCTAGTTTTGGCAAGAGTGCATGATTTAGGGGTATTTAGAAATGTGGATGCATGTTTACATTGTCTTTTCTTAAGCTAATGTTACATTATCAAATTTGTGCAAATGGATGGATGCTTAAGTCATCTGGGAGTATGCTAGTGCTAGCCCAACCATTATAGATTATTCATTAGAATATTGCTATCTTCCCTGTGTTCTTGCATGATCTCTTTTAGTCTAATCTTCCTTATTCTCAAGAGCTATGATAGGGTAGTGGTGCGGCAAGTAAATGGCTGGGGTATGTCACATAGAGATGTTATTAATCTGCTGAAACCCTAGTGATACCTGATATCATTGCAATGTAAGATGAGGAAACCTGAAACCTTTACCTATTCATTACCATTTATTGTTGCTATCAAATTCTACAGATAAGGAAACAAGAAAAGTGTAATTAGCCTACTGAACAAACCTGTAAAGCTTTGTGGAACTTACTTTGTGGAACACTATATCCCCTCACAGATCTTGACCAACTGTCTCTAAAGCTTTGTGGAACTTGCTTAACTGAATTACATCACTGTTGGATTTTATCTCAGTCTAGTTTTATAAGTCCAGTATACTAGTGGACACCAATTTATAGGAAAACACTGTAGTATTTGGTCACACATATTGCCATATATGCTTATGATTCTGTTTGTTTACTTTTTTATTTGAATTTTTTATTTGAAATCATACTTGTGTCTCATGTTATGCAACCATTGTCCATTTGTTTTGCCTATGTGGTTCTTTTGTGGCATTTGCAATGATGATTTTTTTCAAACTTTTAAACAAAATTTGCTGAGGCAGTGGCATTTGCAATGATGTGAAACTTTTTATGCTGAGGCAGCGGCTATGATGATGAAATGTCCCCATACTACCTTTGTGAGCCTCAAAACTAGGATGGCTTTGTATACCATATACAAAGCAACCAGTTTAGTAGGGATGTGATTACAACAGGGCAAATCTAAGCCAAATATGTACTTTTCTACTACTCTTTTGTACTATTACTACTACTCTTACTACTACTCATCTACTACTCCTCCCTCCTCTCTATTACTACTACTCCTCTTCCCTATCCTACTACTACTCCTCCCTCCTCTTTGTTAGTACTACTACACCACTGATGGGTGCTGGTTGCTGCTCTTACTACTAGAGCTGCTGGGTGCTAGTTGCTGCTCTTACTACTACAACTAGTCCTACTCTACTCCTACTACTCTAATACTACTCTACTACTAGTAGTAGTACTACTACTCTACTCCTCCTCCCTCGTCTCTATTACTACTACATATCTACTAATGTTGTTCTTGCTCTCTCCCTACTCCTCCTACTACTCACCCTCTACTCATCCTGCTACTAATGCTGGCTATCCTACACTACTACTACTCTAATCTCCTACTACTCTTACCACTCCCTAGTACTTCCTACTCCTGCTAGCTGCTGCTATCTACTATCCTACTCCTATTCCTACTCCTACTCCTATTCCTACTACTATATCTACTCCTAGTCCTATATACTATTGCTAGTGCTCCTCTACTAGAGCTGGCTGCTGGCTGCTATATCTACTCCTAGAGCTAGCTGCTACTCTTACTACTAGAGCTGCTGGGTGCTGGTGTTCCTTATGTTGGGTGGTGGTTGTTGCTCTTACTACTAGAGCTGCTGGGTGCTCTTACTACTATCCTGCTCCTACTCCTATTCCTACTACTATATCTACTCCTAGTCCTATATACTATTGCTGGTCCTCCTATATGGACATCTCATCAGTGTTCTGCCATTTTGGTTGAAGTTTCAACTACCTGGTACATGGTTTGAAACATGTGATACATCCACCCCCAATTAACTTCATGATATGCACATCTATGATCATGCTGCTAGCTGGGGATGGGTGTGTCACATGCTGTGCAACCATTGACCATTGGTTTTGCCTATGTGGTTCTTTTATGGCTATGATGATGAAATGTCCCCATACTACCTTTGTGAGCCTCTAAACTAGGATGGATGTACTTTTCTACTACTCTTTTGTACTTTTCTACTACTCTTTTGTACTTTTGTTGTACTCTTATGTACTTTTCTTAATTTCTTTGTATAGCTACTCGCAATGTTAATGGAAAAGTATGTAATCTTGTTTTCAATGAATAAAAGTCATGATTCTTTTATATATGCTTTGTGATTAATGTACTTAACATGTTCTATTCATGTAATTGTGAAATGTTCGTACTAAATCTCTCTTGTTCATAGTTTCTAATGGCGAAAAAGGCTATAGAAGAATGGCATGAACCAAGCCCGGCCTTGAGTTATGAGGGAGGCTCATCATGAGATGACGAGGGTCGTGAGGATGAGGGTGGTGAGGACGAGAGCACCTCATACGAGGAAGAGCAAGTAACACCGAGGGCCCTAAAGAAAAGGCGTACAGAGGAGGAAGATGATCCTACCTATATGCCAGAAAAGGCCAAAGAAGAGGATCATACCGATACGCCAGAGAAGATGGGGCCCTCAACTCAACAATCTTGCACCCTAGGACGACATGACGAGGGTCGCGTAAGTATATAACTAACACACAGTCGATAGGGACTCACGTATAGTGAGTATACACCTAATGCGAGTTCTTGCCCTCTCGATAGCTACCGGTGGTGCCCATGTGCTTGGAGTATCTCGAGGAGGATCAAGAAGAGGAGGGCCATGCATCTGGTCCCACCCCAAGTGCTTCAACCGCAACGGGAAGTGGCAAGAGTCATAAAAAGACAGACTTGAAGAGGGGTCAGCACGGGAGGCACCAGGTTACAAAGAAGGTGCATGCCATACTTAGGATAGGGCCATAGGGCGAGCCCTTGGAGCCAGCATCAATCATCGGCACCTTCAGCAACCAATGCTCCTATATAGCAAGGGAGCACGTGCCGATCACATATACAAATTAGAAGAAAGTCCTAGAGGAACTCAAAGAGAAAGTGTGGATTGAAATCAAGAAATATTTCTAGTATCCACCGAACCAATTCAATGAAGACCTATGTAGGGGGCATGCGCTGTTCTTTACAGGCAGAGAGCTTCGCACCCTCTAGTCCAAACTGAACAGCAACTACATGAAGAAAGGGAAGTCACCCTTACAAGACTACACCTTCATCAAGCAGCATGTCTGGGATGAGTTCATCGAGAAGATGAGCACTGATGAAGTAAAGGCCAAGAGTGAGAAGTTCTCAGAGCTCGCAAAGAAGAACGAGCTCTCACACCACCTAGGCATAATGGAGTACGTCGGTAAGAGGCCAAACTGGCGACAGCAAGAAAGGGAGGCAGAATCGGCTGGGCAGAGTTACCCATTACAAGGCGTCGATGTGAGGACACGCGACTTCTTCTATGCCCGTGAGCCGAAGCAGCTAAATGAGGGCATGACCAAGTACAATGACCTAAAGACCGAGGAGGCGGAGAAGACTTTGCTCGCGATCAAGGTAGCCAAGGAACACGGGGAGTTCGTACCTCATAGGGGTCACAACGAGCTGAACGAGGCACTAGGAAATGCTAAGCACCGTGGCCGCGTCCGAGGCATGTCATCGAGGCAGAGCTAGAAGAATGTGGAGTCATGGCAATCCGACACTGCCTCTTATCGCACGAGGCAGAGTTACAAGGAAGGAATATTCTAAGCCGGCAAAGAAGCAGCAGTGAAGGAAATGATCATGGGGTCGATACAAGATGCTTTCACGAGCACTGACCCCAAGATGGTGGAACTGAGGACGTAGATGTTTCGCCAGGCTAGCGTGATGATACAGTAGGGTGAAGCCGCCGTACAAGGGTAGACGGTGCTGGGTACCTCAACCCTAGAGGTACTCGACCGATGAGATCACGGAGCCACCACCCGCATGGCTGTAGGTGCCCTAGGGCAGGACGAGGAATAAGTAGGATGTGGCGCAAGGAATGGTACAGCCGCCCAACCCTAAAGCTAGGTACCATGGCAGGCCCGTCCCGCCTCAGTATGCCTTGGTGGAAGTGGGGTGGATGGACGATCGCCACAACGAAGACGAACTTGACTTTCCCAATGAAGATGGAGACACGACCCTTGGCTGGGCTCTTGGCATGCTAGTGCTATGGAACAAGGCAGATATTGTCTTCTACACGCTGAAGCCGGTGTCGAATACCTCATAACCATCACCGTCTCCCCTAGGCGGCCCAAGTGACGACAATGATGATGACTGTAACACCCTAGGTGTTTGGCTTCCACATTTGCACTTGCATTTCATAAGCATGAGCATCATTCATCTCATTTATGCATTTGTTTTGCTTGAAACATGAGTATGCAACATGTCAATGTGTGTTGTTTCATAGTTTCTTGATTATGAAATGTGGTTTGTGCAACATGTAGATGCAACATGTGTGTTCCATACCTTGGAACATGTCAAACCTGCTAGTGTAACATGACAAGCTTAAGCTTTGCAACAAAGTCATGAAACATGTGAAACATGGTTTTGAAACAAATGAACTTGCTTGTTTTGCTTGTTTTAACATATGTGATACTTAGAAGTTGGTGTAACAAATGTGTAGAGTGGTTAACTAGGTCCTAAAACACTTTAACTACACTTAGGGTAATTATTGGAACAATGTTTATGTTAACCAAAATGACCAATTTGTCCTTCTAAGTGATGTTGACTTGGTGTTGACCTTAGAATGCTATTTGTTTGACTATTTAAAAAGTCTAGCCTAGAGACCTTGCATGGATGTCTCACCTTAAATAAAGTTGTAGTACTTTTGTTACGGAATAAAAGTTGTTTTAGGGTCATCTCAAGAAAATGGCTAAAACAAGCTCAAACAAGGCCCACAAGTCAGTTGAAGTGCTATTCCAACACTTAGAAAATTTCTAAGTCTGAAATGCAGTTCACAGTTTCATTTACCTCTCTTTGGAGCATTGTATCTTTCTAACCATGTCGATCTAGCTTGAGCTCCAATTGACAATGTTGGAGAGTTCATGCAGCTCTACAATTTCTATAATAATGACTTGCACTAGATCAGTCTGGATTGGGAGTTTTAGAGCATCCAAGTTCGTCTGTCAGTCGGTCACCCCGGGCTCCGATTTAGTCGGTTTTAGAGTTTGAAATCGGTCATGGCCGACCGATGCCAGACTCCGACCACCGCGTGGCTCGCTTGCGCGCACGTGGAGTGCCATGGCATCACTCTTGCCTGTGTGAAGAAGGGAAAAATTGTGCCCACGCTACCCTCTGCCTCCTCACTTCACCTCGCTCTCTCTTGTTCTCTCCGAGCAGAGGACCGAGCTGCCTTGCCGCCACTCGCTCTGACGAGCTCACACGCGCTCGCCACCGCACCACCGCCTACCAAATCTTGCCAACAGCTCTGCCACACTGCCCCACACCTCGTCGACCACCTCTCTACCACCGTCGAACCCTAGGTGAGCGACATTAGGGGCACCATCACCATTCGGGCCTGACAGGAGCTCCGCCATGTGCAGGCTCGTCGTGGCCAACCTCTCTAGCGCCTCCATCACCCTCTTCTCCATAGCATAGCAAGGTGCCTAGGCAACCTAGATGCTCACGCCAGCGATAGGTCGGGCCGCCGTGGCCGGAGTTGGCCAGCGCACACCGCACAGCGCCGCCGCACCCACCATTGTCGACGGCATGTCCTTCTAGCTCACCCTAGGAACCCCAAAGCACATCACTCGGTGCAGAATCACGTAGGGAGCATGAGGGTGGCCCCGGCTTCGCCATCCCTCGCCGGTGGTGAGTTCACCGTTGTCCGCTCCTCCTCCCCTGTCTCGTTGTCGCTGACGCGCGAGCCCCGCTGTTAGCAGGCGCGGGTGGGAGATGACCGCAGGCTGCTCGACTTAACCAGGCCGACCCAGTAGCTGGGTAGATTTAGGAGATTTTGGTTTTGTTTTTATTATTTTTCATAGATTTGAATGTAGATTCAAAAATCCATATCTCAAGATTTGTAGGTCCAAATGAACTGATTCTAATTTTGTGGTGTTCCTAGTAAAGTCTAATTTTTATTAAAAATATATAATGTGTTGTGTTCTGTTATGGAAAATAGAGTTATTATTTATGCCATTTATTCATGCATGAAAAGGGGAAAGTCATATCTCTTTGTCTACAGCTCCAAATGACTTGAAATTTTCATGGGTGTTGTTTATGTCTTGAATGGTTTGCAGTTTAAATTCCATCAATTTTGCCTACTGTATAGTGAAGTTATATAATTATCTTTTTTACTTGGGTGGATCTTATGTGAATTTTCATGAATTATCTATAGATCCAGTAGAGATGAGATTTGGTGAGTGTTATTCTTATGTTAGTAAGAACTCAAGAAAAATATGAAATTTGTTGTTTGATATTTTTCAATAGGGTTTCTCAATTATACCAAAATCAGCCTTTATGTCTATTATTTTTGGTGTAGGAAAATATGCTTACTCAAATGCTATGAAAAATTTAGGGTAGCCTCTTGGATGTATGTGGTAGCCACTCTAATTTTTATAGAATTAATTGTGGAGTTTTGATGTAGGTTCCTTTATTCACCTAATTATCTAAATAAATTAATAGAGGGCATTAAAGAAATTATCTAGATGTTGACACCACACTTTCTGGTGTTATTTTAGTATGTGTAATGAGTTGGTAAACTTGGTTTAGCTTAAATGTGCTTTTGCTACATCACTAAATACTTAATTTAGTGAATCTGCCATTTCTGGACAGAAATAGAGGTGTTGTTAATTATTCTATGTAAATGATGTTTTCATGTCTTGTGATCTATAACAAAGTTGTTGTGAATTTTATGATCTAGCTGTTGTTAAATTTTAGTGGCAATTGGCCATATAGTTTAGGAGTTATAGCTGTTTAAAGTTGGCTCTCAACTTTGGTTGCTCTCTGTTTGCACAGAGCAGATTCTATATTTGCTTTAATTCGACCTGGTAAACTTTAGAATCATGCTTTGATGTTTATAAATGATTTGTAGATAATTTCATAAGATTTCCAAAATGTCCTCTTGAAAGTCAATTGGATTTGTAGAACTCCTGTTGTGATTGATTGAATGAACTGCTCTTTTCTATGTTTCACCTGAAGCTTTCTGTCAAGTGTCTCTGTTATACTTAAGCATGTTCGTGGTGTTACTAGATGATTAAAGTGATTAAGGTGAGTTTAGATGCAGGTGTTAGGCCTTTAACTGAAGATGAGCATCATTATCTTAGGCTGTGCAAGTTAGGTGAGTTAATCTTGTTCTTTAGAGGAAAAGTAGACACATGCTTTTAAAGTGATTTGAATAGAGTTATTCTTACTCAGTAAATAAGTGTCTAGTGATGTTTTGGTTAAGTACTTACTGTTATTCATTCATCATGAGCATCATGTCATTTCTTATGCATCCAAGATATTCATCTTGTGAATACGCATGCAATAGGTGTACCAGAGGGCGTGACATTGCTCGAGTTCGACGGGACGAGCTAGGAAGCTCTAGAGGTGCAGCAGCCCGAACCCAAAGCTCAGGAGGTGCGGCTCACAGCCAGAGAACCAGGAGAAGTGGTGGTTGAGTGCCCAGATCACAAGCCGTGCAACTTTGTCAAAGGCAAGCCTCGGAGCATTATAAGCCTCCTAATTTCTAAAATGCAATTAAAGTATTATGTTATATATATTGTTGCATTAAGTTGGGTGTTGGATGAAAACACTTGTTGCATTGATATCCAATCCTTGTCTAGCTAATATCACCATGAATCCTATGTAGCTTAGGCTCGTGTAGTTGCTTAGCCCTGCTTTAATGCGGTAGAAATCAGGTGATTTCCCGTTACCTACGAGTTATAGAAATATACATATGGCACGGTTGGCTATATTTGCTATCGTGGAAAAGAACCTGTCTTAACTTGAAATAAATATCGAACAGAGGCTTGCTGGTTTGCAGCGACTCCGTCTGTGTTGATTAATGACCGATTCTTGAAGACTTTCCTATTCATGTTGAACGCATGCCTTTCTCTTAGCTGGCCAGACTCGAGTGTCTCTGACCGTGAATTCGAGTAGCTCAACTCAGGCCAGGAGTCGACAGATATAAAGTGCACCTCAGAAGGAAGCCATAGGAGTGAGTCCAAGGGTAGGTGAGTTAAAAGTCCTAATCGTCCTGGCATAAGGGTAATCCCTAAGAGTGCTGGCGATGACCGAACCCATGAAGTTGGTTCCTGAGTTGTACCAAAGGTGACCCACGGCTACTCTTACAAAGTATGCCAGGGTGAGAGTTGGGAATAGCCCCTCAGCTGAGTTGCAATTCAATTTGAGTCGCCGTCTCTCACCCGTTAGTGAGAACTTGACGGTCATATCTCCACAGTAGATACACTAAATAACATGATGGTTCAAGAATGATGATATGATGATGACAACCTTATTATACCTGCTATGGTTAATATTGTTTGCTCCTAATAAAGTGAGTGCTCTAGTACAAGTGCTAATATAGTTGATAGGTTAATGATGATGAACTTGATGCTAAGTTTAATTGGTTACTTATGCTCATAAGCTCTTTTATGCAAATGTGTCAAGCTAGCCACCTTATAAAGCCTTGCATGATCCTTGGTGTCCTTTATTTCTAGTTTATGATGGGTAAGTCTAGCTAAGTACCTTCTCGTACTCAGGGTTTATTTCCCACCAGTTGCAGATGACCTATTCTATTCTAGGTGCTGCAAATATTGTCTCCTCCAAGCCGAAGATGAGGACTAGATCATCGGGCGCGATCTCCCCTAGTGATCTTATCTAAGTTGCTTTTGTTGGACATGACTACTATCTAGCAATGTATTTAAACCTATGAAGTTATGTACTAAACTATGTTGCTTCCGTGAAACAAACTCGGCTTGTAGTATTTTATTTTGAACTCCGATGGATGTAATCCGCATGCCACTTGTGAACTATTGTAATGAATGATGCGTTGTGTTGAATCACTATGATCTTGGCTTGTATGTCAAAAGTTGTTTCAAATCCTTCAAGGTTTCTGGATTACCGGGATTATGGGAGATTAAGTATAGGAATTTGATCACTACGGTGATTGTTTTTGTACTTACGTTCTTATAATTTGGTTGGTTCTGTTACAACGACGACAACGATGGTGATGGCAGCGACGATGATGGTGGCCATGTCAGCACTCCACATAGCCCGCGTCCGAACACGAGCAACCCATAAGGAGGTATAGGGAGTGAACCGGGCCACCAAACACAGCCTCCAAGCCAGAGCAAAGGGCAATGTCCACCCGTGCCAAAGAAGCCAGAAGATGAGGGGGACAATGGGCGGTGTGGAGCATAGCAGAAGAGCACCAGTACACAACGGTGTTTGAATGGTATATATGCTATTGGCAACCAAACATCATCAACAAATTGCGTGTGCATATGTGATGCTAACACACTATTCCCTTGTCTCAATAATAGGGAGCGACCCCCGCCGTCAGTTTGGCCCCTGACTCTAGATTGCCCTAATAACTTCAAGAATGGCAAGTTTATGTTACTATTGGGCCAGCTCGTCTAGGAGGAGCCGTGAGAGGTTCGAAGGTTCCATATCTGATATATGCATGCTTCGAGGTTAGGCATGAAGGAGTTGGTTCAGAGGGTCCCTAAGGAGTACTTCCACTCGGATGGGGACGCTTATTTCTCCATTGTCTTCCATGACATGCATAGGCTGCTATGGTGCAAAGATCTTGATGTCGCCCAAGTCACCCTTTTTGCCATGTAAGTTATTGCACCTCTGCATCGCTTTAGGTAATTAAGTTCGTTGTGGTCAAACTAACATTAATGCCATGATGACGACTTGTGCTTTGTAGGATGCAAGCCTATGTATGCGAGTTAGGGAATCCAATTGTCTACCTATCTCCTATGCATATTACTGAGAGGGCCATCATTGGCTATGATATACCAGAGACGCATTCGAGGCTGGCAAACTTAAAAGGGTTGGAGCGAGTGGAAGCCTGGGTTTTGTTGCAAGGCAAGATCAAGTTCAAAAAGGGATAGTACATCCTTAATGCCATGAAGTAGATCTGGGGAAATGGGTGTATCCTTGCCGCCCACGAGTTTGGGTAAGTCAAAATGGTACCTGCAAGAGTTGTTACGTTCCTAACCTTCATATTTCAAGATTTGAGATCCATGTGTTGTTTCATTGGTGTAGCTTGGGTGTCGTGGGGCATTGGATTGTATTTATAATATATCCTTAGGATGGAATGGCTTGCATATTCGACTCCTTGCGCCATACAAAACCATGAGCTTACAAGCATTTCGAAGCATGTCTCTGATAGTATGTGACGACACACATCTTCTTTTAAGCACTCAAAGTATGATTGTATTTGTTGTTGACACTAGTGGTTGGCATACAACACTTACAGGAAGTACGCATCAGACCCCACCAACTATGATCATAGGTCCAAGAAGACGAAGTAGAAGTGGTGCACAAAACTGAGGCTGAGGCGACAATTCCTGGTACTACTACTAATACTTATACTCTTCCTGCCCCTACTTGTACTACTACTATCCTAGTACTACTACTACTACCCGACTACCCTACTAGTACTAACACTTACTCCTACTACTACAATTACTACTACTAGCAAGACCCTACTACTACAACTCTTACTACTACTACCACCACCCAATACTACTACTACTACTACTAGCCTACTACTTATAGTACTACTACTATCCTAGTACTACAACAACTACTACTACCGACTACCCTACTAGTACTAACACTTACTCCTACTACTACAATTACTACTACTAGCTAGACCCTACTACTACAACTAGCCTACTACACTACTCATACTACTACTTTCTGTTACATTACTACTTCTGCACTACTACTGGTCCTAATGATTGTGTTATATATATATATATATATATATATATATATATATATATATATATATATATATATATATATATATATATATATATATATATATATATATATATATATATATATATATCATGCATGTAGTGTGCCAAGCAACCTGAAGGTTCACTCTTGTGTGGATACTATGCTTGTGAGTACCTCAGGGCTTGCGGGAGATTTAGTAAGGGCTAGCGTCAACTAAAGAAATCCCAAGGTTGGTGGTAGAAGACAGATGTGGACATGAAGAACATAACTCGAACAGTAGCTGATATATGTAAGTTTGTCACGGATGAATGTGGTGAAGTTGGGGGTAAGTTCTTCTACTTGGGCAGTGAGTATGCAAGAGATCCAAAGTTTGAGAGGCTACGCAACTGGAGAACCAGTGATATAGACATGAAAGATTACGTGTTGCTAGACATCTTCGAGTAGGTGATCTTAGCTTCTCTTGCAAGTAAACAATGTGGTGTGCTTTTGTGTGATGTACTTGTTATATAAACTTCATTAGTGTGTGTGTGACATGCATGATGGATCGCATGGAACAATCGATGACAATGATGACGTATGAATTCTTGTAATATATGTGTTTATTCTCTATATGCGTATTTTCTACTTTATTATTTGCATTTGAATCTGAGAAATTTTGGTTTCCAATTCAAAATCAAATTGCAAAAAACTTTTTTTATTTCTAAAAAACCTTAACCATGGCGGGCAGGTAACAAGCAACCGCCATGGTTAAAGGATTAATCGCGGCGGTTAAGTTATAACAACTGCCACAGTTAAACGATTAACCATGGCGGGTGCCTTAGAGCAACCTCCATGGTTAATAGATATTAACGGCGACGGTTGCTCTAAGGTGCCCGCCATGGTTAATTGCTAGGTGATGGTTGCTTTGCCTGCAACGGTATTGTTGCTTTGCCCGCAACAGTAAAGTTTTCTATAGTAGTGACACACTCACATTGAGCAACACCTCTCACACCTCACTCTCTAGTTGTAGTTTTACATTTTAGTACTTATATTAGAGCAAGGCAAAGCTACCTTAGAGGGCTTGGCTCCTTGGAAGAGGTGACTCTTGGGTATGAATAGAATTATGAGTTCTTCCAAAGCTATGCTTTCATCTTATATTTATAGTCACACTTATGAACTAAAGTATAGTTGTTACGTTATAAGCTTGATATATGAACTAGTTTATAGTTTGTGTGTCATGAGAATAGCATACACAACTTTATGCTTAACAACTCATATAACTTATATAATTAGAATTAGAGTAAAGTTGAGGTGGCAGTTCATCGTACCGTCAGGTGTGCCCAAGTTCTTTACCTGTCGATCCGTAGGGTCGGGGACCCGAGGAAATTTGGGTAGTTTGTATATACGCAAGCGTGGTGCTTGGGTATGGAGAGATAGGTGAATGCATTGTCCCTTTTCACGGTTGAGGGGTAGGTGGTGACAGCCCTGTTCGTCTCTTGTAATCCCTCACGTTCGACTGGGATGTTGGAGTCTAAATTGTCACATGAGGTTGCTGGCAGATTAGTACTCGGCGGCCTCCCAACCTGCTTGACACTTAGCCCTAAAACTAATTATGTAACTTGTATGAACATTAACTAATCTTTGTATGACTATACTAGACCAATGCCTGCCCAACTTAGGATTATTCTTTCTCTTTATTTTATCCTTTGAGGAATGCCAAGTGTGTGTCCATTATCTTGAAATTATCATTCTTATCCCTATTATAAACATTGGTGAACTTGCAAGCATTATTATTCAAGTTCATATCCATACTAGACTCTTAATCAAATGTCTTCCTTTGGAAAAATATAAATAATGATACCTTGAATACTTCCGGGTGAAATGCTACAATGATAGCTCCATGCGCTTGTGGATAAATATCTAAAATTGTTAAGGAACTATCAAGACTATTACTCAGTGGCATTGCTAATTATTAGTAATGGCGCTAAGAAATACCAACAAGCACTTCTCGCGTAATTGTTGGGGATACAAACCTAGTAGCTATGCTAAGAAGTGCCAACACCTCTTCTCCGCCGGCTTAGATGGATCACAGCTAGCGTCCTCGAGAGGAGTCACCGCAGGCCGGAGGGCCACCGCCACATCTATGAGGCTACCTGCGTGGGCAAGGGCAAGTTTTTGAGCAATGTTTTGAGATACGATTGACCTGCGTTGATTGGGGATGTTTCTAGGGTTGTTTCTCACGCCGCATCTGGAGGGGTTGTAACAGAATCATCCAAATTATAAGACCACAAGTACAAAAACAAACACTGAAATGCTCCAATTTTCGAACTTGAGCCCATAAAATTCCGGTAGTCAATCAAAATCACGAAGGATTTCAAACCAACCCGATTACAACCAAGATTGCATCATTCAACATACACATCACACATTACATTTCACAAGTACTTAAAAGAGGCTTACAACACCATGGAGTCGCAAATTATTACAAACCAGATTTGGAAAGTAGCGGAAGCATAATTTAAACACACACTTAGTTCAAGTACGATTGCCAGTCTTACAAATCACGTTTCCACAAAAGCAGTAAGGAAAGTAGACTAAAAGACGATCACACACAAGTGATCTAGTCCTCGTCACCCGCTGGGTGGAGGCAGTTCTTGCAGAAGCCCTAATAAAGCATGTCATCTATAACAGGAGAAAATAAACCCTAAGTACAAGAATGTACTCAGCTAGACTTACCCGTCGAAACAGAAATAAAGAACACCAAGGATCATGCAAGGCTTTTCTTAAGTGGAGCTGGCTGATAGTTCATTTGCGGAAATGCATAAGTATTAGTAACCCTTTTTAACTTGTGCTAGCAGTGACTTTTAGCATTAACATGTCATCTATCTCAGCACATGTGCTAAACAATCATCTAATTATTAAGCAAACAATAATAACTATAGCAGGTATAAATTGAGACAACATTTAAATCATCATCCAATTAGTCATCTATTCAATTAATTAAATCTATGTTGCCGCTGCTCAAGTCAAGTGCTCACTAACCGGGAGCGACGGTGATTCGAATCGAATTCCTATCCAGCTGGAGGGGTATTTCTAATACTCACCGCGCAGGCGCTGCGCCAGGGTCTCACAAATCACCTTTGGTACAGTTTAGGAAAGCGTGGGTTCAACTGATGCCACATCCCCAAGGGCAACACTCTGCCAGATGATAGGGACTTAAACCCCCCTTGGTCTTATGCCAGTGTCCCTAAGAACATCCTTACTTCCTCTAGAATGCGCACTTGACCCCTCAATTCCCAGTCTGAACTGTATTACTCGGCTTCGCGGTCGGAATGGCTTATCCGGCCAACTAAGTGTTAGACTGCATTCAATATGACTCAAGGACGTACAATGAATCGGTCCTTAAACGACTCAGATGGGCATAGCTTCGCATCCAAGACGTGAAGTGTCTTGTGACTGCACTATTGAACTCCCACCCGGTCTCAATTCATTTTTTAGCATGATTCTTTTCTACGATAGCAAATATAGCCAACCGTGACCTACTTCATCCTAAAGCTCGTGGATGACCGAAAATCACCCGACTTCTACCGCATTAATCACGGCTAAGCAATAACACATGCCTAAACTTTAATTGGGATTCAAGTTTGATATCTGGACAAGGATAGATATAATGCAGGAAGTGTTTTTCACTCAACTCCTACAACTTAATGCAATAAACAAGTAAAAGTACTCCATGATATATATACAAAAGTTGGGTTAGCATGCACGGAGCTTGCCTTTTAAAAAAGATTCAGGGCACTCAGGTAGCTCTTCTTCGGGAACTCATTCGCCGGCTGGCTCTTCGGGCTCCTCTGGCTGCTCCTACTGCTCCTCCTGATGTGCTCCCTCAAACTCCAGAAGTGTCACCCCCTCAGGCACACCTATTGCATGGATGCACACATAAATCTCATGGATGCATAAGAATGAATGCAACATGCTCTGTAAATGCAATGTGAACTGTAGCAACACTTAACGCTCTACTCAATTCACTTTAACAAAACGTGCAAATTTCTTCTCCGATAGAGAAGTACTTACCAAATCTACGCAACCTAATGTATAGTTGTTCTTCCTTAGTTAAGGACCTAATACCTAAACAACCAATAAGAGCAAGTCACTTAAGCTTATCACAATCCTAAACCAATTTCAACAATACAGAAATCTGGATAGTAGCTCCGTTTTTTTAACTCTAACGGGAGATCTACCAATCCAAATTACACGATACAAGACAATCTAGAAATCTTATAAAATGCTCTACAATCCCTTTTTACACCTTAAGACCTGATTCCCAAGTTTACCTACTCGAATTCTTAAAGTTCTAGAAATCTGTCATCTCCAAACAGAGAGTAGTCATTTCTGGACCGCAACTTCAAACTACTAGAACTCCTAAACTACTAGGTCAAATGCCACCAAATTCTAACACAAACTAGTTCAAGAAGTTTACTACAACTTTAGTATTCATAAGATTCCCAGCAAAAACCTTTATCTAGACCTAACTCAAAAAATGCTACCAACTGTCCAGAAGGCCTAGAAATGTAAAAATTAAATATTTATAGGTAACGTGCTCGTGCGTTGCTACAGGATAACTAAACTTTTATAATAAAAACACACGGATCGCACGATAAGATAACAATACTATGAAAATAAATACTGACGTTAAAGTGACATTTAATCCAAAAAGCAAAGTTCGTGAAATTACATAGTCACGGAGAGCACAGCATCGCAGACGCACAACTCTAGTGTATAGACATTTCCATGATACAGCTAAGATAATGTTTTTATATCGTAGAATCTCTGATATCTATTTATTCTGTGTGTTCCAATAAACCCAAGAATAAGTTCCACCGCTTCTCCATACTATCGTATACACAAGTTCGAGTATATATGTAAATGACCGTGTGCTGCAATGAGAAAAACATAAATAATGCCACGATAATATATATGAGCATGTGTTATACTGCTAGCAAAAAAGATACTACAATCTGATGTTTAGAACATCAATATTACATGAGTCTTCATGAAGGATAAATAAACTATATAATACAAGCTTTGATATCTGAGCCCTCAAAATCTCTTCCCCCTGGTGTTTACGTGAAATTTGGAGATAACCAGACTTTTTAATCGGTAACCAGTCATACCATTAAAAGAATTTTTGAATTAAATGAAAGGTCAACTCAATTCCGGTTGCAATTGCTGAACCATCAACAATAGGCGGGAGTGAAAAAATATCTTTTCTATTGCTTGTATTCATGTTGCCAAATTATGAGTCTAAATTTATTGTACTTTCTTTATACCTTACAGCCTAGATTATTTTTAACCAAATTGTATAGATTACAGAGTCTTGCACAAAAATTGATCAATTATTGATGTTCCTTTGACCACAGAACTAAAGTCCAGTTTGGTAATATAGAAGTATGCTAAAATATAATTCATGTCTTAACAGAATAATTGTAGAGATAGAGACAATGATGCTCGACACTTAACTGAATAGTTTTGTTCATTGAATTTTGAATGCACTGAATTTTGTCAACAACTTTGATCCTTTGACACAGGTTGTAAAAGCTGCCGTAGTTTCTCCCAAAAGAAAAATCTTTTAATCAAGATTACCTTGCATTTGTGTTACGGTAATTAAATGTTGTAGCTAAGATATGAGTATATTTTACCGTGATGGCAGATGACTGTGTATTATTACTAAAATAAATGGATTATTATATCATGCATACTCCTTGCAGTAATATCACCCAATTACCTGAACGATCCAACACTCTTCTGGATCGAAATGTCGGACCATGAATATAGTAGGAGGGAGGGAAACAAACTTGAATTGTTGGGTCATGAACAATAGGGTGACCAGCCGCACCTGGAATGGGTGGCGAGCGAGCATGATGGGCGTCGATGCCTGATCACCAGTCACCTGAGTCACGTCCTCGCTGGCGAGGTAGGCACACAGGGGCTCTTTAGTGGTGATGTGTTCGACCAAGTTCACAAACTGCTCCCGCCAGGAAGTTGAGGAGCCAGGCACATCCTTGCTAGCAACAAAATCAGTAATTTTTAGCAATAATTTTTGTTTAGTACCCAAAAACATAACAGCACTACACATTTGTCTAGCCTCACAAATCGATAGTAGCAGGGTAGCAGACTACACAAGTGGAAGCAACTGTCAGTTAAGAATGGAATTGATTTTCTTCTATCCATGATGTTAATTATAGTAGTTATGCAGAAATTCTGTCATGTTAATAGTAGCAAATAATTGTTGCACTTCTATCTATCTATTTCCCTTCATTTGCCATTGCTCTAAGATAGTCCACGCAAAAAATTATACATACCACTGCAAATAATTATACATACCTAGTCTGCAACTTCTGAAGTGAATCTCATGACCCATGACACAAGAGCTTCAGAAAGGGAGTTTCGAGTTCAGGCCATAGAGATCAGAGTTGCAAACCAGCAAGCTACAGTAAAGCTTGTGATCACGATGTCAGACGAAGATGTTAAGAATCAAATCTGTACATTGAAACAAAATCAAATCGGTTCACTGAAACGAATCCATATCATTGAGGTGGTCGGCGTGCGAACCGAGGAAGTAGTCCTCGCTCACCTCCATGGCTGCTGGTTGATTTGAAGAAGCGAAGTTGAGGTCGCCTCGCTGATGCGGGCTGCCGGCCTGCCGCCCTCCGTGGCTCCGCCCGACGCGACGCCCGGGCCGGTGGCCAAGCGTCCCTGCTGCTGCCGCGCTCCTGACCTGGCGGGGCGCTGCTAGTCCAGTCGGTGTCGCCCTGCCTAGTGCCGCAGTGATGGCAGCGCCGATGGTCCAAGGACTGCATGGCGAGGACGAGAGCTGAAAAAGATCCGATGCTCATTAATATGCCAATAATAGAAAGTTGGAGAAAATAAATGGGACAAAAGCAGCAGGCAATTTACCCTTTGTGAAGTGTTTGCTCCTCTGGTTGTGGCATGTTAGACTACATGAATCAAAGTGCTCTAACAACAAACAACAACCATCATAGCCTCAAATCAAAATGTAATAAAAAAAATGTTATCAAGGCAAGGTGATCAGTAGCATAGAGGTTACCTTCATAGGCTATAGTCTCCGAGAGGGCGTGCACCAAGAGCTCCTTTAAGAGTAGCAGTTACTTGGATATAACAAAATGAGTCATGAGATTCTTTCACCACTGCTAGAACTACATTAGGACTATAGAACTTGAATTATTGGTTGTGAAAGAAAACAACACCATTCAACTATGTAAGAAAACAGCATGCTATATAGTTATTTAACAAGCCATGAATCTATTTATTTTCTCCAATCATGAATCACTAACAAATTTATTCTATTAGCTATTATTAATTTTGAAAAGAATAAATTTCCAAGATTCGACAATTTCAATATAGGCATTTTGTTATACACTTATACTACTCAGATGCCTCCCATGCTCACATCCATTTGCTAGGTGTTGCCTAATTATGATCTTACAGATACAAATTGGGGCACTGGAATTAAATGTATGATGATCGATTGTGAAAAAGGGTATGTGTTTTCCTTACCTGCCAGGTGCCCATATTGAGATGCGCACCAGTTATAGGAGTGCTGCAAAGGGCAAGATGCAACCTATTAAAACTTTTATGCAGTGGAAGAATAACACAATGAAGGGAGGAATTAAGAAGTGAGGAAGCACATGCATCAGGGCACAACCAAGCATCGATGGCTTAATATGTGCTGGCATGTCATAGCTGTTCTATATCAAAAAGAGGAAAAGGCAACAATTACCTGCCGTTGCTTGAAGACTATCAAGCACTGGTCCATCTCATAGACACCTGACAGACACCTCTTTAGTTCTATTTGTGATGGATGTCAAGCGACCAATAGATCTGGAGAATAATAGAACAAAAATTACAATCTGCCATAGGGTGAGTAGTAGAAAATACACAATGACAAAGTGATTAGTTACCAAGAAAATCAAAATGTAAACAACTACGGGATACTAATAATGTCTGAAGCATAGACAAACACATGACTGCTTCAAATGTCTGAGTAGCAATAAATCATAATAATTAGCGCAAGGCAGCAATGCTTCACAAGATTAATGTATACTGATTTAGTGCATACAATAGTTACGATATTTTGTAGTATAAACATAGGAATTTACTAAACAAGGGACAATGGATCTGACATTCAACTATTTTGGTTGAAAACAGGAACATCAATTACTACTTAAATTCGCTAGAATCATAGAAACTTATGCAGCCTGGTTTGAGATGCCTAATCAGACCAACAATGTGCATCGGTAAATAGGGACTAAGAAGGCGAACATAAAGTAAAATAAACAATTGTTCACCGAGGCAATAGTTGCACTGGACATCAGTGAACCAAGTATGTACACTGTAAAATTGACATTAACAAACACACATGGATAAGATAAATCACCTCCGTAGACTGTCTCTGGTAGCATCATGGGGATGTGCAGGGTACAGACGAGTAGGCAGCTCCCTGGCGTGGATGATTGGGGCCACTCCAGCAACCACTTCCGATGGAGGATTGGGGCCTCTCCAGCAGCCAACAACAGCAGCGGACTGCACTAATAGGGAGGAATCTGGATCCACACGCTGAGATGCCAGATCCGCCGCCTGGCTTCCCGTGAGCCACCGCGGGGAGCGCGACATCACCATGGAGACGGCTCCGCCGCCACCACCAGACAGAGGGCCACCACCTCGTACCGACCGATCCACGGAGACGTGAGTCGCTCCACAGTCGAGGGTTGCATAGGGGAGGAGCAGCCGCGGCCACCGGTTGCAAGGAGGAGCCGCCGCCGCCGTGGGGGAGAACCAGCCGTGGCTGCCGTGAGGGAGGACGCGCCGCCACCGGTGGGGAAGGAGGAGACGGACGGCCGCATCCGTGCCTCCATCACAGCCCATGGCCGTGCTGCACGTTTGTGGGCGTTCCAATCTCGATCCGCTCCTCGTCGCTATCCTCTTTGTGGTCGACGCGGTTGCTGCGGTGCAGGGACTTAGAGACCGGTGACGACGGCAATGGGCTGAGGGATCGGGAAGGAAGGGCGAGGCTGAGGGCGACGGCACCGGGCTGAGGAAGGGCGACGGCACTAGGAAGGAAGGATCGGGATGTTAATGTAATGGAGCGAGTGATTGATTGACTACAAGGAAGGAAGGTCGCAAAAAAACGGGCGGGCGGCCTAGTGTTTTGTTTCGCACGAGGTGGCGGCAGACGGACGAAGCAATTGTCGCAAAAAAAAAAAAAAAAAAAAAAAACTGTCCACGTTTTGTTTTTTAGTTGTAGAAGACTTAGGCGTCAAACCAACCTTTTGGCCCCAGCAATGACACTACTAGTTCACACACGACATACAACCACTAGAAAATAAGGTATGCTAACCCAAGTCTTTTATTTTAATCATTTTTTTAATTTAATTAATTAATTAAGTGAAAAATTAAACCTATACTCAAACTATTCAGAAAATTCCACAGAAATTATAGGGGACCATATACACTATAGGAGGTTACTATAGAAATTTGAGCCAAAGTTGTTTATAGGAACTCTATATAAAATTCACAAGCTAGCAAGGTTGATTCTAGCATAATGAAGAAATCCTATTTAAAAGTGTCAAACAATAGAAACAATATTTTTCCTAGCAATTATAAGGTCCCAGGACACTTTCCACAAAAATTCATGCTTCAAGGACATGCAGAAGAATTATGAAAAATCATTCAAGTATCTCCTATTATAAAATGACAAGGCCATAACTTGAAAACTACTCAATCACTAACCTTAAAATTTTGACCAAAGCTATTATGTACCTAGAGCAGCACGCTCACAAAATTTCATAATTTTTGGAACAATAGAACTCAAGTTATAAAATTAACAAGTTTGACTTTATTTTAAAACACATTCCAAGGGTCTATTTAATTCTTCCAGAATTTAAATAACACATATATATTTTATATTTTTCCTAAATACTACACTTTACACTAAACCTAACAAACTTGGAATCACCTTATTTAGATCTATATATCTTGAGATATGGATTTTACAAAACTAGTATTCAATCTGTGAAAACAATAAAAAAGAAAAACAAAAATGAAAACAATAAACCAGATACCAGGCCGGCCTTCTACCCCGGCGCGGCCCGCTACCTCACGCAGCTGGCTCAGCCAGCGCGTCCCACTTGGCCTGCGTGGCCCGTGGCGGCCTCTCGTCCACGCGCACACGCTAACGAGGAGGGCCCACCGGCTAGAGAGCCAGCGAGTAGGGGAGGCGGAGACGACGGTGAAGCTCGCCGTCGGTGAGTCGGCTGGCGAAGCCGAGGCCACCGTCTTGCTCCCCATGCGAATCCACACTAGTTGATGTACTACGGGCCTCCTAGGGTTAGCTGGGAGGACACGCAGCCGACGATGGCGGGTGCTGCGGCGTCGAGCGAGGTGCGCCGGCCAACTCCGACCTCGGTGACCCGACCTAAGGCTGGCATGAGCATCACTAGGATTTAGGCAACTTGCTATGCTACTAAGAAGAGGGAGAGGGAGGCACTAGAGGCGTTGGCCATGATGAGCTCGAGCAGGGCGGAGCTCCGGCGAGCCTCCCGCGGTGGTGGCATCAAAAATGGAGCCTTACCCAGGCTCAACTCGCTGCGCGAAGAGGACGAGGATGTAGAGGGGCTTAAGGTAGAGCGAGGGATGCAGTTTGGCTGGTGGTGATGCGGTGGCAAGTGCGCGCAAGCACGTCGGAGCAACAGCGGTAATGGTGGTTTCATTTTTTCGCTTTGGCGATGACAGAGGGAGGGAGAAGGAGGGAGTGAAGGGAGAGGCGAGCTGGGGATGGCGTGGTGGCCTTGAGGGACATCGTGGACTAACCAATAGGGCTGTGGTCAGCATATGGATGCCACGACGTGCCCACGCGGCGGCACTGGCCTATGGCCGGTCAGCAACCGAGCTCAGCTTGTTCCCATTCAGAGACCGCCGAAACCGACTGACAGCCAAACTTTGGCCTCCAATTACTCCTAATCCAGGCCGATCTAGCATGAGCTATAGTTAGCAAAGTTGTTGAGGGACATGAGATCTACAAGTTTGTCAATAGGAGCATGAGTTGGTTTGGCACAGTTTGAGAATTACATGGCTCCAAAGGAGGGTACATCGAAACTGTTACTACATTTCACTTAACCAAATTTGCTAAGTCCCAAAACAGCCCCCTATGCTGACTTGTGGGCAATTTTTGAGGGTGGTATGATCATTTTCATGAGATGGCCATATTATAACTTTTGTTCCCTATAAAAGTCTCTACAACTTTGTTTAAGGGTGCACCTCCATGCAAGATCTCTAATCTGGACTTTTTAAATAGTCAAACGAAAGCATCCTAGAGGTCAAAACCTAGTCAACATCACTGAGGAGGGCAATTTGGTCATTTTGATCAACATGAACATTGCTCCACTAATTACCCTAAGGATAGTTAAGGTGTTATAGGACATAATTAACCACTCTAATCATTGACTACACACATTTCTAATTGTCACATATGTTGAAACAAGCAAAATAAGCATTTCTTCCAAAATGTTTCACTGCCATGTTGCATGTGTTTAAAGCCCTTGTTGCAACAATTAAACTTATCATATTATACTAACAACATTTCCATGTTTCAAAGTATGAGACACCCATGTTACATCTACATGTTGCACCACCCACATTTCATAAGCTAACAATTATGAAACAAGCATATTGGAGTATGTTGCATACTCATGTTTCAAGCAAAACAAAGGCATAAATGAGTTGAATGATGCTCATGATTATGAAATGCAAGTACAAATGTGGAAGCCAAACACCTAGGGTGTTACAGCCCTCGCCCTTATAAAAATCTTGTCCCAAGATTTGTAGAGTGTACCATTATTGATAGAATTCCTTATAACCCTCTCATAATAATCTTCTCTTTCCCAAGTAGCATCACTCTCACTACCTTGATTACTCCACATTACTTTATACCACTTAACCACTCGACTCCAAGTTACCCACTCTCGAGTGTCAATCACATGAACTGGCTTTTCTTCATAAGTCATATCGGATTCTAGCTTGATATCCCCCAACGGAACTCTTCAGGAACCCAAAGATATTTCTTTAACTGAGATACATGGAAGACATTGAAAATGGCTCTCATTTTCGGAGGCAATTGAATCTTATATGCGACCACTCCACTTTTTCCTATGATCTGGAAAGGACCAACATATCTTGGCGCAAGCTTTCGCTTCACACCAAAATGTTTTACACTCTTCATAGGTGAAACTTTTAGATACACGAAGTCTCCAACTTCAAACTCAATCGGTTTTCTTCGGCGATCAGCGTAACTTTTTGTCTAGATTGGGTTACAACCATATGTATTTTGATGGTACGAACTTGTTCTTCCACTTGCTCAACAAAATCAATAACATAATACCTTCTTTCCCTAGCTTCTACTTAATTTAGTGGTGTTCTACACTTACGACCGTACAATGCTTCGAATGGGGTCATCTTAATACTCTCTTGATAACTATTATTGTACGAAAATTCAGCCAAAGGCAACCACTTTTCTCATGAACCCTTGGATGAAATAACACATGCCCTCAACATATCTTCTAAGATTTGGTTAACTCGTTTAGTCTGACCTGACATTTGAGGATGATAAGCGGAGCTTCTCACTAGCTTGGTTCCTAAAAGATGGTGCAAGTGCTCCCAAAAACGAGCAATGAACTACAGACCTCGGTCGAAAACAATAGTACGAGGGATTCCATGAAGTCAGACTATCTGATTAAAGTACAACTTGGTATAGTTAGTAGGACGATAGTATGCTCGGACATGAATAAAATGAGCCAATTTGGTTATACGGTCTACAATTACCCAAATAGAGTTATGACTCTTAACAGTGGGAGGGACTCCAACAATGAAATCCATACTTATGTCCTCCCATTTCTAACCTAGGATAGAAAGTGGTTGAAGTAACCCAGCTTTCATGTGCACGACTATAACTCTACAACAAGTATCACACCTAGCAACATATGCAGCTATCTCTTTCTGTATCGTGGTCCACCAATAGTGTGGCTTCAGATCATGATACATCTTACTACTACCCGAATGGATGGACAACTTAGAGGAATGGGCTTTGGACATAATCTGATTCCTAAGCTCTCGGTTCTTAGTCATAACTAACCTATCTTTAAACCACAACACTCCGTCCTCATCTACCTAGAAATGCTTAAGTTCTTGCTCTTTCATCTTATGTTTGATGTGGAATATGGCGGTGTTAGTCTTTTGTAGCTTAATAATTCTACTCTTGAGAGTGCAACTGATAGTGATGTGGTGTAGGACTGCCGGGTGTAGAAAATAGGATAGATGAAAATCACTTTCAACCAAGGAATGATAATGGGACTTACGGCTTAAAGCATCGGCAACCATGTTTGCCTTGCCAGGATGATAATGAACTTGGAGATTGTAATCTTTAATCAGCTCGAGCCATCTTCTTTGATGCATGTTTAACTCTAGTTGGGTTAAGATATATTTAAGGCTTTTATGGTCAGTATAGATATTGCACACATTATCCAACAAATAATGTCGCCATACTTTCAAAGCATGAACAACTGCAGCGAGTTCTAAGTCATGTGTTGGATAATTCACCTCATGTTTTCGAAGTTGGCGAGAGGTATAAGCAATTACTCGGCCCTCCTGCATAAGAACACCTCCCAAACCTATACCTAATGCATCACAATACACATCAAAAGGTTTCTCGATATCTGGTTGTGCCAAAACCGGAGCCAAGGTTAGAAGGGTTCGCAGTTTGTGAAAAGTTGCATCACACTTAGGAGTCTAAACAAACCTCGTGTCTTTTTGCAGCAGCCGAGTCATTGGCTTGGCTATTTTAGAGAAGTCCGGGATGAAGCGATGATAATAACCAGCCAATCCTAGAAAACTCTGAACCTCATGTACCGAGATGGGAGCCTTCTAGTCCAATACCTCTTGTACCTTGGTGGGATCCACCATAATTCCACTATTGGACAACACTTGACCAAGGAAAGGTACTTCACAAAGCCAGAATTCACACTTCCTGAATTTTGCATACAACTGATGCTCACGCAGTCTTGTGAGGACCACACGCAAATGTTCAACATGATCTTCCTCATTCTCAGAATAAACCAGGATGTCATCTATAAATACCACCATGAACTTGTCTAATTCACACAACAAACAGAGGCACAATAATTCATCACAACCACACAACCTCATCAAGTGCATCAATTGATGCATTCATGCGATGTACTTAACAATAACGATGTTTACCGACAACAAGGACAGAATTTATTAAAGGCTCACATACATGGAGCATAAACATGTTTGATATGTTACATCCAAATCATCGAGGTTCCAACCTTACACAACAGAGGTACCCTGATTCGATATAAGACCTTCTGACAAAAATAGGAAAAGATAACCAAGGAAATGATTATGAGAAGATAACCCATTAGTGCAGTTCCATGATGGATCATGACTAGCAACCTCAATACTAGCGTGTGCCGAGCAGCACAACCTTATGTCACGTGCCATAGGAGGCCCTCGGTTTCATCGCAGCACCAGAGAGTACTAATCGTGACACCATCACTGAACACAACACAATGAGAAAACCCACGTGACCTAAATTCAGCATGTTTAACAAACATCAAGGATAACATAGGGTTCACTATTACATCCCAAAGATCAACTTACTACAAGCCACTCTCCCACACATGGAAGGCAACAAAAGATAGCTCTAGCGCAGTAGCTAAGTGATAAGCTAAACTAAGCATCGTCCTCTGAGTCAGTGTCGAAGATCTTCCCTCCGTCTTCATCGCTAGCTGGCTCTAACTCCTCATCTTCTTCTTCAGGCGGAACATCCTCCAGTACCTCAATCTTAATGTCATCATCATCTTCAGCCATGATGACACCAGAGCTCATCTTCTCATCATCTTCATTGTCATGAGGAAGGAGGGAATTGAGCTGATTGTTTAGCAGATGAACTTTCTCATGAAGGTTGTTGTTGTACTCTTCTACAGCTACTAACTGCTGCTCAAACTCAACCTGCCGACCTCTCAACATATCCTCCTCATGCCAGGCTTTATTCCGCTAGTTCAACACGTGGACCAGCGTGCGCTCACAGTTGCAATGAGCAACTGTCAACCTCTGAACCGCAAGTGTTTCCTGATCCCTTTCCTATGTCACTTGCTCCAAACGTTGTTGGACCGCATTTCTCTCTGCAGTCACCTTGGCCAACTCTGCCCTCAACTTTTCCTCCAAGGTAGGCTCAGGACGAGGCTCATGAGGAGCTAACTGGTGCCAAGGAACCCTGCCTTCGGTGGACTTGCGAGCGGTAGTCCTAGTGCGAGCCATCTATAGAAATAGGGTATAACTTAAGGTGAGGATATTTTAGGGGATACAAATTTTAATTTAGTCGAGACAATCAAATTTTTAAGGAGGGAGTAATATGATATGTATGGCATAAATAAACATGATGCATGTACGTTCTGTACGTCCTCTCACCCTAGTAGAATTGTAAACTTCTAGCGCTAGGTAGTGGCATACATACGCTCTCTCATATAGGTGAAACTATCTGTCTACAACGATGTGTTGTTAGTGTACCTGTAGAAAATTTCATTTTAGCCTAACAGTTTCCCAATAAAGCATGCAAAGCAAGCAGTAAACTAAATACTTTCCATATGTACATTCCTCGATGTATATACTTTAGTATCACAGCTACCCGACAGATATACCCATAATTAAGTACTCTCATAATTACATGATCAAACATGTAAGTATGCGACTAACCACAACTACTCTCCCCTAGACCGACGGTTGGACGGTCATGCTCTCACAACTCACACTTACCAGAGTGTCGAGGTGTTTGATCCATACATTACCACCCAAACGGGTGGCATCCATACAATGTCACGCCTTATGGACAACGAAACAGAAAACAAACAAGAACCCCAAGTTAGTACTTTAATAAGCCACCTAAGAGTCCTTATTTGGGCTAAGGGATGTGATCACTAGCATAATATAGAAATAATTTTAGATTATTTACACTTGTGTGTTTTGTAAGTTGAAAACACTTTTCACAAACAAAAGCTTTTGTTTTAGATACCTGTACGATGTGTTTAGTTTTGAATTCTGCTCTGATGCTAGCTGTAATAGAACCGTCCAAATTATAAGAGCACAAGTACAAAAACAAGCACCGAAATGCTCAAATTTTCGAACTTGAACCCATATAATTCCAGTAGTCAATCGAAATCACGAAGGATTTCAAACCAACCCAATTACAACCAAGATCGCATCATTCAACATAACACATCACACGTTACATTTCACAAGTACTTAAAAAGGCTTACAACACCACAGAGTCATAAATTATTACAAACCAGATTTAGAAAGTAGCGAAAGCATAATTTAAACACACACTTAGTTCAAGTACGATTGCCAGTACTACATATCACGTTTCCACAAAAGCATTAAGGAAAGTAGACTAAAAGACAATCACGCCCAAGTGATCTAGTCCTCATCACCCACCAGGTGGAGGCATTCTTGCAGAAGCCCTGATAAAGCATGTCATCTGCAACAGGAGGGAATAAACCCTGAGTACGAGAATGTACTCAACTAGACTTGTAACACCCTAGGTGTTAGGCTTGCATTTTGGACACTTGCATTGCATGAGCCTAAGCATCATTTGTTCATATACAAGCATGGAACATATGAAACATGTGAGTACAACATGTGAAACACGTGTATATGGAATGTGCTTGCAACACCTCCTTGAAACATATGCAACATACTTTTGTTAATCATGTTTCAAGTGTGTATGTTAGGTGCTCATGCTTGGTAATGCAAGTGAGTGTTGACATCACTTCTTTCATGTGTCTCACATCACTCTCTATCTATAGTGACCCCTGGAAAAGTTTCATGAAGTTTGGAATAAAAAAGTCACATGAAATGATAAGTTCTATTCCTATTAGAATTTCACCATTAAGTGAATGGAATTATAGATCATCAGCTAAACCTTGCAACCTTGCTCAAATGACTTTGATGAACTCTACAACAAAAGTCATGAAGAGTTTATGTTGAGCAAATGTCAAGAAAATGCCCCGATTGGCCTAAAACCCTAGTTTAGGCTTTACTAAGCTGCTGCTTTGACCAAAGTGAAAGTTTGACTTCTGTACCAATTATGAGGTATGAACTTAAACAAAAGTTGTAGTTCCTCTTGTGTAGAACAAACTTTGTTTAATATTCAAGAGCTAGTTTTGTCTCTAACATAGTCAAATAGAGCTTCCAAGATTCAATGAAGTGTTGTTTTGGAGCCACAGATTTTTGGCTAAGTCAAAACTGTGTTTCAGTTGGATACCCTACTTTGGAGCTTTGGATCTCCTTAACTATGCAAAACCAGTAGAAGATCCTTTAATCAAAGTTGTAGCTTGAGTTGTATGCAACAAACTTGGTTAAAAGACCAAAGGCTAAATCTATCTCTAAGCCTACCAAACAGGGATCACCATTTCGAATCTGCTAAATGTTTTCAGACTCAGAAATATTTAAGTCCAAGTTAGTGACAACTTGATTGGCATCTCGTGTTCTCGAGTTTTTGTTAAACAAATGGAGTTGAGCCAAATATAGAAGTTGAAGATAATTTCATGGAGAAGAGTATGCAAAAAGTTGGACTTCGTTTAAGCAAGGTGGGCATCCCAAAATCATCAAAGACTGAGCTCTAACTTAAGCCTTATTAAGTCTTTGACACTGTCAACTTTGGGCTTAATTATCTCCTAATCTATGGTCCTAATGATCTAGGTGCCTTAATGACATTTGTAGATCCTTGCGTGGGCTTTGACTTTGCCTTTTGGCCCATGTCCAAATTTGGCTCGGAAGTGACCCAAACTCACGTCCCACTCTCGCTGCTTCGCTGCACGCCACGTGTTCGGTAGAATGCCACAATGGGCACCATGTGCCCTATGCGTGGCCACCATGCAGAGCTGCCGTGTGCCCTCCACCTTGCCAGCACCACTGTCGTGTGCCCTGCCTCTTCCTCGTACTGGTGTGGACGCCAAGCTTCTCAACGCCTCCCTCACTCGCTCTTGCTGCACCCCATAGCCTCACTGCCCTCTATCTCGCTGTAGAGTGCGAACACCGCCATGGACGCCATTGGCTCGAGCTTCATGCCCGCGTCATCCCTCCTCCTCCATCCGAGGCAAGCGCAGCATCATCTTTGCCATCTTTCACCACCCCCGCAGCGCCCATTCGCTGGCCAATTTTGTTGACAAACAACACCATCGCCTGGCCGCCATGGCCGAGCTGGAGCTCCGGCAGCCGCTGTTGTTTCCATCGTCTCGGCCATCCTCACTGCCCATGAGTACCACTAGAAGCTTTGCCTCGTGATGCCGAGCTCGTAGCATCCCTTCCCAGCATCTCCTCGCCATTGTAGCGCGCGGCCACCGGTGTCGTGACCGCCGCGGGTGCCGTTCTCATGGCTAGGAGGCCCTGGTTCATCCCCAGCCACAATTTGACCTCCCTTGGGTGCGAGTGGTCACACTAGTGCTCACACCACTCTTCAGCGCCGCTCCTCCACCGCCGGTGAGCCGCAGGCCGGCCTTCCCCCTCGCCAGTGCTCGCCTTCCCTGCTCTGCCGTCCAGAGGAAGGAGACAAGCGGCCGGTGCTCCCTCTGTCTCTCTCTGTGTATATGATAGGTGGGCCCAACCAGGTAGTGGGTCCTACAAGTCAGCGTTATGAGTGGCGCAGTTGGGTAAACATCCGGGTGTACCTAGCATATCTAGGGTTAAGGTGGTTTCCTGTTTTTATTTTGTCTAAAACTTTACTAAATGTGGTAAAATTAATATCTTGAGTTTTAGGCATTCAAAAATAGCAAATGTGGACTTTTTCGAAACCTTGAGAAAAGGTCTTTGCAGTAGAATCATAATATGTTATATGTTTGTAGAATTTTTCTGGTGTTTTTATTTAACCTTTAAAAGTACTCCAAAAATTCTTATAAACTTGACCAAAGCCATATCTTGAGTTTAGGGACTCCAAAAATAGTGATTCTTGTTTTGTTAATTTTATGATGACATGTACTTTCTAGGAAAAATATTAAACATACTAGATGTTCACTGTTTTCTTAAGGTTTTGATTTGACCTTAATAAATATGGGAATCTACATTATATTGCTTGTCATTTGTATATCTTGAGTTGTGGTGCTCTAATTTAGGTGAAAATTTTATGGTAGTCTCCTGAGGTTATGTAGGGACTGTGGTTAAAATTTCATAAGCTTTGGTTGGTGGATGAGTGAGATATAGGTTTAAATTGCTCTCACGTAATTTATTGCAATAGCCATTTGTCCTTTTTGTAGAGATTGATATACAGGTCCAAATGGCTTGAAATTTGGATAGTAGATTTTTGGTGGCATATGTAGGCCACTGTAATTTGTGTAGAATTTATTGTTCAACTTTGATATGTGATTATAATTCCACCTAATTATCTAAATAAATTAAGAAAATGCATTAAAAGAATTTATTTAGCAATGGACATTATGTTTTCTAGTGTTCATTAGTCATGTGTGATATATTGGTAAAGTTGGTTTTGTCCAATTATATGTTTGCAACGTAAGTTAATAAATATTCCTTGCAAACGAAGTTTCCGGACAGTTCTGGGGGCAATGTAAACTACCCCATGTTAATGATGTTTTCTGGGAAAGTTGTCTATAACAAAGCTGTAGATAACACATTATAATAGCTTATGTTAAAATTTGGTGGTATTGGGCCAACTAGTTTTTGAGTTATAGATGTTTAAAGTCAGGTCCCAGATTTGGTTGCTCTCTGTTTGGAGCAGACCAGATTCTGTAGTTTCATATTTTCGACCTATTAAACTTGAGAATCAGGCTTAGGTGATTATAAATTAATTGTAGACAATTTCATAAGCTTTCCAGAATGTCTTGTTGCACATCTTTTGGAGTTGTAGATCTCCAGTTATAATTAATTTACTCAGCTGCTGTTCTGATGTACAGAAGGTGGCAGATTCTAGTTTTAGTGCTTTGATTCCCTTTGCCACGCTTGTGTGTTGAAGTGTGACTCATATCCTTGATGGTACTTGGGTTGGTACCCTGTCATCTTATGAGACTTCTGTCTTGATCGATATGCTTGCCATCTTCTATGTTATGCCTTAGTGAGGATCAAGTTAATTAGCTCTAGGTGCTTATGAGAACTTTGGTATGCTTGCATGATTTCTTTGTTTATTGCACTTCTATGCATTCCCACATATGTATTGTTGCACCTCATATAGGTACGCTAGTTGAAACATGTGAAGGAAGTAGCGTTGGAGCCAAACCCGAAGACGGTGTTTGGTGGATCCATCCCAAAGATGGAAGGCTGGAAAGTGCTAGAATGAGAGATGCTCGCCAAGCGGGTTTCATCTGACGATCACTGACTTGAGTCAGATCCCAGGCAAGCCCCAAAGCATTATAAGCCTTCTACCTTCAAAGCAATTAATTATATATATGTTATAAGTATTGTTGCATTAAGTGGTAGGAGTTGGTTGAAAACCCTTGGTGCATTATATGATTCCTTGTCCAGATATATGAATCCTTGAATCCTACATAGACCAGGATTGAGTAGATGCTTAGCCCTGCTTTAAGCGGTAGAAGTCAGGTGATTTCCTATCACCTGTGAGATGTAGGGATATTCATATATGGCATGGTTGGCTATATTTGCTATCGTGGAAAAGAACCATGTGCTAATAATATGAAAGGAGACCGGGCGGGATGATGATAGTGAAGCAACAAGGCATGAAGGTCTTGGGTGTGGATCTATCCCCATTTGAGTCGTTTAAGGACTGATTCGCTGTACGTCCTTGAGTCATGTTGAATGCAGTCAAACACTTAGCTGGCCGGATAAGCCGTTCCAACCACGAAGTCGAGTAATGCAGTTCAGGCCGGAAATCGGGGGGTCAAGTGCGCATTCTGGAGGAAGTAAGGATGTGCTTGGGACACTGGCATAAGACCAAGGGGTGGTTAAAGTCCCTATCACCTGGTAGAGTGTTGCCCTTGGGGATGCGGCATCAGTCAAACCCGTGCTTTCCTGACTATACCAAAGGTGACCTGAGCAGCCCTCGCCAGGCGTATCTCGGTGAGTGTTAGAAATACCCCTCTAGCTAGATAGGAACTTGATTCGAATCACCGTCACTCCCGATTAGTGAGCACTTGACTCGAGCAGCGGCAACGTAGATTCAATTAATTGAACGAATGGTTAATTGGATGACGATATAAATGTTGCCTCAATTTATACATGCTATGGTTAATATTGTTTGCTCCAAATCAAGTGAGTGCTCTAGTATAGGTTCTAATATAGCTGACAGGTTAATGATAATTAACTGGATGCTTAAGCAATAATGATTACTTATCTAAATTAAGCTTTTATGCAAAATGTTGTCAAGCTAGCTCACTTTATATCAGCCTTGCATGATCCTTGGTGTCACTTTATTTTTGGTTTATGATGGGTAAGTCTAGTTGAGTACCTTCTCGTACTCATGGTTTATTCCCACTTATTGCAGGTTGTGATGTATCATGGATACTGCAAGAATTGTATGGCTCCTGCCGTAGAGGCGGAGTGTGATCATGGGCATGATCCTCAGATCCTTCTGAGTTATCTTGTCTCTAATGCTTTTGTTGGAAGTTGACCCTGGGACTGGCATGTATTTGAAATAAGGGTGTTGTTAGTTTCAAATTACTTTGCTTTTGCTACTTTTGAACTTAAGTTCTAATAACTATATTGAACTCTGATGTATGTTGAACTACTGGTGAAATGGATGTAACATGTGGCTTGTTTTGTTGAATCACTATAATCTTGGCTTATATATTGGTTGGTTTGAAATCCCTCGTGATTTCATTGGACTACCGAAGTTATATGGGCTCAAGTGCAAGAATTTGATCACTTCGGTGATTATTTTTGTACTTGTGCTCTTATAATTTGGACGGTTCCTTGACAGCTGGTATCAGAGCAAGATTCAACATTAAACTTGTCATATGCATATTTAAAACAAGATTTTGTTTTATAAAATCAGTTTTGTCAACTTATAGCTATATATATAGGTTTGTCAAATCTAAATTTAAAACCTAGGTATGCTAGTGGTCCATTTCCTTATTGCCCATATAAGGATTATTAGGTGGCTTATATAAGTACTAACTTGAGGGTTTTTATTTATGCATCTATGCCCAAGCCAAGGTATGTATGTGTGATGACTCTCCCACACTATGCAACCCGGTGTGTCAGATTAGAGGTAGCCTTCATATATGAGATAGCCATATATGTCGCTAGTTTACTTTTATGCAACATCGCACCTACGCTCAGGTAAGTGTGAGTTGTGAGAGCATGACCTTCCCACCATCGATCTAGGGGAGAGCTAGTTTTGGTTACTAGATTATTTACATGTTACACACATGTATATATGAAGGTACTTAATTGTGGGTGATTGATGATTCGGGTAGTTTTGGTGCTACATGTATATATACAGAGGTATATGTATATGGGAGTACTTAGAATTTTACTTTCCTACTTTCATTGTGTGCCATATTTGGGGAATTGTTGGGCTACAATGAAAATTTTTTGTAGGTACACTAACCACGAATGTGTAAGTGAATGTAGCTACCGACTAGCTATATATCAAGAGAGTGCATGTTATGCCACCGACATAGAACATGATAGCCACCTTAGGTTGGCAATCTTATAAGGATGAATAGGACGAAGCATGCATCTTCATGATTGTTTCTTTATGCATAGCTATGCTCCTCTCACCCTTGTTCTATAGTAAGTAACTTGTGATTGATGTGGTACATTATCTTCCTTGTGGGAAGTTAAACAAGAATGCCTTGTTCCATGTTGCTTTAATAGGAAGTGCTTGGGAAAAGTGGGTACTTAGCCTTGCTAGAAATAATTGTGGTTACATGCTTGAACCTATAAATGTCCTCTAGTTTAGCCAAGTGGTGGATATGTTGTTAAGCATTTGCAAATGCTTTAGACCTCATTTCAGTAATTGTGATTCTCATGAATGAATTAAATTGGTGTTGGTCTAAGGTAACAATGTTTAGAGCTACTAGAATAACATGTTTGTGTGCTCTCTTGTTAAGTAGAACAAAGGCAAGCTTTGCTTTGCTTGTGGAAGGTTGGCTGCTAGAACTATTTCTATTGCAGTGATGCTTTCATGGTCATAATGGTGTTTTCTATAGTTATGGAGAATACCAAAGTTATAGCTAACTGCTTATCTAGCTTGTCCTAAAATTTCATGACATAAGGTTGTGCTACTTGGCACGTGCTGGTATCGTGGTTTGTAGTCATAATCCATTGCAGAACCACACTGATGTGACTTTCACATGACCTTCTTCCTTGGTTGTCTTCTCATATCTTATATGAAGATCCATATCTCAGACCAAAAGTAGTAGAGCTTCCATCTGAAGATACATAAAGGATAACCTTTGAAGAACAGTACATAAACATTAACAGACTGCAAGAGGTGGTAGACAAGTGACTTTACTTGGCTATCCTAGTATTGATGACCATCATCTAGGGAGCAACGTATCTCATCCCTGTTGGATAAAAAGGACACACAACACTTAATGTTGGACAAGTCATCCGTTGGATAAGACTCGATCGTCACATTGTGTATATGATGAAGCTATCCAAGTCTCAATCTTGTATGCATAATGACTATACCGTCAAGATCAACCATCTTTGGTGAGACTCCTTATCTGATGACTTTGATGGCAACCATTTGTTCTACGTCAACCACAGTTGTTGTGATCAGATCAAGAGTGAAGATTTAGAACTTTTTAGTGTTAAGAGACAATTGATTAGTTACCGATAGGAAGGTTAATCTCTAGCTAGGTAACGACTCTTTGGTAGCTACGAAGGCTATGTCTTACAGAGCAATAACCAACCAGAAGTAATCAACTAGCCAAGAACTTGAGCGATATTCTATCTTCCAGAGCTATTGTGATAAAGTCAATTGCGTCTTGGACAATCACACAGATAGTGCAAGGTGTTCTATCAGCTATAGTAAAGAATTAGAGAAAGTATGCCCTGTAACACTCTGGTGTTACGCAAGCATTTGCATTGCAATCATGAGCACAAAATGTCATGACATTCATAATTATATGTGCTTAGGGTGTACCTTTAATAAAATAACAATGTGGAAACTAGTATTGCATAACATGTTGTGATAATGTGACAATGACACTCATCAAATTTGTACAACTATAAATTTCATATCACTTAGAATGATAAGGAAAATTTTTTGGAGCTACTAAATCACTCAAAGTTTTGTCAAAGATTTGTTTTAAAAATGTTATTTGAAAATATTCAAAAATCCTCCCTAAATTAGCTTTTATTCTAAAAATCAAAATCTGTTGGGAATTTTTAGTTGGCCCCTTAATCAAAGTTGTAGAGGATTAAATTCTAAGCAACTTTTATTTTTGGGTCATTTCCAGAAAATGTCTTTTTCTTGCTCAAAATGAGGTTTGAAAACTGTATTTGAATTTTGTTTGAAATTAGAAATTTAAAAAAAATCAAATCCTACCTAGCAGGCCGCCGCTTCGCTTTCGGCCCGCTGGCCGAATCGGCCCGCGCCACCCGCGCGCGCGCGCCGCAGCCGCCGCCTCGGCCCAGCCCAGCCCCGCGCGCTGGCTCCTTCTCCCGCGAGCCGCGCCAATCGTCGCGCCACGCCACGACCGCGGCAGAGAACTCCCGCCGCGTGGCGACCATGTGCCGGTGTCGCCCGCCGCGCGGCAGCCGCGGCCTGGCCTCGCGCCCACGCGCCCGCCTTCAACTGCTGGTGCCCGTGCGCTCGCTCACTTCTGCCCGAGCTGTCTTCCTTCTCCTCCAGAGTCGAGAGCCCCAAGCTCCGCCCTCGTCGCGCCCGCAGCTCCGCCGGTGTCGAGCTCCCACACCACCGCGCCATTCCTGGATTCCTCCCGCCCGCAACTCCGCCTCGCCCTCCTTCAAGTCGCGCTCGAGCTTGCGCCGCCTTCCGAGCACAGGTTGAGCCTCCCCGCGCCTCGCCACCGACGGCCATGGCGCCGCTGTGCTCGGCCGCCATAGAAGTCGTCTTCGTTCTCCTCTCCAGCCTAGCCTAGCTACCCTACCGCACTCGCCGTCTCCTCGCATATCTCGTGCGCTCGCCAGCTCGCCCTGCCGTGGCCAGAGATGGCCGCCGGCCTCGTGGCCGAGCCGCACCGCCGCGCCAGCACGCACACCGGCGAGGTCGGTGCCTCAGCCAGCCAGCTGGGCCGGCCAGGCCGAGTGGCAGTGGGCTGACGCCCTGCTGGGCCGTCTTCCCCTCCCTCGCGCTCGGGCCGTGCAGGCCGAGAATGGCCATGGGCCGGTTTACTTCCCCGGGCCGGCCTAGTTTTAAAAATAAAAAACGTTTTTTGTTTTCTTTTATTATTCATAATAAAGGATGTTGTGGAAAATGTTTTTTTTATTCATTTGAGCTCTAAAAATTGTGAAATAAATTTCTATGAACTCATTGGAACCAGATCTACAATCTAAAAATATTGCATGTCATTTTTGGGATACTTTTCTGTAGAGCTTTAATTAATCCTTGATATTGCTGATATCTTGTAAAATGACTAGTAAATCCTATATGTATCAGAAAAATATGATTTCAAGTTTGTTAATCTTCATATATCATGCAATTCCTAGGAAAAATATGTTTCATGCATGTGCTGTGGAAAAATGTTGAGGTGTAGTTCAAGTGCCTTTAATGGATGATTTTTGTTATTTTTGCTAGAGAGCAAACTTTGTATAAAACATGCATGTGATAATTTTTGTACAGTCATTATATTCCATGAAGAACCTAGGAAAAATATTAATTCTGTTGTTTGACACTTTTCATAGTACAAAGTAATTTCATGCTCATTTTTATGCTATAGCTTGTCATTTTTGTATAAGATAGTTTACTTATCCATATGTCATGAAATTTTTATGGTAGTCTGTTTAGGGTAATATTATGCTACTGTAATTTTCTTAGATTTTTAGGAGCATCATAAATATATGTTGCTATTCAAACCTATTATTTTTTAGGGTTTAAGCAAGTGTTGCTTTAAGTGTGATTAAGAAATTAGTAAAGCTTTGGTGTATCTTTGAAGCATTTCATAAGATATGTTAACTTGACATGTTAGTAGTAGAAGAGAATGCAGTAGATGACATGTGCTTGTAGTGTATAGTTTCTTGGATGATGTTGACTACCTTGCATTTCAACATATTCATTGCATTCATCTCCTTCGATGCACGTTTGCATAATCACTTACGCGCATTGCATCATGCAGGATCGCAAACCGAGAACCCAGTCGTCTTACCCGAGGAGCCAGAGGAGCAGCTCGAGGTGCAGCAGCAGGTGGTGACAGAAGCCGAAGAGGAGGTCGGTGAAGAGCTCCCCGAGTGCCCCGACCACCGTCCGAGCTCTTTTGAGAGAGGCAAGCCCCGGAGCATTTCTCTCCCGGTTTGCAAATAATTTATTATTAACTTTACTTAATTTGATGCATTACGTTTAGGAGTTGCTTGCAAACATTGCTGCATTATACATTGCTTACCTTTGTTATACTATATCCTTGTTACCCTGGTATCCGTAGTCGAGTCAATGCTTAGCTTGCTTAGACCGGTAGAAGTCGGGTGATTTCCTGTCACCTGCGAGCTATAGGTGGTTACCTGGATCTGCTTGGATGACTATGAAGTCATGGTATAACTAAGTGTGAAATGAACTTGAGACCGGGCGGAAACTTGCAGGGTTTCGGACTGTAGGGTTTTCCGTCTGTGTCGATTAAGGACTGTCCGTTGTTGTCCCTCGAGTCATGTTGAACGCATGCCTCACATTTAGCTGGCCGGATAAAGTACCTTCCGACCACGAAACTAGGAGATTATTCGGGCCGAGTGGATTGCCCGCAACGCACTATACCGGAGCAGTAGTGGCAGGATACGGGGGCGCGATGATAAGGCCAAAGAGCAGTCGGGCGGCCCCCGGGTACAAGTGGTTCCTGGCAAGCTCGCGACTTTACCTGAATGGTTGACTCGGTGACCAACACCTCACTTTAGCGGGTGAGTGAGGTTTGTGTGAGGAATAACTTACCAGCTGGTTAATAATCGATTCAAATCGCCATCGTTCACTGGATAGTGAACACTTGACTTGAGCTACTTCATCGTAGTAATATTGATGGAACACATGGACAGTTATATGAATTATGACATAATGGAAGTTGTTAATGATCATTGGTTATCATTACCTGTTTAATTACATGTTACTTTAGTACAGGTGCAAATGTAGTTGACAGGTTAATAAAGATTTAACTTGATGCAAAGCTTTTGTAAAGGATTTCCTAAATGCTAAAAACGCCTTTTGCAAATGAGTCAGCTATCCCACCAGAAAGCCTATCATGATTCCTTGGTGTCTTTTATTTCTGGTTTATGACGGGTAAGTCTAGCTGAGTACCTTCTCGTACTCAGGGCTTTGTTCCCACTTGTTGCAGATGGGCAGATGTACTACGGTTATTGTATCAACTGTCTCTATCCTGCAATGGGCGAAGCCTAGGACCTTGGGCAATGGTCATTCGCTACTTCTAGTCTGATGCTTTTGCTGGAGATGATCACAAGCTGGCACTTTATTTCAAAATGTTGTGTGTGTGCGTGATTTGAACTACCGCTTTCGCTACTTTTATTCGAACTTGGTTTGTAATAACTATGTTTAAACTCCGATGTATTTTGTGCCACGAACATTTATGTAACTTATGATGGTAACCGTTAAACTTAGTACGATCTTGGCTGCTATGTGAGATGGTTTGAAATCCGTCGAGATTTCACGGACTACCGGGTTATACGGGCTTAAGTTTGTTAAATTGTCCTTCCGTTGGATGATTTCCTACTTAATCTCGTATAATTGGGCGGTTCTGTTACAGCTGGTATCGGAGCATGGTTTAACGTGATTACTGTTCATAAGTGTATTTAAAACAAAATTCTATTTAAAAAGTGTGATTTTAAAACTAAAGGTATGCCAGTGGTCATATCCTGTATGCCCAGTTAAGGACTCTAGGTGGCTATTTAAGTACTAACTTGGGGTTCTTGCACCATATTTCTCTTTCGTTGCTCATACGGCGTGCTATTGTATGAGTGCCACTTAATTAAGTGGTAATGTATGGATCAGTTACCTCTACGCTTTGGTAAGTGTGAGCTGTGAGAGCATGATCGGATACACCGCCGATCTAGGGAGAGTGCTTATATGATACTAGAATAATTACATGTTTTACACATGTTTTTATGAAAGTATCACATGTGTGGGTGTTCCATCCGTTGAGGCGATGCCGTCAATAGGACGATGTGTTTGGGTAGTTACTACCGTTGTACACGCATCTGGGGATTCATGTAGAGCGTGTAGGTAGATTTACTGCTTTCATGCATTCATGGGGAATGGGCTGAAATGAATTTTCTGCAGGTTCATAACAGCGTTTATCGTGTAGATCGAATTAGTTACGTATATGAGAGATCGTTTGTATGCCACCGAATTCATCGTTAGATGTCTTTATTTTCTAAGTTTGTGAGAACGTAAGACTCGCGCATGCATCATATTGCCTGTGCATTTCATTCATAACATGCATTCCTCCCCTTATAAAAGGATTATCCCAGTTTGATAAAAGTGACAGCAACTTAAAATATATTCTCACCGGGTAATTTACAAACTTGTGCTACAGATGGCCCGCACGAAGAAGACTGCTCGTAAGTCCACTGGCGGAAGAGCACCCCGTCACCAGATGGCCCCGCGGGAGCACCGCAGCACGGACACTTTTCTAAGTGAGTTTGGCATGCCCACCTTGCTTTGGAGAGTGCTCCATGATGTGGGGTACCCAGAGGGTCAAGAGCCGGTGTACTCCTGGAGTGAGAGCCAGTTAGCTGAGGATGGACTTGCGGTAGTGGAAATCACTGTCCCTGCTCTTGATGATGCGCCAGAATGGGATGGTTGGCATTTGGAGTTTGAAGGACGCACTCTAGTTGAGGGTGCAGCCTTTCACGTCATCTGAGACCTAATGAGCAGGTTTTCTAATGAGTTGGCAGCAGCTTTGGCCGATACTTTCCCGAGAGATGATCCTCGTGATGCCATTTGGGTGCAACCGCAAGGAAGTGCCCTGGTTAGAGGTCCAAGTGAAGGACGGGCTAGCGACAACCACACGATGAGTGCCATGTATGCAGCCATCAAAGCATACCAGGGTCTTGAGAGTACCTATTGGACCTTGACTGGTCTGCGTGATAATGACCGGCTTGAAGCAAGGAAGCAGAAGAAGAAGCAAGCACGTGCTATAGCTAGCTTGCAGGAGCAGTTGGCCGACATGAGCTTACAGCGAGACCGGGCTCTCGAGAGAGGTGAGAGTGCTATGCAGCGGGTGCAGACGTTGACCTAGGCCAACAGAAATGCAGACCGCATGATGGGACAGCTAGTGTAGGAAAGGAATGAAGCCTGAAACGAGAGGGACCTTCTGAGGCAGAGGGTCGAGGAGCTAGAAGGGTATAATGCCAACTTGCATGAAGAGTTCCATGCCCTCTACAACGGGATAGGCCCGTATGCTCCTCCGGACGCCGCCCAGATGGACGTCGACGACGATGCCGCTACTGATGGTAGCGATGGTGATGCCTCCGACCTCGACGATGGCCCCGAGGAGTAGGCTAGTTGCCTTGCGTTAGTGATAGGCTCTGTCGCAATGGCCTTCTTTTGGTTCCCATGTATCGTGTTGTATCCTGTTCGATCTTGAGACTGGTGATCTTTTGGATCTTGGTTGTGTATGCAATGCTCGAACGCATAAAAGTCCAGTGTATGTATGCTGGCAACGTGGTTGTATGGAACGCGATGTTGCATTCGAAGTAATTTGATTAGTGATGTTGTTTTAATTAGAATGTGATTATTGTGCCTCTGTTTTATTGCATGACTTGTTCTCTCCAATAAATTCAATATGGCATGATTGTTCATTCGAATACAATTACTACCACTTCGCTCAATTATTACTTGTTGCTGAAATATGCAGATGGCAAACACTCGCCGTGCCACGTATGAGGCCGCTGAAACTGGTGGCAACGGTGCAGGGGCTGGTGGGGGTGGCGCAAACAACGTCAATCACCAGGATCCACAACCAGAGCCACAATTGCCCCCTCCTCCACCGCTCACTGCAGAGGTATTCTTTGCATAGTTCCTGGGAAGCCAGCGCAACGCCGAGCAGTCTCAAAGGAATATGGAAGATTTTCTGCGTACCATCGCTGAAAATGTTCAGAGGGGAAATAATCAAGGTGGTGGCCATGGGGTGAACCAGTACAGCAATTTCAAGGATTTTATGGACACTAGGCCGCCAGTTTTCAAGGAAGCAGCAGAGCCACTCGATGCTGAAGAATGGATCAACACCATGGAAGATAAGTTTCGTGTGTTGAGACTGATAGAAGTTCTGAAAACAGAATATGCTGCACATCAGTTACAAGGACTGGCAGGGATGTGGTGGAAGCATCACTGCACCACCTTTCCTCCCAATGCCCAGATTACTTGGAAAGAATTCACTGAAGCGTTTAGGGGAGTTTATATTCCCCCAGGGTTGGTTGAGATGAAGCTCGGAGAGTTCTTGGCCTTAAATTAGGGTACCAAGACTGTAACGCAGTATCTGCATGCCTTTAATAGCTTGTGCCGCTATGCTCCAGACATGGTCGACACAGATGCAAAGAGAATTGCTAGTTTCAAGAGAGGGTTAAGTCTGAAGATGATGAAGCATGTGGGTACCAATACCCGCGCCAGATTCAATGACTTTGTCAGTGATTGTTTGAAATAAGAAAAGAACAACAACGCCTACACTGCATCTAAGAATCGCAAGAGGGTGTTTGAGTCAGGACCATCCCAGTCCAGAGTTGTCACTGCAAATCGTCTTTCTTATCGTCCGTCCGCACCTGGTGCAAGGTTCAGGCAAAGATCACCACAGAAGCCGTACAAGATGGCCGTGCCGCCAGCAAAGATCACCGCAGCGGCAGAACAAAGCAACTCCAAGGGAGCCATAGGATCTGCTGGTACAGTGAAGGGGCCCTGCTACAATTGTGGTCAGCCAGGCCACTTTTCAAAAATCTGCCCTTATCCGCCTAAAAAGAAGCAACAGACTTATACTACCCGTGTACACCATACCACCGTTGATGAGATTCCTGAGGGAGAGCCTGTAACTGCCAGTAAGTTTCTTGTTAACCATCACCCTGCAGTTGTTCTATTTGATTCTGGATCCTCGCATTCTTTTATGAGTCAAGCATTTGCACGGAAGCATGAACAACTATGCACAGAATTGAGTTATGGTTATTGTATAAGTTCAGCCGGGGCTGATGTGTTAACCAATAAGATGGTTAGAGGGGCAACCCTTGAGTTAGGTAGTCGGAAGTTCCGAGTGAACCTGATAGTTATGCCTAGACTAGTTTTGGATGTAATAATAGGAATGAACTGGATGAAGAACTGGGGGGCAGTCATAGATACAAGCAGTCGGTTGCTTACCCTTAAGGATCCCCAGGGAGAGGGTACTTTTCAGGTACCATTGCCCAAAAGAACAGACCTTGTGAGTGTGACCTATGCCATGGAAGTTGTTCCTATCCGCCAGATCCCGGTAGTGTGTGAGTTCCCGGATGTGTTTCCAGACGAGTTACCTGGCCTTCCTCCAGATAGAGATGTTGAGTTTGGAATCGAGTTGATCCCCGGAACAGCTCCTATTTCGAGGAGACCCTATCGGATGCCTCTGGATGAGTTAGCTGAGCTGAAGAAGCAACTGGAAGAATTGCTAAAGAAGGGGTTTATCCGACCGAGTAAGTCTGAGTGGGGATGTCCTGCCTTGTTCGTGAAGAAAAAGAAAGAGAGTACTCTGAGAATGTGTGTGGATTATCGACCTCTTAATGCTGTAACTATCAAGAATAAATATCCTTTGCCTCATATCGACGTTTTGTTTGATCAGTTGGCTAAAGCTAGGGTGTTCTCCAAGATAGACCTAAGATCAGGGTATCATCAGATAAAGATCAGGCCACAAGATGTCCCAAAAACCGCTTTTTCTACCAGATACGGCTTGTACGAGTATCTTGTTATGTCTTTTGGCTTAACAAATGCTCCTGCATATTTTATGTATCTGATGAATATGGTTTTCATGCCAGAGTTGGACAAGTTTGTAGTTGTCTTCATTGATGACATTCTAGTATACTCTGAGAACGAGAAAGATCATGAAGAGCATCTGAGAATTGTCTTGACCAGACTAAGAGATCATAAGTTGTATGCTAAGTTCAGCAAATGTGAATTTTGGTTGAAGAAAGTTCCTTTCCTTGGTCATATTCTATCTGAGAATGGAGTTTCGGTAGATCCGAGCAAAGTGCAAGATGTTATGGATTGGAAAACTCCAACCACAGTGCCAGAAGTCAGGAGTTTCCTAGGATTAGCTGGTTACTATTGCCGCTTTATCCCAGACTTCTCGAAGATTGCCAAGCCAATGACAAGTCTGTTACAGAAAGATCACAAGTTTGTGTGGACAGAGGAGTGTGAGACAGCTTTCCACACCTTGCGGAAACTGTTGACCACTACTCCAGTTCTTGCGCAGCCAGACATCGAGAAACCTTTTGATGTGTTCTGTGACGCATCGAAAACAGGATTAGGCTGTGTTCTGATGCAAGAAGGAAGAGTCATTGCTTATGCCTCCCGCCAATTGAGAAAACATGAAATCAATTATCCGACACATGATCTTGAGCTTGCCGCCGTAGTGCATGCCTTAAAGATTTAGAGACACTATTTACTTGGTAATGTGTGCAACATTTTGACCGATCATAAGAGTCTCAAGTACATTTTCACCCAACCAGAATTGAACATGAGACAACGAAGATGATTAGAACTAATTAAAGATTACAACTTGAATGTACAGTATCACCCTGGGAAAGCCAATGTGGTAGCTGATGCTTTGAGTAGAAAGTCACATTGTCTGAATATGCAACCCTTACTCGAAGATGGTTTAATCTAATGCACCCTGTCGTGTTACATAGTATTCAGATCAGTTGCACCCTGGAGAGTAAGATAATAGAAGGTCAGAAAGCAGACAAAGGGATATTCCACATCAAAAAGAAAATTAAAGAAGAACCTTCAAAACACTTCAGAGTGGACGAGCAGGACGTGTTGTGGTTCGACAACCGTCTTGTTGTTCCAAAGGATAGAGAGCTTAAGAATAAAATTATGGAGGAAGCCCATCACTCTAAGTTGTCCATTCATCCTGGCAGTAGTAAAATGCATCAAGAACTAAGGCCTCACTATTGGTGGACAAAGATGAAGAAGGAAATTGCAGCTTATGTAGCCAGATGTGACACATGTTGTCGAGTGAAAGCTATTCACATGAAACCTGCTAGATTGTTGCAACCTTTGTCAGTACCTAGTTGGAAGTGGGACGATATAAGTATGGATTTCATCACAGGTTTGCCCACTACTCAGAAAGGCCATGATTCGATTTGGGTAATCGTGGATCGTCTTACCAAGACAGCCCACTTTTTGCCTGTCAAGACAGTTTATAGACCACCTCAATATGCCGAGAAGTATATTGCAGAGATTGTGAGATTGCATGGCATACCGAAGACTATCATGTCTGACAGAGGGTCACAGTTCACTGCTCACTTTTGGGAGCATTTGAACAAAGGTTTGGGAACGAGTCTGATTCGTAGCACTGCCTATCATCCTCAAACAGATGGTCAGACTGAAAGAGTTAATGCTGTTTTGGAGGATATGTTAAGAGCTTGTGTGTTGTCTTCCAGAGGTTCGTGGGAGTCATGGTTACCTTTAGCAGAATTCGCGTATAATAATAGTTATCAAGAAAGTATCAAGATGGCACCTTTTGAGGCTCTGTATGGACAAAAGTGTAGAACACCTTTAAACTGGATTGAGCCAGGGGAAAGAAGGTATTATGGTATTGACTTCGTGGAAGAAGCCGAAAAGAAAGTTCATATCATTCAGCAAAATATGAGAGCAGCTCAGTCACGTCAGAAAAGTTATGCGGATAAGAGAAGGAGACCACTTGTGTTCGAAGTTGGTGACTATGTTTATCTAAAAGTCACGCCAATAAAGAAGAAGCGGTTTGGAATACGCATAAAGCTTGCCGCCAGATTTGTAGGACCCTACAAAATCTTAGAAAGGAAGGGTCCTGTAACACCTCAGGTGTTTAGCTCCTTAATTGCATTGCATTTGCATAAGCATAAGCAAGCATCATTCATTTCATGCATAAGCTTATAATATGTAAAACATGCTTTGGAAACATTGCCACATATGTTTATATTTCATGTGAAGTAAGAAGTGAGTAGTGTGCAAAACATAAGTACCTTATGTGCAATTTCCTTTGTAAGACATGTCAACCACTTTAGTGTAACATAATTAGCAAGTGTTATGCAACACACTCATGCAACATGTGCAACATGAGCTTGCAACATTTGGGTGAAAGTATTGAATTACTTGTTCCAAAGTATGTGACACTAGGAATCTTGTGCAACCAATGTGTAGAGTGGCTAATTAGGTCTTATAACACCTTAATTACATTTAGGGTAAGTAGTGGAGCAATGTTCATGTTGACCAAAATTACCAAATTGCCCTTCCAAATGTTGTTGACTAAGTTGGACCCCTAGAGTGATCTGGTTTGACCAATTAAAAAGTCCAGTTTAGATACCTTGCATGGAGGAGCACCCTTAAGCAAAGTTGTAGAGAATTTCATAAGGAACAAAAGTTCTAATATGGCCATCTCATGAAAATGATCAGAAAATGCTCAAAAATGGCCCACAATTCAGTATTAGAGGCTGTTTTGGGACTTAGCCATTTTGGCTAAGTGTGGAGCTGAAAACCGTTTCACTGTACCTCACTTTAGCAACTTGTAACTCACAAACTAGGCCGAACCAGTCTTTGAGCCAATTGACAAAGTTGTTGTCCACACATAGCTCTACAACATTGTCAATATCACCATCACCTAGTTCTAAATAGTTTAGGAGATATAGCATCAAGAAGTTAGGGTTTCAGTCGACGTTTATCTCTGAAACTGCATTTCAGTTTCAAGGGGCACCACTTTGGAGCTCTGTAGTTTTAAATCCAGGCCGAACCAGTCCAAACTCCAATTGACAAACTTGTAGCCCTCATGTAGCTCTACAAAATTGGTGTAATCATCTTCGACTAATTCGAACCGGTTTGGGAGATAATCATTGTTAAACTTGGCTTGTCAGTCGGTTGATGCGGGGTTTGAATTCAGTCGGTCAGACATCCGAGTGAGCTGTCCGACCGGGGCAGACCGTCGCCGCCATGTGTCCTCCACGCGCCGCGTGCGACCTGGCGCCTTGGCCAGCTGCCGAGCGCATAGAAGGGCGCCTCTGCTGTCGTCCTGGCCTTACCCATCCATTTCCCCCCTCCTTTCCTCTCTCGTCGGCAGAGCGGAGAAACCGAGCCGCCATTGCCGCCACCCGCTCCGACGTGCTCGCAAGCGCTCGCCACCGCATCACCACCGGCCAAACTGCGTCTCTCGCTCCGCCTTGAAGGCCGCTACCTCACCGTCCACTCCTCGCAGCCAATCGCGCTTTGGTAGGGCCATATTTTCGTTTTCCTCCGCCGCGGTACCTCACCGGGGTTCCTCCGCGCGACGGCTCTCTGTGGCCAGAGGTCTCTGGGCGTCTCTATCGCCCACTTATAGGTGCGTTAGGGTCGAGGTAGAATGGGGATGCTCATCGGGGGTTAGGGTTGGGATGTCAGGCTCACCGGCGGTGAGATTTCGCCACCACCGTGCCGGTGGTCCGCCATGCCCGACGGCGAGCACCTTACCGTGGCTCTGCCGCCATGTTCTTGCCACCAACCGATGTAGTTCGATGACGTGGTCATGCTCATACGTCCAATTTCGTCGGCTGGCTCACCGACGGCGAGCTCCGGCGACCGCAGCTCCGCCCTCCGCCTCTCCCTCTCTGACCGGTGGGGCCACCTGGTCAGTCGCACGCGCGCGCGGGCGGGAGCCGTAGCAGGCCGCGCGCAGGAACGGGCCACGCCGCGCGTCTTGGGCCGCGTATTTTCCCGGGCCGGCCCAGTAACAAATCTGATTTATTTTATTTCTTTTATTCTGTCACAGTTTTAGATAATGTTTAGAAATTTTAGATCTAGGGTTTTACTTGCCCAAAAATTATGAGATAAATTTTGTTGGGATCTACAGGGTGTGTAGTATTTTAGAAAAATATGAGTTTGCTATGAGATGTTTAGTTTTTGGGATATTTAAATAGGTCTTTGAAATGTGTTTTAAATCACATGCAAACTTGTTTAAATTATATCTTGAGTTTCAGTGTTACAAAAATTATGAAATTTGGTGGGTAGACTAATTTATACTTGCTCTAGCTCTGGTAAAAATTTGGGTAGTAGTGCTTAAGTACTTTTCAAGTTATAATGCTATCTTGTTATTCTAGAAAATACTTAAATGAATTTTAGTAATTTTTCTACATGTGCAATGTTCATATAAATTTTTGGAGAATGTCTTGGTGCCCTAGAGTGTCCAAGAAAATTAAGAAATCTGTTGTTTGACACTTTTTACTATGCCTTGTTATTTATACAAAAATCAGCCTTTTGGGGCTTGTGAATTTTGTTCAGAGAGTTCCTTCGAATAAATTTAGTTCAAATTTTTACAGTAGCCTCTTTTTGGGTCAGAGAGTCTCTTGTAATTTTTGTAGGATTTTAGGAGCAGTTTACATATATGTTTGAAATTCCACTTAATTACTTAAGTAAATTAAGAAATGAGTTTAAATAAATATTCTAGGTGGGCACACCTTACTTTCTGGTGTTTTTGTGACCTTTGTGAACTTTTGGTAATAGTAGTTTGGTCTTATGGGATATTTGCCACATAAATAAATATTTAATCTTTGTAATTCTAGGTTTTCTGGACAGCTGGTAGCATTTCTAGGTTTGACCCTTAATAAAAGTATTGGCTAGAAAACTTGTGAATACCAAAGTGGTAGTAAACTGGTTAAACTAGCTTGTGTCAAAATTTGATGGCAATTGGGCTAGTAGTTTAGGAGTTATTGCTGTTTTAAGTGACAGTCCAGAATTGGCTGCTCTCTGTTTAGAGAGAGCAGATTCTGGGACTTTGGAATTTCGACTAGGTGAACTTTGGAATTACGTGCTGTGGTCTGAAAACATTTTGTGGTGCATTTCATAAGCTTTCTAGGTTGTCTTAGATCATATCTTTTGGAGTTGGGATTCTCCAGTTATGTTAGAATCTTTGAGCTGCTGTCCAGAATGTCTTACTATGGTAACCTAAGTAATATTACTTTTGTGTTTGTTAGGTGTTAGGGCCTTAACCGAAGAGGAACAACTATATCTTAGGTTGGGTAGATTAGGTAAGTACTTCTCCACCGGAGAAGAGTTTTGCACGTACTAATAAAGTAACGTGATTAGATTCTTATTTTATTTCTGAAATGCATTTCATTCCGAGCATGTTGCACCTTTATGCATCCATGATATTTATTGTGCATTCATGCAATAGGTGTACCGGAGGGGGTAACTCTCCTCGAATTCGAGCCGGTGATTCCGGAGGAAGTCCAGGACCAGCCGGAGCAGCTAGAGGAACCAGCCGGCGACGAAGCTCCTGCCGAAGATCTACCTGAGTGTCCTGATCACCGGCCTTCGACCTTTCTGAAAGGCAAGCCCCGGTGCATGCTGAACCTACTGATTTATAAATTAATCTTGAGTACTTTTAACTATTTACTGCATTAAGTTGTAGGAGTTATATGAAAACACTTGTTGCATTACACCTGTCCTTGTCCAGATATCGTACTTAATCCTATATTAGGTTTAGGCACGTGTCAATGCTTAGCCCTGCTTAGTACGGTAGAAGTCGGGTGATTTCCGGTCATCCGCGAGATGTAGGAAGGAGTCACGAGTGGCTTTATGGCTATCGTGGATGGAACCATGCTTAAAAATGAAATTGAGACCGGGCGGGAGTTCGATAGTACAGCCGCAAGACACTTCACGTCTTGGGTGTGGAGCTATGCCCGTCTGAGTCATTTAAGGACCGATTCGCTGTACGTCCTTGAGTCATGTTGAACGCAGTCTAACACTTAGTTGGTCGGATAAGTCGTTCAGACCACGAAGCCGAGTAATGTGGTTCAGGCCGGGAATCGAATGGTAGGTTGCTTCTTGGAGGAGAGAAAGGATGTGCTTGGGGATATTGGCGTGAGACCAAGGGGGGGTTAGAGTCCCTATTACCTGGCAGAGTGTCGCCCTTGGGGTCACGACATCATTCGGACCCGCGATTCCTGAATCATATGAAAAGGTGGCTTGTGCGACCCTGGCAGGGGCCTGCGCGGTGAGTGTTAGAAATACCCCTCCAGCTGGATAGGAATTCGATTCGAATCGCCGTCGCTCCCGGTTAGTGAGCACTTGACTTGAGCAGCGGCAACGTAGATCTCATTAAATGAACCGGTGGTTAAGGGAATGATACAATGTTGCTACAATTCATACCTGCTCTGGATATAATGATGATAATTGTTTGATTATAATCAAGTGCATGTTTAGTACAGGTGCTAAGATAGATGACAGGTAAATGCTAAAAATAACTGCTAGTACAGGTTATAAGAGTCTCAATTACTTATGCCTTTATGCAAAAATGTGATGTCAGCTAGCCTCTTGTGAAAGCCTTGCATAATCCTTGGTGTCATCTTATTTCTGGTTTTCGACGGGTAAGTCTAGCTGAGTACATTCCAGTACTCAGGGTTTATTCCCTCCTGTTGCAGATGATATGCTATACCAAGGATTCTGCAAAAATTGTCTCCACCCTGCGGGTGACGAAGACTAGATCACTTGGGCGTGATCACCTTTTATGTACTTTCCTGATGCTTTTGTGGGATGTTGATCAACAAGACTGGCAGTAGTTAAACAACGGGTGTGTTTATGCTTCCGCTACTTTTATAAACTTGGTTTGTAATAATTGCGACTCCGTGTGTGTAAACTTATTTCGGAACTACTTGCGAAATGTAACGTATGATGTTGTATGTTGAATGATGCGATCTTGGTTGTAAGCAAGTTGGTTTGAAATCCTTCGTGGTTTCGATTGACTACCGGGATTATATGGGCTCAAGTTCGAAAATTTGAGCGCTTCGGTGCTTGTTTTTGTACTTGTGCTCTTATAATTTGGTCGGTTCTGTTACAGCTGGTACCGGAGCATAATTTAACATTAAAAACATCGTACGAGTATTTAAAAATAAAAGTATTTGATTATGAAAAGGGTTAAAATTCTAAAAATTATTTTCATAGGTATGCCAGTGATCACATCCCTTAGCCCAAATAAGGACTCTTAGGTGGCTTATTATAAAGACTAACTTGGGGGCCTTGTTTGTTTTTGTTTCGTCGTCCATACGGCGTGATATGGTATGGATGCCATCCACTTGGGTGGTAATGTATGGATCAATTGCCTCGACGCTCTGGTAAGTGTGAGTTGTGAGAGCATGATCGTCCAACCGGCGATCTAGGGGAGAGTAGTTTTGGTGACTTGCATACTTACATGTTTAAACCGTGTAATTATGTAAGCACTTAATTGTGGGAACCTTTGTATCGGGTAGCTTGATACTAAAGTATATACATCAGGGGATGTGTATATGGAAAGTATTTAAATTACTGCTTTCTTGTGTGCATATATTGGGAAACTGTTGGGCTGAAATGAGATTTTTCTACAGGTACACTAACAGCGTAACGAGTAGACCGATAGTTTCGCTTATATGAGAGAACGTATGTATGCCACCGCCTAGCGTTAGAACTTTAGGTTTCTACTAAGGTGAGAGGGCGTACGGAACGTGCATGCATCATGTTTGATTATATCATACATATCATTTACTCCCTCCTTAAAAATTTCAGTACTCCCGACTAAATTAAATTTCGTATCCCCTAAATAATCCTCACTTTAAGTCGCATCTTGTTGCTACAGATGGCACGTACCAAGAGGACCGCTCGCAAGTCCACTGGGGGCCGGGCACCTCGTCACCAGCTCGCTCCACGTGAGCCCCGTCCCGAGCCTACTGAGGTGGAAAGGCTGAGGGCGGAGTTGGCTGAAGTGACTGCTGCCCGAAATGCAGCGCGTCAGCAATTGGAGCAAGTGATCCGTGATCGTGACCAGGAAACCCTTGCAGTCCAGAGATTGACAGTAGCAAACCGCAACTGTCAACGCATGCTGGTCCGTGTCATGAACCAGAGGGATGAAGCCTGGCACGAGGAGAACGTTCTGAGAGCTCATCAGTTTGAGCTCGAACAACAGTTGGAGAATGCTGAAGAATACAATGACAATCTTCATGAAGAAGTGCACCGCCTGAACAACCAGCTAAATCCTCTGCTGCCTAGGAATATCAACGTAGATGAGGACATGGGTTCGGGAATCTTCATGGCTGAAAATGATGATGAAGTGGAGGTCAACGGACCCCAAGAGGCCGAACCAGAGGAAAAACCAGAAGAAGAAGAAGAAGATGAGGAGTTAGAGCCTGTTAGTGATGAGGACGGCTGGGAGATCCTTGACACCGACTCTGAGGACGATGCTTAGAGTAGTTATCACGTAGCTATGATGTTAGGATCGTCTTTTGTGCCTCCTGGGGCAGGAGTGAGGCTTTGTAATAACTTGACTTTTCGGATGTAAGGTCAAACTCTATATTTCCTGGATGTTTAGTTGGAACCTGTTAATTTCGATCATAATTGGATGTCTTATTGTGTTGCGTTCGATGATGGTGTCACGATTAGTACCCTTCGGTGCCGCGACGAAACCGAGGGCCTCCTATGGCGCGCGACATAAGGCTGTGCTGCTTGGCACGCGCTGGTATCAAGGTGGCTAGTCATGATCCACCATGGAACTCTACCGATGAGAAGTCTCTTTGTGATCAGTTTGAAGTAGCATTCCTCAGTCAACTAAAAACTTTGGAATTGAATCCAAGTACCGGGCAAAAGATCAAAAATCACATAGATTTTAACGTAAACGGTTCAGTCACTGTTGTGCCTCTGTGAGTGAGCCTTTATCAAAATACATCTTGATGGGTACCCTCGCATGATTGCGTCCCTTTGATCCGCTTGAACGGATTGTGCGGTTGTGATGAATTATTGTGCCATGAGTATTTTGAGAAGTCTATTTCATGAAGTCAGTTTGACATATTTACAATAATTCATCTACAAACTTCCCACATCGTCAGTGCTCATTGACTATGCATTTTGCAGATGTCGTACAATCTTTGTCGGGGTCGTGGCAATGAGGATGAGGAACAGCCACCCCCTCCGCCACCACCTACCCCGGCTGAGCTGTTGCAGACAGTGGTCGAAGGGCAGCGCATGCTGGCAGATGCTATGCGCCAGCTGGCCAACCGGGAAGCTCATCCTGGCCGCCAGGGCCCAGAACCCAATCAGTACAGTGATTTCAAGGACTTTCTTGATACTAAGCCCCCGCTCTTTAAGGAGGCGGAGGAACCACTGCAAGCTGATGAATGGTTGAACACTATTGAACAAAAGTTTCGTCTGCTTCGCTTGACTGATGAGCTAAAGACTGAATATGCTTCTCACCAATTACATGGTCCAGTGGGTATTTGGTGGAGCCACTATCGTTCCACATTGCCTGCAAATGTCCCTATTGCTTGGGATCAGTTCAAGGCTGCATTTCGTGGGAACTATATTCCTCCAGGTCTTATGGCTATCAAGCACACCGAATTTATGAGGCTGTCGCAGGGCAATAAAAGTTTGACTGAATATCTGCAATCCTTCAACAACCTGGCAAGGTATGCCACGGAGTTTGTGGATACCGATTCCAAGAAAATTGCTAGCTTTAAAAGGGGCCTCGGCCCAAAGCTGACTCAGTGATGCTCTGACTCAAGAGAACAATAACTCTATCTATGCTGCTTCTAAGAGCCGCAAGAGGGCACTTGAGGCAGGTGCTTTCCAGTCTCGAGCTCCAGCTGCCCCGAGGGCTCCTCCTCGCCCTCCTGCCACAAGTGCTAAGTTCCGTCCCCCGCAAAAGAAGGCGCCAGTGAAGACTGGGTTTCGCAAGGCATATATACAGTGGCTCTGCCAAAGAGTAATTCTGGCCAAGGCAGCTCCAGTGTCCCTCCTAGCAACATGCCTTGCTGGAACTGCAACAAGCCAGGCCATTGGTCCAGGAACTGCCCTTACCCTAAGAAGAATGTCAACCAAGGTGGCCGTCAAGGGCACGCTCATTATAACAGTATTGAGGAAATCCCATCTGGTGAGGTTGTCACTACTGGTAAGTTCCTAGTTGACCAACACCCTGCAGTGGTACTTTTTGATTCAGGTGCTTCGCATTCCTTTATCAGTCCTAAGTTTGCATCAGAATTTGCACACAAATTGCATACTGTTGAAGGTGGGGGTTATTGTATTAGCGCAGCAAGTGGGAATATTTCCACAAATAAAGTAGTGGTGAATCTTGAGCTTGAAATAGAAGGGCGAAAGTACTCGCTTGCCTTAGTGGTTTTGCTGGGCTTAGGCATAGATGTTATTTTGGGCATGAATTGGATGAGTCAGAATGGAGTACTCATTGATACATCCACTCGGGTAGTTATGCTCAGAGATCCTACAGATCAACAGGGTTTTCTGGTACAACTTTCCAGAAAAGTTGATTTGTCTAGGGAAGTTCATGCTGTGCAAGCAAAGGCGTTGGCCGAAATTCTAGTAGTAAATGAGTTTCCGGACGTTTTTCCCGATGATTTGCCGGGACTCCCTCCAGATTGGGATGTGGAATTTATAATCGAGTTGTTGCCTGGCACGGCTCCCATCTCTAGGAGACCCTATAGGATGCCTCCAAATGAACTCGCTGAACTTAAGGTGCAATTGAATGAACTTTTGAAGAAGGGGTTGATTCGTCCTAGTTCGTCTCCGTGGGGATGTCCGGCTATCTTTGTAAAGAAGAAGGATCAGTCGTTGCGGATGTGCGTAGATTATAGACCTCTCAATGCAGTCACTGTCAAAAATAAGTACCCTCTACCACATATCGACATCTTGTTCGATCAGTTGTCTAAAGCTAAAGTTTTCTCCAAGATCGATCTAAGATCTGGCTACCATCAAATTAAAATCCGCCCGGAAGATGTTCCCAAGACAGCTTTCTCTACCAGATACGGTCTTTATGAGTATCTTGTTATGTCCTTCGGCTTGACCAACGCCCCCGCACATTTTATGTACTTGATGAATTCGGTGTTTATGCCCGAATTGGACAAGTTTGTAGTGGTATTTATTGATGACATCCTGATATATTCTGTAAATGAGGAAGATCATGCTAAACATCTGCGTATAGTCCTCACAAGACTGCGTGAACATCAACTATATGCAAAGTTCAGTAAGTGCGAATTCTGGCTTCGAGAAGTACCTTTCCTTGGGCATGTGTTGTTCGATGGAGGAATTATGGTGGACCCCGCCAAGGTACAAGAAGTACTGAACTGGAAGGCTCCTATCTCGGTTCACGAGGTTCGGAGTTTTCTTGGTTTGGCTGGCTATTATCGTCGCTTCATCCCGGATTTCTCCAAAATAGCCAAGCCAATGACTCGGTTACTACAAAAAGACACCAGGTTTGTCTGGACTCCTGAGTGTGATGCGGCTTTTCACCAACTGCGAACCCTCCTAACCTCAGCTCTGGTTTTGGCACAACCGGATATCGAGAAACCATTTGATGTTTATTGTGATGCCTCAGGCATAGGTTTGGGAGGTGTTCTGATGCATGAAGGCCGAGTAATTGCATATACCTCTCGACAACTTCGGAAACATGAGGTGAATTATCCAACACATGACTTAGAACTCGCCGCGGTTGTTCATGCTTTGAAAGCCTGGCGACACTATCTGTTGGGCAATGTTTGCAATATCTACACAGACCACAAAAGCCTCAAATACATCTTCACCCAACCCGAGTTAAATATGCATCAACGAAGATGGCTCGAGTTGATTAAGGATTATAACCTTCAAGTGCACTATCATCCTGGCAAGGCAAATGTGGTTGCGGATGCTTTAAGCCGTAAGTCTCATTGCCATTCCTTAGTTGAAACTGATTTTTATCGATCTCGCCTTCTACATCCAGCAGTCTTGTACAACATCACTGTCGGTTGTACTCTCAAAAACAGAATTATTGAACTTCAAAAGACTGACACTGGTATATTCCACATCAAGCGTAAGATGAAAGAGCAAGAAACTATACAGTTCAGGGTAGATGAAGAGGGTGTACTATGGTTCAAGGATAGGTTAGTTGTGCCTAAGGACCGAGACCTTAGAAATGATATCATGTCTGAAGCACACTCCTCTAAGTTGTCCATCCATCCGGGCAGCAATAAGATGTATTATGATTTGAAGCCATACTATTGGTGGACCAAGATGCGGAAAGAGATAGCTGCATATGTGGCTAGGTGTGACACCTGCTGTAGAGTTAAAGCTGTGCACATGAAAGCTGGGTTGCTTCAACCACTTTCTATCCCAGGTTGGAAATGGGAAGAGATAAGTATGGACTTCATTGTCGGTCTTCCTCCTACTGTCAAAAATCATAACTCCATCTGGGTAATTGTGGATCGTTTGACCAAATCAGCTCACTTCATTCCAGTTAGAGTGGACTATCGTCCCACTGACTATGCTGAGTTGTACTTCAATCACATAGTCCGGCTCCATGGGATACCTCGTACTATCATATCTGACCGTGGTCCCCAGTTCACTGCTCGCTTTTGGGAGCACTTGCATCACCTTCTGGGAACCAAGTTAGTGAGAAGCTCTGCTTATCACCCCCAGACGTCAGGACAGACGAAACGGGTTAACCAAATCTTAGAAGATCTGTTGCGGGCATGTGTAATATCATCCAAGGGTTCTTGGGAAAAATAGTTACCTCTGGCCGAATTCTTGTACAATAATAGTTACCAAGAGAGTATTAAGATGGCCCCATTCGAAGCTTTGTACGGTCGTAAGTGTAGAACCCCACTAAATTGGATAGAAGCTGGTGAGAGAAGATTTTATGGTATTGCTTTTGTTGAGGAAGCTGAGGAACAAGTCCGTACCATCCAAAAACATATGGCTGCAGCCCAAGCTAGACAGAAAAGTTATGCTGATCGTCGTAGAAAACCACTCGAGTTTGAAGTTGGAGACTTCGTTTATCTGAAAGTTTCTCCAATGAAGAGTGTCCAACGTTTTGGTGTTAAGCGGAAACTTGCACCAAGATACGTGGGTCCTTTCCAAATCATTGGCAAGAGTGGAGCTGTTGCGTACAAAATCCAGTTACCTCCTGAAATGAGTACCATATTCAACGTCTTCCATGTATCTCAGCTCAAAAAGTGTCTTCGAGTTCCTGAGGAAAGAGTCCCGTTAGGAGATATCAGGGTTGAGTCTGATTTAACTTACGAAGAAAAGCCAGTCCGGGTGATAGATACTCAGGAACGAGTGACTAGAAGCAAAGTGGTTAAATGGTATAAAGTAATGTGGAGTAATCAGGGTAGTGAAAGTGACGCTACATGGGAACGGGAAGACTATTTACGTGATGGTTATAAGGAATTCTATGAGAAATGGTACGCTTTCCAAATCTCAGGATGTGATTTTTATAAGGGGGGAGGGCTGTAACACCTCAGGTGTTTAGCTCCTTAATTGCATTGCATTTGCATAAGCATAAGCAAGCATCATTCATTTCATGCATAAGCTTATAATATGTAAAACATGCTTTGGAAACATTGCCACATATGTTTATATTTCATGTGAAGTAAGAAGTGAGTAGTGTGCAAAACATAAGTACCTTATGTGCAATTTCCTTTGTAAGACATGTCAACCACTTTAGTGTAACATAATTAGCAAGTGTTATGCAACACACTCATGCAACATGTGCAACATGAGCTTGCAACATTTGGGTGAAAGTATTGAATTACTTGTTCCAAAGTATGTGACACTAGGAATCTTGTGCAACCAATGTGTAGAGTGGCTAATTAGGTCTTATAACAACTTAATTACATTTAGGGTAAGTAGTGGAGCAATGTTCATGTTGACCAAAATTACCAAATTGCCCTTCCAAATGTTGTTGACTAAGTTGGACCCCTAGAGTGATCTGATTTGACCAATTAAAAAGTCTAGTTTAGAGACCTTGCATGGAGGAGCACCCTTAAGCAAAGTTGTAGAGAATTTCATAAGGAACAAAAGTTCTAATATGGCCATCTCATGAAAATGATCAGAACATGCTAAAAAATGGCCCACAAGTCAGTATTAGAGGCTGTTTTGGGACTTAGCCATTTTGGCTAAGTGTGGAGCTGAAAACCGTTTCACTGTACCTCACTTTAGCAACTTGTAACTCACAAACTAGGCCGAACCAGTCTTTGAGCCAATTGACAAAGTTGTTGTCCACACATAGCTCTACAACATTGTCAATATCACCATCTCCTAGTTCTAAATAGTTTAGGAGATATAGCGTCAAGAAGTTAGGGTTTCAGTCGACGTTTATCTCTGAAACTGCATTTCAGTTTCAAGGGGCACCAATTTGGAGCTCAGTAGTTTCAAATCCAGGCCGAACCAGTCCAAACTCCAATTGACAAACTTGTAGCCCTCATGTAGCTCTACAAAATTGGTGTAATCATCTTCGACTAATTCGAACCGGTTTGGGAGATAATCATTGTAAAACTTGGCTTGTCAGTCGGTTGATGCGGGGTTTGAATTCAGTCGGTCAGACATCCGAGTGAGCTGTCCGACCGGGGCAAACCGTCGCCGCCGCGTGTCCTCCATGCGCCGCGCGCGACCTGGCGCCTTGGCCAGCTGCCGAGCGCATAGAAGGGCGCCTCTGCTGTCGTCCCGGCCTTACCCATCCATTTTCCCCCTCCTTTCCTCTCTCGTCGGCAGAGCGGAGAAACTGAGCCGCCATTGCCGCCACCCGCTCCGACGTGCTCGCAAGCGCTCGCCACCGCATCACCACTGGCCAAACTGCGTCTCTCGCTCCGCCTTGAAGCCCGCTACCTCACCGTCCACTCCTCGCAGCCAATCGCGCTTTGGTAGGGCCACATTTTCGTTTTCCTCCGCCGCGGTACCTCGCCGGAGTTCCTCCGCGCGATGGCTCTCCGTGGCCAGAGGTCTCTGGGCATCTCTGTCGCCCACTTGTAGGTGCGTTAGGGTCGAGGTAGAATGGGGATGCTCATCGGGGGTTAGGGTTGGGATGTCAGGCTCACCGGCGGCGAGATTTCGCCACCACCGTGCCGGTGGTCCGCCATGCCCGACGGCGAGCACCTTACCGTGGCTCTGCCGCCCTGTTCTTGCCACCAACTGATGTAGTTCGATGACGTGGTCATGCTCATACGTCCAATTTCGTCGGCCGGCTCACCGACGGCGAGCTCCGGCGACCGCAGCTCCGCCCTCCGCCTCTCTCTCTCTGACCGGTGGGGCCACCTGGTCAGTCGCACGCGCGCGTGGGCGGGAGCCGTAGCAGGCCGCGCGCGGGAACGGGCCACGCCGCGCGTCTTGGGCCGCGTATTTTCCCGGGCCGGCCCAGTAACAAATCTGATTTATTTTATTTCTTTTATTCTGTCACAGTTTTAGATAATGTTTAGAAATTTTAGATCTAGGGTTTTACTTGCCCAAAAATTATGAGATAAATTTTGTTGGGATCTACAGGGTGTGTAGTATTTTAGAAAAATATGAGTTTGCTATGAGATGTTTAGTTTTTGGGATATTTAAATAGGTCTTTGAAATGTGTTTTAAATCACATGCAAACTTGTTTAAATTATATCTTGAGTTTCAGTGTTACAAAAATTATGAAATTTGGTGGGTAGACTAATTTATACTTGCTCTAGCTCTGGTAAAAATTTGGGTAGTAGTGCTTAAGTACTTTTCAAGTTATAATGCTATCTTGTTATTCTAGAAAATACTTAAATGAATTTGAGTAATTTTTCTACATGTGCAATGTTCATATAAATTTTTGGAGAATGTCTTGGTACCCTAGAGTGTCCAAGAAAATTAAGAAATCTGTTGTTTGACACTTTTTACTATGCCTTGTTATTTATACAAAAATCAGCCTTTTGGGGCTTGTGAATTTTTTTCAGAGAGTTCCTTTGAATAAATTTAGTTCAAATTTTTACAGTAGCCTCTTTTTGGGTCAGAGAGTCTCCTGTAAGTTTTGTAGGATTTTACGAGTAGTTTACATATATGTTTAAAATTCCACTTAATTACTTAAGTAAATTAAGAAATGAGTTTAAATAAATATTCTAGGTGGGCACACCTTACTTTCTGGTGTTTTTGTGACCTTTGTGAACTTGTGGTAACAGTAGTTTGGTCTTATGGGATATTTGCCACATAAATAAATATTTAATCTTTGCAATTCTAGGTTTTCTGGACAGCTGGTAGCATTTCTAGGTTTGACCCTTAATAAAAGTATTGGCTAGAAAACTTGTGAATACCAAAGTGGTAGTAATCTGGTTAAACTAGCTTGTGTCAAAATTTGATGGCAATTGGGCTAGTAGTTTAGGAGTTATTGCTGTTTTAAGTGACAGTCCAGAATTGGCTGCTCTCTGTTTAGAGAGAGCAGATTCTGGGACTTTAGAATTTCGACTAGGTGAACTTTGGAATTACGTGCTGTGGTCTGAAAACATTTTGTGGTGCATTTCATAAGCTTTCCAGGTTGTCTTAGATCATATCTTTTGGAGTTGGGATTCTCCAGTTATGTTAGAATCTTTGAGCTGCTGTCCAGAATGTCTTACTATGGTAACCTAAGTAATATTACTTTTGTGTTTGTTAGGTGTTAGGGCCTTAACCGAAGAGGAACAACTATATCTTAGGTTGGGTAGATTAGGTAAGTACTTCTCCACCGGAGAAGAGTTTTGCACGTACTAATAAAGTAACGTGATTAGATTCTTATTTTATTTCTGAAATGCATTTCATTCCGAGCATGTTGCACCTTTATGCATCCATGATATTTATTGTGCATTCATGCAATAGGTGTACCGGAGGGGGTAACTCTCCTCGAATTCGAGCCGGTGATTCCGGAGGAAGTCCAGGACCAGCCGGAGCAGCTAGAGGAACCAGCCGGCGACGAAGCTCCTGCCGAAGATCTACCTGAGTGTCCTGATCACCGGCCTTCGACCTTTCTAAAAGGCAAGCCCCGGTGCATGCTGAACCTACTGATTTATAAATTAATCTTGAGTACTTTTAACTGTTTACTGCATTAAGTTGTAGGAGTTATATGAAAACACTTGTTGCATTACACCTGTCCTTGTCCAGATATCGTACTTAATCCTATATTAGGTTTAGGCACGTGTCAATGCTTAGCCCTGCTTAGTACGGTAGAAGTCGGGTGATTTCCGGTCATCCGCGAGATGTAGGAAGGAGTCACGAGTGGCTTTATGGCTATCGTGGATGGAACCATGCTTAAAAATGAAATTGAGACCGGGCGGGAGTTCGATAGTACAGCCGCAAGACACTTCACGTCTTAGGTGTGGAGCTATGCCCGTCTGAGTCGTTTAAGGACCGATTCACTGTACGTCCTTGAGTCATGTTGAACGCAGTCTAACACTTAGTTGGTCGGATAAGTCTTTCCGACCGCGAAGCCGAGTAATGTGGTTCAGGCCAGGAATCGAATGGTAGGTTGCTTCTTGGAGGAGAGAAAGGATGTGCTTGGGGACATTGGCGTGAGACCAAGGGGGGGTTAGAGTCCCTATCACCTGGCAGAGTGTCGCCCTTGGGGTCGCGACATCATTCGGACCCGCGATTCCTGAATCATATGAAAAGGTGGCTTGTGCGACCCTGGCAGGGGCCTGCGCTGTGAGTGTTAGAAATACCCCTCCAGCTGGATAGGAATTCGATTCGAATCGCCGTCGCTCCCGGTTAGTGAGCACTTGACTTGAGCAGCGGCAACGTAGATCTCATTAAATGAACCGGTGGTTAAGGGAATGATACAATGTTGCCACAATTCATACCTGCTCTGGATATAATGATGATAATTGTTTGATTATAATCAAGTGCATGTTTAGTACAGGTGCTAAGATAGATGATAGGTAAATGCTAAAAATAACTGCTAGTACAGGTTATAAGAGTCTCAATTACTTATACCTTTATGCAAAAATGTGATGTCAGCTAGCCTCTTGTGAAAGCCTTGCATAATCCTTGGTGTCATCTTATTTCTGGTTTTCGACGGGTAAGTCTAGCTGAGTACATTCCAGTACTCAGGGTTTATTCCCTCCTGTTGCAGATGATATGCTATACCAAGGCTTCTGCAAAAATTGTCTCCACCCTGCGGGTGACGAAGACTAGATCACTTGGGCGTGATCACCTTTTATGTACTTTCCTGATGCTTTTGTGGGATGTTGATCAACAAGACTGGCAGTAGTTAAACAACGGGTGTGTTTATGCTTCCGCTACTTTCATAAACTTGGTTTGTAATAATTGCGACTCCGTGTGTGTAAACTTATTTCGGAACTACTTGCGAAATGTAACGTATGATGTTGTATATTGAATGATGCGATCTTGGTTGTAAGCAAGTTGGTTTGAAATCCTTCGTGGTTTCGATTGACTACCGGGATTATATGGGCTCAAGTTCGAAAATTTGAGCGCTTCGGTGCTTGTTTTTGTACTTGTGCTCTTATAATTTGGTCGGTTCTGTTACAGGTCCAGTGGCTTACAAATTGGAATTTCCAGAATCAATGGGTGCTATATTCCCTGTTTTTCATGTATCACATCTCAAGAAATGTTTGCGCGTTCCAGAGGAAATAATTGAACCTCGAGGCATAAAACTTAAGTCAGATCTGGTGTATCGTGAACAGCCAATTCGAGTTTTAGATTCCAAAGAAAGGGCTACTCGAAACAGTGTGGTGAAAGCATATAAGATACAATGGAGTCATCATGATGAGGGAGATGCATCTTGGGAAACGAGTGAATACCTACAAAAAGCATACGAAGATTTTTTATAATAAATGGTTCGTAACCCAAATCTCGGGACGAGATTTTTATAAGGGGGGAGGGCTGTAACACTCCGGTGTTACGCAAGCATTTGCATTGCAATCATGAGCACAACATGTCATGACATTCATAATTATATGTGCTTAGGGTGTACCTTTAATAAAATAACAATGTGGAAACTAGTATTGCATAACATGTTGTGATAATGTGACAATGACACTCATCAAATTTGTACAACTATAAATTTCATATCACTTAGAATGATAAGGAAAAAATTTTGGAGCTACTAAATCACTCAAAGTTTTGTCAAAGATTTGTTTTGAAAATGTTATTTGAAAATATTCAAAAATGCTCCCTAAATTAGCTTTTATTCTAAAAATCAAAATCTGTTGGGAATTTTTAGTTGGCCCCTTAATCAAAGTTATAGAGGATTAAATTCTAAGCAACTTTTATTTTTGGGTCATTTCCAGAAAATGTCTTTTTCTTGCTCAAAATGAGGTTTGAAAACTGTATTTGAATTTTGTTTGAAATTAGAAATTTGAAAAAAAAATCAAATCCTACCTAGCAGGCCGCCGCTTCGCTTTCGGCCCGCTGGCCGAATCGGCCCGCGCCACCCCGCGCGCGCGCCGCAGCCGCCGCCTTGGCCCAGCCCAGCCCCGCACGCTGGCTCCTTCTCCCGCGTGCCGCGCCAGTCGCCGCGCCACGCCACGACCGCGGCAGAGAACTCCCGCCACGTGGCGACCATGTGCCGGTGTCGCCTGCCGTGCGGCAGCTGCGGCCTGGCCTCGCGCCCACGCGCCCGCCATCAACTGCTGGTGCCCGTGCGCTCGCTCACTTCCACCCGAGCTGTCTTCCTTCTCCTCCAGAGTCGAGAGCCCCAAGCTCCGCCCTCGTCGCGCCCGCAGCTCCGCCGGCGTCGAGCTCCCGCACCACCGCGCCATTCCCCGATTCCTCCCGCCCGCAACTCCGCCTCGCCCTCCTTCAAGTCGCGCTCGAGCTTGCGTCGCCTTCCGAGCACAGGTTGAGCCTCCCCGCGCCTCGCCACCGACGGCCATGGCGCCGCCGTGCTCGGCCGCCATGGAAGTCGTCTTCGTTCTCCTCTCCAGCCTAGCCTAGCTACCCTACCGCACTCGCCGTCTCCTCGCATATCTCGTGCGCTTGCCAGCTCGCCCAGCCGTGGCCAGAGATGGCCGCCGGCCTCGTGGCCGAGCCGCGCCGCCGCGCCAGCGCGCACACCGGCGAGGCCGGTGCCTCAGCCAGCCAGCTGGGCCGGCCAGGCCGAGTGGCAGTGGGCTGACGCCCTGCTGGGCTGTCTTCCCCTCCCTCGCGCTCGAGCCGCGCAGGCCGAGAACGGCCATGGGCCGGTTTACTTCCCCGGGCCGGCCCAGTTTTAAAAATAAAAACCGTTTTCTGTTTTCTTTTATTATTCATAATAAAGGATGTTGTGGAAAATGTTTTTTTTGTATTCATTTGAGCTCCAAAAATTGTGAAATAAATTTCTATGAACTCATTGGAACCAGATCTACAATCTAAAAATATTGTATGTCATTTTTGGGATACTTTTCTGTAGAGCTTTAATTAATCCTTGATATTGCTGATATCTTGTAAAATGACTAGTAAATCCTATATGTATCAGAAAAATATGATTTCAAGTTTGTTAATCTTCATATATCATGCACTTCCTAGGAAAAATATGTTTCATGCATGTGCTATGGAAAAATGTTGAGGTGTAGTTCAAGTGCCTTTAATGGCTGATTTTTGTTATTTTTGCTAGAGAGCAAACTTTGTATAAAACATGCATGTGATAATTTTTGTACAGTCATTATATTCCATGAAGAACCTAGGAAAAATATTAATTCTATTGTTTGACACTTTTCATAGTACAAAGTAATTTCATGCTCATTTTTATGCTATAGCTTGTCATTTTTGTATAAGATAGTTTACTTATCCATATGTCATGAAATTTTTATGGTAGTCTGTTTAGGGTAATATTATGCTACTGTAATTTTCTTAGATTTTTAGGAGCATCAAAAATATATGTTGCTATTCAAACCTATTATTTTTTTAGGGTTTAAGCAAGTGTTGCTTTAAGTGTGATTAAGAAATTAGTAAAGCTTTGGTGTATCTTTGAAGCATTTCATAAGATATGTTAACTTGACATGTTAGTAGTAGAAGAGAATGCAGTAGATGACATGTGCTTGTAGTGTATAGTTTCTTGGATGATGTTGACTACCTTGCATTTCAACATATTCATTGCATTCATCTCCTTCGATGCACGTTTGCATAATCACTTACGCGCATTGCATCATGCAGGATCGCAAACCGAGAACCCAGTCATCTTACCCGAGGAGCCAGAAGAGCAGCTCGAGGTGCAGCAGCAGGAGGTGACAGAAGCCGAAGAGGAGGTCGGTGAAGAGCTCCCCGAGTGCCCCGACCACCGTCCGAGCTCTTTTGAGAGAGGCAAGCCCCGGAGCATTTCTCTCCCGGTTTGCAAATAATTTATTATTAACTTTACTTAATTTGATGCATTACGTTTAGGAGTTGCTTGCAAACGTTGCTGCATTATACCTTGCTTACCTTTGTTATACTATATCCTTGTTACCCTGGTATCCGCAGTCGAGTCAATGCTTAGCTTGCTTAGACCGGTAGAAGTCGGGTGATTTCCTGTCACCTGCGAGCTATAGGTGGTTACCTGGATCTGCTTGGATGACTATGAAGTCATGGTATAACTAAGTGTGAAATGAACTTGAGACCGGGCGGAAACTTGCAGGGTTTCAGACTGTAGTGTTTTCCGTCTGTGTCGATTAAGGACCGTCCGTTGTTGTCCCTCGAGTCATGTTGAACGCATGCCTCACATTTAGCTGGCCGGATAAAGTACCTTCCAACCATGAAACTGGGAGATTATTCGGGCAGAGTGGATTGCCCGCAACGCACTGTACCGGAGCAGTAGTGGCAGGATATGGGGGCGCGATGATAAGGCCAAATAGCAGTCGGGCGGCCCCCGGGTACAAGTGGTTCCTGGCAAGCTCGCGACTTTACCTGAATGGTTGACTCGGCGACCAACACCTCACTTTAGCGGGTGAGTGAGGTTTGTGTGAGGAATAACTTACCAGCTGGTTAATAATCGATTCAAATTGCCATCGTTCACTGGATAGTGAACACTTGACTTGAGCTACTTCATCGTAGTAATATTGATGGAACACTTGGACAGTTATATGAATTATGACATAATGGAAGTTGTTAATGATCATTGGTTATCATTACCTATTTAATTACATGTTAATTTAGTACAGGTGCAAATGTAGTTGACAGGTTAATAAAGATTTAACTTGATGCAAAGCTTTTGTAAAGGATTTCCTAAATGCTAAAAACGCCTTTTGCAAATGAGTCAGCTATCCCACCAGAAAGCCTATCATGATTCCTTGGTGTCTTTTATTTCTGGTTTATGACGGGTAAGTCTAGCTGAGTACCTTCTCGTACTCAGGGCTTTGTTCCCACTTGTTGTAGCTAGGCAGATGTACTACGGTTATTGTATCAACTGTCTCTATCCTGCAATGGGCGAAGCCTAGGACCATGGGCAATGGTCATTCGCTACTTCTAGTCTAATGCTTTTGCTGGAGATGATCACAAGCTGGCACTTTATTTCAAAATGTTGTGTGTGTGCGTGATTTGAACTACCGCTTCCGCTACTTTTATTCGAACTTGGTTTGTAATAACTATGTTTAAACTCCGATGTATTTTATGCCACGAACATTTATGTAACTTATGATGGTAACCGTTAAACTTAGTACGATCTTGGCTGCTATGTGAGATGGTTTGAAATCCGTCGAGATTTCACGGACTACCGGGTTATACGGGCTTAAGTTTGTTAAATTGTTCTTCCGTTGGATGATTTCCTACTTAATCTCGTATAATTGGGCGGTTCTGTTACATGCCCTAGTTTCAATTAGCATCCTTGTGCCATTAGGTGCCACAAACGGTTTGTTCATAACTCTATTGGATGAAGTGTTGAGGAATACTCAAAAGTGGTTCCTTATCCTTGTAGGAAGGTCCTCCAGGTAGAGTATGCATTTCATCTTGCTAAAACAACCGCAAGTTCAAAGCGTGTGCATCATCAAATTGGTATGTAAATTAATGGTCGAAATATGCTGTTGGATGGCCCTTTTGAGGTCCCACAGATACTAGTTTACACTCTTTTGTTTGCTTTTACATTCTCGTATCAACAATGTACGAGCAGCTTTGGTGTTCTACAAATCAATGTAACCATCGCGAATAGAAAGCAATTTGAAAAGTGTCAGAAAACAGATTTCCCATCTTAGAGCTACTATTTGATCCAAAAGAGGAAGCCTTAAGGTGAAAAGTTAGCCTGATGAAGCTAGTTTTGCTACGCTGCAAGACAACTCAACTTACTGTGCAACTGCATAATGAAGGAAATTGTACTCAACTTGCTTTGGTAGTGAACTAATTGCCGAAGTTGGTAACTACTTGCGATTTTTGCTGTCTTACAGAACTCGCTATATCCTTCGTTAGCAATAATTGCTAATACTCATTGATCTTTGGTACTTATAAGTGTTTTTACCCAAGAAGTTGCATCTGAATTAAGCTTAAATAACTGTTGTCCGTGGATAAGAGGATCTTCTTAGGTAACATTTGGTAGAAATATGGAACCAACAGAGTCAGCTATCACATTCCTAATCCCTCGACGGACTCAGATAATACAGTGTTGTCATCAGAGAAAGAGAACTGTAAACATAGAATAGTAAGCGATTTTCCATTAGTTGAGATCTGAAGGATTGAACAATTATGACTAGCATAGACCTTGTCTATTGGTTAGTCAGTATCATATAACCTCTGAGGGTGTTTGTCATCTATGATCTCACCCTTTGGAAGGTTGTGCTCAAGCCACTTTGGTAGAGGACTGCTTTTTAAACTTTGGGAACATAGTCATTTCAACGAGTATACTTTTCAAGGAAATTCTTCAGACAAAAGAAGTTATTACAAAGATCAAGTACCAAAATTTTGTTTGGACCAAATTAGTTCCACTAATGTTGAAGCTTTGTAGCTGAATGCTATAGCAGATATTGGAAACTAGATAACATGTCTCTTTTCCTTAAAAGTCTTTCGTTCTAAATCTCGGGACGCGATTCCTTTAAGGGGGAAGGGCTGTAACACCCTAGGTGTTAGGCTTGCATTTTGGACACTTGCATTGCATGAGCCTAAGCATCATTTGTTCATATAAGAGCATGGAACATATGAAACATGTTAGTACAACATGTGAAACATGTGTAAATGGAATGTGCTTGCAACACCTCCTTGAAATATATGCAACATACTTTTGTTAATCGTGTTTCAAGTGTGTATGTTAGGTGCTCATGCTTGGTAATGCAAGTGAGTGTTGATGTCACTTCTTTCATGTGTCTTACATCACTCTCTATCTATAGTGACCCCTGGAAAAGTTTCATGAAGTTTGAAATCAAAAAGTCACATGAAATGATAAGTTCTATTCCTATTAGAATTTCACCATTAAGTGAATGGAATTATAGATCATCAGCCAAACCTTGCAACCTTGCTCAAATGAATCTGATGAACTCTACCACAAAAGTTATGAAGGGTTTATGTTGAGCAAATGTCAAGAAAATGCCCCGATTGGCCTAAAACCCTAGTTTAGGCTTTACTAAGTTGCTGCTTTGACCAAAGTGAAAGTTTGACTTTTATACCAATAGTGAGGTTTGACCTTAAACAAAAGTTGTAGTTCATCTTGTGTAGAACAAACTTTGTTTAATGTTCAAGAGCTAGTTTGGTCTCTAACATAGTCAAATAGAGCTTCCAAGATTCAATGAAGTGCTGTTTTGGAGCCACAGATTTTTGGCTAAGTCAAAACTGTGTTTCAGTTGGATACCCTACTTTGGAGCTTTGGATCTCCTTAACTATGCAAAACCAGTAGAAGATCCTTTAATCAAAGTTGTAGCTTGAGTTGTATGCAATAAACTTGGTTAAAAGACCAAAGACTAAATCTATCTCTAAGCCTACCAAACAGGGATCACCATTTTGAATCTGCTAAATGTTTTCAGACTCAGAAATATTTAAGTCCAAGTTAGTGACAACTTGATTGGCATCCTGCGTTCTTGAGTTTTTGTTAAACAACTGGAGTTGAGCCAAATATAAAAGTTGAAGATAATTTGATCCCGTGTTCCCGAGGAAGGGGGGATGGCCAACCGGCCTCAGACCGTGGACGCCGCGTGGGCACTCGGTGGCGCCCGTACACTGGCTGTGGCCCCACCGGTCAGGACGCGAGGTTCTCAAGGACGCCATGGAGCCGACGCTCGCCCCTCACTCCATCTCTTTCTCTTCTCAATCCCTCTATGTGCATCGAGGCGAAAACAAGGCTGCTGCAGTTGCCACGAGCTCCGCCGTCGCCGCGCGCACTCACCACCGCACCAGCGTCCTCCAAACCTCGTCCCTAGCTCCATCACTACTCCCTCTACCTCACCCTTTCCTCCGGGTTCTCCTTTGGGCCACAGGTGAGGTCACATTTCGGATCCGCCACGATCACCATGGGCAGGACCTCATCGGAGTCCAAGCCCGCTATGGTCAAGGTAGTTAGGAAGCCATCCATCCCTCCTTCTCTGCTTGGCTAGTTCTACCTTGGTCTGGTGAAGCTCGTACTGAGCTCGGACGAGGCAGTGCGGCCTCACCGTCGCTGGTGCCCTATCACCAAGCGCCACCGTCCGCCTTGGTCGACGACGAGCAGGTTCCGGTGAGGTTGAGTAGAGAAGAATAGCATGCCGGGGTGCGCTTGGCATTGGGGAGCATGGTGGGGTGCTTGGCGCAGCCGCAGGAGCCACCGGCGTTGAGCTATTGCTCGCCGGAGCTCTCCTCTGCTCCGTTCTGTGGCTGATGCGCGGGCCCGGCCTATCAGCAGGTGCGGGCGGTAGCGGGAGCAGGCCGCGGTCGTGGGCCGCGCGCGAGTTAGTGGGCCGCGCATTAGGCGAGCCGGCCCAGTAGCGGGTTTAGGGTTCATTTTGTGTTTTTCTTTTATTAAATTCACATATCTATATGCTATGTTGTAAATTTCATATCTCCCATTTTATGGATCCAATTGAGATGATTCCAATTGTATTTAGTTCTAGATAAAGTGTAGTATTTAGGAAAAATATTAAATATATATGTGTTGTTTAGTTTCTGGAAGAATTAAATAGGCCTTTGAAATGTGTTTTAAAATAGAGGCAAATTTGTTAAATAGATAACTTGAGTTTATTATTCCAAAAATTATGAAAATTGGTGAGTATGCTATTTCATATCTAGGCTAGCTCTGGTAAAAGTTTGGATTCTATTGCTTGAGTAGTTTTCAAGTTATGATGTTGTCATTTTATATTAGGAGATACTTGAATGAATTTTCATAATTTTTCTGTATGTTCAATGCTCCTGAAATTTTATGGAGAGTGTTATGGTACCCTAAGGTTGCTAAGAAAAATATGGTTTCTATTGTTTGATACTTTTCAATGTGAATTATTATTTATGTAGAAATCAGCCTTTTTGGCATGTGAATTTTGTGTAGGGAGTTTCTTTGAATAAATTTAGTTGAAATTTTTACAGTAGCCTCCTAGTAAGGTAAAGAGTCTCTTGTAATTTTTGTAGAAGTTTCTGAGCAGCTTGCATATAAGTTTAATTTTCCACTTAATTAATTAAGTAAATTAAGAAAGGGGTTAAAATAAATTACTTGGGTTGGCACACCTTACTTTATGGTGGTTGTGGATCATGTGTTAACTATTAGTGTTATTAGTTTGGTCATAAGGGTAGTTTGACACATGAATAAATATTTAATTTTCACATTTCTAGGTTCTCTGGACAGCTAGTAGCATTTTTGGGTTTGAACCTTGATAAAGGTGTTTGCTGGGAAACTTGTGAATACCAAAGTGGTAGTAAACGTGTTAATCTAGTTTGTATCAAAATTTGGTGGCATTTGACCCAGTAGTTTAGTTGTTGTGGCTGTTTAAAGTGGCTGTCCAGAAATGGCTGCTCTCTGTTTGGAGAGGACAGATTTATGGAACTTTATTATTTCGACTGAGTAAACCTGATAATCAGGTCTTGAGGTCTAAAGATGACTTGTAGAGCATTTTATAAGATTTCCATATTGTCTTGTATCATATCATTTGGATTTTTAGATCTCTAGTTATGGTGAAATTACTGATCTGCTGTCTAGAGCTTTGTTGTGCTATCCTGTGTTTAGGTGGCGGTATCCTTAAGTAATGTTGTTCTTGTTGATTGTTAGGTGTTAGACCCTTAACTGAGGAGGAACAATTATACATTAGGTTGTGTAGATTAGGTAAGTACTTCTCTACCAAAAAAGAAATATGCACATTGGTGAAGTGATTTGAATAGAGCACTAGGATTGCTGTAGTGCATTTCATTCCGAGCATGTTGCATTCCTTATTATGCATCCATGAGATTTATTGTGCATTCATGCAATAGGTGTACCGGAGGGAGTGACACTCCTAGAGTTCGAGGGAACAATTCCGGAGGAGGTTCAGGAGCAGCCAGGAGAACCCGAAGAGGCAGCTAGCAAAGGAAACGCCATTGACGAGCTACCGGAGTGCCCGGACCATCGCCCTTCCTCGTTCTTGAAAGTCAAGCCCCGGTGCATGCTGATCCGATCTTTATATATATCAATCTCGAGTACTTTTACTTGTTTACTGCATTAAGTTGTAGTAGTTGGGTGAAAACACTTGTTGCATTATACCCATCCTTGTCCAGATATCGTACCTGAATCCTAAATTAAGTTTAGGCACGTGTCAATGCTTAGCCCTGCTTAGTGCGGTAGAAGTCGAGTGATTTCCGGTCATCCGCGAGATGTAGGAAATGGGTCATGAGTGGCTATGTTGGCTATCGTGGATGAAACCATGCCTTAAAATAAAATTGATACCGGGCGAGAGTTCGATAGTGCAGCCGCAAGACACTTCATGTCTTGGGTGCGAAGCTATGCCTGTCTGAGTCGTTTAAGGACCGATTCGCTGTACGTCCTTGAGTCATGTTGAATGCAGTCTAACACTTAGTTGGCCGGATAAGTCATTCCGACCGTGAATCCGAGTAATACAGTTCAGGCAGGGAATCGAAGGGTAGGTCGCATCTTGGAGGTAGTAAGGATGTGCTTGGGGACATTGACATGAGACCAAGGGGGGTTAGAGTCCCTATCACCTGGCATCATGGAGTGTCACCCTTGGGGATGCAGCATCAGTCAAACCCGCGACTCCTGAACTGTACCAAAGGTGACCTGAGCAACTCTCGCCAGGCGTGACTCGGTGAGTGTTAGAAATACCCCTCCAGTTGGATAGGAATTCGATTCGAATCGGCGTCGCTCCTGGTTAGTGAGCACTTGACTTGAGCAGCGGCAACGTAGATCTTATTAAATTGAACAGATGGTTAAGCGAATGATATACTGATGTCGCAATTTATACCTGCTATGGTTATTATTGTTTAATTATAATCAAGTGAATGTTTAGTATAGTTGCTAAGATAGATGATAGGTTAATGCTAAAAATAATTGCTAGTACAGGTTAAAAGAGTTCCAATTACTTATGCTTTTCTGCAGTTGTGATGTCAGCCAGCTCCACTTAAGAAAGCCTTGCATGATTCTTGGTGTCTTTTATTTTCCATTAAGATGGGTAAGTCTAGCTGAGTACATTTCAGTATTCAGGGTTTATTCCCTCCTGTTGTAGATGACATGCTTTATCAAGGCTTCTGTAAGAATTGCCTCCACCCCGTGGGTGATGAGGACTAGATCACTCGGGCGTGATCGTCTGTTAGTTTACTTTCCTTAATGCTTTTGTGGGATGTTGATCTGTAAGACTGGCAGTGGTATTTGAACTAAGTGTGTGTGTGTTATGCTTCCGCTACTTTATAAACTCAGTTTGTAATAAGTGTGACTCCGTGTGTTGTAAGTGAATTTCTGAACTACTTGTGAAATGTAACGTGTGATATGTTATGTTGAATGATGCGATCTTGGTTGTAAACGAGCTGGTTTGAAATCCTTCGTGGTTTCGATTGACTACTGGGATTATATGGGCTCAAGTTTGAAAATTTAAGCATTTCGGCGCTTGTTTTTGCACTTGTGCTCTTATAATTTGGTTGGTTCTGTTACAGGTCTTATGCCAGTGTCCCCAAGCACATCCTTACTTCCTCCAGAATGCACATTTGACCCCCTGATTCTTGGGCTGAACTGTATTACTCGGCTTCGCGGTCAGAACGACTTATCCGACTAACTAAGTGTTAGACTGCATTCAATATGACTCGAGGACGTACAACGAATCGGTTCTTAAATGACTCAGACGGGCATAGCTTCGCACCCAAGATGTGAAGTGTCTCGTGGCTGCACTATCGAACTCCCGCCCGTTCTCAATTCATTTTTCAGCATGGTTCTTTTCCATGATAGCAAATATAGCCAACCATGACCCACTTCATCCTAAAGCTCGTGGATGACTGAAAATCACCCGACTTCTACCGCACTAAGCATGGCTAAGCAATAACATGTGCCTAAACTTTAATTGGGATTTAAGTTCGATATCTGGACAAGGATAGATATAATGCAGCAAGTGTTTTCACTCAACTCCGACAACTTAATGCAATAAACAAGTAAAAGTACTCCATGATATATATACAATACTTGGGTTAGCATGCACCGAGGCTTTCCTTTCATAAAAGATGAAGGGCAATGGTCAGGGCACTCAGGTAGCTCTTCTTCGGGAACTCCTTAGCCGGCTAGCTCTTCGGGCTCCTCCGGCTGCTCCTTTTGCTCCTCCTGATGTGCTCCCTCAAACTCTAGAAGTGTCACCCCCTCTGGCACACCTATTGCATGGATGCACAGATAAATCTCATGGATGCATAAGAATGAATGCAACATGCTCGGTGAATGCAATGTGAACTGCAGCAACACTTAACGCTCTACTCAAATCACTTTAACAAAACATGCAAATCTCCTCCAATAGAGAAGTACTTACCAAGTCTATGCAACCTAATGTAAAGTTGTTCTTCCTCAGTTAGGGACCTAACACCTAAACATCCAATAAGAGCAAGTCACTTAAGCTTATCACAATCCTAAACCAATTTCAACAACACAGAAATCTAGATAGCATCTCAGTTTTGCATGTTTATAAGACAATCTAGAAAGCTTATAAAATGCTCTACATGATATAAGACAAATTACATGATATAAGACAATCTACAAATTCCTTTTCAAATTACATGATATAAAACCCTAACTGGAGATCTACAAATCCAAATTACATGATATAAGACAATCTAGAAAGCTTATAAAATGCTCTACAATTCCTTTTCATACCTCAAGACCTGATTCCTGAGTTTACCTACTCGAATTCTTAAAGTTCCAGAAATTTATCCTCTCAAAACAGAGAGCAGCCATTTCTGGACCGCAAATTCAAACTACTAGAACTCCTAAACTACTAGGCCAAATGGCACCAAATTCTGACACAAACTAGTTCAAGAAGCTTACTACATCTTTGATACTCACAACATTCCCAGCAAACACCTTTATCAAGACCCAACTCCAAAAATGCTACCAACTGTCCAGAAGGCCTAGAAATGTTAAAATTAAATATTTACTTATGTGTCAAACCAACATTTTGGCCCAACCAATGGCACTACTAGTTCACACATGACATACAACCACCAGAAAGTAAGGTATGCTAACCCAACTCATTTATTTTAATCTCTTTCTTAATTTAATTAATTAATTAAGTGGGAAATTAAACTTATATACACGCTATTCAGAAAATTCCAAACAAATGATAGGGGACCCTATAATCTACTAGGAGGTTACTGTAGAAATTTGAGCCAAAGTTGCTCATAGGAACTCTCTACACAAATTCACAAGCCACCAAGGCTGATTCTAGCATAATTAAGAAATCCTATTGAAATGTATCAAATAACAGAAATAATATTTTTCCTAGCAATTATAAGGTAACAGGACACTCTCCACAAAAGTTCATGCTTATAGGACTTATAGAAAAATTATGAAAATTCATTCAAATATCTCCTATTATAAAATAACAAGGGCATAACTTGAAAACTACTCAAGCACTGACCTTCAAATTTCTACCAGAGCTAGTATGTACCTAGAATAGCACACTCACAAAATTTCATAATTTTGGAGTACTAGAACTGAAGTTATAAAATTAACAAGTTTGACTTCATTTTAAAACACATTCCAAAGGTCTATTTAATTCTTCTAGAATTTAAATAACAGATATACATTTTATATTTTTCCTAAATACTACACTTTACACTGAACCTAACAAACTTGGAATCACCTTATTTAGATCTATATATCTTGAGATATGGATTTTACAAAACTAGTATTCAATTTGTGAAAACAATAAAAAGAAAAACACTAAACCAAATATCAGGTCGGCCTTCTACCCCGGCGCGGCCGGCTACCTCACATGGTGGCTCAGCCTGTGTGGCCCACTTGGCCTACGCGGCGCGTGGCGGCCTCCCACCCACGCGCACACGTTGACGAGGAGGGCCCGCCGGCCAGAGAGCACGCGAGCAAAGGAGGCGGAGACGATGGCGAAGCTCGCCGCCGGCGAGCCAGCTGGCGAAGTTGAGGCCACCATCTTGCTCCCCACACAAATCTGCACTAGTTGATGTACTACGGGCCTCCTAGGGTTAGCTGGGAGGACACGCCGCCGGCGATGGCGGGTGCTGCGGCATCGGGCGGGGTGCGCCGGCCAACTTCGACCACAGTGACCCAACCAAAGGCTGGCATGAGCATCACTAGGACCTAGGCAACTCGCTATGCTACTAAGAAGAGGGAGAGGGAGGCGCCAGAGGGGTTGGCCACGATGAGCTCGAGTCGGGCGGAGCTCTAGCGAGCCTCCCACAGCGGTGGCGTCAGAAATGGAGCCTTACCAAGGCTCAGCTTGCTGCGCGAAGAGGATGAGGATGTAGAGGGGCTTAAGATAGTGTGAGGGATGTAGTTTGGCCGGTGGTGATGCGGTGGTGAGCGCGCATGAGCACATCGGAGCAATGGTGGTAATGGCAGTTTCGTTTTTCCGCTTTGGCGATGATAAAGGGAGGGAGAAGGAGGGAGTGAAGGGAGAGGAGAGCTGGGGATGGCGTGGTGGCCTTAAGGGACATCATGGACTGACTGATGGGGCCATGGCTAGCATATGGATGCCACAGCATGCCCACGTGGTGGCACTAGCCTATGGCCGGTCGGCCACTGAGCTCAGCTCGTTCCCATTCATAGACCGTTGAAACCGACTGATAGCCGAACTTTGGCCTCCAATTACTCCCAATGTAGGCTAATCTAGCGTGAGCCGTAGTTAGCAAAGTTGTAGAGGGACATGAGATCTACATGTTTGTCAATATAAGCTTGAGCTAGTTCGGCATGGTTTGGGAGTTACATGGCTCCAAATTAGGGTACATCAAAACTATTACTGCATTTCACTTAACCAAATTTGCTAAGTCCCAAAACAGCCCCCTATGCTGACTTGTGGGCCATTTTTGAGGGTTCTATGATCATTTTCATGAGATGGCCATATTATAACTTTTGTTACCTATAAAATTCTATACAACTTTGTATAAGGGTGCACCTCCATACAAGATATCTAAGCTAGACTTTTTAAATAGTCAAACAAAAGCATCCTAGAGGTCAAAACCTAGTCAACATCACTTAGGAGGGCAATTTGGTCATTTTGGTCAACATGAACATTACTCCACTAATTACCCTAAGGGTATTTAAGGTGTTATAGGACATAATTAACCACTCTAATCATTGACTACATACATTTCCAATTGTCACATACGTTGAAACAAGCAAAACAAGCATTTCTTCCAAAATGTTTCACTGCCATGTTGCATGTGTTTCAAGCCCTTGTTGCAACAATTAAACTTATCATGTTATACTAACAACATTGCCATGTTTCAAAGTATGAGGCACCCATGTTACATCTACATGTTGCACCACCCACATTTCATAAGCTAACAATTATGAAACAAGCATATTGGAGTATGTTGCATACTCATGTTTCAAGCAAAACAAAGGCATAAATGAGATGAATGATGCTCATGTTTATGAAATGCAAGTGCAAATGTGGAAGCCAAACACCTAGGGTGTTATAGGGGCCGCTAGTGCCCCCGTGCTGTGACCCGGCCGATGGTGGGGTCGAGTTTGTCCTCCTCCTCATCTTCCTTGGACCACTGGTGGGAGTTCTGTGAGCTCATCTGCATGGTGGACGAGGCTCACCAGCACTACTCTAATGCCACCTATGAGGTAGGTCAGCTGGAGCACTGCCTCGATGCTATTGGGGTGGTGCTTGCTGCCTTAGAGAGGGAGACTACCGCCGCACAGGTGCTGACCACTGACACCCAGGCCCGTATCATGGGTGAGGGTTCTCTCCATCTTGTCATGCTATCTGACATCTGCAGCTTCTGATCTTCTCATCATCTTGTTGCTAGCGCTAGAGGAGTAGCTAGTGGCCTCTCACCACAAGATTGAGGAAGCCCGCCTCTAGGAGTTTCTCCTGATGGAGGACCGCAAGCGTGTCGTGGTGGCCAGAATTCAGTAGGGAGCCGGTGTCACCCTCACTACCATGCAGCTCTGCACCAACCAAGACTTCCACTAGGTGGAGCCCGGGTTCCTAGGCCACGCCGAGCAGGCAGTGCGGGCCAAGCTAGTCAGTGACTTCACCATTGCCATGGCCACCATCATGGCCGTCGTGAATGTGGTGGACATCCTCCGTGGTGGTGGCCAAGGGCCTTAGGTTGTACCTAGCTAGAGCCTTTTTATAATGAAATCTTCTCAGCTCCTCTTTCTTGATATGTTTTGTTTTGTGCACCACTGTCTTGTCAATGATCTGATCATTTGAATGCTGTAGTCATGCGACCTTGCTTAGGTATTGACTCGCGAGGCTTAGCCAAGTGCAACTCCATTTTCATTACTAAAGTGTCATAGGATAGATCCGGCAGCATCGCGCCCTCCATCGACCTCTTTTCTTTAGGTTAGCTTGCCCGAGGGTAATGGCCTGAAGTCTAGGTATGACTCCATGGAACGGAGCACCAGGTGGCTACATCGCCTCTCGTGATATCCCCATTGCATTGTAGAGGTCTCGGCATAGAGGAGGTTGAGACCACTCCTACCATCCATGAGGACATGAGACAGGTGGGTCTTGCCTATGATTGGGTCGATGACAAGGGGAAAATGTCCTGGCTACAAAATGTGGTTAGAGTGATCCTTTTTGTCGAAAGTGATCACAATCTCTAACCATTTTAGGAAAGCTAAGATGGCATCACCCAGGGTGGTCTCATCCATCCGGTGTACAATAACAAAGATGTATATCAAAGACTACTAGGTGTACAATAACAAAGACCTATTGAGTGCATAAAACAACCTATGCTCAACTATGATGTCACAAAACTTCCACTAACATCACCTAAGAAGGGGCATGGAGCAGAGTTTGAAATGACAGAGTTGTAGTCATAGGCTGCTCCGATGAAGAGAGCCGACGTGACACCCACGTCACAAAGCTTCCACTTGCATCCTCCCATGTAGGCAAGGGTTGCAGCAAAAAGCATGAGACTTGCCCGCGTGTCTAACTCCTTCACAGAAATAGAAGAGAGGATCACCCCTGGACATACCAAAGGCGGCAATCCTCCCTATATCTTCAAAAAACTTCCACTAGCACTGAGGACAAGCAGTCGTTGTTGCACCCCAAACATGGAAGAAAGCCAATCTTCAAGGCCTTATCCCATCACTAGTGACGCCGATAGAGAAGTTGAAGAACGAGCACCATGGCGATGAAGACGGATGATAGGCTCAAAAGCTTCCTTTCACTAAAACTAAAGGTGGTTCTTAGAGGAAGAAGGTGTGTGGAATGAGCATAACTGATGGCAAACTAGCTTACCTTGGCTTAAATATCCCTACCTCAAGACATGCGTGGGGAAGACAACAGTCAAGATCTGTGACATCCGCAACCACCTATGTGATTCATGGGTGATGGAAGTGAACACGATGCAGTTTAGATTCCCTAGCACATTTGATTCCCTACCACATTTCATCCTCATCTAAACTAGACTTAATAACAACATGTACTCAAGCATATGATACGACATGAGCGAGAAAGGCAATAGTCAAGGTCCGTGACATCGATGGCCACCCATGTGAGTCACATGGGCGACAGAGCAGGGTAGACGCGCAGACCATTTGATTCCCTACTACATTTGAGGCGTATCTATGACGCGAGTGCATTGTAGTGCTTTTGAGGTGTCATTTTTGTGTAGTATTTTTAGAATGCCTTCATCAGCATTCCCCATGTACCCATAACATTAGAAATCAATATAAGTATTCTACTACTATAGTGCTTCTTCCTTCTTCATTGTCACGCAGGCCTTCCTCCTCTTAGAGTAGAGCGACGTCACACTAACACTGAATCACCATATGAAACAGTGATGGTAGTTGTAACACCACCATAACATATTGTTTGTGCCAGAGAAATAAACCAATTTGGAAACACAACAAATTAAGATGGCACACTAGTTTAGCTGCAATAATGACAACATCCATCCTAGATGAAATTAACATGGCCATAGACAATAAAACAACATTGGTTCATTTGAACATGTCGTGACATAACGATACACAAATGAAGCTTTATTCACAACTCCGCTAATGACTCCAAGAAAAAAAACGAGGGAACATAAGGAAGAAAGTAAGGTCTGCTCATGAACCATGCTAGGACTTTACGTCTACCATAGCTACGGTCGACTCTAGCAAGGATGACATGGACTTTTCTTCGGTCCATGTCATACGTGATGATTGTTCTTGTCATGGAACTGCCCAAATTATATGAGCACAAGTACAAAAACAATTACCAAAGTGATCAAATTATCATACTTGAACCCATATAACTCTGGTAGTCCAACGAAATCATGAGGGATTTCAAACCAACCAACATACAAGCCAAGATCATAGTGATTCAACATAACAAGTCACATGTTACATCCTGTCGGTGTTCGGGCCCATGAGGGTCCTAAGCCAACGAGTGAATTTGTGCTGCGTGTCCCTAATCTGGATGGTGATATAAAGAGAATACACTACGGGTTTATCCTGGTTCGGGCGAAAGAAGGCCCTACGTCCAGCGGGGGGGGGGGGGGGGGGGAGGGGGAGTATTGTATTTCCTTGCACCGAAGTGCTTGCGTAGGGGTTACAAGCTATGAGAGAGGGAGCTGACCATAAGTCTCAGAGAGAGAGAGAGTACAAAAGAGATTGCTTAAGATGTTGATCTTCTACGGTGGGGTGATGACTTGTTTTTGCCTTTTTCTGTCCCCCTTCGTAGAGTCCCCTACCTTCCCTTTTATAGGGTCAAGAGGAGGCAGAGATGCCGGGGGATGCCTTAGAAGTGAAGTTTTGTCGAGCGTTGTGGAAGCCGCTGTAGCGACGTGCTCCGGGAATGGCTGGCCATCCCTGGACACGATGGTGACGTAAAGGATGAGATGGTGAAAAGACCCCGAGTCCTGTGGCATGCAGGCCTTGCTTCTTTGTTGACTGGTGCCTAGTCAAGGCCGGGTCGAGGTGGGTCAACGAGGAATGGATAAGGCCGAGCCTCGGGAATTTCAGGGTATGACACTTGTCATATTCTGCCTCGAGGGGGATCAGTGGCGGAACAGTGCCCGGTATGGCGTGTACAGTGATAGGTTTTCACTACCCATCCCGGGATGGGCAGTAAAAAGTGGGATTTGACACTGGTACTACTTCCATGTTGGTATCGCTGTAGACATGGGGGTAGGAAGTGGTTGGCGGTTGCATTAAATGTTTTGACTTTTGTCTGAGAGTTGGTGAGCGAGGCGGGTCAACCCGCTCGACCTAGGGTCGTACGAGTCGGAGATTTCCTGTGGTCGAGGTGTCCCGTCGAGCAAGCCTTGTGCGAGTCAAAACGTGGTCGAGGCGTCTTGTGTGTGGTTTGGCTCGTTCTGCCTTCATGGACGGAGCCTTTGGCGTGGTTTTCTCAGGGGTTTGTCTTTCTTAATCGTTTGAATATGGGTACCCCTTGTTTAGGTACCCGACAGTAGCCCACGAGCCTTTGTGTGAGTGTGGTCACTCTTGCAGAGGCTTAGTGAGTCATGAACTGGAGTCGTAGCGTCGTAGCTCTTTCGGTGGGTGCGCGCGAGCGCACCCGCCGGGTGTAGCCCCCAAGGCCTCGGTGGAGTGTTTTGACTCCTCTGAGGTCTTTAGTGCGTTATACCAAGGAGTGCTCCTATGTTTGAGCCCTCGTGGCATGTTTGGTCCTCTTTCATTTGGGTTTTAGCTTTTTGCAGTCGAGCCCCCGAGCCTCGTGCGCACGAGGTCGATCAGGGTCTTGACCATCTTTATCGTACGACCCTCACGCTCCTTTTAGGAAAGGAGGAGGGGTGGGGAACATTGGACTACCCTCGACAGGTGAGTTCTGACGATCTCCGGTGAGCTATTAGCGGGGAATTCAAGTGGGAGCCCATGCCCCATTCGGTAGGGGTCGGCTAGCAGCCGCAGAGGCGCTCTCTAAAAATGCCAAAGAGTAGTCGTGTGGAGCTCGGTTCCATGCGATAGGATCCAAGGGCTCGATGCCTCCCTTCGAGGGGATTCCACCGTCGACCTCTCTTCTAGCCTCAAATACGTCTAGGGGCATCTCGAGAGAGTGGCTCGAGCCCTGGCCTTGTGTGGACCCGTCCCTAGTTGTCCCTGACTCTGTTACTCGAGGGCAGCTGTCGAACCCTTGTCGAGGGCCAACTTTCGATCCCTCGAGGTTTATAGTGGGCTCAGAGCCTGTTATCCATTCATCTGGAAATATCCATCTATGAATCCCCTTCCGGACCATTGGGGCACGTCTTTTTAGGAGGAGAAGCGAGAACAGCCAGTAGTGGGTAGCGTGGTGTGACAGTTGCAGAGTGAATGACGGACACGTGCCCTTGCCCGTGGGTTTTGAGGGAGCGGTTAGGTAAGGACATTAAATGCGGGAAATGTTCCTACCTTTTCACTGGATCCACCCGTTGGTCTTCTGTCGGGGTATAAGTACAGAGTCCGGGGTTCCGCATGCCTCCCATAGGCCTTTTGCTATTGCCCTTTTCTCCTTGTGTGCTCTTCAGCCGTTCTTCACCGCCGCTATCATCTCTTCCCTCGTCGCCGCCGCACGCTGTTCTCGACACCTATGGTAGGAAAGAGCCAGATCCTTCCCGCGGATGCATGGGTCCGTTCTTCGATGATGGAGAGGAAGCTGGAGGAGTTGGTTCGCGATGGTCTTCTGCGACCAAGGGCGAGCCGGAGCCAGCCAGAGTGGAGGGTGCCGCCGTCCGACCACCAGGAGCCAGTGCCCTCGGAGGGGTATGTGGTGAGCTTCGTCGCTTCCCATGAGAGGGGGCTTAGGATGCAACCAAGCCAGTTCATGCAGGCACTTCTTCACTACTACAAGGTGGAGCTTCATCATTTCGCCCCCAACTCCATCTCGTAGGCCGCCATCTTTGCGGTGGTCTACGAGGGGTATTTGGGGATGGAGCCACACTAGAACCTGTGGCTCCATCTTTTCAAGGTGGAGCATTTCGCCAAGAAGGCGGGTGAGCGAGGAGTGCGGTGCGCGGTGCATGCTGGGAGCTACACCCTTCAAGTCCGAGCGGGTCGAGGTGAGCTCTATGTCCCGGCGCAGCTCATCTCATTGAACAGCGGGTGGCACGACGGGTGGTTCTACCTTCGCAACGACGATGACCGCCTATCGAAGTTCTTTGGCCAGGTCCTAATGTCGCACGAGGAAAATTGGACGTATGGCATCATCGAGGAAGAGAAGCCGAAGTTGCAGCCGCTCCTCGACGTGCTAAGGAGGCTTTGACAGCGCGGATTGACCGTGGGGATGGTGGCCGCCGCGTTCCACTGTTGGAGAGTGCTACCGCTGATGCAGCGCCGACTCTAGATCGACAAGATGACGCTAGAGGTCTCGTTGGAGGGGAGTTGGATGTCGCACGAGACCCTCCTCCTCGATGAGGTTGCCCGGCACGCGCGGTGGATGGTGGGCAGCTTCAAGCAGGAGGACATCGATAGGGTCCTGATGCGACCCAACTAGGGTTTCGAGCCTCTGGTAAGCGTTGTTCTGCTAGCCTCGAGTCATTTTGCTTCCTAGTTCTCTTGATTTAGTCCATCGAGGCTTCCATGTAGGATCTGTCAGCGGTCAAGGACTCGTGGCCACCGGTTCCAGAGGATCGCGCTGCTCGAGAGGCGAGACACATCTCGGCGGCTCAGAAGAAGGGGAGAAGGATGCCGCGAAGAACCGTCAGGTCAGAAAGGCCCTCGAGCATGAGGCGTTGAATAAGCACCACCGCTTGTATTGTTTCGAGGGTCTCCCCATCGAGGAATCCCCCTCTGAGATGGTCTCAGGGGAGGATGAGGATGAGGATAGCGACGACGATGAAGCCAGGTCACGGTACGACACCGTGACTTTTTTGGCGCACCTCCTTGACGTGTGGCCCTGCTAGAGCCTATCAGTGGAGGGTCGACCTCCTAGGTGTAGAGGGCAGTCTTGGTGCCCATCGAGGGGGAGGGAGAGCCAGCAGAAGGAAGAGCCTGAGAGGGACCTTCTGAGAGGGGATCTGCCTCGCCTGGGGTCCCTCAGGGGAGGTCGGTGGTGTCACGCCCATGAGTCCGATCGCCTCGGACTTCATCAACGTTTGAGGCCAGGGCGCCATCGTCGGGCATGAGGACTCGAGGCCAGATAGCCTCATCGGCGCAAAGGACCTCAGGCACCCCGTCATCCCAGGCTCCAAGGAGCACCAGGCCGACCGGAGGCTCGACGGAGGGGCCCTCACAGAAGCCGTCGAGTGGCTCGGGGAAACCGGAGTCGAGGCCCTTGATTCCCCTGTCTAGGTAAGTGCCTCACCTTGCCTTTCTGACAAAGTTATCTCGCTTTTTGTTCTAACATGGTCGTTTACTACTCAGCCATAAGCGCAAGGTGGAGCTCACGGCTATGACTCCTGTTAAGGGGCTCAAGTCCGGTGCTACCCTGATAATGCGGACGCCCACCGACGACGCCGCCTGGGTCGCGAAGTACCAGGCTGCCACGAAGCGGCTCAAAACGAAGGAGGCCGCCGCCAAGGTGGGTGCAAGCGCTCAGGAGGTTGCTAGTGTTGGTGACACCGTGCGGGAGCCCGAGCCGGTCGAGGCAGCCCCGGGCGGTGCCAGGCTCGATGTGCCTGGTGTTGGTGGGTCAGAGCCTAGGTCAACCACGAGGACCCAGGCGACCATCGAGGCCGGTGAGGCTGAAACATCCATCCACGGTGTGGCGCGGGTGGATGTTGAAGAGTCAAGAGAGGTGGTGGAGGCCCCGCCGGATGCGGGGAAAGAGGCGGAGCAACCGAAGCTACAACCAGAGCGGGAGGAGCCACGGCCGCAGCCGCAGCAGGACTAGCCAGAGGAGCAGGCGACCGAGGCAGAACGGGGGGTGGTCGTGCCACCGCCCAATGTGCAGGCGGTGGTGCCAACAGACGAGAGGCTAGCCCTGCCCCAAGGGTCGACTCCGGCTATGACTGATCTCACCATCGACGACACTCCTTCTGACAAGGGGAAGCAAAAGGCGGATGTCGAGATGGTCAATGCCCCAGATCGGCCCGGGACTTCCGTAATGTCGTGGGACGACGTGGCCGAGGCGTCTGCCAGGTGGCCCGATTTCATGGGGCTAGTTCTTGCACGGGTGGAGGAGGAGCTCCCACGCTAGGGTCGGTCGACCCTCGAGTTCAGGGATGTGTCTAACCCCAATGCCTTGCCCTTCTTCGCCCTTGACGACAAGGATGAAGTGCAGCACTGGGAGTACATCGAGGGACTCTATAAGCACTCTGTGCAGTCCCTGTGGATGGTTGTGGACACCTTGGTGCGGTGTATGTCGGAGGCCTTTGAGGTGAGCCATGTCCGTTTGTTTTTCTAGCGTATATCCCCCTTTTCTCCTTAGTTCTAATTTTAAGCTTAACTGTGGTCAGGAACTCAAGGAGCGATCTCGCCGCAAGTCACTCTTCATTCGTCATGAAAGCAGCATATGGGCGGCGCTTACTTGTCAACAGGCTCTAGCCGAGGAAGTCAATAAGCGGCTATCCAAGAAGAGCGCTGAAGTGGACGAGCTTCGCGTTGTCCATGCAGCGATTAGGGAGGAGGCGACACAGTCTCAGGAGGCTAAGGCCAAGGTGCGTGAATATGTGGCCAAGGCTCAAGAGGAGGCGGCCAAGGCCCGTGAGGACCTCGTGCCACTATTAGCGCATGTGAAGGTGCTTGAGGAGGATGTCGCTCTAGTCAGCGGCCAGCGCGACGCCCTTAACATCCAGATCGGGGTGGCGTCCGCTCGCGTCGGGACCCTGGAGAATGAGGTCACGATATTGAAGGGGATGGTCTGAGAGAGGGACGAGGCTCTCTCGGGCATCGATCGGGAGATCGAGATGTTGAGGGCGACGATCCGCGACAAGGACAAGGCTCTTCAGGCGGCAGAGAAAGCCATGAGGGGTTGCGTGATGAGGTCATGGGTTGGCAGACCCATGCTGAGGGTAAAACTTTTGTCATGTTTTGACCTTGGCCTTGGGGTCCCAAGTCTTTGCTAACTTGGTGTTTGCATTTCAGAGCTAGAAAAGCAGCAACATGCGGCCCAGGCGATGGCTACCTCATTCTAGAACCTCTTCGAGGCTGAGGCTAGGCAGACTCAACTGCTCTAGGGTGCGATTATCTCAGTGTGTGATAGCCTGGGGGTCAAGCCCGATGTCGATACCGAGGAGGATGCGCCAAGGAACTCATTTGTTCACCAGATGACGATGCTGGGTTGCCTCATCCGCGAGAAGATTCGAGGCGGGCTGCATCACGGCGTGAAGAGGGCCATGGCGGTCATCCGGTCTGGGTTCGAGTACGACATGGGCCTCATTGCTGATGGATTTATCTTGGATCTAGACAGGACTGATGAGGAGAACGAGGCGGCCTGCTTGGAACTAATTGAGGCTGTAGAAGAGCCCGAGAGTCGTCTCGCGAAGTTGTTCGAGGTCGAGGTGGTTCCGCCTACTGACGACGAGGGCCTGTAAGCCAAGTCTAGGCATAAAGGCCCATGTAATAAGTTAGTTAGTATTCATGACTTGCGCTGTGATGGCCTGAGGGGCCCTGAAACATTTATATGTAAATGTACACTAAATGTTCGTTTTCATTAGAGTCTTTTGTTCCCTTTATTGCTTGAATCGTATTCTTGCATGTTTTTCTTAGCGCACAGTTGCACCCCTTGGCATGAGGGAGCGAGTAGAGGTACCATAGCCCAGAGGCGTAAGCGATCAGATGGCTTGTTATTAGGTCTACTTAGCACGTGGTTGCACCCCTTGGCATGGGGAAATGAGTGGAGATACCATAGATCGGAGGCGTAGGCGATCTCGTGGCTCGTCAGCCCTCGACCCTTAGGGTGCACTTGCGGCCTCGCTGACTATGTAAAAGTTCTCTTGTTTTTGAAAAAATGCGAGTTTTTTTGGGAACACAGGGGCTTCCCCTTGTAGCCCCTAAGGGAGGTTCGACTTTGAGAAGATAGGGTTGAGCCTCCCTAGTTTTTATGAAAGAATGCTTTGAACACTTATGTATTCTTTATTCTATCATGGGATTGCGAAACAATTTATAGAGCCTCGAGGCTTTAGGGGGAAAAGCGACGTAGCTGTTCGATGTTCCATGCGTTGGTGAAGATTTTGCCCTTTTTATTTGATAGCTTGTAGGTGTCGGGCTTCAATACTTTCATGATGATGTACGGCCCTTACCATGGCAGAGTAAGCTTGTGTCATCCCTTGTTGTTCTAGCTTCGCCGGAGCACTAGGTCACCAACATTGAGGTCTCATCTGTGGATGTGTTTGTCATGGTAGCATCGGAGACTTTGCTGATACCTTGTAGAGTGTAATAGAGCCACATCGTGAGCTTCCTCAAGCTGGTCGAGGGTGTTCTCTCTTGCGGCATCATTATTTTGCTCATTGTAGGCCTTTAGCCTCGGGGATCCATACTCTACATTGGTTGGGAGCATAGCCTCAGACCCGTAGACTAAGAAGAACAGAGTGAACCCCGTGGCTCGACTCAGCATCGTTCTTAGGCTCCATAGGACCGAGGGGAGCTCGGCGGCCCATTTTTTACCATGTTTGTCTAGTTTGTCGAAAATTCTCGGCCAGCCTTGTAGAACCATGCCGTTGGCACGCTCTACTTGGCCATTTGTTTTTGGATGAGGTACGGCTGACCAGAGCACACGGATGTGATGGTCGTCACAGAAATCCAAAAACTTTTTGCTGGTAAATTGGGTGTCATTGTCCGTGATGATGCAGTTGGGAACCCCAAAGCGGTGGACGATGTCAGTGAAGAATAGCACAGCTTACTCAGACCTGATGCTGGTGATAGGACAGGCCTCGATTCATTTGGAAAACTTATTAATGGCGACGAGCAAGTGGGTGAAGCCACCAGTTATCCTCTTCAGGGGTCCGACCAAGTCGAGCCCCCAAATGGTGAACGGCCATGTGATGGGGATTGTTTACAAGACGTGAGCCGAGAGATGGGTTTGCCTTGCGTAGTACTGGCATCCCTTGTAGGAGTGTACTAGCTTAACAGCGTCAGAGACTGCGGTTGGTCAGTAAAAACCTTGTCAGAACGTGTTTCTGATGAGGTTTCGAGGCGCCACGTGATGGCCGCAAGCCCCCGAGTGTAGATCCTTGAGCAGGTTCTTGCCTTCCTCGTTTGTGATACAGTGTTGTAGGATGCCCTTAGGGCTGCGTCGATAAAGCTCTTTATTGTCGCCAAATATCACAAAGGTCTTGGCCCGGCGAGCGATCCGTCGAGCCTCGGTATTATCTAAGGGGAGATCCCCTCGAATGAGACGGTCAAGGTACGGAACACGCTAGTTAGGCTCGAGGTCGGCTGTTAGGGTCGAGCCTTCCGTCTGCATGACTTTAGCCCCGATCGAGGGAGCTTCCACCTCAAGTGGGGGATCGAGTGGTGGACCGTTGGCCCCCCCGCTTGCACTGGTGTCGACGGAAGGTTGATGGAGATCCCTAGCGAAAATGTCAGGTGGAACTGTGGCTTCATTATATCTGCGTGCAACGTGGTTGAGCTCAAGGCCGTGGAATTTGTCCTCAAGGCATCGTACCTCCTTGTAGTAGGCTTCCATCTTGGGATCACGACAGCTTGAGCTCTTCATGACCTGGTCGATCATGAGCTAGGAGTCACCATGAACGTCGAGGTGTCAGACCCCGAGTTCGACGGCGATGTGCAGGCCCGCGGTGAGAGCCTCGTACTCGGCGACGTTGTTGGAAGCAGCAAAATGAAGCCGGATTACATAGCGCATGTGGACTCCGAGGGGTGAGATGAAGAGCAAGCCCATGCCTGCTCCCGTTTTCATCAACGACCCATCGAAGTACATGGTCCAAAGCTCGGCTTGGAGCTGAACCGGAGGAAGTTGAGTGTCGGTCCACTCCGCTAGAAAATCTACCAGCACCTAGGATTTAATGGCTTTGCATGGCGCATAAGAGAGGGTCTCACTCATGAGCTCGACCGTCCACTTTGCTATCCTACCCGAGGCTTCCCGGTTCTAGGCTATCTCTCCTAAGGGGAAAGAAGAAACCACGGTAACCGGGTGGTCTTCAAAGTAGTGACGAAGTTTGCACCGTGTCAAGACAATGGCGTATAGTAGCTTCTGGATTTGTGGGTAGCGAATCTTGGTCTCTGAGAGTACCTCACTGATGAAGTAGACTGGCCTCTGAACGAGCAAGGCGTGTCCTTCCTCTACCCTCTCGACAACTAAGACCACGCTGATCACTTGTGTCGTTGCGGCGACGTAAAGCAAGAGGGGTTCCCCTGTGGCCGGAGGGACGAGGATCGGAGATTTAGACAACGTAGCTTTGAGCTTCGTAAGGGCTTCTTCTGCCTTGAGGGTCCATGAAAAGTGTTCTGATTTCTTTAGGAGACGATACAGTGGGAGCGCCTTTTTGCCGAGGCGCGAAATGAAGCGACTAACGGCCGTGAGGCAGCCCGTGACCCTCTACACACCCTTTAGATCACGGATGGGGCTCATTTTGGTTATTGTAGCGATTTTCTCTAGGTTGGCTTCGATGCCACATTCGGAAACGATGAACCCTAAGAGCATGCCTCGAGGAACACCGAAGACGCACTTCTTGGGGTTGAGCTTAATGTTTTTTGCCTTACGGCACTTGAACGCAACGTCGAGGTCGTCAACCAGATTGCGGACCCTCTTGGTTTTGACAACGATGTCGTCAACGTAAGCCTCGATGGTGGGTCCGATGTGCTCCCCGAAAACATGTTGCATGCATCGCTGGTACGTAGCACCTGTGTTCCGTAGATCGAAGGGCATAGTAACATAGCAATACATGCCGAAGAGGGTGATGAATGAAGTCGCGAGCTGGTCAGACTCCTTCATTTTGATCTGGTGGTAGCCGGAATACGCATCTACGAATGACAGAGTTTCACATCCCACAGTAGAATCAACGATTTGATCAATGCATGGTAAAGGAAAAGGAACTTTCGGACATGCTTTATTCAAACTAGTATAGTCTACACACATCCTCCATTTCCTATTCTTTTTCTTAACTAATACAGGATTAGCCAACAACTCAGGATGATGAACCTCCTTGATGAATCCGGCCTTCAACAGCTTGTGGATCTCCTCGCCGATGACCTTGCGCTTCTCCTTATCGAAGCAGCGCAAGCATTGTTTCACTGGTCTGGAGCCGGCTCAGATCTCCAAGGCATGGTCGGCGACTTCCCTGGGTATGCCTGACATATCCGAGGGACTCCACAAAAAGATGTCGACGTTTGCACGGCAAAAGTCGACGAGCACTTCTTCCTATTTGGGATCGACGGTGGCGCTGATGCTCAATGCCTTTCCGTTCGGGTCAACAGGGTCGAGGGGTACAAGCTTGACGTCTTCTGCATGCTCGAAGTTGTCGACATGGCGCTTGGGGTCAGGGATCTCTTTGGCCAAACCGTCGAGGTTTGCTGCCAAGGTCGTCGACTCTAGGATGGCTTCCCCGTGCTCGACGCATTTCACGTCGCACTCGTCGGCATGCTCGTAGGAGGTCCCAACAGTGATGACACCGTTAGGGCCTGGCATTTTCAGCTTGAGGTAGGTGTAGTTGGAAACCGCCATGAACCGGGCATAGCAGGGGTGCCCAAGAATGGCGTGGTATGTCCTATGGAATCCAAGCACCTCGAAAGTGAGAGTTTCCTTCCTAAAATTGGTGGGAGTACCGAAACAGATAGGCAGGTCGACACACCTGACGGGCTCTGCTTGTTTTCCCGGCACGACTCCATGGAAGCCCCCGACACTGGGTCAGAGGTGCGTCCTTGCGATTCCCAGAAGGTCGAGGGGTCTGGGTGTAAATGATGTTGAGACTGCTGCCTCCATCCATGAGCACCTTGGTGAGGCGTGTGTTGGCGATGATGGGATCGATGATGAGTGGGTAGACTCTAGGATTGGGGATGTAGTCTGGGTGGTCATCACGGTCGAAAATGATGGCCACCTCAGACCAGTCAAGGAAGAGGGGGGTCACGAGTTGCACGGAGAAGACCTCTCGACGTTCCCGTTTGCACTGCTATGTTGAGAGGTGCATCGAGGGTCCTCCATATATCATGAAACAGTCATGAATCTCGGGAAACCCCTCGTCCTTGTCATCTCCCTTGGGATCTTCCTTCTTGTCGTCTTCCTTGATGCCTAGGCTTTCAAAGTATCTTCAGAGCATGTGGCAGTCCTCGAGGTTTTGGTTCATGGGCCCTTTGTGGTAGGGACATGGTTCTTTAAGCATTTTGTCGAAAATGCCCCACCGGGGGGTCCTCGAGGTTTCTTACGATCTGCAGCGGTGACAATGTCATCCGCCGGGGCTTCTTATTTGCCCTGATGATTCTTCTTCTTGTTGTTCCTCTTTGAGCCCCGGCTAGAGCTCATGGGATCCTTGTCCTTGAGCTTCCCCTTGTCCTGGCCACTGCCAAAGATGGCACCAACAGCCTCCTCGCCGGCGGCGAAGTTGGTGATGATGTCCATCAAGCCGTTGGCAGTGATGGGGGTGCTGTGGCCCAACTCTCAGACCAACTCTTTGTAGGTGGTACCAGAGAGGAAGGCCATGATGACATCAGAGTCGGTGATGTTGGGAAGCTCAGTGCACTATTTGGAGAAACGCTGGATGTAGTCCTAGAGGGATTCGCCCGACTTTTGTTTATAGCTTCAGAGGTCCCATGAGTTACCAGGGTGCATGTGGGTCCCCTTGAAGTTCCCCTCAAACACTCTCACCAGGTCGCTCAAGTTGTGGATCTGTCGAGGTGGGAGGTCCTCGAGCCAGGCTCGAGCGGTGTCCGATAGGAACAGGGGAAGTTGTCGAATGATGAATCGGTCATTGGTAGCCCCACCGAACTGGCAAGCCAAATGGAAGTTGGTGAGCCAAAGTTCGGGTTTGGTTTCACCGTTATACTTGGTAAGAGTCATGGGGGGGGGGAACCGAGCCGGAAGTAGTGTTTCGTGAATGGCCTTGCTGAAGACCCGAGGGTTTGGTGGCTCGGGTGACGGGCTTCGATCCTTCGAGCTATTGTAGCGCCCGCCCCTATGCTCGTGGGAGCCTTGAGCTGCACCATCACCACTCTTGCGCCTACAGTGCTCGTTGATGTTGTCACGGGCATCTCGAGGTTCACGGTTGTCGACGATGCGTTCACGGACAGAGGCCACCTTGTTCCGCTGGGGGGCAGGCTCGGGATGAATCGAGGCCTCTCTCCTATTGGGAGGGATCCGCAGGCTGCTCCGAGGCAAGCCCGTGTCGCCTCAAGGCAGAACTCTCGGCTTGCTACATGGCAGCGGCCTCGAGGAGTCCTCAGATTTCATTGCGGGCCTGATGGACCTCGGGGTTCAATGGCTCGGGCATGTTACGAAGAAGCATGGTGGTCGCGACAACATTCTGGCTGGCTCGGTCGAAGACCGAGGGTTCACCCACCCGATCCTCGATGATGCGACGATTGACGTCGTGAGCTCTTTCTCGAGCTCCTCCGCCGTGTGCATGTGCCGCGCGCTCTTGTTCGAGGGTTTGCCGAAGTAGGCATAGATTTTCTCGTTCCTCGTCGAGCCTGTCCTGCAGTTCGTGGATTTGCTCGAGTTGCATTCCTTGGTCCACAAGGAATTGAGCTTCATCTCGTGCAGTAGGGGGCTCAACTAGAGGTGGCATGGCGTTCCTTCCTCCAACGGCTGCCTCATCCTCCGAATCCGACGCGATAGCCCCATCGATATTGAAGCATTCGCGAGTCGGGTCGTAGTTGTCATCGGTAGAGTCAGAGTCCAGAGTGCCAAAATAGTAGTATAATGGGTGCATGTGAGGTCATGTGTCTCTAGGGTTATAACGACAAAAGGTAGTCGTATAGAGCTCCACACCCATGGTCTCCGTGGAGTCTAGGTACTCGGAAGCTAGCGTGGACCCGACGAGGTCGAGGGTCGAACGTAGATGGTGTCCGAGGAGTTCCTCGTAAACGCTCATGCTAGTGCTTACAGAAGAAGCATACGCCCAGGCAACTAGGTCCAGCCCATAGGAGAATGCCGATGGGGGCACGGTTCCTAGTACCGGAGCAATCGAACAGGCTGGTGGTGGCGCCGTGCCAGGCGGTGGAGTGATGGGACACCCCGTCGGCATCTTACCCTCAGCCAAGCTCATCCTACACAGATCCTCAGTGAGGAAATCTGTGTTGGCGTTCGGCTGAGGGGCGCCAGATCAAGGAATACTATCACCCCCCGTGAGGTGATGATGGCAGTTGCGCAGGGCACGCCATCGCCTGGCGACACGTGCCTGACGAGAGCGACGGTACCGACGCAGCGCTCCCCTAGGCTGGGAGAGCTCATGGTTGCCGTCAGTTGGGTGCCTGGGTAGGAGGAGGACCATATCGTAGCCATGGCCAAGAGACATGAACTCCAAGCTCCCAAACCATATCACTATGGCCAACGGAAGTGGATGTTCGGGGTCAGCCATCTAGAAAAAATGGTGGGAAAATGATGTTGGCACGCAGCGGCCCCTACCTGGCATGCCAACTGTCGGTGTTTGAGCCCATGATGGTCCTAAGCCAACGAGTGAATTTGTGCTACGTATCCCTAATCTGGATGGTGATGCAAAGAGAATACACTGGGGGTTTATCCTGGTTCGGGCGAAAGAAGGCCCTACGTCCAGCGGAGGGGAGTATTGTATTTCCTTGCACCTAAGTGCTTGCATAGGGTTACAAGCTGTGAGAGAGGGAGCTGATCCCAAGTCTCAGAGAGAGAGAGTACAAAGGAGATTGCTTGAGATGTTGATCTTCTATGGTGGGTTGATGACTTATTTTTGCCTTTTTCCGTCCCCCTTTGTAGAGTCCCCTGCCTTCCCTTTTATAGGGTCAAGAGGAGGCAGAGACACCGAGGGATGCCTTAGAAGTGAAGTTTTGTCAAGTGCTGTGGAAGCCGCTGTAGCGACGTGCTCCGGGAATGGCCGGCCATCCCTAGACACCATGGTGACGTAAAGGATGAGACGGTGAAAAGACCCCAGGTCCTGTGGCATGGAGGCCTTGCTTCTTTGTTGATCGGTGGCTGGTCGAGGCCGGGTCGAGGTGGGTTGACGGGGAAAGGATAAGGCTGAGCCTCGGGAATTTCGGGGTACGACACTTGTTGTATTCTGCCTCGAGGGGGATCAGTGGTGGAACAGTGCCCCGCATGACGTGTACAGTGATAGGTTTTCATCGCCCATCCCGGGATGGGCAGTAAAAAGTGGGATTTGACACTGGTACTGCTTCCATGCTGGTATCACTATAGCCATGGGGGTAGGAAGTGGTTGGCGGTTGCATTAAATGCTTTGACTTTTGTCTGAGAGTTGGTGAGCGAGGCGGGTCGACCGACTCGACCCAGGGTCATACGGGTCAGAGATTTCCCTGTGGTCGAGGCATCCCGTCGAGCAAGCCTCGTGCGAGTCAGAATGTGGTCGAGGCGTCTCGTGTGTGGTTTGGCTCATTCTGCCTTCGTGGACGGAGCCTTTGGCGTGGTTTTCTCAAGGGTTTGTCTTTCTTAATCATTTGAATGTGGGTACCCCTTATTTAGGTACCTGACACATCCTTTTCATAAGTAGTTCAACATACATTAGAGTTTAACCGAGTTTTGACAACTCAAGTTTAAAAGTAGCGGAAGCAAAGTAGTTTGAAACTAACATCACCCTTATTTCAAATACATGCCAGTACCAAGGTCAACTTCCAACAAAAGCATTAGAGACAAGATAACTCAGAAGCATCATGCCCATGATCACACTCCGCCCCTACAGCAGGAGCCATCCAATTCTTGCAGTAGCCATGATACATCACAACCTGCAACAAGTGGGAATAAACCCTAAGTATGAGGGGTACTCAGCTAGGCTTACCCATCATAAACCAGAAATAAAGTGACACCAAGGAGTATGCAAGGCTAATATATAAGTGGAGCTCGCTTGACAACATTTTGCATAAAAGCTTAGTACAGATAAGTAACCATTTATTACTTAAGCATCAAGTTAATAACCATTAACCTGTCATCTAGATGAGCACCTGTTCTATAGGAACCACTTGATTAAGGAGCAAACATTAATAACCATATCAGGTATAATAAGGCCATCATCATCATCATCATCATCATCATCATCATCATCATCTTGAACCATCAATTTAGTTAGTGACTACAATAGAGATATGCCCGTCAAGTTCTCACTAACTGGGAGAGACGGTGACTCAAATCAATTACAACTTAGCTGAGGGGGTATTCCTAACACTCACCCGGCAAGCCCCGCTAAAGACAGTCGTAGATCACCTTTGGTACAACTCAGCAACCAACTTCGCAGGCCCGATCAGTGCCAGAACTCTTAGGGATACCAAATCTGCCAGGACGATTAGGACTTTTAAACACTTGCCCTTGGGCTTATGCCATGGTTCCCCTCTGAGGCGCACTTTATACTTGCCGGGGTTCTGGCCTGAGTTGAGCTACTCGGCTTCACGGTCAGACACTCGGGTTTGGCCAGCTAAGTGATAGGCATGCATTCAATATGACCAGGAAAGGATCCATGTTTCGGTCCTTAATCAACACAGAAGGGGATAGATCCACACCCAAGACCTCCATGCCTTGTCGCTTCATTATCATCATCCCGCCCGGTCTCCTTTCATATTATTAACACATGGTTCTTTTCTACAATAGCAAATATAGCCAACCGTGACTAGATAGATATTTCCTATATCTCGCAGATGATAGGAAATCACCTGACTTCTACCGGTCTAAGCATGGCTAAGCATTTACTCGATCCTGAACCTACATAGGATTCAAGGCATATTTTCTAGACAAGGAGAGGATATATATATGCAGCAAGGGTTCCAGACAACTCTTATACTTAATGCAACAATACATATATAACATCTATACACAATTGTTTTTATAAAGTAGGAGGCTTAGAATGCTCCGGGGCTTGTCTGGGATCCAACACTTAGGTTAGTGTTTGTTAGATGACACCCACTTGGCGAGCATCTTCCATCCTAGCACTTGCTCAGTCCTTCCATCTTCGAGATAGGTCCACCAAACACCGTCTTCAGGTTTGGCTCCAACATCTCGTCCTTCACGTGGTGCATCTAGCGTACCTAGATGAGATGCAAGATGCAAGTGCATGAATATGGAGAATGGCAATAAGTAATGCATCACATAAAAGCATTCAACACAACAACAGGGTAAACAGGACATAGGAACCTATAGTTATTTAACTAAACATCACACAATATAATATAAATAGATAGCAAGCATAGTAGGCATGGCACACAAGTTTCACAAGGTCTTAGGTGTGTCAACTTAATTACCATCCAAGGCATGAGCCACGCTTAATAATACACAAATCAAGCCACTCAACTAGAATCAGTCATTCAGGCAATTTCAGCAAATCTGGGAACATAGACAACAGCTGAGTAAATAATTCATAACTGGAGTTCTATAAATTCAAATGACATGCAACAAGACATTATGGAAATATTATGAAGTTACATACATTTCATCTTTAAACATCACAGCATAATTCACAAGTTAAACAAGTCAAAATAACATATTTACAGAATCTGGTCCTGACAATACAGAGAGCAACTAATTCTGGGACGCAACTTTGAACAGCTGTAACTCCTAAACCATTTGACCAAATGCCACTGAATTTTAACAGCACCTATAAACATGAATTATCTACAACTTTTGTATTTACAAGTTTCTCAGTAAACCAAATTTACATGGTGTAACTTACAAAGTTTCCAGAACTGTCAGGAAACCACATTTGCAAGAAAATAAATATTAACTCATGTTGCAAACTCACATCTAGACAAAACCAACTTTACCAACATGTCATACATGACTAAAGAACACTAGAAAACATGGTGCACACCTCAAAATAAATTCTCTTAAAGCATTTCTTAATTTATTTAGATATCAAGTGTATTTATGAACATATACCTAAAATGCACAGAAAATTCTACCAAAATTATAGTACCTTATATATACACCGAATAGTCTACTATACAAATTTTATGATATTTGAACATGTATATCAACCTCTATGAAAAATATAAAATGCTAATGCTAGAAATCATGTGAGAGCAAGATGAAGCAATAACTCACTCATACAGCAACCAATGACCATGAAACTTTTATCACATATCAAACATCATATGAGTAGCATGCCACAAAAATTTCACTTCATTTGGAGCCTTACAACTGCAGTTATGAAAAAGACAAATACAACTAGCATTGAAAACCTAGCTGCATAAATCTATTTTTACAGCTAAAACTTCAAACTAAAACATGCCATATTATAGATCATCTGCATAGACGATTTCACAGAGATTCCAAAAAGTACTCATTTGCTATTTTATGATTTTTCTATGAATTACTATGCATTTCCAAAGTTTCAAACATATTTCTACAAACAGGTCCCTTGAGGCACTATTCATTTGAGTCAATGGATGTGCACATAGCCCCTTCCCTTATGTCAAATTCGAGCCCGGGGTCCTTGATAGGATTTTGGAGCAGAAGACATCGGGAAACAGCCGATTTCCGATGTGGTGGTCAACGGCGGCGGAGGAGAAGTGGCGGGAGAGCATCCACGGGCCCGTGCACATCCGATGGCGGTCACGAATGATCGAGAAGTGGACCAGGGTGGCCCCGCCATGCACGGCGGTGACATGCAGAGGCGGCAGCTTACCGGTGGTGGCGCTCTGGTGGCTAACGGCTTGGACGAACATGCGCGTGAGGTGCAGCACGACAAGGTGAAGGTGGTGGTGCATGTGGCTACGGCCATGGGGGCTTGGAGCGGCAAGGACGCGGGCAGCAGTGAGCTTGAGCTGTGTTAGGCTCTCATAAGTACAGAAACAATCACTGAAGCGATCAAATTCCTGTACTTAGGCTCTCATAACCCCGGTAGTCCAGAAATCTCGAAGGATTTCAAATAACTTTTGACATACAAGCCAAGATCATACATGATTCAATGCAACACATCATTCATTACAACAATTCACAAGAAGCATACGGATTACATCCATCAGAGTTCAAAATAAAATATTACAAACCATGTTTGATTAGCGGAAGCAACATAATTCGATACATAACTTCATAAGTTCAAATACATTGCTAGATTAAAAGTCATGTTCCACAAAAGCATCTTCAGATAAGAACAGTAGTAGAGACCATGTCCAACTGTCTAGTCTTTATCCCCAGCCGAGAGAAGGCAATACTTGCAGCACCCATGATAGAATAGGTCATCTGCAATAGCTGGGAAATAAACCCTGAGTACGAGAAGGTACTCAGCTGGACTTATCCATCATAAACCAGAAATAAAAGACACCAAGGATCATGCAAGGCTGATATAAAGTGGAGCTAGCTTGACACAATTTGCATAAAGGCTTGCATAGATCAAGTAACCATCTACAGCTTAGCATCAAGTTAATAATCATTAACCTATTATCTATATTAGCACCTGTACTAGAGCACTCACTTTATTAAGAGCAAACAATATTAACCATAGCAGGTATAATAAGGCCATCATCATATCATCATTCTTGAACCATTATATTATTTTGTGTATCTACTTTGAAGATAAGCCCGTTAAGTTCTCACTAACCAGTAAGAGATGGCGACTCTAATCGAAGTACAACTCAGCTAAGGGGGTATTCCTAACTCTCACCCTGGCATGCTTTGCAAGGGTAGCCATAGGTCACCTTTGGAACAACTCAGGAACCAACTTCATGGGTTCGGTCAGCGCCAGCACTCTCAGGGATTACCCTTCTGCCAGATGATCAGGACTTTTAAATCACCTGCCCTTGGACTCATGTATATGGCTCCCTTCCGAGGCGCACTTTATACATGTCGAAGCCCGACCTGAGTTGAGCTACTCGGCTTCGTGGTCAGTCTCTAGGCCCGGCCAACTAAGAGAGAGGCATACGTTCAACATGACAAGGAAAGGCTCCAAGAATTCGGTCCTTAAGCGACACAGATGGAGGCACTACAAGCCTATAGCATTACAAGTCCTTGTCCAGTCTTCATTCAAATTATACCAGGTTCTTTTCCACGATAGCAAATACAGCCAACCGTGCCATATGTATATCCATATAGCTCGTAGGTGATAGGAAATCACTTAACTTCTACCGCTTAAAGCAGGGCTAAGCATCTACTCAAGCCTGAACTACATAGGGTTCATGGTATACTTTCTGGACAAGGATAGGGTACATATGCAGCAAGTGTTTTCACCCAACAACCTATCACTTAACACAACAATATATATAACATAGTACTTATTTGCATTTCAGAAATTAGAAGGCCTATAATGCTCCGGGGCTTGCCTTTCATGAAATTGCAAGGAACGTGGTCAGGGCAGTCAACGATGACCTTGTCCGGCACCTCTCCTATGGGCTGCACCTCCTGAACCTCCAGTGTTGGCTGCTGCTGCTCCTCCTAGCACGATCCCTCGAACTCTAACAAGGTCACTCCTTTCGATACACCTATTGCATGTATATGCACAAGATAAATATTATGGATACCTAAGGAATGATATGATGCTCATAGATGAAGAACAACAAGTAACAAAGCATCACTGGACATTAGTTGACCGAGTAGGTGCAACGCTCTATTCAAATTACTTTAAAGAGTAGGTGCATATCTCCTCTCTAGAGAGCAAGAACACACTGACCCAATTTGCACAATCTAAGGTATAGATGCTCATCCTCTGTTAGAGGCCTAACACCTGCACCTAAACTCACATTAATCAATTTAAGCACCTAGTAACATCATAAACATGCTTAAGTATAACAAAGGCACACTTAACAGAAACTTCAGGTTTAACATGCAAGTGAGCAGTTCAGTAAATAAATCACAACATAAGTTCTACAAATCCAAATGATTTACAAGAGGACATTCTGGAAAACTTATGAAATTCTCTACAAATCATTTATAAACATCACTGCATGATTCCAAAGTTTACTAGGTTGAAATTAACTAAATACAGAATCTGGTCTGTGCAAGACAGAGAGCAAATATAACTGAGTCAAAATTTTACTAGCAGATAGATACATAAGTTATTTACAACTTTCGTATAAATAAGTTTTAAAATAAAGCACAATATCATGGAGAACTTTGCCAAGTCTCTAGATCTGTCCAAAATTGGTAGATTTAGAAAATTAAACATTTGGAGATGGTATAAAAGCACATTTGGACTAAACCAACTTTACCAACTCATTACACATATCAAGAGAACACAAGAAAGTGTGGTGCCAACATCTAAATAAATTCTTTAAAACCCTTTATTAATTTATTTAGATATTTAGGTGGATAAGGAACATATATCAAAACTGCATAATATATTATATAAAAATTATAGCAGTTACAACATGATTCTAGGAGACTATCATAAAATTTTCATAGCATTTGAGCAAGTATATTTTCCTATATAAAAAATAACAGATAGGAAGGCTGATTTTGGCATAATGAGAAATCCTATTGAAAAGTGTCAAACAATAGATTTTATATATTTTTAGGTTCTTACTAACATAAAAATAGTGTCCACCAAGTTTCACCTTCATTGGACTTATAGATAATTTATGAAAATTAGCACAAGATTCATCTAACTAAATAAGATAAATACATCACTAAATCATACAGTATAAAAAATTTCTGAAATTTAAACTACAAGCTACTCATGGCATAAACAACACCCCATAAAAATTTCACATTATTTGGAGCTATCTACAAAGAGATATGATTTTCTTCTTTTCATGCATGAATAAAAGGCATAAATAATAATCATGTATTTTTCTATAAAACATACCTAGTTTTATATTTTTATTAAAAACTAGAGTCCCCAAGAAACCCAACAAATTTTAAACCATCTCATTTGCATCTATAAAACTCTAGATATGAACTTTTTAACTTGGCATCAAAACCTGCATTTGAACTCAAACCCTAAATCTACTAGAGCCACTGACGCGCGGGACCCGCGAGGTCAATGGGCCCGCTGGCCAGAGAGAGCAGAGTAGAGGAGGAGCCTTGACCATGGCAAGCTTGCCGACGGTGAGGTCTCCGGTGGAGCCCTGGCCATCTACATGACCACCGCGACGAGAGCAGCAGCCGGCGGCTATGGAATGACAGTGCTCCAGCGATGTTAGGGCACGACGTGCTCTCCGAGGCTTGGTACAAGCTTCACACACGTGCGAGGAACACAGGAAGGCGAAGAGAAGGATGAGAGGGAGCCTCGGTGAAGCCAGCCACGACGACGGTAGTGCTCCGGCGAGCAAGGTCCATGGCGGATGGTGGCAGAAATGGTGAATGCACCCTCACCTTGGCTCGACTAGCTCAGCTGGAGGGTGGACAAGGTAGAGGAGGTTGCGGTGGAGCTTTGTGCGGGCAGAATCGAGCAGAGGCGCGATGACGACAGCACACGAGCTCGGTGAGCTCGCGGCAGCAGCAGTAGTAGTGGCTCGTTCTCCTACTTTAGTGTGCACAAAGGGAAGGAGGGGAAGAGAACGGGAGAGGTGACGAGCCCATGGCATCATGGCGGCCACTCCCCCAATTCCAAATTGAACAGAAATAATGAAACAGAGACTGGAAACATTTGAAACGTCCCAAGGCCAAAAACAGTCGTCCAAACTTGCTTTGTGGCTCACAATCTAGCTCGAATCTCGAGATGAGCCAATTAGCAAAGTTGTAGTTTAACAAATTCTATACAACTTTGTTTTAAGGAACCAAGCCTAGATCAGCATGGTTTGAGAGATACAAGGCAAGAAGCAGAAACTGTTTTTCTGAAACAACAGAATTCCAGCAGGACAAAGATGATGAATTTTGAGTGGGTTAGAGGAACATTCAGGAGTTGACCAAAGAATAAAGTTTGTAGCTGATAAAATTTTCCACAACTTTGATATAGATGACTTTGGCAGATTCAACTCCTACGATGAACATTTTTACAAAGTCGAGCACAGAAGCTCCCTAATCTACCACAGGGAACAGCATATAAATAATATTGACTAAGCAACCAACACAAACATTGTTCCATTTTACTCCCTAAATGCAGCTAGGGTGTTTTGGTGGGTCATCACATTCATTTGCATGTGACACATGTACTTAGCTTAACAAAACAACTGAAACATTCACTTGAAACATACGAATCATTCAATTGAAACAACTGAAACAGAGACATGCAATACTTGAAACATGGTACATATGCAACCCCTCTAGGTTACAAGGTATAACATAGGGACATCACATATGATATACACATGCATAAGCACTAATGAAACATCATGTTGCAACATTGAAACATAGGATGATGCACATGTGATAATGAGATGAATATGCTTATGTTATGCAATGCAAATGCACAAATGCAAGCCAAACACCTAGGGTGTTACACCGGCCATGGTGGACGGCTGCACGGGAGCGAGGAGAGCACGAGAGGGGGCGATTAGGGAGTAGAGAAGGATGGAGAGGGTGCTCTAGTGCTTCTCCACTTTGGCTCAGGGCGCAGGAGCACGTCCACACAGCAGGGAGAGACTCTCGCCATGGTGCATGGCGGACACATCCACAACACGCGTCAACCATTGAGGCATTTCGCCGAGCACATGGCGCCTAGCGACATAGGCAAGGTGGGGCACTGATTCGGGCTGGCTACAGGCCAAATTAGCTAATGGGCCAAAAACAAAGTTTGCTCACCTCGGCCCGCTCTACACTTTTCCTTTAGAGACCATGATCATTAGAGTAGTAGATTAGCGATTAATCAAGTCAAAGTTGACACTATCAGCGTGTTGACAGCTATAAAGTAAACCCAAAATTGATGACCAAAATAGAGTCAAACTTAATCCATCTTTTTACATACTATTCTCTAAGATGTAAACTCCAACTTTTATATTTGGTCCAAAACAAGTTGCTTAACAAAAGCACGAGAACGTGACATGTCAACCATCTTGTCCTTGCCAGTCAAAGTCCATGAATATGATGAAACTAGCAGTTTTTGGAATTAATTTTGAAGGTCCAAACGAGCTCCAAATCTAGTGAGACTTGTTCTGTTGTTTCCTTCACCAAGTGTACTTCAACTTGTATTAAGGAATCCAATTGATCTACCATGTGAATTTGGATGATAAAATGTTGCAAAGAAGATAGCTCACTGCTGTCACTTCAGGGACTCAGAATTATTTCTAGGGCTGAAAAATAGCAGCTGATTCAAACTTTGAGCCTCTGTTTGACTTGCTTCCATGCTGATCTAGCTCTTGGTCCAAAAACAAAGTTTGTTCTACATAACATGGACTAAAATTCATATTTAAGGTCCAACTTCAAAACAGGTGTAGAAGGTACAGTTCTACATTGACCAAAGTAGGATCATGATAAAGCTTAAATTATCCTTTGTGATCCATTGGAGCATTTTCTTGGCATTTGCTCAACATGAACCTTTAATTACTTTTGTTGTAGAGTTCATCTAAAGTCATTTGGGCAAGGTTGCAAGGTTTGGTTGATGACTTATATTTCCATTCACTTAATAGTGCAATTCAAGCACTTAGTAAAGCCATTCCAACAAGGATATAACTTATCATTTTATGTGACTTTTTGATTCCAAACTTCATAAAACTTTTCTAGTGACCAATATAGATGGGTATTGATGTGAGACACATGAAACACACCCACATCAGTTTTCTGAAGTTCAATGATCTTGCTTTCAAGAGAGCAACTGATAGTGATATTGTGTAATACAACAGGATACAACAAATTGAATCCATCTTCCAATAGAGAATTACAATGGTGCTTCTGGCTCAAGGTGTCTGCAACAACATTTGTCTTGCCAGGATGATAATGCACCTCCAAGTTATAATCCTTGATTAACTCTAACCATCTTCTCTATCTTATGTTCAATTCAGGCTGTGTGAAAATATACTTGAGACTTTTGTGATCTGTATAGATGTGACACACATTGCCAAGTAAATAGTGTCTCCAAATTTTCAATGCATGAACAATGGCTGCTAATTCCAAGTCATGGGTTGGATAGTTGACTTCATGTTTCCTCACCTGACGTGAGGCATAAGCAATTACTTAGCCTTCCTGCATCAAAACACATCCCAAATCGGTACTAGATGCATCACAAAATACATCAAAAGGCTTCTTGATGTTAGGTTGTGCTAAAATAGGAGCTGAAGTCAACAATGTCCATAGAGTGTGAAAAGCAGCTTCACACTCTAGAGTCCGTACAAACTTCTCATCTTTTTGAAGCAGTCTTGTCATTGGCTTGGTGATTTTAGAGAAGTCCGGAATGAAGCGATGATAATAACCAGCTAAACTAAGGAAACTCCAAACTTCATGAACCAAAATCAGGGCTTTCCAATCCAAGACTTCTTGCACTTTGGTTGGATCGACCAAAATCCCATCTTCAGACCACACATGACCAAGAAAAGGCACTTTCTTTAACCAGAATTCACACTTGCTGAACTTGGCATAGAGCTTTCTCGTAGTCTGGTTAAGAAAATTTTTAGATGTTCTGCATGATCCTCCTCATTCTCAGAATAAATCAAGATGTCATCAATAAACAGAACCACAAACTTGTCTAGCTCGAGCATGAATACCGAATTCATCAAATACATGAAATATGCAGGAGCATTTGTCAACCCAAAGGACATGACAAGATACTCGTACAACCCGTATCTAGTTGAGAAGCTGTCTTAGATGTATCCTCTGGTCTAATTTTAATCTGATGGTAACTAGACCTCAAATCAATCTTGGAGAATACATTGGCCCATGACAACTGATCAAACAGGAAATCAATTCGTGGCAATGGGTACTTGTTCTTGATCATTACGGCATTGAGCAGTCGATAATCCACACACACATCTACAAAAATTGATCTTTCTTCACAAACAGAGCAGGACAACACCATGGAGATGCACTCGGTCGAATGAGACCCTTCACTAAAAGCTCTTTCAACTGAATCTTTAGTTCGGCTAACTCATTTGGTGGCATTCTATAAGGTCTTCTAGAGATGGGTGCTGTAACAGAACCGACCAATTATACGAAATTAAGTATGAAAATCATCCATCAAGCAGATGATTTAGCAAACTTAAGCCCGTATAACCTGGTAGTCTGTGAAATCACAACGGATTTTAAACCAACTTACATACCAGCCAAGATCGTAATAAGTTTAGCGGTCACCATCACAAATTACATAAAAGTTCACGTCGTAAATACATCAGAGTTTAAACATAGTTATTACAAACCAAGTTCAAATAAAAGTAGCGGAAGCATTTAGTTCAAACCACACACACTCACACAGAGTTCGAAATAAAGTGCCAGCTCAGGATCATCTCCAACAAAAGCATCAGATGAGATGTAGGGAATGACCACTACCCATGGTCCTAAGCTTCACCCATCGCAGGATAAAGGCAGTTGATACAGTAGCCGTAATACATCTGCCCATCTGCAACAAGTGGGAACAAAGGCCTGAGTACGAGAAGGTACTCAGCTAGACTTACCCGATATAACCAAAAATAAATTGACACCAAGGATCATGACAGGCTTTATGGTAGGGTAGCTGACTCATTTGCAAAAGGCATTTTGAGCATTCAAAGAATCTTTTCCATAAGCTTTTATATCAAGTTAAATCTTTATTGATTTGTCAACTACATTTGCACCTGTACTAGAGTAACATGCAATTAAACAGGTAAGGATAACCAATGATTGTTAACAACTCTCATCATGTCATATTCCATATAACTGTCCAAGTGTTCCATCAATATTACTACGATGAAGTAACTCAAGTCAAGTGTTCACTATCCAGTGAATGATGGTGATTCGAATCGATTATTAACCAGCTAGTAATTTATTCCTCACACAAACCTCACTCACCCGCTAAAGTGAGATATTGGTCACCGAGTCAACTATTCAGGTAAGTCTCGAGTTTGCCAGGAACCACATGTACCCGGGGCCGCCCGACTGCTCTTTGGCCTTATCATCGCGCCCCCGTGTCCTACCACACCTGCTCCGGTACAGTGCGTTGCGGGCAATCCACTCGGCCTGAATAATCTCCTAGCTTCACGGTCGAAAGGTACATTATTCGGCCAGCTAAATGTAAGGCATGCGTTCAACATGACTTGAGGCCCAACAACGGTCGGTCCTTAATCGACACAGATGGAAAACACTACAGTCCAAAACCCTACAAGTCTCCGTCCGGTCTCAATTTCACATTAACACTTAGTTATTCTAAGATGACATACTTTTTCAAGCAGATCCAGGTAACCACCTATAGCTCGCAGGTGATAGGAAATCACCCGACTTCTACCGATCTAAGCAGGCTAAGCATTTCTTGACTGCGAAGACCAGTGTAACAAGGATATGGTAGAACAGGGTAAACAAGGTATAATGCAGCAACGGTTGCAAACAACTCCTAAATGTAATGCATCAGTTAAAGTAAAGCATTAATCAAATATTTGCAAACCGGGAGAGAAATGCTTCGGGGCTTGCCTCTTTCGAAAGAGCTCGGGCGGTGGTTGGGACACTCTAGAAGATCCTCACCGACCTCCTCGTCGGCTTCGGGCACCTCCTGCTCTTGCACCTCGGGCTACTCTTCCGGCTCCTCAGGAACTGCTACTGGAGTTACTTCTTGCGATCCTATATGATGCAAATGTATAAGTGCTCATGCCTAGGTGCATCGTAGAGATCACATGTAGAGATCATGATGAATGAGATGTAGATGAACAGGTTTACTTTATTGCATAAAGTAGGAATACAACTCTTCTACAAGGTAGTCCACATCATCCAAGAACATGTACTCTTATACTACTACAAACATTCTCTACCATGCCAAGTCACCCCAGAAATCTAAGATGCTTCAAAGATACACCAAAGCAAATCTTATCAAATAATCTTGCATTCACAAGGTTAATTAAACCCTAGTTGACACTATGTTTGAATAGCAACACTTCTTTTGGTAGCATAGAAAAATCTGATAAAATTGCAGTAGCTTACTAGCATCTAATATAGCATGCCTAAAAAATTTTATTGCATTTGGATTACTAGAACTGCCTACACAAAAATAACAAGCTAGGGCCTAAATAAGAGCATGAAAATACTTTGTATTATGAAAAGTATCAAACAACATATTTAGTATTTTTCCTACATTCTACATAGTAAACAATCACTATATAAAAATTATCAGATGCATGTTTTATATAATTTTTGCTCTCTATAAAAAATAACAAAAACCATCAAATAAAAGCACTTGAACTACACATCATAACTTTTCTATAGAAAATGCATGGCAAATATTTTTCCTAGAAAGTACATTACCCAAAAAGATTGAAAAAATTAAAACCATATTTTTCTGAGCTTTCTATGATTTATTACATATTTATCAAGAAAACAACAATTTTAGTGATTAATTAAAAACCCTACAGAAAAGTATTTCAAACTTGACATGCAATATTTTTACATCATAGATCTGGTCCTAAGAAGTCTACCAAAATTTGTTTCACAATTTTTGGAGCTAAAATGAGCAAGTTATGAATTTCTAAAGCATTTATTTCTTTTTTGGAATTCATTTTTAAAATCATTTTAAAACAACTCGACTGAAACTACTATGTGCACCCGGCACAGTGCACATGCGCGCGCGAGAGGAGACAGACATGTGGGCCCGGGGGCAACCGGACCCCACACGTCAGCCACACAGAGGCGAGGGAGGCGCTGGCCGTGCGGATCTCGCCGCCAGGGAGCTCGCCGGCGGTGAGGTCACTAGCAGCGGCTTTCTCGCGGAGAGGCGAACTCCACGTGCTAGCCTAGGGCATCGGAGGAGCTCCCGGTTGAGCTTGATGGCACGCATGGTGGGACGGTGGCGCGGTTCACCGACGACACGCCGGCCCCGGGCATGGTGAGGGTGGGTTCGGCGCGCGCGAGGTCCGCGGAGCCAAGGCGAACGCGAAAGCACGAGAAATTGGAGGGAAAGGAGGGGAATAGGACTCCCTCCATGGAAGCACGAGCTCGGCGGCCATGGTGCCGCCGTGCAAAGGAAAGCCTACCCTGGCCTTACCGTGGGGGAAATGAGGGCAAAAGCGTGCGCACGGGATGGAGGAGGTCCAGGCGGAGCTGGAGGCAGACGCAATCGAAGAATGGTGCTACGGTGGCGGAGCTAGACGCTGGCGGACCGAGCGACGGCGTGCGGTGGCGAGCGCTCCCACTCGGCTTGCTGCTGCGGTAGGGAGCGAGTGCGCGAGAGCAGAGGGAGGCAGGAGACAGAGGAGATGGAGGCGGAGGTAGTGCGCGACCGGGTGGAGGTTAAGGCGAGCCGGAGGCTCCACGCGGCGAGCTCGGCGGCGCATGAACGCCACGCGGCGAGCGCAGTCTGCCATGGCGGCCAGCAGCGCGCGCGAGCGAGTGAGAGAGGGAGAAGGCCACGCGGGCGTGGGCCGGGGCGCGGCACTGCTGCGGGCACGCACGTGGGGGGGGGGAACCGGGCCGCTTTGGCCAGCGGGCCGAAAGGGAAGCGGCGACCCGATTCGGTAAGAAATGACTTTTCCATTTTTATTTCCAATGAATTTTCAAATAAATTCAATTAACAGTTTTAAAATCCCATTTTGAGTAAGAAGATGGCTTTTTCTGAAAATGGCCCAAAAATGAAAGTTGCTTAGAATTTAATTCTCCACAACTTTTATAAGGGACCAACTCCAAATTCCCCACAGATTTTGAAATGGAGAGTAAAAGCTAAATAGGGAGGGTTTTTGACTATTTTCCAATAATATTTTTAAAAGCAAATTTTGGGGAGATTTTGAATACAAAAGTTGCTCCGAAAATCATGCTAATTAATTCTAAGTCATTTAAAGTTATAGCCAAACAAGTTTTGCCACTCTTAGCAAGCAAATGCAATAATTTAGGGTTCAAACAGATGTTTTTCACACTTCAATTTAATTTCAACTTATATTGCATGTGATGATGAACATGTATGTGATGCTAATGCTCATGCTTTGGGATGTTAATGTATGCTTAACACCCAGGGGTGTTATAGCCCTCCCCCCTTATAAAAATCTCATCCCGAGATTTGGGTTACAATCCATTTGTTATAAAAATCCTCATAAGCTTTTTGTAGATATTCACCCGTTTCCCAAGTTGCATCCCCTTCATCATGATGACTCCACTGTATTTTATATGTTGTCACCACACTATTTTGAGTAGCCCTCTCTTTAGAGTCCAAAACTCGAACTGGTTGCTCATGATATACCAAATCTGACTTGAGGTTTATGCCTCGGGGTTCGATTCTTTCCTCTGGAACACGCAAACACTTATTGAGCTGCGATACATGAAAAACTGGGAATATAACACCCATTGTCTCAGGTAACTCTAACTTATAAGCAACTGGACCCTTTCTTTCCAAGATCTTGTATGGTTCCACAAATCTGGCTGCGAGCTTTCTGCGTACTCCAAACCATTTCTTCTTCATTGGCGTGACTTTCAGATAAACATAGTCACCAACTTCGAACACAAGCGATCTCCTCCTTCTATCCGCATAGCTTTTTTGATGTGATTGAGGGGCTTTCATATTTTTCTGAATGATATGAACTTTATTCTCAGCTTCTTCTACGAAGTCAATACCATAATATCTTCTTTCTCCTAGCTCGATCTAGTTTAGCGGTGTTCTACACTTTCTGCCATACAAAGCTTCGAATGGGGCCATTTTGATACTTTCCTGATAACTATTATTATAAGCAAACTCTGCTAAGGGTAACCATGACTACCATGAACCCCTAGAAGACAACACACAGGCTCTCAACATATCCTCTAGAACAGCATTAACTCTTTCGGTCTGACCATCTGTCTGAGGATGATAAGCAGTACTACGGATCAAACTAGTTCCCAATCCTTTGTGCAAGTGTTCCCAAAAGTGAGCAGTGAATTGTGACCCTCTGTCAGACACTATAGTCTTCGGTATGCCATGCAATCTCACAATCTTAGCAATATACTTCTTGGCATATTGAGGTGGTCTATAATCTGTCGTGATAGGTAAAAAGTGAGCTGTCTTTGTAAGACGATCCACGATTACCCAAATCGAATCATGTCCTTTCTGAGTAGTGGGCAAACCTGTGATGAAATATATACTTATATCATCCCACTTCCAACTAGGTATTGACAAAGGTTGCAACAATCCGGCAGGTCTCATATGAATGGCTTTTACCCTACAACATGTGTCACATCTGGCCACATATGCTGCAATCTCTTTCTTCATTTTTGTCCACCAATAACGAGGTCTCAGTTCTTGGTACATCTTGCTACTTTCGGGATGGATAGATAACTTCAAAAGGTGAGCCTCATCCATAAGTTTATTCTTAAGCTCCTGATCCTTGGGAACAACAAGACGGTCGTCAAACCACAACACATCCTGTTCATCCACTCTAAAGTGCTTGGATGATTCTTCTTTAATTTTCTCTTTGATGTGAAATATCCCTTTGTCAATTTTCTGGCCTTCTATTATCTTACTCTCCAAAGAGCAACTAATCTGAATACTATGTAACATGGCAGGGTGCATCAGATCAAAACCATCTTTGAGCAAAGGTTGCGCATTCAGGCAATGTGACTTTCTACTCAAAGCATCTGCCACTACATTGGCCTTTCCAGGATAATACTGCACATTCAAGTTGTAATCTTTGATCAATTCTAACCATCTTCGTTGTCTCATGTTCAACTCTGGTTGGGTGAAGATATACTTGAGACTCTTGTTATCGGTGAAAATATTGCACACATTACCAAGTAAGTAATGTCTCCACATTTTTAATGCATGCACTATGGCAGCAAGTTCAAGATCATGTGTCGGATAGTTGATCTCATGCTTTCTCAACTGGAGGGAGGCATAAGCAATGACTCTTCCTTCTTGCATAAGAACACAGCCTAATCCTGTTTTTGATGCATCGCAAAACACATCAAAAGGTTTCTCAATGTCTGGTTGCGCTAGAACTGGAGCAGTGGTCAATAGTTATGCAAGGTGTGGAAAGCTGTCTCACACTCCTCTGTCCACACAAACTTGTGATCTTTCTGTAGCAGACTTGTCATTGGCTTGGAAATCTTTGAGAAATCTGGTATAAAACGGCGATAGTAACCAGCTAATCCTAAGAAACTTCTAACTTCCAAAACTATGGTTGGTGTCTTCCAATCCATAACCTCTTGCACTTTACTCGGATCTACTGAAACTCTATTTTCTGACAGAATATGACCAAGGAAAGGAACTTTCTTCAACCAAAATTCACACTTGCTAAAATTAGCATACAACTTATGATCTCTAAGTCTGATCAAGACAATTCTCAGATGCTCTTCATGATCTTTCTCGTCCTCAGAGTATACTAGAATGTCATCAATGAACACAACCACAAACTTGTCCAATTCTGGCATGAAAACCGTATTCATTAGATACATAAAGTATGCAGGAGCATTTGTTAAGCCAAAAGACATAACAAGACACTCGTACAATCCATATCTGGTGGAAAAGGCGGTTTTCGGTATATCTTGTGGCCTAATCTTTATCTGATGGTAACCCGATCTTAAATCTATCTTGGAGAACACTCTAGCTTTGGCTAACTGATCGAACAAAACATCAATATGAGGCAAGAGATACTTATTCTTAATAGTTACAGCATTAAGAGGCCTATAATCCACACACATTCTCAAAGTACCCTCTTTCTTTTTCTTCACAAACAAGGCAGGACATCCCCATTCAGACTTACTTGGCCGGATAAACCCCTTTTTCAACAATTCCTCTAGTTGTTTCTTCAACTCAGCTAACTCATCCAAAGGCATCTGATAAGGTCTCCTTGAAATTAGAGCTATCCCGGGGATCAACTCAATTCCAAACTCAACATCCCTATCAGGCGGAAGACCAGGTAACTCATCTGGGAACACATCTGGAAACTCACACACTACCGGAATCTGATGAATAGGAATGACTTCCATAGCACATGTCACACTCACAAGGTCTGTTCTTCTAGGCAATGGTACCTGAAAAGTACCCTCACCCTAGGGATCCTTAAGGGTAAGTACCTGACTTCCTGTATCTATAACTGCTCCCCAATCCTTCATCCAATTCATCCCTATGATGACATCCAGAACTAGTCCAGGCATAACTATCAAGTTCACTCGAAACTTTCGACTACCTAATTCAAGGGTTGCCCCTCGAACCATCTGATTGGTTAAAACATCAGCCCCCGCTGAACTTATACGGTAACCATAACTCAAATCTGTGCATAGTTGTTCATGTTTCCGTGCAAATGCTTGACTCATGAAAGAATGTGATGATCTAGAATCAAATAGAACAACTGCAGTGTGTTGGTTAACAGGAAACTTACCAGCGGTTATGGGCTCTCCCTCAAGAATCTCATCCACGGTGCTGTGGTGTACCTGAGCAGTATAGGTCTGTTGCTTCTTTCTGGGCGAGTAAGGACAGAACTTTGAAAAGTGGCCTGGCTAATCACAATTGTAGCAGGGTCCCCTCACTATACCAGCAGATCATGTAGCTCCCTTAGAGTTGCCCTGTCCCGCAGTAGCGGCTGTCTTTGCTGACGGCACGGACATCTTGTACGGCTTCTGCGGTCCCTTGTAGTTCTGGGTTTTATGCTGTGGTGGCCTAAACCTTGCACCTGGTGCAGACGAACAATAGGTAGAACGATTAGCAGTGAGAACTCTTGGCTATGATGGTCCTGACTCAAAGGCCCTCTACGAGTCTTGGATGCAGTGTACGCGTTGTTATTCTTCTCTTGTTTTAGACAATCACTGATGAAGTCATTGAATCTGGCGTGGGTATTGGTACCCACATGCTTCATCATCTTCGGACTTAACCCTCTCTTGAAACTAGCAATTCTCTTAGCATCTGTGTCAACCATGTCGGGAGCATAACGACACAAGTTGTTGAAGGCATGCAAATACTGCGTCACGGTTTTGGTGCCCTGGTTTAAAGCCAAGAACTCTCCTAACTTCATGTCGACCAGCCGTGGTGGAATGTAAACTCCACGGAAGGCTTCAGTGAACTCTCTCCATGAGATTTGGGCATTTGGAGGGAAGGTGGTGCGATGATGCTTCCACCACATCCCTGATGATCTCTGTAACTGATGTGCAGCATATTCTGTCTTTAGTACTTCAGTCAGCCTCAACACACATAACTTATCTTCTATGGTATTGATCCATTCTTCAGCATCAAGTGGCTCTATTGCTTCCTTAAAAATTGGTGGCCTGGTGTCTATGAAATCCTTGAAGTTGCTGTATTGATTCACCCCATTGCCACCACCTTGGTTGTTACCGCGTTGAACATTGTTGGCAATGGTACGTAGAAAATCTTCCATGTTCTTCTGCGATTGCTCGGCATTGCGCTGACTTCTAAGAAACTGTGCAAAGAATACCTCTGCAGTGAGTGGTGGAGGAGGCGGCAAATGTGGTTCCGGGTGTGGCTCATTGTGGTTGACGTTGTTTTCACCACCCCCACCTGCCTCGGCACCATTACCACTAGTTTCAGCAGCCTCATACGTGGCGCGGCGAGTGTTTGTCATCTGCATATTTCAGCAATAAGTAATGATTAAGTGAAGTTGTAGTAATTGGGAGTGAATGAAAAATTATGTCGTACTGAATTCATTAGAGAGAACAAGTCATACAATAAAATAGAGACACAATAATCGCATTCCAATTAACACAACACCACTAATTAAATTACTTCGAATGCAAATATCGCGTCCACACAACCCAATTGCCAGCATACATACACTAGACTTTTATGCGCTCAGGTATCGCATGACCAACCAAGTTTCAACATTCTACCAAGTCTCAAGGTTCAAAACGAGATACACCAAGATACATGAAACCAAAAGAAAGGTCATCGCGACAGGGTCTAGTAGCTAACGCAAAGCAACTAGCCTACTCCTCGGGGCCATCATCAGGGTTAGAGACGTCACCATCGCTACCATCAGTAGCGACGTCATCGTCATCAGCATGTGCAACTGTAGGCTCGTCCTCGTCCTCGTCGACGTCCATACCAGCGGCGTCTGGAGGAGCATACAAGCCAATACCGTTGTAGAGCATGTGAAACTCCTCTTGCAAGTTGACGTTATACTCCTCTAGCTCCTCGACCCTCTGCCACAGAAGGTCCCTCTCGTTCTAGGCTTCATTCCTCTCCTGAACCAACTATCCAATCATACGGTCTACATTATTGTTGGCCTGAGTCAACGTATGCACCCGCTGCAGAGCACTATCACCTCTCTCTAGAGCCTGGTCTCGCTGCAAGCTCATGTTAGCCAACTGCTCCTGCAAACTAGCTATAGCATGTGCCTGCTTCTTCTTCTGTTTTCTTGCTTTGATCCGATCATCACCACACAAACTAGTCAACATCTAATAGGTACACTCAAGACCCTGGTATGCTCTGATAGCTGCATACATAGCACTCATAGCGTGGTTGTCGGTAGTCTGTCCTTCGTTTGGGCCTCTGACCAAGGCACTTCCTTGCGGCTGCACCCAAATAGCATCGCGTGGATCATCTCTAGGAAAAGTGCTAGCCAGGGCTACTGCCAGCTCATTGGGAAATCTACTCATTATGTCCCTGATGACATGAAAAGCTGCTCCCTCTGCACCCTCAACCGGAGTGCGTCCCTCAAACTCCAAGTTCCAACCATCCCACTCTGGAGCATCACCAAGAGCAGGGACTGTGATCTCCACTACTTAAGTCCATCCTCGGCTAACTGGCTCTCACTCCAAGAGTACACCGGCTCCTGACCCTCTGGGTACCCCACATCATAGAGCACTCTCCAAAGCAAGGTTGGAATGCCAAACTCGCTTAGAAAGGTGTCCGTGCTGCGGCGCTCCCATGGGGCCAACTGGTGTCGGGGTACTCTTCTGCCTATGGACTTACGGGCAATCTGCTTTGTGCGGACCATCTGTAGCAAAAGTTTTAATTACCTGGTGAGAACATATTTTAAGTTGGTACAATTTTATCGAAAGGGGATAATCAATTTATAAGGGGAGGAATGCATGACATGAATGAAATGCACAAGCAATATGATGTATGTACGTTTCTTACGTTCTCACAAACTTATGAAATAAATAATATCTAGCGATGAATTCGGTGGCATACAGGCGATCTCTCATATACGTAACTAATACGTTCTACACGAGAAATGTTGTTATGTACCTGCAGAAAATTCATTTTAGCCCAATTCTAGATGAATGCATGAAAGCAGTAAATTTACCTACACGCTCTACACGAATCCCCAGATACGCGTACAACGGTAGTAACTACCCAAAACATCGCCCTATTGACGGCATCGCCTCAATGGATGGAACAACCACACATGCGACACTTTTGTAAAAATATGCGTAGAACATATAATTATTCCAGTATCATATAAGCACTCTCCCTAGATCGGTGGTGTATCCGATCAAGCTCTCACATCTCACACTTACCGAGGCGTAGAGGCGGCTGATCCATACATTACCACTCAATTAAGTGGCACTCATACAATAGCACGCTGTATGAGCAACGAAAGAAAAATATGGTGCAAGAACTCCAAGTCAGTACTTAAATAAGCCACCTAGAGTCCTTAACTGAGCATAAAGGATATGACCACTGGCACACTTTTAGTTTGGAAATTATGTTTTTCAAACATAATTTTGTTTTAAATATACTTGTGAACAGTAAACACGCTAAACCATGCTCTGATGCCAGCTGTAGCAGAACCGACCAATTATATGAAATTAAGTAAGAAAATCATCCATCAAGCAAACGATTTAGCAAACTTAAGCCCGTATAACCCGGTAGTCCGTGAAATCATAACGGATTTCAAACCAACTTACATACCAGCTAAGATCATAATAAGTTTAGCAGTCACCATCACAAATTACATAAAAGTTCACGTCACAAATACATCGGAGTTTAAACATAGTTATTACAAACCAAGTTCAAATAAAAGTAGCGAAAGCATTTAGTTCAAACCACGCACACTCACACAGAGTTCGAAATAAAGTGCCAGCTCAGGATCATCTCCAACAAAAGCATCAGACGAGATGTAGGGAATGACCACTGCCCATGGTCCTAAGCTTCACCCATCGTAGGATAAAGGCAGTTGATACAGTAGCCGTAATACATCTGCCCATCTGCAACAAGTGGGAACAAAGCCCTGAGTACGAGAAGGTACTTAGCTAGACTTACCCGACATAACCAAAAATAAATTGACACCAAGGATCATGACAGGCTTTATGGTAGGGTAGCTGACTCATTTGCAAAAGGCAATTTTAGCATTTAAAGAATCTTTTCCAGAAGCTTTTATATCAAGTTAAATCTTTATTAACCTGTCAACTACATTTGCACCTATACTAGAGTAACATGAAATTAAACAGGTAAGGATAACCAATGATCATTAACAACTCTCATCATGTCATATTCCATATAACTGTCCAAGTGTTCCATCAATATTACTACGATGAAGTAACTCAAGTCAAGTGTTCACTATCCAGTGAACGATGGCGATTCAAATCGATTATTAACTAGCTGGTAATTTATTCCTCACACAAACCTCACTCACCCGCTAAAGTGAGATATTGGTCACTGAGTCAACTATTCAAGTAAGTCTTGAGTTTGCCAGGAACCACATGTACCCGAGGGCCGCCCGACTGCTCTTTGGCCTTATCATCGTGCCCTCGTGTCCTACCACACCAGCTCCGGTACAGTGCGTTGCAGGCAATCCACTCGGCCTGAATAATCTCCCAGCTTCGTGGTCGAAAGGTACATTATTCGGCCAGCTAAATGTAAGGCATGCATTTAACATGACTCAAGGCCCAACAATGGTCGGTCCTTAATCGACACAAACGGAAAACACTACAGTCTGAAACCCTGCAAGTCTCCGTCCAGTCTCAATTTCACATTAACACTTAGTTATTCTAAGATGACATACTTTTTCAAGCAGATCTAGGTAACCACCTATAGCTCGCAGGTGATAGGAAATCACCTAACTTCTACCGATCTAAGCAGGCTAAGCATTTCTTGACTGTGAAGACCAGGGTAACAAGGATATGGTAGAACAGGGTAAACAAGGTATAATGCAGCAACAATTGCAAACAACTCCTAAACGTAATGCATCAATTAAAGTAAAGCATTAATCAAATATTTGCAAACCGGGAGAGAAATGCTCTAGGGCTTGCCTCTTTTGAAAGAGCTTGGGCGGTGGTCGGGACGCTCTGGAAGATGCTCACTGACCTCCTCGTCGGCTTCGGGCACCTCCTGCTTTTGCACCTCGGGCTGCTCTTCCGGCTCCTCGGGAACTGCTACCGGAGTTACTTCTTGCAATCCTGTATGATGCAAATGTATAAGTGCTCATGCCTAGGTGCATTACAGAGATGACATGTAGAGATCATGATGAATGAGATGTAAATTAAAACCATATTTTTCAGAGCTTTCTATGATTTATTACATATTTATCAAGAAAACAGCAATTTCAGTGATTAATTAAAAACCCTATAGAAAAGTATTTCAAACTTGACATGCAATATTTTTACATCATAGATCTAGTCCTAAGAAGTCTACCAAAATTTGTTTCACAATTTTTGGAGCTAAAATGAGTAAGTTATGAATTTCTAAAGCATTTATTTCTTTTTTGGAATTCATTTTCAAAATCATTTTAAAACAACTCGACTGAAACTGCTACGTGCACCCGGCACAGTGCACACGCGCACGTGAGAGGAGATAGACAGGTAGGCCTGGGGGCAACCGGATCCCACACGTCAGCCACATAGAGGCGAGGGAGGCGCTGGCCGTCCGGATCTCGCCAGCGGTGAGGTCATCAGCAGCAGCTTCCTCGCGAAGAGGTGAACTCCAAGCGCTAGCCTAGGGCATCGGAGGAGCTCCCGGTTGAGCTTGACGGCGTGCATGGCAGGACGGTGGCGTGGTTCACCAACGACACGCTGGCCCTGGCCATGGCGAGGGTGGGTTCGGCGCGCGCGAGGTCCGTGGAGCCAAGGTGAACACGAAAGCACGAGAAATTGGAGGGAAAGGAGGGGAATAGGACTCCCTCCACGGAAGCACGAGCTCGGCGGCCATGGCGCCGCCGTGCAAAGGAAAAGCCTACCCTGGCCTTACCATGGGGGAAATGAGGGCAAAAATGTGTGCACGGAACGGAGGAGGTCCAGGCAGAGCTGGAGGCAGACGCAATCGAAGAATGGTGCTGCGGTGGCAGAGCTAGACGCCGGCGGACCGAGCGACGGTGTGCGGTGGCGAGCGCTCCCGCTCGGCTTGCTGCTGTGGTAGGGAGCGAGCACGCGAGCGTGGAGGGAGGCAGGGGACAGAGGAGATGGAGACGGAGGCAGTGCGCGATCGGGTGGAAGTTAAGGCGAGCCGGAGGCTCCACGCGGCGAGCGTGGTCTGCCGCGGCGGCCAGCAGCACGCGCGAGCGAGCGGGAGAGGGAGAAGACCGCACAGGCATGGGCTGGGCCGTGGCGCTACTGCGGGCACGCGCGGGGGGGGGGGGGGGGTTGAACCGGACCGCTTTGGCCAGTGGGCCAAAAGGGAAGCGGCGGACTGATTCGGTAAGAAATGACTTTTCCATTTTTATTTCCAATAAATTTTCAAATAAATTCAATTAATAGTTTTAAAATCCCATTTTGAGCAAGAAGATGGCTTTTTTTCTAAAAATGGTCCAAAGATGAAAGTTGCTTAGAATTTAATTCTCCACAACTTTTATTAAGGGACCAACTCCAAATTCCCCATAGATTTTGAATTGGAGAGTAAAAGCTAAATAGGGAGGGTTTTTGACCATTTTATAATAATATTTTTAAAAGCAAATTTTGGTCGATTTTGAATACAAAAGTTACTCCAAAAATAATGCTAATTAATTCTAAGTCATTTAAAGTTATAGCCAAACAAGGTTTACCACTCTTAGCAAGCAAATGCAATAATTTAGGGTTCAAACAGATGTTTTTCACTCTTCAATTTAATTTCAACTTATATTACATGTGATGATGAACATGTATGTGATGCTAATGCTCATGCTTTGGGATGTTAATGTGTGCTTAACACCTAGGGGTGTTACAGGTGCTGTACTAGGCAATAGCTCAATCTTAAACTCCACATCTTGGTCCGGTGGCAACCCAAGCAACTCATCTAGAAACACATCTAGAAACTCACATACCATTGGAACATCAAAGAGAGTTGTGGTCTAGATAGCACAAGCTAAGTTTTGGAGGTCAAAATTTCCAGGAAGTGGTACTAGAAAAGCTTCATTATTCTTGGGGTCCCTCAACATAATAGTTCTAGTTGAAGTGTCAATAAGAACCCCATGGTCCTTCATCCAGTTCATACCTAAGATCACATCTATCCCCAACCCAGGTAAAACTACCAGATTTGCAGTATACTCTCTTTCACTTATTGAGATAAGTACATCTTTGACTATCTGATTGGTGGAAATATCATTTCTAGTAGCACTTATGCAATAAGCACCCTTCTTTACCATGAATATGTCCTGATCATACTTTGATGCAAAAGTTGGACTCATGAATGAATGTGAAGCTCTAGAATCAAACAGAACTATTGCAAGGTGATGGTTCACCAGAAACATTTCGGTAGCGACAACCTCAACAGAAGGAATATCCTCCATAGTGGTATAATGCACATACCTAGCACGTGTTTTGGTGTTGGGTTGCTTCTGATTTCCCTAATTTTGGTTGCTTCCTCTCTTGGGATAAGGACATTCTTTGGCCTAGTGACTGGACTGATGGCAATTAAACCACGGCTGGCCACTTTTTGGGCCTCCTAAACTCCATGCCCTACACTGCCCTTAGGTAGAGCGGTAGAACAAGCTTTATGATACACTTTTTGCTGCTGATTGGGCTAGGTCTGATATTGGGGCGGCCTAAACTTGGGTGTAGGTGAATGAAACTGCGGCCTTGTTGCCATAAGAGTCTTCTGCTGAGATGAACCTACCTCTAATGCCCTCTTGCAGTCCTTAGCTGCGGCATGCAAGTTGTTCTGGTTCTCTTGAGTAAGAGCATCACTAACAAACTCATTAAAAGTTTCACACTTGGAATTTGCCATGTTTTTAATTAGCTTTGTACTAAGCCCTCTCTTAAAACTTTTAATCTTCTTTTCATCGGTATTCACAAATTTAGGGGTGTACCGAGACAAGTTGTTGAAAGCATGTAGGTATTCAGTGAGGGTCTTGGTATCCTGAGTGAGTTTCATAAACTCTGTAGCTTTCATGTTCATCAGGCCTAGGAGAATATGATGCCTCTGAATGCATCCTTAAATTGACTCCAGGCATCCTGAGCATTGGCAGGTAGGGTGGACAAGTAATGACTCCACCATATACCTATTGGTCCTTGCAACTGATGAGATGTGTACTTTCCTTTCATCTGGTCGGTGACCCCCAAGAGGCAAAGCTTCTGCTTAATGGTTTTCAGCCACTCATCTGCCTGAAGTGGCTCTTCTGCCTCTTTAAAGATGGGATGCTCTGTATCCAATAAGCCCTTGAAATTGTTATGCCGGTTTAGCTCTGCACCTTGGCACTAGAGTCCTCTGCATGCTGTATTCTGTGTGATATTGCACAGCGTCTCCTCCATGGCACACTAGTCCTAGAAACTGTGCAAAGAACTCATTCATTGTGGGTGGCAATGGTAGGTCAGTATTACCATCCTGACTGGTGCCAGCCTCAGCATGAGTGTGCATCTGTTGATGCAAAAGTGGATCTGCAAACACAAAGGGCTAATACCCAATCCGATATCCAAAGTGTGCCAGTCGATTTGACCTATTAATCGACAAGGATGATAACTCGAGTACTTTAGTCCCGACAACAGCGATACGCCCGGAAGCCACAGCCAAGAGGTACTCACATGGAACTCGAGGATCATTGAAGGTCGCACTGAAGCGATGCAGCTCGTCGAATCAATGAGAACTCGTAAAAAGAAAAATATGCAAATTGACGAAGTCGCCGAAAAGTAAGTAGATGCAAATAGGAGTAAAATTAGTTTGATATTGATTGATATATCTTTTACATTGTCCCTCAGTCTATATTTATACCCTGATCCGAAGAAACATAACCAGACACGACTAGAAACCGAGTCCATATCTAAGGAAAAACGTGACTCTTACATGAATCATACTCTAACAAATATAGAAAAGGAAAACAACACCTATCTACTTCCTTGTCCGCCTTAATTACGATGAAATTTTCATTGGCCTCCTCTCCATCGGCATGCTTTTCATCATCACAAGCTTCATCGGCAGTAGTTTTCAGATCTTCCTTTATCGGCATCAGCAATAACATCTCCGATCTTGTCAGCAATGCCTCTAAGTCTAAGTCAAACAACAACCTTTCCATCGGTCACCACCGTTCATCGGCAACAATCCTCACAGGCTGATCTTCATCGGCACCCTTCTACCAGTGTAATACAATAACTTTCCTTCTACCGATTAGCCCACTCTGATCATTTTGACATGTGCCAAAAATGGTGTCAACACATGCCCCCCAATTTCAGAGTATAAAATCATTAATGTTCCGAAATTTACTCCAGACAATGATTGCCTTCACCCAATTATCTAGCTCATCCTCCAAGCATGACATAATCTGTTACCAAATCCAATCGAATCCAGCCCTGATTCACGCGTCTCAGTAAATATTGCACAATCTTCAATCACTCTCATTCCGATTATGGTTAAGATATAAAAGCAATAGTCCATCGGCAAGAACCTAACATAGTACCGCTACCGATCTCGGAATTAGAATATCCTGTACACCGAGATTTCTTCCGAGTCATGATTGTGAAGGGTCGAGATGGCGGACTAGAGGGGGGGTGAATAGTCCTTTCTAAAACTTAAAGGTGTTGGCTAACCAAAACAAATGCGGAATTAAACTTATCGGTCTAGCCAAGACTACACCCCTCTAACTAAGTTCACAAGCACCTCATAAAGATCCTAATTAAGCAACTAAGGTGCTTTCCTTAGCAAGAGCTCTCCTATTTAATTCTAGAGCAAGGTCACACAAACCTATGCACTAGTACTTTGCAAGCAAGAGGGAGCTCCTACACAATTCTAGTAAGCAAAGCGCACAAAGCCTAAGCTCACTAGCAATGCTCAATAACAAGGCAACTAATACCAAATTAGAGAGCGCAAATCACTTAGCTACAAAAACTAAGCAATGTGACTAACAAGGTTACACAAACCAAATTAGCCACGCAAAGGGGATACTTCTAGCTACACAAGCAAGAAGATATCTAGCTAGCTACACAAGCACAAGTAGAACAAGAGCAACTACACAAGCACAAGTATTATGAAAGTAAATACAAGCTTGTGTTGCACGAAAGCAAACCACCGAGAAGAGTAGACAATGTTGACACGGTGATTTTCTCCCGAGGTTCACTTGGTTGCCACCAAGCTACGTCCCCGTTGTGTCGACCAACACTTCGTGGTTCGGCGGCTAATCGGTCACACACCGAGCCTCTCAAAAGGCACCGCAAGAACCCACCATAAAGTGTGGTAGCTCAATGACACACTCAACTAGAGTTGCTCTTCGCGATCCCCGCGGGGTGAGCACAATCCCCCTCACAAAGCTTCTCCGGAGCCTCGCACAATCTTCTTGCGAGCTTCGACGGAGCCACAAGCCACCAAGCCGTCTAGGAGGTGGCAACCTCCAAGAGTAACAAGCACCATCGGCTTGCAACACGATCACCTAGTGCCACACGATGCAATCTCTCAAAGCAACGCACTAGAATCGCTCTCTCACTCGATCCGATGAACACTATCAAGCATGAGTGAGTTAGATGGCTCCCAAGCACTACCACACAAGTCACAAAGACTATAGTGTGCTCAGCTACCGGCCATGGCCGGCCAAGGCATCTATTTATAACCCCACGGTCAAATAGAGCCGTTACCCCTTCATTGGGCAGAATTCGGGACGACCGGACGCGCCGGTCGTAACTGACCGGACGCACTGGTCGCACAACGGCTAAGTCATGAAGCACTGACCGGACGCGCTGGTCGCCTGAGCAGCGCTCAACGAAACAACGACCGGACGCGCTGAAGAAACATGACCGGACGCGACAGAGCCAGCATCCGGTTAGAGTCCAGTAAGCTCACTGAACGACCGGACGCGTCTGATCATCAGTGACCGGACGCGCCTCGCGTCCGATCATCGAACTGAAAAACGCGCAGACACTGAACACTGACCGGACGCGTCCGGTCATGCAAGGACCGCGTCCGGTTCAGCGTCCGGTCACCTCTATGACCTCCGTTCGCCTCCATTTCTTTTCAGGACTTCCGGCGTAGTGGAAAATAGGTATTTCAACTCCTCAAAAACGCTTGAATCCCGCGCTCGCAAGCTCGGCGGGAGGGAGAGAGGAACCCAAACCCTCTCTACCGCTCAAACTTCATTGCCTTCATAAATGTGCCAACACCAACAAGTGATCACCACCTTGTGCACGTGTGTTAGTATTTTCATAATCATTTTACCGAAGGAGTTAACCACTCAACTTGCCACGCCACTCGATCCTAGCAACGATGCATAGTTAGATCACACGAGTGGCACTAGATGACCGATATGCAAACAAGTTTGCCCCTCTTGATAGTACGGCCATCTATCCTAAACCCGGTCATAAACTTCTCTACACACCTATGACCGGTGAAATGGAAATGCCCTGGGTTATACCTTTGCCTTGCGCATTCCACTCCATCTCCTTCGACGTTGATGCAACACATGCACCAACCATATCACAAATGATATGATCCACTTCATATCATCATGTGACCTTGGTCCATCGATCTTGACCTCACTTGCTCTTCACCGTTGCGTCGGTCTATCGGCGCCAAGTCATGCTCAAGCTTCACCATCACACGCGGTCCCTCACTTCAAAGCCTCTAACTTGCCCTTCACACTTGCAACCGGTCCGTCGAGCCAAGCCTCATCTTGATCTTCTCCACCTTGGTCACAAGACTCCATGTCATGTCTCATATGCAATGAGCTCCTTCATGACACCATCACCCGTGGACTAATCTCCTGTGTATCTCACATAACCACATATTAGTCCACCTAAGTTGTCACTCAATTACCAAAACCAAACAAGGACCTTTCAATCTCCCCCTTTTTGGTAATTGATGACAACTCTACAAAGATATGGAAATTAAGTTCTTTTGGACTTTATGCCTCTTATCCAACATTTAAGCTCTATGTTAGAATTTGGATAAGCACCATAAAATCCGACTTGGTAGTGATAACTCCCCCTACATATGTGCTCAAATGGTTTGGTTTCAAGTTTGCACATATGCATAAATATGAAATTTGTGGGAGGGTTAGCACTACTAAGTGATGCTAAGGTGTATAGAATAAACCTTTGTAGCTTGATACCAATTAGTAGCTTGATACCATTTGAAAATCACAAGTTTGCCACCATCCTTAGCATCATGAGTAGCTAGACATAAAAAACACTAGAAACCTCGTGAGATCAACATTATAAGCAAGGTTCTAGTTTTTGCATGATAATCATAAGTCTAGCTAACATCCTATGCATGCTAGTTATCAAATCATCATTCAAGTTCTATAACTAGCATACACCACACAAGCATGCATATTGAATTTAAGAACTTATGCAATGCAAGCAAGCACATGAATTATGCACATATCAAATGTAATCAATCAAAGTTCATGAGCTTGCTCCTCCTACTTGTGTGCTTTCTTTGTCCAAGAATGTTTGATCCCCTTACATTCTTTAATGTTACTCCCTCTTTGTCCATGTCCATGTCCAATCTTTCTAATCTCTCCCCAAAGCTCAAAAAGCTTTCATATCTTTGTCCAACTTCTCCCCCTTTGTCATCAATTTCCATAAAAGGTGTTCTTCTCAATTGATACAAAGGCTTGTATTGGGGTAGATGGTTGAGACTTGAATATTGCATTTTTGATGGACATTACCACATATGTTGGAATGACAAACTTTATGGTTGCTCTTGAGATTCCACATAGGATCTTTGACCTTGATACCAATTGGTGGGGCTCCTCCCCCTATGTCATAGCATGTGTCATTCACTTGAGATACCACTTGAAGATGAGGGTAGCATTGCTTGATTTGATCACTTAAAGTTGAGGATCACTTGTGAAACCATCGTCTTGCATGAATGATACCACGTGAAGATACCATGAGTAGGAATGTGATACCATTTGAAAGAATTTTCTAGTACGGAACCCCTTTGAAGGATTTGACAATAATATTCACTTCTTGAACATTTGCTATCTTTATGAGTACCACTTGTAAGATATCACTTGTAGATCATGATCTAGACACCACTAGTGAATACCGCTTGGAAGATCAATTTGAGTCTAGATACCACTTAAAACAAACTAGATATCCATTTTCATTGTTGTCTTGTGCTTGTACTCTTATTATTGTCATGAGCTTCTTGTATGACTTGAACTAAGTTGATTTGTCTAAGATTCCAAGTCCGGTTTGATCCAATGACAAGCTTCTTCACACCTCATGCTAAGGGTTATCTTGCCAATGTTGTACTTGTCACTTGTTAGCAATCTAAACTAGATCAAGTACTTGGGTTTACTAGCTCATGAACAAACTCATATCCATACCACTAGATCAATTAATCAATCAAGCAATAGTGGTAGACTATGAATTTAAACTTTTCATTTGATATGCATGATCCTATTAAGCATGTACTATATGCACTAACCGCATACTAGTAAGGGATGAAATGATCATGCACATTGCAATTATACCTTTGCTATGTTGGAGTAGAGGATAGTCACATAGATTCCAATTCATTACTCCAATAGCAATGTGAAGTCCAATTTATAAGCTTGGTGAAGACCAATCATCATAGATAAATCCATTCTTCACCCATATGAAATGAAAACCACTTATGATCAAGTGCACTTTCTTGTTGTGGTTGGCTTGCTTCATCTTTTTGATCAATGCTTGCATGAGAGAACTACTTAGAATACCACTTGAAATATATGACTAGCTCTCTTTTTGGGTGTTGCTTGCTTTTCTTGATCAACCATTTTGATTGCTTCAACTAAGCATCACAAGTTCCTCGGATCACCACTTCCATGTTAGCCTTCCAAGTCCCAAACTTGGTTTCACCTACACACGGCGGCAAGCCTCTCACTAGGGAGAAGTGACCTTTCTCCAAAGAACCACTCTTGATACTCACTTGAAATGATATAGTTTGATTGATCCAAATGATGAACTCAATCTTGATGAATAATCCTTGAATCTTCATTTGAGTCCAACTCTTCCTATATGTTTAAGTTCTTTTCTTTCTAACAAATGATCTCCAATCATCACTAGAACTTAAACTTTATCTTCATCTTAAGTTTGATCTTGATCTTCAAATTGAGTACCAAATAAGTACACCAAGTACATTTCACAATACAAAAGTCTTGTACTCATTGCTCATCATGCTTCTAGATCAATCCAAAACCAAACTTAGGTACCTCAACCACTTGTAAACATGTTTCCAACTTGAGGACCTTTCAATTAAAGTGACTCTAGATTAATCCAATGATTGTCACTTTTCTAGCAGATTCTGTACCCTTCAAAGAATAATTCATATCTCCCAATATACAGATCAAAATGCCATAAAATTTGGTGGAGATGTGGTTCACTAAGTCATCTAGCATCTGTAAAAATTTGAGATTCATTTGACATCTAGATTGCTACCAGATTTCAAATCTTCCACCACTGCTACATGCTGAAAACTGCTGCACTATAGCTGACAAGATGTACTCCAAAGCCGAAGCATCTCTTATCCAATTCTCATGAAATTTATACAGCATCTTATAACATAAGTCTAGAGCATTAATACCAAAATTCATACCAATCCAAGTAGATTTGATCATCCAAACTCAGACTTGATCACTGCTAGCTCAGATTTTCAACTTTGGACAGATTTCAATACATTGAGCAATACTTCATCAAATATGAATCAAACTCGAAACTAACTTGTTTGAATACTTTCACAAGACATATATCCATCCAATCCACTTACTAAATGTTATCTCATGAATTTATCCAACACAAATCTATTCAAACTTGATTACTTAAGCATTTAATCCATTCAAACATCTCATAGCAAACAACATTGCATATATATCCAATTCAATCAACTCATATGCACCCAAGTGAAATGATCAACAAGAGATATACCTTGGTTAGCTCATGATCATCCAATAGCAAGCTTTCAACTTGAATATTTGCAAGCCATCAAATATATCCAATAAATCACCATAATCTTTAACATTGCACTTGTATGTTGTAGCACTTGGACTTCACTTATTTTGACTTGACATTGGGATTGGATATGCATTGAGCTTCATAACTTGACTCAATATATGATGAACAAAATAAAATCAATTGAATCAAGCCTCCAATGCCATGGTACCTACACACATTCATCCACTTTTTGATGGTACCCAAACAAGTTTGGGTCCTCTCAAGTTAGGAGCAACATACTTAGGTAAAGCCTTAGTATGGATAGCAGGATGTTTTGCAATTGCAATCATAGAGGTACCATTGCCATCCTTTCTAAGCACATTAGTATCAACAATTGAAATGAGCTTAGAATTTTTACCTAGGGGACATGAATGAGCCATGTGTCCCCTTTCCCGGCATAAGTAGCACATTCTCTTTGCTTGAGCCTTTTCTTCTTTGCTCATATTGTGCTTCCCATTGCCTAGCCTCTCATGAGTTGCTTGAATCTTCTTTTCAAGCTTGGTAGGACACCCCGAGGTAAAGTATCCTATATCTCCACACTTGAAGCACTTGATGTGAGCATGTACTTTCTTCTCGATTTGATTCTTGCTCATCATCTTGGCATCTTGGATTTGCATTGGATGCCTTGCTCTTCCACCCCTTCTTGTTTTCTTCTTCTTTATCATCAAGTCACTAACATCTTCATGATTGATCTTGACTTTAGCTTGGGGCTTTGCTTTTGGCTCAACTTGAGACTTCTTGGTAGGGCAACACTTGGCAATATGTCCCACTTCATGGCATTGGTAGCACATGAGTTGGGATAGCTTCTTTGCATCTTGCTTCTTCATAATCTTGCCCTTGCTCTTGTTGTACCCAATACCACTCTTATCACCATATCTTCTTTGATTGGTCATGATATGCTCAATGGCGATTTTAGAGTTGTAGCACCTCTCCAACTTGTTGCTTAAATTCTTCACTTCACTTTTGAGCTCATTGTTCTTCTTCAAAAGGTTAGTCTCACAAGACATAGAAGTAGAACAAGCATTTAATTGTGAAGAACATGACATATCTAATAAATCATCACAAGAGGTGGATACATGCTTCTTGCCTACATCACAAGGGTTAGTAATATGTGATTGATCATTTGACCCAAATGATGAGCTCTCACTAGATTTGGTTTCTTCATTAGAAGGCTTCTTAGTGAGTAAAGCATGTTCTTGTGCCAAATTATCATGAGCAACACTAAGTTCCTCATGAGCCAATTTTAGCTCCTCATGTGAACAAGTAGTAACATAAAGTAGATGCTTTTGTTGTTCACATGTGGTTTTTAGAAAAGAGTTTTCATTTTCCAATTTACTTACTCTTTCCATTTCCCTTTTAAAGGCTCTTGAGAGTTTATATAAAAGCTCTAAATTTGGATCATCACAATCCACAACAAAACCACCAACATGTATCTTAGTGTTACCATGTGATGATGTTGAAGAGCTTGTTGAAGCATCACTCTCATAGCCATCATCTTCACCATCAAGTGTGCATGGAGTAGAATCATTGCTTGCATCACTTGTGGCATTATCATCATTCTTGTCAAGTGATCTTGTGGCATGAACATCATCATCATCATCACTTGACATTGAGGTGGAGCAATCCTCCACAACCACCTCGTTGTGGTCATGCTCAACATCCTCATGTACCTCCATCACTATGTGATCATCCTTCTTGAATTTTCCATCATCCCAAATTGAGGAGCCACAATAGTGATGCTTGAGCACCATCCACATACTATGTGCACTTGAGAGACCCCTCACCTTATCAAAAATCTCATCATTTAAAGCTTTGATTAGATAAAACTTAGCTTGTGCATCAAGTGTTCGGCAATCCTTTTGAGCTTGGGTACGGTTACCACACCCATCCAAGTCATGAGAAAAGCCAACAACTATGATCCACCAAAACTTAGGGCCAAGAGCACGAAAATGATCAAGCATGTGATTTTTCCACCATGCATAGTGAGTGCCATCAAAAATGTGTTCCACACAATCATCTAGCCCATAAGCCGCCATCCTCTCGGGTTGGTGAAGACCACAAAAGAGAGACCCAGCTCCGATACCAATTGAAGGGTCGAGATGGCGGACTAGAGGGGGGGTGAATAGTCCTTTCTAAAACTTAAAGGTGTTGGCTAACCAAAACAAATGCGGAATTAAACTTATCGGTCTAGCCAAGACTACACCCCTCTAACTAAGTTCACAAGCACCTCATAAAGATCCTAATTAAGCAACTAAGGTGCTTTCCTTAGCAAGAGCTCTCCTATTTAATTCTAGAGCAAGGTCACACAAACCTATGCACTAGTACTTTGTAAGCAAGAGGGAGCTCCTACACAATTCTAGTAAGCAAAGCGCACAAAGCCTAAGCTCACTAGCAATGCTCAATAACAAGGCAACTAATACCAAATTAGAGAACGCAAATCACTTAGCTACAAAAACTAAGCAATGTGACTAACAAGGTAACACAAACCAAATTAGCCACGCAAAGGGGATACTTCTAGCTACACAAGCAAGAAGATATCTAGCTAGCTACACAAGCACAACTAGAACAAGAGCAACTACACAAGCACAAGTATTATGAAAGTAAATACAAGCTTGTGTTGCACGAAAGCAAACCACCGAGAAGAGTAGACAATGTTGACACGGTGATTTTCTCCCGAGGTTCACTTGGTTGCCACCAAGCTACGTCCCCGTTGTGTCGACCAACACTTCGTGGTTCGGCGGCTAATCGGTCACACACCGAGCCTCTCAAAAGGCACCGCAAGAACCCACCATAAAGTGTGGTAGCTCAATGACACGCTCAACTAGAGTTGCTCTTCGCGATCCCCACGGGGTGAGCACAATCCCCCTCACAAAGCTTCTCCGGAGCCTCGCACAATCTTCTTGCGAGCTTCGACGGAGCCACAAGCCACCAAGCCGTCTAGGAGGTGGCAACCTCCAAGAGTAACAAGCACCACCGGCTTGCAACACGATCACCTAGTGCCACACGATGCAATCTCTCAAAGGAACGCACTAGAATCGCTCTCTCACTCGATCCGATGAACACTATCAAGCATGAGTGAGTTAGATGGCTCCCAAGCACTACCACACAAGTCACAAAGACTATAGTGTGCTTAGCTACCGGCCATGGCCGGCCAAGGCATCTATTTATAACCCCACGGTCAAATAGAGCCGTTACCCCTTCATTGGGCAGAATTCGGGACAACCGGACGCGCCGGTCGTAACTGACCGGACGCGCTGGTCGCACAACGGCTAAGTCATGAAGCACTGACCGGACGCGCTGGTCCAACTGACCGGACGCGCCGGTCGCCCAACGGCTAACTGCGAAGCAACGACCGGACGCGCTGGTCTCGAGAATGACCGGACGCGCTGGTCGCCTGAGCAACGCTCAACGAAACAACGACCGGACGCGCTGAAGAAACATGACCGGACGCGACAGAGCCAGCGTCCGGTTAGAGTCCAGTAAGCTCACTGAACGACCGAACGCGTCCGATCATCAGTGACCGGACGCGCCTCGCGTCCGATCATCGAACTGAAAAACGCGCAGACACTGAACACTGACTGGACGCGTCCGGTCATGCAAGGACCGCGTCCGGTTCAGCGTCCGGTCACCTCTGTGACCTTCGTTCGCCTCCATTTCTTTTCTGGACTTCCGGCGTAGTGGAAAATAGGTATTTCAACTCCTCAAAAACACCTGAATCCCGCGCTCGCAAGCTCAGCGGGAGGGAGAGAGGAACCCAAACCCTCTCTACCGCTCAAACTTCATTGCCTTCGTAAATGTGCCAACACCAACAAGTGATCACCACCTTGTGCACGTGTGTTAGCATTTTCATAATCATTTTACCGAAGGAGTTAACCACTCAACTTGCCACGCCACTCGATCCTAGCAACGATGCATAGTTAGATCACACGAGTGGCACTAGATGACCGATATGCAAACAAGTTTGCCCCTCTTGATAGTACGGCCATCTATCCTAAACCCGGTCATAAACTTCTCTACACACCTATGACCGGTGAAATGGAAATGCCCTGGGTTATACCTTTGCCTTGCGCATTCCACTCCATCTCCTTCGACGTTGATGCAACACATGCACCAACCATATCACAAATGATATGATCCACTTCATATCATCATGTGACCTTGGTCCATCGATCTTGACCTCACTTGCTCTTCACCGTTGCGTCGGTCCATCGGCGCCAAGTCATGCTCAAGCTTCACCGTCACACGCGGTCCCTCACTTCAAAGCCTCTAACTTGCCCTTCACACTTGCAACCGGTCCGTCGAGCCAAGCCTCATCTTGATCTTCTCCATCTTGGTCACAAGACTCCATGTCATGTCTCATATGCAATGAGCTCCTTCATGACACCATCACCTGTGGACTAATCTCCTGTGTATCTCACATAACCACATATTAGTCCACCTAAGTTGTCACTCAATTACCAAAACCAAACAAGGACCTTTCAGATTGCTTGCCATCAAACCACCTGCACAATCCCTTGATTATCATGCGAACAATTACCATATCCATCTGAACCACCTCGACCTATACATGTGCGGCAGAGAGATAAGTCCAGAATGCCCCTATTCCAATCAGCCTATAAATACATCTCTCCCAAATGCTCGTCTTCTACCCTTAGACTCCAACCTTCAACATCTTCTCTCTCTGGCGGCAACCCCGACGAGCAACCGTGCGAACCCAACCAGCAAGAACCTTCCCCAGCGGCAACCTCGAGTCTCCAGCCGCGTCTCCATCCTTCTCAAGATAATGGCAATCAACTTCGATGTCCCCGCGGTTTGTTTCACCTTCATCCCCTTTTACTGCAATTCTTTTGCCCTTGCAAGTTCATATAGTTGGTGATTTTCTTTCTCTTTTCCTCTATTCTTTTGATCCTCCAAACTTAGGAACTATGCAACAAGTTAGTCATCCCAACCAATCAGCCGCACATCCAATGTTTAGGTCCAATGGGCAATCCAGATCCAACCGATTTGATCAATGCAGAGACTAACAGAATTCCCTTCAGAGCCCAGAATCTCTCTTTAGATTTATGGAAGGATACCTTCTGATCTTGGCCTAAAACCCCCAAGGAGTGGAAAGATTGGTATCTGAGGGTAATCGGGTTGATGCAAGTGTACTGGGTAGAGCGAAAACTAGACCAATGCATCAAACTGTCCATTGCCGATATGCAAAAGAATGAGTCAATGATGATTGCTGCCACTTATTTCTAGTCAGACACAACAAATACCTTCATGTTTGGACATGGCCCAGCCACTCCCACTCTTGCTGATGTATACATGCTCACCGGCTTAGATATTTCAACTGTCGATGATGCCTCCGTTTACGGCAGAAAATCTGAGTACAAGGTGAATACCCGTAACATCGGTGGTTGGACAGGGTATATCCAAGAATACAGGAAGATCGGGACAGTTGGTTAGAGGGAACACGCCACATTCCTAAACAGGTGGTTTGAAAAATTCATTTTCTGTGGTCGATCGATAGGGCCAACCAATGTTTACCTCTCCACAGCTGAACTACTGGCCAACGGTGTAAAATTCCCTCTTGGCCGATATCTCCTGAGCTCCACTTATCACCTCTTACATCAAGTGTCTCAGAAGCTTCTGCTTGGTGAACCCATCGACAACTTAGGAGGCCCGTGGTGGTTCATTAACATGTGGCTGAATGCCCACATGCACAAACGCTTGCAATGGGATTTCTTTGCTCAGCAATTCCCGTGAGATATCGCCGAAGACTATGAACTTGGAGATGAAGAATCGGCAACACGCCCACCCCTCAATTTTGGTGAGGAAATAATAGTTCTTCCTAGGATAGAGGCCAACAAAGACCAGATCAGCCAATTTTTCCAAAGTTTTTACAACGGTCTCTCCTGTGATCATCGGGCCTAGATGCCCTATATCGACGAAGAAGCCAGACTCCCCCTTCTCTTCAATTTTGCCAATGATGCCTTGAACAAGGATGATGAACTTATGATGGCCATCATTACTCCCTGGGCAATCCCAGTGAATACATTCGGCAGTGGGAAGAACACCAACACCACCTATGAATTCTACAATCCATCGACAGTATCACGTCAATTGGCCCTTGGATAGCTGCCAATCAAACTCTGCTTTGCCGATGTGATTAAGCCGAGAGAAACAATCACCAGCGGGTCAGACTGGAGCAAGGTAGTGCGACTCTCCCCTGATGTCGATACTACAGATATTGATCTGTCCACCTGGGTGCCAACCTCTTTCATCACTGAATCATATAAGTTACGGTGGCAAGAGTGGAAGGGACAATTATTTGCAACATCTATCCATACATACCGGCATCTGATCGACCCTAAGCATATCATACCTGATGACGCAATAAGTTTCTTTTAACACTAGTTTTTTCCTCCACTTTTAATTTCATCGGCAACTAATTTTCTTGTGATAGGTCAATGACCCAGCACCATACACGAGCAGGACTAGGAAACCCTTTGACCTTCGACCCGTATCCCTGATATCACCGATCGGCTATAATGCTCCTACCTTGGCTATTCTGACTCATCAGAGAACTCGCACCAAGAAAATCACTATCAAGCCAAAATTGGCTAAGGCTAGGGCCACTCCATCAGCTGCCGCTGCGACCCTGATAGAAGCGTTCAAGGTAACAACCCTATTTATTCCAACCCATGCCGATCTCAGTCCGTACTGACACTAATTTTCAGGACGCAAGAACTACAACTAGATCATCATCGGCAACTCCTTTTGCATCAAACACTACCATCTTTGACAAACCTTCAGAGGTATTCCTTCAACTCCATATTTAACTTGTTAAATATCATATCGTAGACCTGTCTTGCAGCAACAAAAGGGTACATCAGCAAGTGTCCCAGATGTCCAATCTTCACAACCAACAAGTGCCGATGCCCCCCAGCCAACCGTTGTTAAGGCCCAAACAAAGTGCAAAGCTTCAATAGACACCGAAGCACAGCCAAAACGGCAGAAGTCTGTACCAATCCCAACATCTTATCTAGCACCTCCAAGCCAACCAGAACCGGCCGATGCACCTGAGCGAGCAGTCGATCCATCTACACAGGGTACGTCATCGGTCGTTGCATCCCAAGGACTAATTACTGATGAGACCATAGAGGAATTGCCATCAGTCTTAGCACCAATTAATCCTGCAGTTGAAGACATTCCATCGGCAGGCACAATCGATCCATCACATGGCACACTCCAGACTGCTTCCTCCAGTCAAAGACAAGAAATTACCTTGAAGGAAGTAAGTCGACTGATTTAGCTGATTTATAATATTCACACTTATCCTCGATTAACCTCTTTTCTTCTTTCAGGAACAAGACTCCCCAGACAGTTTATTCTCCTTTGTCATCGACGTTTCTGATGATGAGGGGGAGGAGGCAAGCTCTACACTCGCACTGGGGACAGTATCAACAGAAGTCAAGTCCAAGCTGGAGGCTCTACTGAACCTGCTGTAGCAAGACACTGCCCAGTTGGTAGATGATTCGGACCCTACAAAAGCAATTTTCAAAACAATCCATGGCCAAGTCCCTGCCAACATCGAAGAGACACTCTTTGCAACATCCCACTTAGAAAGCCGACAACTCCAATATCAGAGGGCTGCTCAACGCATTGCCGATAGAGCTGCTCAGGCTCAGCTTAAAGAAGAGATGCTACAATTGAGGCAGACCGCCGATGAGAAGCACAAGAACATCGGCAGTTTGAAGACCTCAGGTGCTGAACTTAAGCAGAAAATCTCGGACTTATCGGCAAAGAGAATGGCCCTACTGGCTAAACTAAAGGATGTCGAGGCAGCTCTAACTCATGCCAAGCAAGAAGAAAGCCAGTTACCCGATACTATCAAGGCTCTCCAGCAAGAAAGAGATATCCAAGCTCGCAAAGCCCTGGCAGTGAAGAAAAAACTTAAGCCAGTGTAGGGTGCCGCCGATGAAGATATCAAAGAGATAGAGGAAGCCGATCAGATTCGCCTGTGTGCGATATTGGCCATCCAGTCTTTATTAAATTTGTAAATCCTGTTTATCGGCAGTGCATTGCATCGGTGCTTTAGGAAACACTGATACCCTTGTCTGATTTTGGCCGATAGGACTGTTATCGGCACTTATGCTTTTATGCATCCATCCAGATACTAGGGTAATATTTCTTTAAATATTTTCCGTTCAATGCTCTGGGAAACACAACCCCTTCGAGGGTTTCTAGATTGTATGTGTTGCCAGGAACAGATTGATTTATCCGATAAGGACCTTCCCAATTAGGAGACCATCTGCCAAACTTTGAACTTTTAGTCCCAATCGGTAAAATCAATTTCCAAACCAGATCTCCATCGGCAAACTCCTTTACCTTCACCTTCTTGTCATACCATCTAGCTACCCTCTTCTTATCTTCTTCGATGCTAACTAAAGCCCTCAACTGATGACCTACCACGTCTTCTAACTCATCTTTCATAAGAGTATCATAGTCATCGACTGTCAGTTGATCTTGAGAAAATATCTACCTAGAGCCAGTTTTAATTTCCCAAGGCAATACTGCATCGTGTTCGTATACTAACTGATAAGGCATTACTTTGATTGCACCATGACATGTCATCTGATATGACCACAGGGCCTCATTCAATATTGTATGCCACCGCTTAGGATTTTCTTTAATTTTGCGCTTAATGAGTTTGATAATTCCTTTGTTAGAAGCCTCAGCCTGACCATTAGCTTGAGCATAATAGGGAGAAGAATTCAAAACTTTAATCCCCATACCAATAGCAAACTCATCAAATTCCCCCGATGTAAACATAGTACCCTGATCAGTAGTGATAGTTTGAGGAATACCAAATCGGTAAACAATATGCTCTTTCACAAAATCAATCATACTAGCCGATGTTACCTTTTTCAAAGGAATTGCTTCAACCCATTTTGTGAAATAATGGGTAGCAACAAGTATAAATTTATGTCCTTTGCTCGATGGTGGATAAATCTAACCGATGAGATCGACAGCCCATCCCCGGAATGGCCTAGATTTAATTATAGGATTCATGGCCAATGCAGGCGCTCTTTGAATATTGCTGAACTTCTAACACCCCTGACATCCTTTAAAATATTTAAAGCAATCTTCAAGAGTAGTCGGTCAATAGTATCCATTCCTTCTGATCATCTATTTCATCTTGAAAGCTGATTGATGTGCCCCACACACTCCTTCATGAATTTCACCCATCAAGCTTTTCGATTCATCACCGCTAAGACATCTAAGTAAAACTCCATCTATAGTCCGATAATATAATTCATCATCGAGGAGCACATACTTAGTGGCTTGAAATCTTATACGTATTTCAACCTTCTTAGATGGATCCCTTAAGTAATCGACAATCTCCGTTCTCCAGTCATCGGTATCAACTGCCGATGTCAGCACCTCCTGGATAGGCTGATACCCTGAAGCATGCTGAGCTAGTCGATTAGCTTCTTCATTATGCAATCGAGGAATATGTTCAAGACGAAAATCTTTAAACTCTTTCAACAATTGCAACACATCTCTCATGATATGAGATCAAAACTTCACTTTGGCATTCAAAAATCCCAGCTAATTGATTTATAACCAGCATAGAGTCACTAAAGATCTCGACAGCATCGGCACGTATCTCCCTAAGTAATTCCAACCCTTTTATCAAAGCTTGATACTTAGCCTGATTGTTTGTCGATGTAGCAACAATCGGCAATGAAAACTCATACTTCCTTCCTTGAGGTGAAATCAACACAATGTCGATACCTGCTCCTTCACCACATGTAGACCCATCGAAGAAAAGTATCCAAGGAGCAACTTCCAGAGAGTCTACTGTATTGCAATGTTGTGTGACAAAATCGGCCATAACCTGCCCTTTAACTGCCTTAGCCGATTCGTAATGTAGGTCAAATTCTGACAATGCTAAAATCCACTTGCCAATTCTACCACTCAATATCGGCATCGATAGCATGTATTTGACCACGTCGTCCTTGCATATGACAGTGCATTCGGCCGATAGCGAATAATGCCTCAATTTAATACAAGAAAAGTATAAACATAGACATAGTTTTTCAATGGATGAATACCTTGTCTCAACATCCACCAATCTTCTGCTCAAATAACAAATAACACATTCTTTCCCTTCAAATTCTTGAATAAGAGCTGAACCGATAACAATATCATCACTTGACAAATACAACCTGAAGGGTTTCTCGTGTTGGGGTGGAACTAGCACTGGAAGGTTAGTCAAGTACTTCTTAATTTCATCTAGGGCCAACTGTTGCTCAGCTCCCCATACAAATTCCTGACCGGCCTTCAATTTAAGCAACGGACTGAAAGCCTTGATCTTGCCTGATAGATTAGATATGAACCTTCTAATGAAATTAATCTTGCCGATCAAAGATTGCAGTTTAGTTTTATCGGTAGGAGCAACTACCTTGTTAATTGCATCAATAGACTTCCCACTGATTTCAATACCTCTCTGATGCACCATAAAACCCAAGAATTGACCTATCGATACACCAAACGCACATTTATTAGGATTCATCTTCAATCCATGCTTCCTCATGTGCTCCAGTATCTTTTGTAGATCGGCTAGATGTTTTGCGATATCCCCAGACTTAACCACCACATCATCTATGTAGATTTCCACTAATGTGTCGATGTACTGATGAAAAATAAAATTCATAGCTCTCTGATAAGTAGCACCAGCATTTTTCAAACCGAAGGTCATGACTATCCACTCAAACAACCCCACATGACCTAGACATCTAAAATTAGTCTTTGGAATATCTTCTTCAGCCATGAATATTTGATTGTAACCTGCATTGCCATCCATGAAGCTGATAATCCGATGTCTGGCTGCAGCATCAATCAACAAATCAGCAATAGGTATTGGATAGCCATCCATCGGTGTAGCTTTGTTGAGGTTCCTGAAATCAATACAAACATGAAGTTTCCCATTTTTCTTATAAATAGGAACCACATTAGAAATTCACTCCGCATATCGACACTGCCGAATAAACTTTGCCTCAATCAATTTAGTTATTTTGGCCTTAATGTCAGGAAGTATATTAGGATTGCATCGATGTGCTGGCTGTTGATATGGCCGAAATCCAGATTTGATAGGTAACCGATGTTCAACTATCGATCGGTCTAATCCAGGCATTTCAGTATAATCCCAAGCAAAACAATCATTATATTCCTTTAACAAATTGGTTATTTGCTACTTACACTTGGAATCTAACTTAGCGCTAATAAAAGTAGGCCTTGGCCTATCACCATTACCAATATCTACCTCTACTAAATCATCAGCCGATGTGAACCCCTGACCTAACTTTCCATCATCGGCAAACCTATCCATTAAAACTCCTCTTCAGAACCGACTGCTTGGATCGGTGGAATTTCATAGTTGGCCACTCTGAGGAACTCTTTCTCCCAAACTTCTCCTGATATGCATTTGGTTTGCTCATAAGTATCTGATTCTGCTGATGCGATGATGTAAGAAGAATCACCAGGGACAACCTCAATCTTATCTCCAACCCACTGTGCAAGGCATTGATGCATTGTGGAAGAAACACAACAATTGGCATGAATCCAGTATCTTCCTAGAAGCAAATTGTATGCACCCTTACTATTGATAACAAAGAACGTTGTCGGCAAGGTTTTGCTGCCGATGGTCAACTCAACGCATACTAACCCTTTAGCTGGTGACACATTGCCTTTGAAATCTTTCAGCATCATATCGGTTTTAGTCAAGTCTTGATCTCCTTTGCCAAGTTTTTGATACATCACATAGAGCATAATATTAATCGCAACTCCTCCGTCGATAAGTATCTTAGATACAGGCTGCCCATCAACTCTGCCTTTCACAAACAAAGCTTTGAGATGATGTCTCTTCATCAGTAGGTTTCTCAAAAATAGCCATCATTGGATCTAGTGTCAGCTGAGCTACTTGATCGGAGAGAACAACTTCTTCCTCATCATTAGAGGGTGCCAAAAACTCCATCAGCAACATAAATACCATATTAATATTTGTCGATGCTGATGTTCGGGCCTCTTGTTGGAAGAGCTTTCCTCTCTGTATAGGTCTTCCTGATGCTCACGCTGCATCCTCCTTTTATGTGTCTTTGTCAGACCCTCAGGGCACCATTGAGGAAGCTTAGTTTTTGAAATCGGCTGATAACGGATCTCAGTTGATTCAACGCGACGTATATTAGGGTCCCTGTAGAATATTTCTTCATTGGGAACTCTTGCATTTGCCATCTCCCCAAGCTCTTCTTGATTCCTTAGAAATTATCCAGCACACTTACCAAGCCTTTCATGTACACTGAGTCTGCCCCCTAGCCGATCATGTACTGATGCTATGCCTCTGATCGGCTCATTGATAGATAAGCCCTGATTACCAGGCTGAAACCTCCTTTCTGGTCGATTGGCTCGATAGTAACCATTGCACTTAGGGCAATTTTCAACAGTTGGCAATTTAATGCCTTCTTCCCAGCAATGGATGAAAAACGGGCACCACCAATGATCTTTATGCTGATGCCACTTTTCCCAATGTCTCTCTTCTTGCTGTTGTCAATATCGGTCCTTACGCCGACACCAATCCTCCTGCTGCCTTTCTTTCTGCTGCCGTCGATGAGTGATCACAATGCCAGGTCGAGGAGGTTTTTTGGAACTACCACTTTCTCCCAGCAGACCCTTGCCTTTTGCGTCATCGGTAGTTATCTGATGTTGGGGATCCACTGATGCGTTGTTCTCAGCAGCCTCTGATGTCAATACCTTGGTCTTACCCTTGGCATCCAACATATTTGCTGGGAAAGGATACTGATCGATTTTCATCGGCTTCTAGGTCTTGGAGTTGTCAAACTTAATTCTCCTAGATTCGATAGCCAATTACAACTGTTGCCTGAACACCTTGCACTCATTTGTACTGTGTGAAGTTGCATTGTGCCATTTGCAGTACTTGATCTTCTTCAACTCTTCTGCCGATGGAATCACATAATTGGGTGACAGCTTAATTTGACCTTCTTGAAGCAAAAGATCAAATATCCTATCGGCTTTGGTGATGTCAAAGGTAAACTTCTCTGGTTCTTTCTGACCAAAAGGATAAGATATCGGCCTTTTATTCTTAACCCACTTAGCTAAGCCGATAATTGGTTCTTCATCAGAATTAGAGTCTTCTACCTCATCAACAAATGATACCTTTTTGTTCCAATTCTTTTTAGGCTCAAATACCCTAGTGTCTTGATCAGAGATCCTTTGTACAAGATGACCTAGGCTTTCAAACTCCTAAGAAGCATACTTGTCCTTGAGATGTGGCAATAACCCTTGAAAAGCCAGATCGGCAAGTTGCCGATCATCCAACACCAGGCTGTAGCACTTATTCTTCACATCTCACAGCCTCAACACAAAGCTTTCTACCGATTCATCATTACGTTGCCTCAATTTTACTAAATTGGTAAGCTTCTTTTCATGGATTCCAGCAAAGAAATACTTATGAAATTGTTTTTCTAGATCAGCCCAAGTAATAATAGAATTTGGTGGCAATGATATGAACCACATGAATGTCGATCCAGACAAAGATGATGAAAATAATCAAACTCTTAATTCATCTCTGCTAGCTGCCTCTCCACATTGAATAATGAAGTGATTGACGTGTTCCATTGTCGATGTATCATCTTGTCCAAAAAATTTGGTGAAATCTAGTACCTTGTACCGATTTGGGAGAGGAATTAAATCATATGTTGGAGGGTATGGAGTCTGATAAGAATAAGTATTAACTTTGGATTTTATCCCAAACTAATCTCTCATGATTTCTGCTATCTTATCGGCCCAAAAAGCATCAGCCTCCTGCCGATGAACTGGCTGAATTTCTACAGGAGGTACCTGCTGATATCCCTCCACATGTCTTTGTGGCACACGATCTCCAGCAATCGGCATATTTGCCACTACTTGTGGCCCACTAACCTGCTAAAAAGGATCCATTGGTTGAGCTGTCGATGCCTGATTCTGAAAACCAGCTTGTATATGACCTTACTGAATTCCTGCAACTTGATAGTTCTATTGAACTGTATGATAAACAGGTAATTGTCCTGACCAACCATTATTAGGACTCATCGGTATAAAGTCTGCCGATGGTTGGTAACTTGCCGACATTGTTGGATAACAATTAGCATAACCAGCTTGAGGCATGAACTGCACCCTAGGTTGACTCATAGCAGGAGCCGATGAACTTGTATTGGGTGCTTGAAACGAAGGCACTTGGAAACCTCCTGAAATTAGTTGCACAGTAGTCGATGTGGCATATTGAGGTACCTGAGTCATCGGTGAAACTGGAGCAGCCGATGATACAGGAGCTTTTCCTGCTGCGTCAAACACTTGAAGCAACCTAGAGCTGATGGCAGACAACTCCGAAGGCATACCATATCCCCACCAATTAACAGGAATCTGGCTGTTCTGAGACATAGGCCCTGACATAGCTGATGCCGATAGATCTGTATTGAGCTAAACTCATCCTCCTAAAAGCACTAGACCTGATCTTATCGGTGTAGATTGAACATTAGGCAAACCTGCTAAAACTGGAGGAGAAATAAATTCTGTACCCGCAACGACTGAGGGAGCCGATGGAGCATTGACCGATGCTAGTTCTGGTTGGTGATAAGCTGACCCAATGTAAAGTGGTGGTACTTGTCCCTCTTTAAAAGTTTGAACCACAGCATTGTGAACAGTATTAGACAGCACATTGGAGTGGTTAATCAAAGCATGATTTACTGCAGAATTAACCATCTCTTAAAGTTTACCAGGATTGGAGTCAAAGGTAACCTGCCGAGGCAACGGCAGATCTTGCTTCTGGATGACTTCTTCCGCTCCTGTTCAAGCTGAATGATTTCAGGCAGAGCTGCCTGTAATCCTCCATAGCCTTTTCCATAGCCTGCTTCTGCTCTTCCTTGAGATCTTCTTCCGATATCGTGATGACATTCTCCATGTCAATCTCAGGATTGAACATATTGATCGTGTTAATTGGTCCCACCAGGCATGCCAAAAGATGTGTGGATGCAAAAGTGGATCTGCAAACACAAAGGGCTAATACCCAATCCGATATCCAAAGCGTGACAGTCGATTTGACCTGTTAATTGATAGGGATGATAACTCGAGTACTTTGGTCCTGACAACAGCGATACACCCGAAAGCCACGGCCAAGAGGTACTCACACGGAACTCGAGGATTGTCGAAGGTCGCACTGAAGCGATGTAGCTCGTCGAATCGATGAGAACTAGTAAAAAGAAAAATATGCAAATTGATGAAGTCACCAAAAAGTAAGTAGATGCAAATAGGAGTAAAATTGGTTTGATATTGATTGATATATCTTTTACATTGTCCCTCAGTCTATATTAATACCCTGATCCGAAGAAACATAACCAGACACGACTAGAACACTGAGTCCATATCTAAGGAAAAACGTGACTCTTACATGAATCATACTCTAACAAATATAGAAAAGGAAAACAACACCTATCTACTTCCTTGTCCGCCTTAATTACGATAAAATTTTCATCGGCCTCCTCTCCATCGGCATGCTTTCTGTCATCACAAGCTTCATCGGTAGTAGTTTTCAGATCTTCCTTCATCGGCATCGGCAATAACATCTCCGATCTTGTCAGCAACGCCTCTAAGTCTAAGTCAAACGACAATCTTTCCATCGGTCACCACCATTCATCAGCAACAATCCTCATAGGCTGATCTTCATCGGCACCCTTCTACCAGCGTAATACAATAACTTAGCCCACTCTGATCATTTTGACACGTGCAAAAAACGGTGTCAACAGCATCATCTGCAGAATTGCAACAATAAGTAATTATTGGATGATGCCGAGAAATTGCAGAGGAATTATATAATCATGCCAAACTGAATTTACTAGAGAGAATTGAAATTCATACAATAAAATAGAGGCACAACAATTCATTTCCATAACATGATATCACCAATTTGATTACTTAGCATTCTCGCAATGCATTCGCATATATGCCAAATTCTTGCTAGCAAAACACAACTGGACTTTTCTTAGTGTTCAACCCTCATTATGGACCAAACATGCAAGGTTCCAATGTAGTGCACTTTGAAACTGAAACACCATTTAGGACTTATTCTACAAAGGTTATCCTTTTTGCATCTTCAGAAGGAAGTTCTCCTCCATCTGATCCGTAATATGAAGATATTTAGATAGGATATGGAGGGATAACCAAGGAAAAGCTGACGAGAGGATATCTCATCAGTGTAATTTCTGCAATGGATTGTGACTAGCAACCTCGATACTAGCGCGTGCCGAGTAGCACAACCTTGTGTGTGCACCCATAGGAGGCTCTCGGTTTTAATCAAGACACCATTACCAAGCGTATAACCAACTAGAAATCCCTCATAACATAGGTGGGCCTTGAGTAACTAGGAATTATACAAAGGAGGGATAGCAAGCAAAGGTAGTCACAAGGTTTGGAGTCAACAAGGGAACTACCTAATAAACTGCTGAAGACTATCGAGCATGAGATCCTTGCTTTATTTTCATGCACGCCTTGCGTCCACCAAGGGAACTACCTAATAAATAATTAATATGAGATTTGGTCATGTTGGAGCAAGGCTGATAAACATTTAGAAACTTAGGAAAGTTGGAGATGAATTGAGCAAACTTCAATGGCAAAACTGATATACCAATTAGAGATTGAGTTGATAAGGTGGCTACATGATTTGCAAGCCAAAGATTCTGAGGCTATGACAAAGAGAGATTACATTTCACAAGCTCCCATTTGGAAGAGGCAACCGGAAGGGCCAACATGGGTTTGGGTATGGTCGACCAAACAAGGGTCTTCACAAAAGGGTGTAGAACATCCGCGGCATATGAACCCATTTAAGGGGACTAGGCAACTTATAAGGGGAGGAACAATGCAAAAATGCGAATGAATGAATTATCATGATGCATGCACGTTCCGTATGTCCTCAGAAACTTAAGAAAAAATTAAAGTCCTAGTGACGTACATGGTGGCATACATACGTTCTCTCAAAGATGGGCAACTAGTCGAGCTTCACGTTTCGTTGTTAGTATACCTGTAGAAAATTCATTGCAGCCCATCCCACAAGATATATATATATATATATATATATATATATATATATATATATATATATATATATATATATATATATATATATATATTTAAAAGCAGTAAACTAAGTACTTCCATATATATATCCCAAAATATATACTTTCGTACCAAAGCTACCCAAAATTAAATATGCGCCTTACATACATGTAAACATGCATATATAGTCATACCAAAGCTAACCCACAATTAAATACTTCTGCATACATAGAGAATATGTACACTTCAGTACCAAAACTAGCTCTCCCTGACCACATGCTCACAACTTGCAGTCATGCCACTCATCAACTTACCTTCTTACCTAGGCGTAGGTGCGATGTTGCAAGATATAAATTGCATGAAAGTAAACCCCCAAGTTAGTATTACTTTAAGCCACCTAAAGTCCTTAATTGGGCATAAAGGATATGACCATTGGCACACTCTAGTTTTAAATTTCAGCTTTCAAGAAACCTATATATAGCTATAAGTTGTCAAAATTGATTTTGTAAAACCAAAACCTTTATTTTAAATACACATATGACAAGTTTAGTGTTGAATCTTGCTTTGATACCAGCTGTAACAGAACCGTCCAATTTATAAGAGCGCAAGCACAGTAGCAATCACCAGAGTGATCAAACCATCATACTTGAGCCCATATAAACCTAGTAGTCCGATGAAACCATGAAGGATTTCAAATCAACCAACATACAACCAAGATCGTACATAATTCAGCATAACAAGTCACATGTTACATCACCGTTCACAAATAGTTCACAAGTATCTCACACACATCGGAGTTCACATAGTTATTACAAACCAAGTTCAAGTAGCGGAAGCAAAGTAATTTTGACATCAACATCAAACTTAAGTTCAAATACATGCCAGTACTAAGGTCACTTTCCAACAAAAGCGTTATAGAGGAGATAACTTAGAATGATCATGCCCCATGATCTAGTCCTTATCCACGGCAGGGTGGAGGCAGTTCTTATAGTACCCCTAGTACATCATGTCATCTTCAATAAGTGGGAATAAACCCTAAGTACGAGAGTGTATTCAGCTAGACTTACCTATTATAAACCAGAAATAATATGACACCAAGGAGTATGCAAGGCTTTATTAGTGAAGCTGGCTTGACATCAGTTTGCATAAAAGCCATTAGTTTGGCTACACATTTTATAATTCAGTCATCAAGTTAATTATAGCTATTTTATCTAGAACCTGTGCCAAACATGTTGTGTATAATTATATCATTACATTAGTAACCATGTCAGGTATTGGGCAAAGGAACAAGGGAGATGGCCATCAAATCAATTCAACCAGGGCAAAACCCCATGGGGAAGCAATCCTGGTCTAGCCCAAGGCCTACCACGTGAAGATGGTGGTGAGGTGGCTCAGTCAGGGGACGGTCGACCACTAGGGGTGGACGACCCCCTACTGGCGCTGCTCAGCCACCCCTTGATGTGGTAGTGGCATGGAAGCATGCTAAGGCGGTGGGAGTCAGGGATGCACCAAGAATAGCCTCCAAGCACCGTCTAGGCTTCTGTATAAATATAGGGGCACCCCCTCTCTCAACATACAACACATTGAGCAACACCTCACTCCCTCACTCTCAGTAGTTGCTTGACATTCTTTTAGTAGCTTTACAGTAAGGCAAAGCTACCTTGGAGAGCTTGGCTCCTTGGAAGAAGTGACTCTTGGGTACGAATAGCAATATGAGTTCTTCCAAAGTCATGCTTGTAACGGAACCGTCCAAATTATAAGAGCACAAGTACAAAAACAATCACTGAAATGATCAAATTCTCGCACTTGAGCCCATATAACTCCGGTAGTCCAATGAAATCATGAGGGATTTCAAACCAACCAACATACAAGCCAAGATCGTAGTGATTCAACATAACAAGTCACATGTTACATCCATTTCACAAGTAATTCAATTTACATCGGAGTTCAACATAGTATTACAACTTAAGTTCAAAAGTAGCGGAAGCAAAGTAATTTAAAACTAACATAAATGTTATTTCAAATACATGCCAGTACCACGGTCGACTTCCAACAAAAGCATTAGAGATAAGGTAGCTCAGAAGGATCATGCCCATGATCACACTCCGCCTCTATGGCAGGAGCCAACCAACTCATGCAGTAGCCATGATACTTCATAACCCGCAACAAGTGGGGATAAAACCCTAAGTACAAGAAGGTACTTAGCTAGACTTACCCATCAGAAACCAGAAATAAGGTGACACCAAGGATCATGCAAGGCTGATATAAAGTGGGGCTAGCTTGACAACATTTTGCATAAAGCCTAATATAGATGATTAATCATTAATGCTTAAGCATCAAGTTAATTATCATTAACCTATCATCTATATTAGAACCTGTACTAGAGCACTCACTTTATTAGGAGCAAACAATATTAACCATAGCAAGTATAAATTGAGGCAACCTTTCCATCGTGATCCAATTAACCATCCGTTCAATTTAATGGAATCTACGTTGCCGCTACTCAAGTCAAGTGCTCACTAACCGGGAGCGACGGCGATTCGAATCGAATTCCTATCCAGCTGGAGGGGTATTTCTAACACTCACTGTGCAGACCCCTGCCAGGGTCGCACAGGCCACCTTTTCATATGATTCAGGAATCGCGGGTCCAAATGATGTCGCGACCCCAAGGGCGACACTCTGCCAGGTGATATGGACTCTAACCCCCCTTGGTCTCACGCCAATGTCCCCAAGCACATCCTTTCTCTCCTCCAAGAAGCAACCTACCATTCGATTCCCGGCCTGAATCACATTACTCGGCTTCGCGGTCGGAACGACTTATCCGGCCAACTAAGTGTTAGACTGCGTTCAACATGACTCAAGGACGTACAGCGAATCGGTCCTTAAACGACTCAGACGGGGATAGATTCACACCCAAGTCCTCCATACCTTGTTGCTTCACTATCGTCATCCCGCCCGGTCTCATTTCATTTTATTAACACATGGTTCCATTCCACGATAGCAAATATAGCCAACCGTGCCATATATGAATATCCCTATATCTCGCAGGTGACAGGAAATCACCTGACTTCTACCGCTTAAAGCAGGGCTAAGCATCTACTCGATCCTAGTCTATGTAGGATTCAAGGATTCATATATCTGGACAAGGAATGATATAATGCAGCAAGGGTTTCCAACCAACTCCTATCACTTAATGCAACAATACTTATAACATATATAGAATTAATTGCTTTGAAGGTAGGAGGCTTATAATGCTCCGGGGCTTGCCTGGGATCCGACTCAAGTTAGAGTATGTCAGATGAGTTCGCTTGGCGAGCATCTTCCAATCTATCACTTGTCCGGTCCTTCTATCTTTGGGATAGACCCACCAACTCCATCTTCGGGTTTGGCTCCACAACACGTCCTTCACGTGGTGCATCTAGCATACCTAAATGAAATGCAAGATGCAAGTGCATGAATATAAGGAAATGCAATAGATGATGCATCCCACGTTAATCAAGGCAAGTATAAGGTTATAGTAAAGACACGTAAGCACATCACATTACTTAAGTAACCTTACACAAACAAACATGCTTAAATAGCAAAGAAAGCAATACCAAGCATGACATAAGATTTACAAAGTCTCTGGTGTAATAGCTTAATCACCAAAGACATGAATACTTAGCAATACCCAACAAAGTAACCAAGCAATCATGTATTTTCAACAATTCTGGACATACATGCAGTAGCTGGGTAAATCAATCATATCTGAAGTTCTACAAATCCAAATGACTTGCAAGAAGACATCATAGAAAGCTTATGAAATTGTCCACATTTCATTTATAAACATCTAATCCTGATTCTAACATTTACCAGGTCGAAATACAGAAGGTACAGAATATGTCCTGGAAGGACAGAGAGCAACATAAATCTGAACCCAAATTAGAACAGCTGTAGTTTCTAAACCATATGGCCAAATGCCACCAATTTTTAACAGCAGCTAGATACATAAATTATCTACAACTTTTGTATAAATAAGTTTCATAACAAAGCACATTATCATGAAGAACTTTGCTAAGTTCCCAGATCTGTCTAGAAACCTCATTTGCAAGAAATAATTATTAACTTATATTGCAAACATATAATTAGACAAAACCAACTTTACCAACATTTCATACATTATTAATGAACATCAGAAAACATAGTGTCAATTACTAAATAAATTCTTTTAATACATTTTCTTAATTTATTTAGATCAATAGGTGGAATTATGACCACATCATAAAGATACTCAATAAATTCTACCAAAATTACAGGGGTCTACAAATACTCTCAAAAGTCTACTGTACAAATTTCAAGCTAATTGGACATGTATCTCAACCTCTATGAAAAAGACAAATAGCTATGGCAATAAATCATGTGAGAGCAAGTTAAACCTAAAACTCAATATTTTCTGTGAACATAAGGCCATATTATAAATCAATATGATAGAGAAACATCATACTAAGGTAATAGAACAACATTTTCTATTTTATCATTTATATATTATTTATAAGCTATTTAGTAAGCCATAAACAAGTTAACTCAATAACTTGAGCATACAGTAAGCAATGGCCATGAAATTTATACAACAGTACATCCATAGCATGACAAGCCTACCATAAAAATTTCACACCAATTGGATCAACACAACTCAAGATATAAAATGACAAGCAATATGATGCAGATTTCCTTATTTAACAAGGTCCAATCAAAACCCTAAGAAAACAGTGAACAAATAGTGTGTTTAATATTTTTCCTAGCAAGTACATGTCATTACAAAATTAACAAAACAAGAATCACTATTTTTAGGGTTCTAAACTCTAGATATGGCTCTGGTCAAGTTTATAAGCATTTTTAGAGTATTTTTAAGGCTTAAATAAAGACACCAGAAAATATCTACCAACATGTAACATATTATGACTCCAGTGCATAGATCTTTTCTCAAGGTTTCCAAAAAGTCCACTTTTGCTATTTTTAGAATTACCTAGCAAGAGATATGCATTTTAGAAGATTTAACCAAATTCTGAAATTCAAAATCGGAATAAAACAACCCTAACAATATTCGCTAGGCACACCCGATTTCCTACCCCAGATCTGTCACTACTTAACCGACATGTGGGACCCACTGTTCAGTCAGGCCCGCTCGTCATACACCCGGAGAGAGAGACACAGGGAAAGGGAGCAGGTTTTCTTCAACCTCCCGACGACGGCAGAGGGGGGGGGGTCGGACGCGCAGCTCCGGCGAGGGGTGGTCACCGATGGCGGCAGTTGAGGGCGGCACGAGCACCAGGGGGCCTTCGCGCTCTAGCTAGTGTCCCTAGCATGGTCCAAGGAGGCCTGTGAGGGCGCAACCACGAGAGCAGACGATGGCGACGGCGGCGGCCCGGTGACAGTGGCCTCCGGCGGCGGTCACAGCCGGGAAAGGGATGTGGCGCGCGCGGCATGGCGTGACGAAGGTGGTGATGCCATCCGTTGAGCATGGAGAGGGACAGAGACACGGTGGCGTGGAGCTTGACTAGCTCGGCAATGGCGGCCAGAGGGGCACCGCCATGCTCAGCGCGAACAGAGAGGGAGAGAGCGCGGAGGAGGGCGGAGAGTGAGCGCACGGACTCGGTTCTCCCCTTCTGAAGTGACAGAGCGCTCGGCAAGGCAGCAAGGCACGCGTCCATGGAGGTGGGGATGCTCGGCTCGCATGGCTGCCACGCCCCGGGCGCGTGTCACTTGTTGGGACATTTCCCCGAATACGTGGCGCGCGACGGAGCAGCCGGTTTGAGACGCTGTTTTGGGCCAGCTCAGGTGGAAATCTGGACATGGGCCAAAAAGGAAGTTTGTTCACCATAGAATACTCTCCAACTTTGATTAAGAGGTCATAGTCATTAAGGTTATGGATTAGTAGATAATCAAGTCCAAAGTTGACACTGTCAACACGTTGACAACGGTTAAATAAACCCAAAATTGATGACCAAAATGGAGTCGAACTTCATCCATCTCTTCCTCTGCTCTTCTCCAAAGAATATACTCCAACTTCTATTTTTGGGTCAACTCAAGTTACTTAACGAAATTTGGAGAACGCGAGATGCCAACGTCGGAGACACTGAAATCGAGGCTTTAAAATGGCTAAGTGCTGAAATCAGCCCTAAAACTGACTTGTGAGCCCTGTTTGAGCATGTTCCACACATTTTCATGACTTAACTCTTAAATAAAGTTTGTTCCTTATTAAATTCCCTACAACTTTGTTAAAGGGTGCATAGTCATGCAAAGCTTCTAGATCACACTTTTGAAATGGTCAAAAAAAAGGATTCTAGGGTCCATACATGGTGAACCATCACTTAGAAACACATTTAGGCAAAATGATCAATATGAACATTGTTCCATTAAGTGTCCTAAGTGTAGTTAAGGTGTTGTAGAGGCCAAACATACACACCATGCATAGGTTGCACAAAAGTGTAGGCCTCACATGCCTTGAAACTTAGAATTCAGTGAAATGATATAGTTGTTTCATGTGGTTGTTTCAAGATACATGCTACCCATGTTTCCCTAGGTTGTTCCACATGTTGCAAAGGTTTGTTGCACATGTTGCATTTGTATGTTGCATAAACACTAGTTCCCATGGGATGTAAGGCATGTTTCAGTTATAATCCAAACAAGCATATAACTTATCATTTCATGTGACTTTTTGATTCCAAACTTCATGAAACTTTTCCAGGGATCAATATAGATAGAATGTGATGTGAGACACATGAAGATATTGCCATAACACCACCCAAGCATATATTTTGAAAAGGGGCCTATATGTAAAGCAATGGTGCAACATCCAACTTAAGATTAGGGTTTATTTCCATAGGTTTGACTTTGGCATCGTCATTTCCACTTAATCTATCATGTTTGAGCTCAAACCCACTGCCTAATCGGTGATAAACACCTGGGGTGTTACAGCCCTCCCCCCTTAAAAGAATCGCGTCCCGAGATTCGGAATGGAAGACCTTTTAAGGAAGAGAGACACGTTATCTAGTTCTCAATATCTGCTATAGCATTCAGCTACAAAGCTTCAACATCGGTGAACAATTTGGCCAACGACACTTTCTGACACTGAATTTTCATGGTAAAATTTGTCTGAAGAATTTCCTTCATTGACTTTCATGAAGCATTGTTACTTTGGGAGGAATCCAAGATAGCACAATACTGCATTCTCAATGTACGAGGATCAATTGGTCCATGAGCGAACCACTCACAAGTATCCGACTCTCTAATGAGCACAACATAGGCCATATGAACTTGACATTAGACCGAAATATTTAGAAGTATACTCGTTGAAATGGCTCTATGTTCACATGGTTTTGAAAAGCAGCTCTCTACCAAAAATGGCTTGAGTACAACCTTCCAAAAGGGTGAGATCATAGATGACAAATATACTCTGAGGCTATAGGATACTGACTAACCAATAGATAGGGTCTATGTTGGTCGTAAATGTTCCAACATTCAGACACCAACTAAAGGAAAACTACTTGTGGTCCCATGTGTGCAGTTCTCTTTCTCTGACGACAACACTGTATTATCTGAGTCTATCGACGGTCAGTGAATGTGATAGCTAACTCTGTCGGCTTCCTATTTCTGCCAACAGCTATCTAAAAGATTATTTATCCAAAGACAACAATTATCTGGGTTGACGCAGATGCAACTCTTGGGTAAAAACATTTATAAGGTACTAAAGTATGTCATCATTGGAAAATTAGTACCAAAGAAAGATGTAGCGAGGCCTTAAGGACAATAAAAGTTGTAAATATTCACTAAACCATGAGGAGTAGTCTACCACCAAGCGGTTGAGAAAAATTCTCTTTAGTGACTTAGTTGTACTGTAAGTTGAGTTGACTTGCAGCATAACAACTTTGTCAGGCCAACTTTCATCTGAGGCTTCCTCTTTTGGGATCAAACAGCAACTCTAAGATAGAAAATCTGTTGTTTGACACTTCTCAAATTGCTTTCGAATATTCCTCAACACTTTGTCCAATAAAATTATGAACAAACCATTTGTGGCACCTAAGGGCACAAGGATGTTGATCGAAACTGGGTCATGCTTTCTCTAATTCTTCGCTTTAGCTAATAGAACACCTTGCACTATCTGTGTGATTGTCCAAGACGGAATTGACTTGATCACAATGGCTCTAGAAGATAGAGTATCTCTCAAGTTGTTGGCTAGTTGATTAACTTCTTATTGGTTATTGCTCTGTAAGACATATCCTTCGTAGCTACCAAGGAGTCGTTGCCTAGCTGGAGATTAACCTTCCTATTGGTAACTAATCAGTTGTTTCTCGACACTAAAAGTTTCAAATCTTCACTCTTGACCACAACAACTGTGGTTGGTGCAGAACAGATGGTTGCCATCGAAATTAGCAAATAAGGAGTCACATCAGAGATGGTTGATTTCGACGGTATGGCCATTATGCATACAAAGGTTAAAACTTACATAATGTGACGATCGAGTCTTATCCAACGGATGACTTGTCCAACAGTAAGTGTGGTGTGTCCTTTTTATCCAATAGAGATGAGATACTTGCTTACAAGATGATGTTCGTCAATATGGGGACAACTAAATAGAGTCACTAGGCTACCACATGTTGCAGTCTATTAATGTTTATGTCAGTGACCTGTTCTTCAAAGGTTATCCTCTTAGCAACTTCAAGAGAAAGGTCTACTACCTTTGGTCCAATATAAGGGTCTTTTGATAAGATATGGGAAGACAACCAAGGAAGACGATCACATGAAAATCACATCAGTGTTGTTCTGCAATGGATTATGATTAGAAACCATGATACCAGCGCGTGCCGAGCAGCACAACCTTGTGTGTGCACCTACAGGAGGCTCTCGGTTTCGTCACGACACCATTAGTTGCTACTCATAACACCATTACTGAACATGCACCCGATGAGGAATTTCAATGACACAGATTGGGTTGATAAGGTAGATGCACGAATTTGCAAGCACACGATTTTGAGGCCATAGCAGAGAGACGTTGCGTCACACTAGCTAACCTTTGGGAGAGGTAACCAGAAGGTCCAACATGGATTTGGGTACGGTCTCCACAACTGGCAATGTACGAACCATGGTCAAAGGCTAGCGTTGATGAAAGTTAACTTGGTTGGTCAGTCGACAAGGGTCTTCACAAAAAGGGTTGGAAAACATCCACGGCTTATACAAATATATAGGAGAACTCAACTTTGGGCTTTTGGTCAAGCAAAGGCATGGATACAAACATTCAAGGACTAACCACCAAGTCTACAGGCTCATGCTCCTAAGAGAGAAACCTAATTGAAGACAACAACCATACAATTACGTAACGTGAATGTTGTTCTAGGATAAAGCTATGTGACCCTCATATGCTCACCGAGGACAAACGAGGTGACAACTAGGGCACTACCAAGATAACAAGCATACATACAACATCACAATCAAGCAATCATTTGAGAAAATTCAAACGAATGAGCTTAAGCAACCAATACAAGGCACAAGGCTCACCCAAAATAAGCATTTATCTCAAGCATGAACTAACTACAAGTTTAGCTCTAAACAAACGCTAGCTAAGGGAATTAACTTAACATGTGCATAGAATCTGGACAGCAACGTAGTACTTACTTGTTTCAACTATAACTAAGGTTATAAACATCCCACAAAGGTGACCCTAGACTTTATAGAACTCTTAGTAAGATGACTAAACACTAGTTATTCATACCAAAAGCAAATTCATAGATTAACATGACCAAAAATGCTAATGCTTCAGATCTGTACCACTATGGACAGAAAACTAACAAGAACTTCAAAATGCATAACTAGAGTTCTAGGGACACAACAAGGCTGAGCCTTAACTTTATGTAAAGATTATTAATTTGTATATAACTTTCTTATTATCATATTAAGATGATTCTATATCTAACAAGGTCAAACAAGACAAAGAAGACATCTCTGCCCAGATGTGGACAGATTCTATCATTCCACTTGGCAAGCTCATAACGAGAAATTTCGACCACCAAAATTAGTGCTATAGGATACTTTGGAAAGCTTAGAAAAAGTACTACACTTCTTCTATTATCTCCAAGACATGATTCCATATGCACATAGGTCAAACAAATCAAACATTCAGATATATTCAGAGCATAAGAAAAACTTGATAGTAAGCTTCTAAAATTCATAATTCTCAAACCATAATACCCAGAGTCATGAAATTTTAGGATAAGCTAGATAAGTAAGTTAGCTACAACTTTGGTATTCTCTATAACCATAGAAAACACCATTATGATCATGAAAGCATCACTACAACAGAAACAGTTCTAGCAGCCAACGTTTAATAAGTAAAACAAAGCTTGGCTTTGTTCTACTTAACAAGAGAGCACACAAACATGTTATTCTAGTAGCTCTAAATTTTGTTACCTTAGACCAACATGAATTTAACTCATTCATGAGAATCCAATATTATTTAAGTGAGGTCTAAAGTATTGGCAAACGCTTGGGTGAACAACATAGAGTAAGGCATTCTTGTTTAGCTTCACACAAGACAGATAATGTACTATATTGATCACAAGTTACTTATCATTTGAACAAGGGTGAGAGGAGCATAGCCATGTATAACGCAACAATCATGAAGATGCATGCTTCGTCCTATTCGCCCTCACAAGATTGCCAACCTAAGGTGGCAATCACGTTCTATGTCGGTGGCATAACACGCACTCTCTCGATATATAGCTAGTCGTCAGCTACATTTGACTTACGCATTCGTGGTTAGCGTACCTGCAGAAAATTTTCATTGCAGCCCAACATTTCCCAATATAGCACACAATGAAAACAGAAAGGTGAAATTCTAAGTACTCCCATATACATATACCCCTATATACGTATATGTAGTACCAAAACTACCCGAATCATTCGATCACCCACAATTAAGTACCTTCATATAAACATGTGTGTAACATATAAATAATCCAGTAACCAAAACTAACTCTCCCCTAGACCACAGTTTGTACGGTCATGCTCTCACAACTCACACTTACCTGAGCGTAGGTGCGACGTTGCATAAAAGTAAACTAGCAACATATATGGCTATTTCATATATGAAGGCTACCTCTAATCTAACACACCGGTAGCATAGTGTGGGAGAGTCATCACACATACATACCTTGGCCTAGGCGTAGATGCATAAATGAAAAACCCCCAAGTTAGTACTTATATAAGCCACCTAATAATCCTTATATGGGCATAAGGAAATTGACCACTAGCATACTTAGGTTTAAAATTTAGATTTGACAAACCTATATATAACTATAAGTTGATAAAACTGATTTCATAAAACAAAACCTTTGTTTTAAATACACATACGACATGTTTAATGTTGAATCTTGCTCCGATACCAGCTGTAACGGAACCGTCCAAATTATAAGAGCACAAGTACAAAACACAATCACCGAAATGATCAAATTCTCGCACTTGAGCCCATATGACTCCAGTAGTCCAATGAAATCACGAGGGATTTCAAACCAACCAACATACAAGCCAAGATCGTAGTGATTCAACATAACAAGTCACATGTTACATCCATTTCACAAGTAATTCAATTTACATCGGAGTTCAACATAGTTATTACAACTTAAGTTCAAAAGTAGCGGAAGCAAAGTAATTTAAAACTAACATAAATCTTATTTCAAATACATGCCAGTACCACGGTCGACTTCCAACAAAAGCATTAGAGATAAGGTAGCTCAGAAGGATCATGCCCATGATCACACTCCGCCTCTATGGCAGGAGCCAACCAACTCTTGCAGTAGCCATGATACTTCATAACCTGCAACAAGTGGGGATAAAACCCTGAGTACAAGAAGGTACTCAGCTAGACTTACCCATCAGAAACCAGAAATAAGGTGACACCAAGGATCATGCAAGGCTGATATAAAGTGGGGCTAGCTTGACAACATTTTGCATAAAAGCTTAATATAGATGATTAATCATTAATGCTTAAGCATCAAGTTAATTATCATTAACCTATCATCTATATTAGAACCTGTACTAGAGCACTCACTTTATTAGGAGCAAACAATATTAACCATAGCAGGTATAAATTGAGGCAACCTTTCCATCGTGATCCAATTAACCATCCGTTCAATTTAATGGAATCTACGTTGCCGCTGCTCAAGTCAAGTGCTCACTAACCGGGAGCGATGGCGATTCGAATCGAATTCCTATCCAGCTGGAGGGGTATTTCTAACACTCACCGTGCAGACCCCTGCCAGGGTCGCACAGACCACCTTTTCATATGATTCAGGAATCGCGGGTCCAAATGATGTCACGACCCCAAGGGCGACACTCGGCCAGGTGATAGGGACTCTAACCCCCCTTGGTCTCATGCCAATGTCCCCAAGCACATCCTTTCTCTCCTCCAAGAAGCAACCTACCATTCGATTCCCGGCCTGAATCACATTACTCGGCTTCGCGGTCGGAACGACTTATCCGGCCAACCAAGTGTTAGACTGCGTTCAACATGACTCAAGGACGTACAGCGAATCGGTCCTTAAACGACTCAGACGGGGATATATTCACACCCAAGACCTCCATACCTTGTTGCTTCACTATCGTCATCCCGCCCGGTCTCATTTTATTTTATTAACACATGGTTCCATTCCACGATAGCAAATATAGCCAACCGTGCCATATATGAATATCCCTATATCTTGCAGGTGACAGGAAATCACCTGACTTCTAGGTTTCCAACCAACTCCTATCACTTAATGCAACAATACTTATAACATATATAGAATTAATTGCTTTGAAGGTAGGAGGCTTATAATGCTCCGAGGCTTGCCTGGGATCCGACTCAAGTTAGAGTATGTCAGATGAGTTCGCTTGGCGAGCATCTTCCAATCTATCACTTGTCCGGTCCTTCTATCTTCGGGATAGACCCACCAACTCCATCTTCGGGTTTGGCTCCACAACACGTCCTTCACGTGGTGCATCTAGCGTACCTAAATGAAATGCAAGATGCAAGTTCATGAATATAAGGAAATGCAATAGATGATGCATCCCACGTTAATCAAGGCAAGTATAAGGTTATAGTAAAGACACGTAAGCACATCACATTACTTAAGTAACCTTACACAAACAAACATGCTTAAATAGCAAAGAAAGCAATACCAAGCATGACATAAGATTTATAAAGTCTCAGGTGTAATAGCTTAATCACCAAAGACATGAATCACACTTAGCAATACCCAACAAAGTAACCAAGCAATCATGTATTTTCAACAATTCTGGACATACATGCAGTAGCTGGGTAAATCAATCATATCTGAAGTTCTACAAATCAAAATGACTTGCAAGAAGACATCATAGAAAGCTTATGAAATTGTCCACATTTCATTTATAAACATCTAATCCTGATTCTAACATTTACCAGGTTGAAATACAGAAGGTACAGAATATGTCCTGGAAGGACAGAGAGCAATATAAATCTGAACCCAACTTAGAACAGCTGTAGTTTCTAAACCATATGGCCAAATGCCACCAATTTTTAACAGCAGCTAGATACATAAATTATCTACAACTTTTGTATAAATAAGTTTCATAACAAAGCAAATTATCATGAAGAACTTTGCTAAGTTCCCAGATCTGTCCAGAAACCTCATTTGCAAGAAATAATTATTAACTTATATTGCAAACATATAATTAGACAAAACCAACTTTACCAACATTTCATATATTATTAATGAACATCAGAAAACATAGTGTCAATTACTAAATAAATTGTTTTAATACATTTTCTTAATTTATTTAGATCAATAGGTGGAATTATGACCACATCATAAAGATACTCAATAAATTCTACCAAAATTACAGGGGTCTACAAATACTCTCAAACGTCTACTGTACAAATTTCAAGCTAATTGGACATGTATCTCAACCTCTATGAAAAAGACAAATAGCTATGGCAATAAATCATGTGAGAGCAAGTTAAACCTAAAACTCAATATTTTCTGTGAACATAAGGCCATATTATAAATCAATATGATAGAGAAACATCATACTAAGGTAATAGAACAACATTTTCTATTTTATCATTTATATATTATTTATAAGCTATTTAGTAAGCCATAAACAAGTTAACTCAATAACTTGAGTATACAGTAAGCAATGGCCATGAAATTTATACAACAGTACATCCATAGCATGACAAGCCTACCATAAAAATTTCACACCAATTGGATCAACACAACTCAAGATATAAAATGACAAGCAATATGATGCAGATTTCCTTATTTAACAAGGTCCAATCAAAACCCTAAGAAAACAGTGAACAAATAGTGTGTTTAATATTTTTCCTAGCAAGTACATGTCATTACAAAATTAACAAAACAAGAATCACTATTTTTGGGGTTCTAAAACTCTAGATATGGCTCTGGTCAAGTTTATAAGCATTTTTAGAGTATTTTTAAGGCTTAAATAAAGACACCAGAAAATATCTACCAACATGTAACATATTATAACTCCACTGCATAGATCTTTTCTCAAGGTTTCCAAAAAGTCCACTTTTGCTATTTTTAGAATTACCTAGCAAGAGATATGCAGTTTAGAAGATTTAACCAAATTCTGAAATTCAAAATCGGAATAAAACAACCCTAACAATATTCGCTAGGCACACCCGATTTCCTACCCTAGATCTGTCACTACTTAACCGACATGTGGGACCCGCTGTTCAGTCGGGCCCGCTCGTCATACACCCGGAGAGAGACACACAGGGAAAGGGAGCCGGTTTTCTTCAACCTCCCGACGACGGCAGAGGGGGGGGTCGGACGCGCGGCTCCGGCGAGGGGTGGTCACCAACGGCGGCGGTTGAGGGTGGCACGAGCACCAGGGGGCCTTCGCGCCCTAGCTAGTGTCCCTGGCTCGGTCCAAGGAGGCCTGTGAGGGCGCAGCCACGAGAGCAGACGATGGCGACGACGGCGGCCCGGTGACAGTGGCCTCCAGCGGCGGTCACAACCAGGAAAGGGATGTGGCGCGCGCGGCATGGCGTGACGAAGGTGGTGATGCCATTCGTTGAGCATGGAGAGGGACAGAGACACGGTGGCGTGGAGCTTGACTAGCTCGGCAATGGCGGCCAGAGAGGCACCGCCATGCTCAGCGCGAACAGAGAGGGAGAGAGCGCGGAGGAGGGCGGAGAGTGAGCGCACGGACTCGGTTCTCCCCTTCTGAAGTGACAGAGCGCTCGGCAAGGCAGCATGGCATGCGTCCATGGAGGTGGGGATGCTCGGCTCGCATGGCTGCCACGCCCCGGGCGCGTGTCACTCGTTGGGACATTTCCCCGAATACGTGGCGCGCGACGGAGCAGCCGGTTTGAGACGCTGTTTTGGGCCAGCTCGGGTGGAAATCTGGACATGGGCCAAAAAGGAAGTTTGTTCACTACAGAATACTCTCCAACTTTGATTAAGAGGTCATAGTCATTAAGGTTATGGATTAGTAGATAATCAAGTCCAAAGTTGACACTGTCAACACATTGACAGCGGTTAAATAAACCCAAAATTGATGACCAAAACGAAGTCGAACTTCATCCATCTCTTCCTCTGCTCTTCTCCAAAGAATATACTCCAACTTCTATTTTTGGGTCAACTCAAGTTACTTAATGAAATTTGGAGAACGCGAGATGCCAACGTCGGAGACACTGAAATCGAGGCTTTAAAATATCTAAGTGCTGAAATCAGCCCTAAAACTGACTTGTGAGCCCTGTTTGAGCATGTTCCACACATTTTCATGACTTGACTCTTAAATAAAGTTTGTTCCTTATTAAATTCCCTACAACTTTGTTAAAGGGTGCATAGTCATGCAAAGCTTCTAGATCACACTTTTGAAATGGTCAAAAAAATGGTTCTAGGGTCCATACATGGTCAACCATCACTTAGAAACACATTTAGGCAAAATGATCAATATGAACATTGTTCCATTAAGTGTCCTAAGTGTATTTAAGGTGTTGTAGAGGCCAAACATACACACCATGCATAGGTTGCACAAAAGTGTAGGCCTCACATGCCTTGAAACATAGAATTCAGTGAAATGCTATAGTTGTTTCATGTGGTTGTTTCAAGATACATGCTACCCATGTTTCCCTAGGTTGTTCCACATGTTGCAAAGGTTTGTTGCACATGTTGCATTTGTATGTTGCATAAACACTAGTTCCCATGGGATGTAAGGCATGTTTCAGTTATAATCCAAACAAGCATATAACTTATCATTTCATGTGACTTTTTGATTCCAAACTTCATGAAACTTTCCAGGGATCAATATAGATAGAATGTGATGCGAGACACATGAAGATATTGCCATAACACCACCCAAGCATATATTTTGAAAAGGGGCCTATATGTAAAGCAATGGTGCAACATCCAACTTAAGATTTGGGTTTATTTCCATAGGTTTGACTTTGGCATCGTCATTTCCACTTAATCTATCATGTTTGAGCTCAAACCCACTGCCTAATCGGTGATAAACACCTAGGGTGTTACAATGCTCTTATCTTACATTTATAGTCATACTTATGAACTATAGTATAGTTGTTGTGTTATAATCTTGATATATGAACTAGTGTATAGTTTATGTGTCATGAAAGTAGCACACTTGACTTTATGGATAAACACTCATATAACTTATATAATCAGAATTAGGTGGTGGTTCATCATAACGTTAGGTGTGCCCAAGTTCTTTACCTGTCGATCCGTAGAGTCAGGGACCCGGGGGAATTTGGGTAGTTTCTATATACGCAAGTGTGATGCTTGGGTATAGAGAGACAGGTGAATGCATTGTCCCTTTTCATGGTTGAGGGGTAGACGGCAGGTGGTCATAGCCTTGTTTGTCCCTTGCAATCCCCCATGTTTGACTTAGGTGTAGGAGTTTAAATTGGCACATGAGGTTGCTGGCAGACCAGTACTCGGTGGCCTCCTGACCTGCTTCACACTTAGACCTAATACTAATTATGTAATTTGTATGATCATTAACTAATCTTTGTATGACTATACTAGGTCAATGCCTGCTCGATTTAGGAATTCTTTTTGTTCTTTCTTTTCCATTTTATCCTTTGAGGAATGCCAAGTGTGTGTCCACTATCTTGAAACCACCGTATTTACCCCTGCTATAAACATTGGTGTACTTACAAGCATTATTATTCAAGTTCATATCCATACTAGACTCTTAATTAAATGCCTTTCTTTGGGAAAATATAAATAACGATACCCTAAATACTTCCAGGTGAAATGCTACAATGATAGCTCTGTGTGCTTGTGGATAAATATCTAATATTGTTAAGGATCTATCAAGGCTATTACTTAGTGGCATTGCTAATTATTAGTGATGACGCTAAGAAATACCAATAAAAACTTCTGGCACTGTTGCTAGGGATACAAACCTAGTAGCTACACTAAGAAGTGCCAACAAGCATTTCTGGCGCCGTTGCCAGGGATGGAATCTATCTCTATACTTGGTGATTGTGCTAAAAAATGCCAATAGTGATGCAACTGTGTTGTGGGTAGTTGGGAAATGGAGAAATAACTCTTGCTAAATTTGCTACCGCTGGTAGACCAAATGGTCGTGTAGGACCGATGGCCAGAACGCCTATCCAGTCGGCTCAGCTTTTCATGCGATAGAGAAAATAGCACTGCCGCATCTACTATTAATCCATCGGTGGTAGAAGTCTCAATTGTTGGTTTCCTTCATCAGGAGGCCTCGCTAACGGTCTAACCGATGGTGGAAGTAAAACAATGTCACTTTTATTGCTATGACAGTGAAAGTGGTGATAGTGATAAGTCAGTCTATAGTAGTGCTCAGGGAAGGACTAGCAAAAGAAATATATTGATAACTTATACATAAGATGGACCAACCATCTACTCTAATTAGGGGTAAATCAAGAGATAATATGATAAATGAACACTCAGAGTAATCCTTAGGATAGCAATAGCTAGACTAAGTAGATATAATAGAGAACTAATTTCTAAGTCATTCTTAATTACAAGTCAAAGCATATATTGATTAGTGCAATTATACTTAATAATCATGGCTAAGGATTAACTTGATATCTACACATAAGAGACATTACAAAGGAATATCAAGAACAAAACCTGAATTCCTTCACAACTAGGTTCTACTTGGCCTACATTTGGGGAGTGGACTACAAAGGACTCAATGAGAATGTCACACTCATGATCTCCCATATGGTCCGGAATGTAGAGTGCATCCGTAGGTAAACAACATATAAGCACCATGCTTACACAATGTGGACCACTCACCCGTGTACTTAAGAATGAGCTCTTTGAGAACATATGCATAAACATAATGATAATTCTAGCTATACTAAGCATATAATCAAAGCAAACTATGAACATGATAACTAGGAACATGAATAATATTAAGAACAATGTTGTAGCAAATGTAGCAAACTTATGAATAATAAAACATACAAGAGAGGATACAAAAGGCTTTACCAAGACACGCTCTTGACAAGATTAGGAATCCAAGTAGATGGCTTGCCTCTATCTAGATCTAACTTATCTAGCTATGCTTGAGAAATATTTGTGGAGATCTGAGGTTCTTCTCTTCTCTTCTAATGATGATGGAGGATTGCAGGAGAATGCCCTATGGGGAGATATGGGGGCCTTATATAGAGGGAACCAGGGGTCATGTGGGCCCATTAATCCATAGCATCGTCAAATATGAGCCCTCGATAGGAACTGACCTTGAGCAACAACATAGATTGGACCTAGGAGGTGGTGGAGAACCAACGTACAAAGGAGGGATCGACAGGTGGACCCCATAGGCTAGTCGGCCTGCAGGTGGGGCCGGTCGGCCCTACCCTACCAAGTCTTGAGTTAGGTCATGGTGTGTTGTCTTCTAGATGCTTCTAGAGTTTTCCTAAGTCAGTTTCATCACGGATAAACGTGATTTGATCTGACGATTGGGTCCACCTAGCTCATTTTCTGAGTAAACCTTGCTAAAAACACAGATTCACCAAAACTCATGAAATTTGTCAATTTAAACCCAGAAACCTATGTTGGTGATCATATTCATGAATTTATACAAGTTATATTGATGGTTCATGATGAGTGTTAACTACCATTAGCAAACTCCCCAAGCTTAACCTTTGCTCGTCCCTGAGCAATGCTAAACTTAGCAATGGATTAGGAGTTGGTACAATATTTTCATTCGTCAAAAGTACACATGAGTTCAAACAAGAATTCTCCTCTACATTATAATAAACTGATATGACTTTCAAACATACCCATATTACCTTCAACCATGGGGCATCTTAGCCTTCACATGGTTCTTGAGCAATTGAAAGACAGAATAATCAAGTAAAGTACTATGTCTCAAGATCTGTGTTCAACCATTATTCTGAAGTTTTTATAAGTTTTCAAAATAGAACTCAGAGCTTCCATTGTATGACAATCTTAAGTCTCTTAAAATATGTGGTATTTATGGATCCTTACCAAGGCAATAATGATGTTATGCCTTTTCTCTCCCTACAACTAAGGCTTATGTGGAGCTCATAGGAGTGGAAATAGCATGAAAGAGCATACTTGCAATACATATATTGTAAAGTCAAACCTCAGATCCAAAGAGAGTTGAGTCATACAATCAAATCAAGATGTGCATGTGTGTGGATATATGGTGGCTAACCTAATTCTACTATGCTCCTTAAAAATATATCTCTCTTTTGAAACTTAAAAATATTTTTGCAAGAGAATAGGGGCTATCTTATTCATCTCTCTTTTTTCAGGTGGGCATCTAAGAACCCATTGTTTTAAATATCTCAGACATTTTTCCATTTTTTCTCAACTCTTTTTTTATGAATAACATTGACATAGCCCATGCTTCTTTTCTACAATAAAACTTTGAGAGATGGCAACAAGAACTTTGGAACATTTATTTGGTGGATGAAAAACCTATCAAGCATATTTTTGTGTTCACCCCTAGTGTAGAAGTAAAACATTTTTGGGTGAATCTAAATGGAAAGTATGTTTTTGCGCCTACCCCTAGTGTAGTAATGCATATGTGGGTGGTGTGTACGTGATCTTGATTTTAAGAGCAGGACAAACCTCTCATAAGGGTCAATAAAGCTTGATAAAACTCAATGCAATACAAGTAGCATATAAGTGGAAGTTTTTCTAGCCTAAATAACATGTTGGCTCCGATAGGAATTCAAGCTTTATCATAAAGAAACTCATCATGTAACATTTTTATGTTTTCAAAAGATAAATCTCAAGAATTTTAGTGTCACTTGGAACAAGATAAACAGTAGCTCATACCTTCTCATATCATATTCATCAATTACCTAGACTTAGATCAAGCATATGCTACCCACGAGTTTCAAGTTCAAAGTAAATTCTTATATCAAAACAATCTTATCCAAAACTCGAGAGAATTTAAGGCTAAAAACTAGGTAGTTGAAAGGAATTACAACAGAGCAACTATTTATCATTTCTATTTAAGAGATTATCTTCAGAGTCCATTTTATTTTATACAGCTCTTAAAAACATAAATTAAAGCAAACTTTATAAACACTTTTTTTATTTTGTTTTCATTTTTTAGATCACACATTACTAATATATATCTAATACAAAGTTAAATTTTTATTTTGTTTTTAGTTATACATCTTTGTTTAGCAAACTTAAAAATAATAAAACAAAAGGAAAAGAAATACTTATCCGGATACACGAGGGATGTATTCTCCCAAGCTAGGTGTCGTAGTTGCTCAACGAGGTGGCCGGATGTGGAGATTCTAGAACAAAATGTCCTACCTAGTTCTGCTATTGATGTTGCTATTGGAGATTGGACATCTTGTGTCCCATCACCGCCTACTGATGAGATCCTAACATATGGGTATGCTAAGCCTCGAGATCAAGGGTTCCTGACTGACAGACCCCCCGACTGATCCCTCTAGGATCGCCTGGGGGCTCAGAGGCTATACTCATCGGGTACGTTCATGCGCACCCTCAGGTCAAGGAATCAGGACGAGCCCAAGCAAGCTTGCCCCCTCTGCTCGATGCTCGGGGGCTCACCCGAGCCTGAGGCTCCCGATCGATAGGGGCCTAGACCCAATCAATGGCCTTTCCCCGACCTTAGGTGCCAGCCAAGGCCTAGGCACAAGAAGACACGCCCCGAGCCACCAGGGCTCGGGGGCTCCTCAGCGCTGCCCCTTGCGCATGGCTCTACCAACCGCTCCCCCGACAGGGTCATGCATGGGGCGTGACACAAGTAGACAAGCTCCTCTATGGCCTCTAGGGGCTTAGGGGATCCAAGCCATGCGTCTGCCCCTTGAGCTAGCCTCCTTCACCACTAAGAAGTCTCCAGAAGGCGCACCTAGGGAAGGCATGTCTAAGCCGACACAGCCTGATATTTAGCGTGCTACGACAGAGCAACTAGATGATGCCTAGAGCTTCTTTGGCTCCATGACATCGCCACGGTCCATAGAGCACCATGGCAAGTCCCTCCTAGACTCTGACACATGTAGACCCTAGGCTCAACCCCCAAACCGCCATGTACCTGACCTATCTTAGTATATAAGGGATAGGTTAGATCCTAGAGGGGGAGGATGATTCAAGACAAATCATTTTGTTCCTCACCAATCTGCTCCTGCTCAGCACCAAGAGCATGGCAACCCAGAGAGGGGCACCGAGGGCTCCTCCACTGCAGCTATCGTCTTCCTCCTCTTCAATGATGGCAAGGTTCCACCGGAGGCGAGGCAACCTCAGGATTAGCACCAAGCTACCCTACACCAAATCTCTCTCTTTCTCTTGTACACTCTGTTATAACCCCTCGATTATGGGTGCTTTTGAGTATAAAGATCATCAGCTGTTGGACATAGGGCATTGATAGGCCCAAACCAAGATAAACCATTGCGTCTCCTCTATGATTCTTGTGTTCTTTAGTCTACTCGAGCCACCGGAGACACGTACTCTGACACCACCTCAAACAACAATGCTTGCCATGGTTTTGACCCCATGATAGCTAGCGCGCTAGGTAGGGGGTAGAGTCAAGTGCGATTTTGGCTCTATGGTGGCCGGAGCCACCCACCTCATCGCTGGAGCAAGCGGTGCCATCCTAGACTGTGGTGTTTGCTTCCCCAGCGAGTTCTTTGTCATGACCAGCACCTTCACTCTAGGCCAGGTCCTCAACTTTGGGAGCCTGGCCTACATCGCCGATAGCTATGGCGAGCTTCGTCCACTCAAAGGGGCCGCACCGGCAGGCACCGAGCACCTGGTGTTACCACCTCCACCGGGCCTCTTGGGAGTAGATCTTAAGGTTCTGGCTAGGCAGATCTAGCGTGGTTTGGACCTGAATACCACAATATCGAACCACCACCAGATGTTCTACATGCTAGCAAACGTCCATCACCAGATCACCACTGGCGAGGTGCTCCCACCACCTGACCGCTTCTGGTACTACCTCCCGAACTTGCCTTTCGGGATATAGAATGTGGCGGCATCCTTCTAGCTGGAGATGGAGCACCTCCTTAGCCATGAGGCACCACAGAGAACCATCCTCTAAGGCATAGCAGGGCTGACATCCCCTCGCTACGCACCTTCCTCAAGATCCTCTCGGGGAACAGCCCGGAGTATGACTCTAATGACATCAACTGCTATGCCCCGCCTCGCGTGTGCTACCACATCGACATCGAGGACCCTATCAAGGAGGTGCCTGACCTCACACCATCGGACTAGAGTCCCCATAGCCATGCGAACTATCTTCGGGAGAAAGTGGCTCGCCTGTAGGCTCGGCAGGTGGACATGGAGGACCGCCGAGGCAGGGCTCGAGCTCGAAAGGCAGAAGCTACCGTGCATCCCCATGTCAATGATAATAACACCTGTATAGGAACTCCTAGCGCTTTGCAACTATGGAAGTGGAGAACGAGGCGACAGAGACACTTGATCGATTGAGCCTCGGGAATACATCCAGCGTGGTCAGTGGCGATGGCAGTATGGTGGGTACCTCCATCTATGCGCTCCGCCCCCTAGAAGGGACCGACCCAATCGATGGGAGCTCCAACCCTTCCCCATGAAGGAGAGACTCGTCGTATTGGACCACCGCTAGATGTTCTACATGCTAGCCAATGTCCATCACCAGATCGCCACCGAAGAGGTGCTCCCGTCGCCTAACCCCTTCTAGTACTTCCTCTCGGACCTGCCTTTCAGGATCCAGAATGCGGTGGCTATTGGTATTTATTAACTTGTCACTTGTTTTAGTAGCCACCTATTATATGCCTACATCGCTTAACATTACTTGTACTAGGTTGTCATCCCTAATGATGATGCGAGAGATACTTGTAGGTACTACCTAGCACTACTATTAAAGTGACACTAAGTAGTTCTTCATTATTTATGTGACTAGAAAGAATATATAGATATAAATGAAAAGGAATCTGCAAGCATACATATAATTATACTATCATAGCACTTCACTCGAGAGTATTCTAGGTGTATATATATATATAAATAAGTATTGATAAATGATATTGATAAATAACTCATAGTACTCCTTTCTATGGCATTAGCATGGTCAGGTAGAATATTAGAGGAATAATTCCTAAGTCATTCTTAATTACAAGTCAAAGCATACATTGATTAGTGCAATTATACCTAGTAGTCATTGCTAAGATCATCATCATATCTACACATAAGGGATATTACTAAGAAAGATTAAGAATAGAGTTTGCTCTTCCTTCGTAACCACATCCTACGTGCTGTCTATATTTGGGGAGTGGACTACAAAGGACTCAATGGGAGTGTCACATCCGTGATCTACCACATGACCTAGAATATAGGGTGTATCCGCAGGTAAACAACGTATAAGCACCACGCTTACACAATGTCGACCACCCACCCATGGATCCTTAGAGTGAGCGCTATACGAACTTATGGGTGAACATGATAATAATCTAATTATACTAAGTATATAATCAAAGTAGACGATGAACATTATAATGAAGAACATGAATAAGATGAATACTAATATTATCATAATAATTGTAGCTAGCATATAAAAGTAATGGAGATACAAAAGAGAGGGGTACAAGAATTATACCAAACCACGCTCTTGATACGATCGGGAATCCAAGCGAAGCCTACTTGCCTTCCACTAGACCTAGCCTAACTAGCTATGCCCTAGAATTGATGGAGCTCTAAGGATGATTAGGGTTTCTATCTTCTCAAATGACTTATGCCTTAGGGGGTGGCAGAGGCTGATATATATAGGTCAGAGCGTCCAACAATGAGCCCTTGGATCAAACTGACTTAAAGAATGGTATAGATGCAATCTAGGAGGCGGTGGAGAACCAACATTCTGATGAGAGGATAACTGGTGGGCCCTAGGGGCTGGCCGACTAGCCCCACCTAGTGGCGTCTTGCCTTCTGCTTCAGTGTGGAGTCCTCTCGAGTCTTCTAGAATCTTCTAGTGCCCGTTTTGCAGTGGATAAGCGCGATTAATCCTAACATGTAGGTCCACCTTGATGGTTTTCTGAATAAACCCTATAGAAAATATAGATTCATTAAAACTCATAGAATTTGTTAGTTTAAACCACTAGACCTCTATTGGTGATTGCTTTCATGCCCTTATACATGTTATATTGATGGTTTATAATGGTCGTTAACTACCATCAACAACAACATCCTTCTAGTTGGAGCTAGAGCACCTCATTAGTCACGAGGCACCATAGGCACCAACCTATCCGGTGTGGCAGGGGTTGACATCCCCTCGCTGTGCACCTTCCTCAAGACCTCTCGAGGAACGGCCCGGAGTATGACTCCGAGGACATCGATTGCTATGCCCTACCTCACGTGTGCTACCACATCGACGGCGAGGACCCTATCGAGGAGGCACTTGAGCTTATGCCACTAGACCAGAGTCCCCGTAGCCACGCAAACTACCTTTGGGAGAAGGAGGCTCGCCTATAGGCCCTATAGATGGACCTAGAGGACCGCCAAGGCAGAGCTCGAGCTCTAAAGGTAGAGGCTTGCGCAATAGCAAGCCGCACAGCCCCCTGTCAATGACAGTAACACCCATACAAGAACTCGCAGCACTCCATGACTACAGAAGGCAAGGACGAGGTAGTGGAGACACTTGATCGATTGAGCCTCGAGAATACATCCGGCGTGGTCACTAGCGATGGCGGCACGGTGGGTCCCTCCATCTAGGCGCTCGTCCCCCCAGAAGGGACCAACACGATCGATGGGAGCCAAGTCGTGGAACCAGAAGTGGACCATGGCCAGCGCTGAGGCCACCCCTTGCTAGACACCATCCTCCACAGCCTCACAAAAACACTTTGGCATGGTGAGGAGCCACATGTTCACCTCTGCCACGTTGTTGCGCACTCCCCTAGGGAAGAGAGCATGATAGGGGCCTAGGGCTGTGACCCAAAGCTCCCTCAACTCCATACGATGAGCATTGAGGCAAGCCCATAGCCTGCTCGCCTCCTCCTGAAGCCCTCGGAGCTGCTTGCTAGACGGCGGGGCTTCTCCCTCGACTATGCATCGACAAGGGTTTGAAACATCAAATCAACGCAGGAAACATGGCTTGGGATCTGGTATCTATAGGAGGCAAAGAGAGGGAAGGGAATGACTTGTACCTTCGAGCTCTGCCCTTAGATGGGCTCCCTTCGCCTGTGCCTTGTCACACATGCCTAGAGCAAGATTGACCATTGAGAATCCACTGATTCACCCCGCAAACATCCTTGGGATAGCCACGATCTGGCTTGTCACCTAAGTGATGAAGAGCTCTTAATTGGATTAGGAGTCATCCTATTGACATCATCAACACTAGCTCAACCTCAGAGAGTATACCCAAGTATGATATCTTGGTCACCAACATACAGAAACATAACTACTTGATCAACTCAGCAAAGATGAGAGGTTTACCAAAGACTCCATCCTATCGGACCACCCAATGAATCACAGTACATCAGTAGTAAGTGGGAAATGAATTGTTTGCCATTTATGGAAGTGAGACCCACATGTTAGCACGAAATGGGATGTCCCTCAGCTGAACCCCACCCCTCTCACACATCCTCTCATTTGCAACACACTCCTCTCTCTACACACTCAAGAACAAGCAAGAACCCTAGAAACTAGAGAGGGGAGATTGGAGAAAGGATTGGAGAAAGAAAGTGAGAGAAAGAAGGGAAGCACCAGCAGCAACTCTTGGACATCCTTCTCCTCCTCAACCTCTTTCATGGTGAACTCAAGATGAACCACTCCCATTTCTTGGATTTATCTCCAAAAGACCTAATGCATGGTTTTTGATGCAAGCTTGAGGATTTCATGCTGGTGGTGGTTCCATCATAAGTAGAGTAAGTTCAAGAGATCCTTATCTAACTCAATCACCCTAGTATCTCATGGATTATCTTTTGATTCATCTTTTTTGGAATGTTTGCAAGAGGAAGCTTATAAGCAACCCATCTCCTTGAATGAAGAAGCAAGAGTGGAAGGGAGTTGGATCTTCAAGTTTTTGGCTATGGAAGCTCTCAAATCTTAGAACTAAAAATTCATCTCAATCTCAAGCATTGTCTTCATATTCTCATATTCCTAAGTTTGATCCTAAACATATAGTTGCACTTAGTAAACCAAGCTCAAAACCTAGCTATCTTAGCCTAGTGAGTCACCCAAACTATCCTAGGAATACCTTGCACATGCATAGGATACAACATCACACATCTAGGCTTGAAACCCAAGATCACCTTAGAACATAGGTTCTGTTGACATTCTGACAAAGTGTCCATAGGATCCACAAAAGTGTCTATCAACCTTAGAAAACTACCCATCAGAGCCTTATCTTCTGTCGACATGAGCCAACGGAGAGTCCGTGGTATTACACGGAGCGTTCGTCAATTTATAGAGTGAACAACCTCAAGTACCTGAGAACACCAAGTTCCCAGTGGAGAGTTCGTGATCTCTCATGGAGTGTACGATGAATTATAGAGTCAGTTAGCCAGAAAACTAAAACCTCCTAGTTCTCACCGGAGTGTCCGACACCTAGCTTGGACCGTCCGTTGATGGCTGCAAACCCTATGAGTGCCTAAGTCCTAATGCCACCGGAGTGTTCTTCGGAGCAACCGATAAAAATGGAGTGTTCGTCACCTCTGACAGAGCGTCCGTCAACCCAAACAGAGTCAAACCAGACCCAAGTCACCTTGAAACCCAACCTGACGAAGAGTCCACCACATGTGCTAGAGTTTATGTCAGTCAACAGAAGGTGTGAAGCTTGTTTAGTAAGCTTAACCAAGAGGTAAACAATATTAGACTAAGCTTAGTTGTAATAGGGCTATAGTAGAGCCATGTTAGATTGTCTCTTTCCAAGTTCCAAATCTAGTCTTTATCTCTAAGTCTCCTTATAGGTTGTCCTCAATCTCGATCTTCATCTCTTTTAGGAATCGAGTAGCGTGAGGAACGTGAATAGATCATCATCATCAGCTTCAAATTCGTTCGAGCGACATAACCAGGCAGGCACCCCACTACCATGAACCCTATTTTGGATACTTATTACTTGTCTCATTATGAATTTGCATCTCATGTAGATTTGGTTAAACAACTTACTGATGATTCATTAACTTAGAACTACTCATTAAGTAATTAGAGCCTTTCATTTAATGAACGGGAATGAAAATGTTTAATTGCTTATTTGCCTAGTAATGGTAGAAGTCGAGTATGAGGAAGGAAACTCATACTTGCACATGTAATATGCTACAACAGGATAATTAACTACTAAAATGAAGGAGGGTTACAACTTATCTACTTCCCTAATCTTGACTAAGGACTCATCTTAACTTGATGATCCATTTGGTAACTTTTCCTCACGTGAGGGGTAGGTCACTGTGAGTGTGGGATCTCAAGTGACATAGCTCGTGGAGTAGTTAAGGACCATGAATTGGGATACGTGAGTCCGAGTAACCGCCAGTACTGACCACATGTTGCATATGGGGGTGACAAGCCTAGTAACTAATTGCGACCGGTCTATCCGTGGAACTGGCAAGGGGGTGTTGCCGGTTGGATGATAAGAGCATTAACCGAGAACCAGTCGAGCATTTCATGTGATATTTGGGCCGAATTAGGGAAAGGTTGGAGAAGTGAGGCAACCCTTGTCTTTGTGCACAAGATATGGTGGTTAGTCCCATTCTTTCGTGTGGATATAGTTGTACACCTCTGCAGAGTTCGAAAGCCTAAAGTCCTTCAGGACGGAACCTTTGGTTGTTCTTACTTCATATACCCATGGTAGTTATGCTAATGGAACTTGATGATGATATGGTTGATAAATGTTGATCACTTCACTTGCTACCACGAACCTATAGTTGTTACATAATTTAGTCATAGATCATGAGCATGTCATCTTAAAAAACACCATTGCTTTTCTGCAAATGTACAAATACCCGATGATACCTTTGCATCCACCAAATATCTATATGTTAGAATTAAGTTCTGCGAGTATGAAATGTACTCATGGCGCTGCCGTTAAGTTGTTTTGAAGGTAGTGTGACCTTGGTTGTTTTGAGCCAATGCCCTATTCATCACTGCATAGTAGACCTTGGAGTGGGCGAATCCAAGATGAGCTACAAGTTAACTCCGATAAGTTTCGAGAGAAATAGTGAAGAGCTAAACCTAGAGAGGGAATTATAAAACTTTGTACATCCATGTTTTCCTACCTTTGTAATATAATGTTTTCAGTAAAATTTTCTAAACTAATTAGTTCCTTGGGCACAATGTTGTGTGTTATGTGGATGGTTTGTCACATCGACCATTACAAAGATCCTGAAGGCGAGGCGGGGTCCCCGCAATACCAAAATGAAAAAAGTAAATATAAAAGTTAAATAGGGTTCATGTGAGCCAAGTAAGTTGGGCAAAAATGACTCTAAATTGCTAGGAAAAATAAAAAAAAATCAAACATCATGCATGTCTCTCTCTATATCTCTAAGTGAAAGAAATTAGTGAAATAAATGTATATGTATAATTGGATAATGCATTTGGGCTCCCCGATTTTCTCTTCCGGTAAAGCTTACACACAGCTCGTTGGTCATCAACAGGTCCATAGAATTTTTACATGGCTGCTCCTGAAGTATCGTCTAAGCACCAGAGCTCTTCTTAAGCACAAGAATATGCACTTGACTATAATTGTGTTCCTTGCTCCCTGGGTATTAAAGAAGACCTCTTTCGTCTTATTTTGGGCTGTCCTTTTGCTATAAACTCATGGCTCAGTTTAAATCTGTTTGTGCCGGATAACAGTGAACATGTGGAAATTCTGGAAAGCTTCGGAGAACAGTTGCACCTCCCTTTTCTTCACGGAGATCATCATCACGATATTTTGGGCTATTTGGGCAATGCAAAATGACATCATATTCAACAATAGTTCACATTCGTTTCAGAGGTGCAAGACCATCTTCTAGAAAGAATTTGCTCTAGTTATACTACGGGCAAAAACAAAATATCATCCCCAAATAGATCTATGACTAGAACTCTTTGTGTAATCTATTTCTGTTTTTGTGTCCTTTTCTGATTCTTGAGCTGTTGTTTTGTATCTTTGTCTGTATACTCTCTTAATAATTCAATAACATCTCCAGTAGAGATGCACATATTTCCTGTTTCATAAAAAAAACTGCGCATTTCAAAAAAAAAACTGTAGCTAAACAAGCCTTAGATGGTCCACCTGTCATGGACCAAAGAAATCATGTTTCAACTCGCACCGCTGCTTCCGGTAGCTACGGATACGCAACAAAGAAAACAATCTCCTTGGCGTTATCGTTCCTAGGATAGACCAAAGCATTTTGGGTCCCCGCAAATCTGGTCATGGCTCAGATCCGAACGGCCAGGCACCCCCATGACGAATGCTCCCTCGAGAAATCTTCCGCATGGTGCTTCCTCGTTGAATTAGTAGTCCTCATCACAGAGCCGTAAAATCGTGTCACAGCACAGTTCGTGCGTTTTTGGTGATATCGGCGGATGATTTCTACGTCTTCTCTGAGTGCTTGATTTCGAATGAGTACTGTCGATTTTACCTGTGGAAATAGGATCTGTTGAACCCGAAGGTAATCTTATTTTATTCCTCTGATTTATTTGGTCGTCCATTTCTTTCTGGGTACAGAAGCCTCACTATTAACTAGTATTATAAAGAAAGGGGTGACGTAATATTAGGGTCATCTATTAGGCCTTTTCGTTCGATAATAAATACGTGGTCCATTATTTTATCAGCTCCTCATATTTTTTATTTGGTTATTGATAGAATTAGTTGATCTTTCATCACTCATAAGCTAATAATTAGTATAACCAGAAGGAATTGATTATTTCAGCAAAATAATAGAATGAATTTTTAGGATGAGGTGATTCCACAAACCAGACATCCATTGTAATTCTCATATTACACACTACTTTGATTACACAGTACTTTGCTTTTGAAAATCCTTCGTCCGGAGTTGATTTTTAAGGCTGCTGCACTGATTTATTTTTTTGCTAGGGATGAACTTTATTGGCTAACTTTAGTTAGTTAACTGATAATGCATAATGCATACCAAATATGCACAATGAATTACAAATATGCAAGCACTCTCAGGTGAGGAAAGTGGCCAAATTCTTTATTTTTTAAAAACAAGAATTTTGCTGCTAGATATTCTAATTATATTATAAATAGGTAAATATTTTCCCCATAAAAAAACTTAACCTGCGGGTGTAAGATAGCTCCCAGTCATTGAATTAAGAGGAAGACCTAAGGAGTGCTACTCAAGCTACTAACCAACTAAAATAGAGGCCTTGCACATAAACATAGACTATTGTATTGGAGAAACTGTTTGTCTACCAATTTCAATAAAAAATTTTATGTGCGCCAATTTGCAGAAATTGCTTGGGACAAAATTCCAAACTTTCAAAAACTCACATTGCTCCAGTCTACACATGGTCATTGACACTCAATCCATAGGATGTTCTAGCCAAAGACAGCAGATTATGTTCTTGCTAACTTACGGGCTGTTTGGTTGTCAGGTTGGTAACGCAAACGTAAATGAATTTAACCTGCGGACGTTACGGCAAGAGAAATTATTTGAACTAATTTTATTTACATTTGCGTTACTGTGGAACAAACCAAACAGCACGTTAATATTGATATGAATACATGCAGGTAACAGTTGTGGAAGTTTAGGTTTCTTCCCTGCATGTTTCATTGCTTGCTGGAGTCTAATCTCAAACTTATTTTTTGATCGCTTATAGTGGAAAATTAGTCCTGCACAGTATGTTCTAAGGTGCTCTTAGGGTGTGCTGCGGTGTGTTTGGAGTGAGGGAGTTGCTGCCCTCTACCTTGTAGTGTTTCCTATCTTCTTATTGAAATGATATGCAGCTCTGCTTTGTGTTTTAGAAGAAAAATCTCAAACTTGTCTTTGAGTGCCCTTTTCAATCATTACTAGAAACTTTTTTAATAGTAACACAACAATACAGTTGACGTTTTTTTCTGCTGCTCTTTGTAGGCTGACCATGTCTGGAAGTGAATTATGCATGGTGGGCAGTGATGACGTCAATGAATTAGTTGTTTCCATGACGGCTGACTTGATGTACTGGCAGTCACGTCGCAACATTGATGGCCATGGAACTAAATGCAGCCTGATCTACAAGGTCCTGCAATGCATTCGTGCATCGGATCCAAATGCTTATGAGCCAAGGGTTCTCTCTATTGGTCCATATCACCATGGAGCTACCTCATTGTTGCCATTGGAGAAAGAAAAATGGCTTTGCCTTGATTATGTCCTTGAACTGAATTGCAATAGAAGTTTGCATGATTACCTATCAGTGATCACATCACTAGAGAGTGAAGTAAGAATCTGTTACTCAGAGGATAATCTGATGAATAGCAGAACGTTTGTGGAAATGCTCTTGCTTGACAGTTGCTTCATACTTGTATGCCTTAATGGGATTGGAGGATTTAAAGTGCAAGATGTTTATAAAGGATGTTCTCAGTATCAAGATGTTTTGACAGTGGCTGCTAATAGACAAAATGAACTAACTGAAAAGGCCAAGGAAATAATTTCAGGGAGCACGGCTAGGCTCACATGCAGAGCAACTGAGGATTTTGTACTTCAAATGGAACAACAAGAAGTCGTCACTTGTCAAGAAATCGCACAAGGTAACGTGGAGCCATACTACAGCCAGAGCCAAGACAATATAGGCCAGGATGAACATTGGTACAGTAGTTCTGCTGTGTATGATCTACTTTTGTTGGAAAACCAAATTCCATTTTTTGTTGTTACCAAAATATATGAGCTTCTAGTAGATGATAAAAGCACAACTAGCAGATTACTTACAGATAACTTAGCTAAATTCATAGAAGGTGTGCTGCTTCACTTTCCTTTAGCAATTCGAGATACTGACAGGCCAGAGGAGTTTGACCATTTGCTCCACTTATGTTACATGTACTTCAAACCTTCTCGGAGTGCACAACACAACGACCAGATGAAGAAGAAGGCTGGTTGCTTTCATAATCTTTTTTGTTGGGGCATGAAGTACTTGGGCAGCAATGTTGACTCACAAGAAAATGAAGAGATTCCACTGGCAAAAACACAGGTCGAAGATGCATTTTCTGTTAAGCGACTGAAACAGTGGCGCAGAGCAGAAGAATACCATGAAGCTGGAGTTGAATTTAAGGAAAGAGAGTTTGATGAACACGATCCTCACTCACCATTAGATATAGAGTTCAGAAATGGAATACTTCTTATCCCGTGTTTGCCTATTGATGATAAATCTGGCACTCTTTTGAGCAATCTTCTTGCATTTGAGCAGAGTTGTCCTGCACTTGGTAATGCGATGGCTTCGTATGTGTATTTTATGTCCAGACTCATCAGTGTTCCAGATGATGTTGCCCTACTGTCTCGAAAAGGAGTAATTGTGCATCAACTCCATAGTGATGAGGAGGTTGCAACTCTGTTTACCAGACTCTTCGAATATGTTGTCTTTGACTTCACGGGTGACCACTACCTTAGGTCCTTGTGCCAGACTATGGAGGCTTATTACCAGAACCGAGTAAATAGATGGATGTCATGGTTACGGCACAATCATTTTGGGAATCCATGGCTAGGATTCGCAGCTTTAGTGTCAGTTATTATGGTGTTTTGCAGTATTGGACAAACTATTCTTGCTTTCTTGTCTTATATGAGTATATCAACATCTTAATTGAGTACTCGTGTTCTCAGAAGGTTGGCATTCTTACTAAATATTTAATATTTATACAGCTAGTAGTGCATTTGTCCAAAAAGCCATTCAAGAATATTGCGAGCACAAAATGGTGTTAGAATGGATAGATATATGAATATAGTTTGTTTGGAAAGTATTCTAATATTTTCATCAGAAGTGCCAAGTATTTGTAGACAATTTTGGAATATGCTATAGAATAAGTGTGCAATTTTTTAACTAATTCGTAAACAATTCACTTGTGTTATTGCTAAGGTGGAAAAGAAAATTTAAAGGTAGAAAAATGAATCTTTAAGTTAATACTAGAAACAACGCGCGGCGTTACCGCGCGGCCTCATTGGATGGAACCAGTTACATAGGAGCATAGATCAAGTATTGATTAATTTTTTAGCAGGCAGGGTGTCTAGCATTTTGAGGCAGTTTGTTATGCATTTATGTTGCTACGGACCCTTTTTTTAAACAATGTTTTATAATCTGGAGATTAGCGATTATTTGTAGGCGTAATAGAATACGCAGTAGGTGTCATGGAGTATTCATTTTTTTTATAATAAAGAAGAGGCGGAAAATATTTAGATACGTTCTAGATTTGTTTTAGTGTATTTACGAATTTTCTGGAATTTATTTGCAAAGGAAAAGGGTCTACGTTGTGTGTTTTTGAAAATGATCATACAGTACCAAAAAAGGATTTTAATATTTAGGGTTTTTTTTGTGGTAGAGTTATCGGAGTCGAAGGTAGGATGGATAAAGTATAGATTTTGTAAATTTATCGGCGAAATGCGAACGAGAAGAATCTAGAATTTTTTTTTATGACAGTGAAGAGTTCTAGTTTATTTACGAGGTTGCTTCTAGTTTGTTTACGTTTTTTTTGAAATTTTCTACAAACGAGAAAGAGTTATTTTGATGTTCCGGGTACGTTTCTTGTGTGCGCGTAGCAAAGATGCTTGAATAGTGGTAAACATGGGTAAACAGTATTTTAACAGTAGATAAACCGGAACCACGAAAACGATTTTTCACATGATTCGAGCCGTCCAATCAAGATCGGACGGCCCGGGATTTACAGGTAACGTGACCATCGTCACCTACGCGAGCTTGGCTCGCGTTTAGATATATAGAGATATTTTTTTGTTTGGAAGTTTAACAAATCTGAATTACTTAATTTATAATCATAAATTTTGCATTGCAAGCTCGAGTTCTGAGTCAGAAATGTGAGTTAATTAGAAAATGACTTGTAATGAATAAGAAAGTTTTGAGTTCAAATTTCTAATAAAATGGTGGAATTCATAAAACGAAAATACAATGTGATCTATTTACTCTACCATGAATGTCAGTAATTGTAGGCCTTGTACAGCAGGGACCTAAAGTGCGTATATGATTGGCAAAATATGTTGTCAAAACCACATTTTTAGTGAACACATGAAACCAGGCTGATTCGCGCGCTCGCTGTGCGTGCGTAGGGAGGAGGAAAAGATTGAATAGCACCAAATAGCGGTCGAAGCCCGGTGGAGCAAAAAAAAAAGAGAAAAAGAGAAAAAAGAGAAAGAACAGGGGGCCATAGCCCGGAGGAGCAAAAAAAAAAAAAGGAAAACAAGTGAAAAAAAAGTGAACAGTAGTGGAAGGGCTGAGGAGGCCGGGATTCCTGGGTGGTTAAAGGAAGTAGTTATTCAAATATTATATTTTGGTCATTATTTTTTTTTAAGTTGGCGCATCAATAGTCCATCTATATTAAGTAATTACATGTAAAAGTGGAGATTAAAAGTCGCTCAAATGAAAATAACAATTTTTAGATGGAATTTTTATTTTTGTATGATTTTTCTAGTTTGGGTTTACGTCTCAACTTTTGCATGTGAATAATATATAGATGCACTATGGATACACCAAGTTTTCAAAATTTTGAGTGGCCAAAGTACGTTTTTTTAACATGGAAGACTCTCCCTTACTCATAAATTGACGCCAAATCGTTAGCAACTGGTACACGAATACCACCCAGACTCAAACTTGCCCTTAGGGCGGCAAGGCTATCAGCTACCACGTTACAAGAACAAAGGATGTGATTTACAGCATGGGAAACAAAATTACTAGCTAGCAAGTCCTTCAGCTCCCAAATCAAGCCACCCGTGGATCAGCGAGCAAGTCCTTCAGCTCCCAAATCAGGCCATCGTAATCCTTAGACTTCACTGCTTGCACCACCATGGATGCATCTATTTCGAGGATCACATTCTGAACCCCCAAATCAGCCGCTCTTTTGTATGGCTGATAGACAGGCTATAATCTCAGCATGAAAGGCTTCCCCTACATGTTCCAGCTTTCCATAACCGGCACTGATTACACCACCATCATTCACGAATCACAAAGCCCCAACCTCCAGATCACACATTGGCAGAAGGCTCCATCACAGTATATCTTGACAGTATTTTCCGGCAGCGGTGTCACCCCAAAATTTCCAATCTTTGATTGTGAATAGAAAACACTGAATAAAACAAATGTTTTAAATATTTGTATAAAACTTGACAAGACTAATTTATATTTTTGAAAATTATAGGAAAAATGTGAATTTTTAGAGTTTTTTAATTTTTGATGGGCACTTGGATGATGCAATGTATGCTTATTGCTTCACTTGGTGTTGTGAGTAAAAATTTTCAAAAAGCGTTTAGTAAGTCGTTTATCTTTCTCTGTCTTGTCTCTATCTTTTCTGTAGTAAAATCCTAGCTTCTTGATCTTAATCTTAGTGTTGGAGTTTTTCAAGATACTTTTGTTCCGTTCCAAATCACTCCTTTGAGTTCGTCGTCCATTAACTATCTGTGAGAACATCCCAGGAGTCTTTCTAGCTTTCCTGGAATTCTTTCCCACTTTTTTACAAGCACAATCTAATTTATAGATGCACTAAAATATCTTTTCATAAGCTCCAAATACTTCATTTGGGTTCCTCATGTTTTCAAAATGTCATTGAGAATTTTCTCCGAATTTTCAAAGCTTCCACATTATTTTCACGGCTTGAAAAGCAATTCTAGACTTTTCTGGAATTATTTTATTCATGAAATTAATTAATTCCGAAAATAATAAAATCTCTATACTTCCACCAACCCTCAAAGCCCATGCACAACAATCCTAATAAATCCTAAAAGCCCATGTCTTTATTTACTAAGGGCTTAAATGTTTATTTATATCTATTAGTGGAGGTGGAAGGTACAACATCAATTAGTACCATACTGCTAATTGATGTAGAGGTGTAGAGTTCCCCTCCCTATATATATGCACCAACTCTGAGAGGCCCTAGTTTGGGAATCTCTAATTAGATTTTTCCTCCTTTCATTCAATAGCTTGCCATCGCTGAGGCGCTCGGCAGCCGTGACATGTCTTGTGTGGTGTGCCCTGCTTTTCCCAGAGCACCAAAATTGTATCTCTCATGTGCCCTAGCTCAGCATCAACCATGGATCGCCGCCTCCCGTGCCTACGTGCCATCCATCGCCCTCGCCTCTCAAGCTTCTGGAGCACTCCCTTCATGGGGAGATCAATCCATTGCCATTAACTTCATCTCTGGCAGTGCATGCAGACCATACATCGTTTCGGTATGTTGCTGTGCCTGGCCTGCCGATCTACCATCTACTGTTGCCTGTGCCGTGCTCATCATCTCTCATCTGTTGTGCCGAGCAGAAGCATGCAAAGCCATCATGCATGCCTGGACAGCCACGTACGGCACGTGCACCAACAACACATCCATCCTTCATGTTTTGCCTTTAATCCATTTTATCTACTGTATGGTCTTTTTGTTCAAATGATTAGCTATCAGCGTACGTATCTGTTGGATTGTTTTGCTCTGGCAATATCCAGCAACGTGATCACATAGACGGAATCAGATGGTAGCACACGAGATAGAGATTTATACTGGTTCGGGGCGCGGTGCACGCTACTCCCTACTCCTCCAATGGTGCGACTGCTCTTGTATTCATATGCTCAATTACAGGGGCTGTTGCTCCTAGTTACGAAGTAGATTGGAATAGGTGAAAGATGGATCCTGAGCCCAAAGTCCCTACCTTTCTTTATATAGGCAGGAGAGGTAGGATTACCGAGAGGGTGATCGGGTTGAGGGATTGGGTTCCTAGTTTGTTACATGATATGTGCACCAAATTGATCCTAGCTATCGTTCATATATGCCCATCTTGGTTTGCCTTGATCTCCACGTTGGTCGATCGCGTCAGCCCTCGTGGGCTTCCTCCTTGACGGCCGCTGGGCTGATAGCTCGGTGATGGTCACATATATGGGTGGTGTAGGTACCCCTGTCCCATATATCTGACAATAGCCCCCGTATGACTTAATGATAAGCTAGCATGTAGCTCTAGCCCTCGGGACATCACAATTCCCCCTGCAAGTTCTGCATTGTAAGTACCAGTGAGCACTTTCTGGTTGCCAAAGTTTCGAGCAATGCAACTAGATATACCCAAGTATTTGGGGAGCTAGTATATCGTCGTTCGAGTACCAAGAGCATTTCTTGGGTAGTGAGAATCTTCTTTAAGCCTCGAGTGCGGCGGCAGTACGCCGTACATCAAGGAACATGGTTCCCTAGCAGCTGTAAGTGCCTGACTCGGGTGGTACACCTTATATCGAGAAACATAGTTTCCTAGGCGTAGCCGTCGGGATGTTGTCAATGTCACATTTGGGTGGTGGCACCCGATAACCGGAAGCGTGGCTTCCAAGATGTTCGTAGGCGCCATGTTAGGGTGAAAACATCATTGTACTTGGGAAATTAGTTCCCAACGCATTCCGATGTATAGTTAGTGGTTGCACATCATTAAGTCCTAACCATTGAGCATTAATGAGGATGGGGTAGATGCACCTCTATCACTTGCATGTCACTATGCCAGTCGATTTTATGGTGACCTAACATAGGCCATTTGTTAGCAGACACTAAGTGTGTCACATTTTTCTTCGAGACCCATTATGTAACGCGATCCAAATTTTTGTCAGCCTCATTAGTGGAAGAACGAGGACATTGTTTCAGAGCCCTGAGGCCAATATAACAGTCTCCCGGGTCAAGATCCACTCTGGGCGAGTAATGAACATGTGAGTAGCTGTGGGCAGTTGTGCATATTACTCCTCGAGATGGTAACGGGTAGAACAAGTGAACGTCCGCTATCACTGAAAGAAAGCGGCAGGACAAAGCCTGACTAGCAGGGGCATGTGATAAAACTCTTTAGATTCCAGGAGCTCGTACTTTGGTTACAGCCATGGGTTAACCAATTTTCCTGTTTCCCACAAAGGGGCACACATCCGCTGAAATAAGGTACTTCGAGCTCGTTCGGGTATTGGGAGATTTATATGACACCGAGTGTCAAAGGTTTTAGGGTCGGACTGGCAACCCTCGAGAATACCCCCTGACTCTAGTAGGGGCAGGGTCGATACTGAATGAGTCACTACCACATACACCTGCTGTGAGGGTGAGCCAGGCCAAGTACATGATCTGAGTGTCAGATGACTCGCCAACATCGGCTCGGGTGATGGTGCGTCAGGGATTCCGACCATTGGGTCCCATGGCCTCTATGGTAATGCGGATGGGTTCCTTCTCGATGAAGCTGAGGTGTCGATTTCGGCGGCTCGTCTCCCTATGTGTTTATCTCAAAAGCTGTGCTTCTCGAAGGTCATGGGGGTGTAGTCGGGCCTTAACTCCCGCTTTTGCTCTTCGAGACTGCTGGGATTTCCATCGACCATGTGCGTCCTCTGCCTATAAAATAGAGGAGGAGAGAGGGGTAGTTAGTATACTGCATAGTAGCCTTTGCGTGCTCACCTTCCTTTGCACATCACATCTCTTGCCATCATCAAATCTTGCCTTCCATCCATGGCCGGAGAGAAGCGTTCATGGGAGGAACCAGAGGAGGGGCCTGCCAACAGGGGTGTGGCCCCTTCCGCTCGGGCCTTTTACTTGGGCTTGATGGGGTTCAGGTAAGGATAGATCTATTGTTGACTTCGTAGGGAGGAGTCTGATGCGTCTTCTTGGTGTAGCGTTTTCTCGTCAGCTTGCTCGATGCCGTGGCAAGCCACCATCCAGGAGGCCTTGTCGCCATCTCGTCCTCTAGTGATGCGGCTGCGTCGTTGTTGGGCTCACCTTCCTCTTTCGATCATGAAGAGCCTGAAGAAGGTGAGCACAGCATCCACACCATGAGGGGGAACTGGCCATGATAGGACAGGCCCTCCAGGATGGATGCCGGGAGGTGGAAGAGCTAAAGGAGCAACTCTCAGTGGCCAACGTGAAGGCCACCAACGTGGCAGCCCATGCTAAGCTCACCGGTGAGTTGAACTCCACTGCGTTGTTTGCAGAATTACTTCTTGACTTAGAGTGGTAGGTTTTGAATCTTCGCCTCTTTCAGCGACGCAGGAGCAGTTGAGCGCTACCAGGCTTTAGTGACGAATCTTCACCGGGCCAACGAGGAGTTGGTCGATAGACTGGTGGAGGTGACTCATCTGCGTGATGAGTCAGCCGACCGAGCACGTGGTGGTGTTGCCATGGCATGGATTAATAGCGACTGGTATGTAGCGCTGGAGGGGGCGATAAAAGCCGCCATGGACTTGGTCCAACTGGTGCGAGTTAGGGTGGTGATGGTGCATGGCGTTCGCCATGGGGCTGCAGTGGCCCTTGCTGCCGCCCACCTTCGTCTCCAGCCGGGGGTCAACCTACGTGCGGTGGCGCCTGGGTTCCCGTTGAGGGCCGAAGTGCCTAGGGGCATCGATGTCGGGTGGCTGATAGCCGACTTTGGTGTCACCGCTAACGCCATTGCCACAGTTGTAGACATAGAGCAAGTCATCGAGGACACCCCTCATTGAGGTCGGGTCCTATTGGTTTGCTCCCTATAAAATGCTATATGAATAAAATTTTGATTTGTAGACTAGTATTACTTCTTTGCAAACCTTGAGCATGTAATGGTTGTGTGGCGGTAGTAGTAGCCCCCGAGCACTCGGGTAGGTTAGTATAACATATCCGAGTGCTGACACTATACAGACCATAGCAACTGGTTTGACGTGCTTGTTTGTGCAAAGCTCCCGAGCATGTCGATGGGTCATCGACTGGCTAGTATGACATTATTCGGGTGGCGATTATGCAACATTGCATAGAACTTTTGAGCGTAGCCCCCTGAGACATTTTTTAGGCAGGTGTTTCCTTAGTTGTCTGGGGCGTATGACCCTTTTGTGCGTAGCAACTTTAGAATATAGGTGTACTATATTTCTTCTTGAAGGAAGAAGATGGCAAATAGTGCGTATTAATAGCACTGTTGAAGCTTGCCTTGTTGTCTTTGATCGTCCCTCGCTCGGGGCTAACCCGAGCTTTATTGTGGCAAGCACCGTTGGTGCTTTAGGCCTTGGTTGCGGGGTCATCCTTGGCAGCTAAGTTCTCTTTCCCTTCCCCTAACTTTGCTTCTTTGGGCAAATCAGGTACCTTTTGTGGCACTAGGGTAGCCGGCGGAGCTAAGACCATAGAGTCAGGAAGTAAGATGTTGGTCGATGTTTCTAGCATGAGCCAGTGCTCTAGAGATTAGGGTGAGTGTCGGGGTGTTTTCGAACTGGCCTCCAGTTTATTCTCGTCAGTGGGCTTTGACTCATCCAGAATCAGATCCCGTTGAGCCTATTCTACAGCCAACCTCTCGCATTCATAATGGTCTTGAAAGCTACTCGCGACAGTGATGACACCGCATGGGCCCGGTATTTTGAGCTTGAAATAGACATAGCTAGGGATTGCCATGAATTTGGCGTAGCAGGGTCTCTCGAGGATAGCATGGTAAGGACCCTCGATGTTTATGACTTCAAAGGAGAGTGTCTCCTTGTGGGTAGTGTACCTAGTCACCGAACGTGATAGAAAGAGTGATTGTGCCGAGGGGTGTAACCCGTCGTCCGGGGACGATCCCATGAAATGGAGAATGCAAGGGTCATAGTTTTCTTGCCTCGATGTTTAGCTTTTCAAATGCACCCTAGTAAAGGATGTTTATGCCACTTCCTCCGTCCATCAGGACCTTCATCATTTTGATGCCTCCTACGACTGTGCCGACAACCAGAGGGGATCAACCAGCCTCGATAACATGATCAGGGTGGTCATCCCTGTTGAAGGTGATCAGGCACTCCAACCATCTTAGATAAACAGGAACTGTAGGGGCAATGGCAAAGATGAGACATTGGGTTACCTTCTCGCGATGGCAGTCCTCGTAGTCCTGTGGTCGTCCAAAGATGATCATGACACCCTCGACGTTAGGGTAGCCATCTTTGTCATCTTCATTAGCACTGTCCTTCCCCTTTTTCGGGTGGCCGCCTTTCGCCTTGTCCTTGCCAGTTGTTTGATGATTATTAAAAAATAATCATGTGTGACAAAACGAATATGAAAATATATTTATTCGAAGTGTAATATGTCAAGACTATTTATTTCACCGTGGCTGAGCCTATGACCTGTGGGCCTACGCCTTCTAATATTGCCAGACTCATTTTTTTAGAAGAGTTTCTGGGTTGGATATTCATCTTCCGTCGTGTGGTTTCTAGAAGAATAAAAAAAGGAGAAACGGGAGATGAAGTTGTTTAATAAACAATCGCATACAATTGTGACTCGATTGAACTGCTGGCCCACATGTTACTGATGTGAACTCTCACGTAAAGAGTATATTAGGCTGGAGATGGAATCTTGGCCGATGCTGGTTGGAACACGTACGAGAAATTGATCGGAGAAAGAATCATGCGAGCTGTTAATGGATCTAATCTAATCACGTTTGCTTGGGTGAGGGGCAAACGTCAGGTCTCCTGCCCCTATATAAACCAGAGTCCTGGCCAACACCGGGGCTTCGGTTCCACGTATCCACACATCCACGCTAATAAGCCGCCGCCGCCTGCAAGTAGCTAGCAGCGAGTCGCCGAGAAGCAAACCAACGCCAGCAAGTTGCCGGTTCTTGCTGCCGCATCTTACACACTCACTTCTGCAAGTTCAACTCCGATCATGTCCTTCTGTGTCGGCTGTCACGTTTTCTGGTGAGCATCTAATCTGATGCGTTAACAAGTTCAGATGAGCATAAGCAATTGCTCATAAGATGCATATACTCCGAGCTAGTTATTGGCTCTATTATTTCTATGATGGCAGAGATGTCGTATTGGCCTGTTGAGATTACTTCTCACCGAGCTCGATGATTTGATAAGATGCGTGACACGGCAACGCCTCGCTTGTCGCAGCGCACGAGACGGGAAACCCCGCTCGTCGTGATAACAAACATCAAGATGCGTGAGACGGGAACGCCCCGCTCGTCGCAGCGCACGAGATGGGAAAACCCCGCTCGTCACAGCGCGCGAGATGGGAAAACCCCGCTCGTCGCGATGATGAAAGACATGCGAGACGGAAAAACCCCGCTTGTCTCAATGAAGCCCGCGCGAGACGGGAAAACCCTGCTCGTCATGATGATGAAAGACGTGCGAGACGGAAAAATCCCACTCGTGGTGACAAAGCCGCGCGAAACGGGAGAATGGCCCGCTCGACGCGATGACGATGATTACGCCGTATGAGTCAGGAATTACCCGCTCATCTGCTCCTTTGATTTGGTTCCATTCTCATTAATGACAAGCTATGTGTTGCGGGCCTTATGTAAATTGCTACTGAAATTTCTAAAAGAAGTCTCATGGGCATATATGTGTGCGCCATATACTTCTGGGAATTTTTCCATGCGTGGCTGTGACCGGCATATTACTTTATTAATAGTGAGCTTCAGAGCTTCAGCTGTTCTTAGTGTTCGTGTTTACTATTGTGCAATGCTAGAAGACTATTATTCAGCTAGCAAGCATCATCTAAATGCTATGTCAATGTTGCAAGTCGCGACATAAAATTTATCATATGTTTAGTACCAACGAGGCTAGACGGAACTCTGACTAGATGCCGACGAGACGAGGTCACTAATCCATTCACACGTCCCAATTAACGGGATCGAACACATTGTTGCTGGGCACTGACGAGGCAAAGGCAACTGACACACGTCCGTGTTAATGAAGGCCGGCGTACATGACTGGGCACCGACGAGGCAAAAGTCATCCCCTTCATCAACAATATGTTCCGTTTTTACTCCGACGTGGTGATGGCGATGTCACGACCGAGCTTCGGTGACATAAAGCCACCCATATTGTTACTACGCCATATATCGCATATGGCTGACGATGATCAAATCAATACTTGACGACCATAAAGCGCAGCTTAATCGGAGGTTTTCCACAAGCTCATCTTGCGGATGTAATTAATCGGACGCGCTCAACAAGCCCTGGGAATCGGCGAACTACGCAATTTTCCTAAGTCAGACCTCTCCTTAAGCATGACGCTAAAGACGGAAGAAGACGTTTTTTCGTTGATCATGTATTTTTGTATATTCAAGAAAGAATTAATAAAACATGTGGTTCTCGAATGTGTACATGTGTATGTCTTGCATTATATTATTTTATTTATATGTCTTCATTCGGTTTTCGACCAAACAAAATGGCACACCCAGTGGGACCCGATTCCTCTCCCATCTTCGCTGCGCTTCAATGGTCGTCATAAAAAAATGATCGCTCGTTCATGATTGTCATATATGATTGGACGGTGCTCACCGTGAAGGCACGCCTCCTGGCTGCTGCACGAAGGAAAAGCAATAATGCTTGTTGCATGGGTAAAAAAATGTCTGGCATGCTTATGCGTTGCAGGCTCATATATACATATACGCACAAAAGGGCCGATCAGTGCCTACTTTGCGTGCCTAGTTCACCCCCTACGCTGGGTTCCAAAGAAAAAGAAATTAAGCACGGCTTGCTGATCAAAGCAGCCGGAGCCTTAAAAAAAATAGATGAGCGCACCGTGTATATGTTTGTTATATACACGTGAAGCTTTAGAAAAATATACGTTCATCCATACGAATTTAATTGCATGGTGTACTAATTGAAGGATTCCCCCTCGTAGGTGAGTCCTTCCCTGCCGTCACCATTGAGGAGGCGATGAAGTTCTCTCCTGCTCCATGCCTGATTCGTTTCGGCACTCACGCTCCCATGGCAGTCTTCACCCACGGAGACAAGAAGTACTACCATCCCACACAAGATCCTGCACAAACTCAAGTCACAGAATCGAAGAAAGCGCGCAAGCGTGCGGCTGCTAAAGCCAGGAAAGCAAGACAGACTGCTGTCACCAACGCCCGGGAACTGCTGAGGAAGCCCGAGGTGTTCTCGGATGAACCGGAGCCGAGCTGTCCAATCACCGACGCCAAAGTCCTCGAGGCACTTAACGACGCCTCTTACTCCTTGTCCTGGTCGATGTGCAATGCACGCTCCAGGAACAACAAGAACACTCTTCGCAACTACCGAAGGAAGCGGAGCGACATCAAGAAGCTCCATGCTGAAATAAGCGCTCATGTTGTCAGGAGCACGACACTCAAACAAAAGTCACACATCTTTGAGTTCGTTGACGTTGTGAGAGAGCCTTACGTGCTATCTGTAAAGGCCCAGAGGCCTAATGAACTGAAGAAGCTTGTTAGGCAAGCTATTATGAATGAATTCTGGACACGCACATTAAAACGTGCTGCCAAATTTCCTGGGCGCGGAATTGTATCTCGCGCTCAAAATATTCTCCTTCACTCACCAACGATGGTTGCATCATACCATGCCACGGTTGATTCTAGCCCTGAGGAAAATAAATTTGCGGCACTAAAGAATGAAGTTCCGGCGCCTCATGCAAATACACCACCGGCCGATCAGCTCCAGCAGCAATTTCAGCAACTGCAAGATCAAATGAAGGAGTTGCAGAAGCAACTCCAAAGTCGCCAACCAACTGCATATACAGGGGGTGGTCGAAGGCCTGTCTCTCCTGTCCGTAACTTCCAAGAAGCAAGGCCATTCGCACGAACTAGTGGCAGGTCTAAGTACCAAGGCCCTGGTCGTTATGGTCATGCTCCTGAATCTTCTCAACAAGCTGGTAGCAGGCACTACGCCGGGAAAAAAATTGGGAACGGACGGGTCGTACCTGGCGCTGTGCGGTCTCCCAATCAGGACGCGACACGTGGATGAGACTCAACCGGCTCGCTTCGCCTCCTAGCAGGCCAGCACGCAACCCACCCGTTTCGCTTCGCCTCCCAGCTCGGCTCGTCACGGGTGCAAGCTCTGCTCCAAGCGCTCACACAAGCCCAGGTCGTTCCTGAGTTGTGTGCCAACAGCCAACAATAACGCCGTCTTTTTTGGATCACGAACACCACCATCCCTCAACAACTAGTTGGTCACGGCCGCCGCTGTCACACGGTAACGAGTGATCACGATCGGAAGTTTCTCATTCAAAGAGGAAAGAAGCACCATCACGGTAGCGTGCAGGCAGGTTGCAAGCCGCGCGGCCATCAATTGCATAGCAGGCACCATAGAGGTTAACCCTGCCCTCAATGGTGATGCTACTGTTGATGTTCCAAACGCTGATGCCCCTACAACAATGGGTTTTTCAAGATGTAATATGCACATTGATCTGAAATACATATGGCATTTTGAGCCATTTGTAATACATATGGCATGGTAATTGCATTACTGGCATTGTAATTGCATTACAAAAATATGAGACCCATTGTTTGTTTGAAAAAAGTATATGTCCTTCAGAAGTTCAGATATCCCAATTTTCAAATTTCTGTCATTCCAGGCATCACAGTTGGCAAGAGAGCACAAGTAGGTAAATTTAGGACCTTAGTTCTAAAACTTCACACTGTCAATTGTACTGACAAAAGAAGTCTGAAATAGCAGTGCACATAATAAAAAGTTACTGCAAAGTGGCATCTTAATCAAGACACCAGAATTACATGTTTTCATCGAAATTTAACTTTCTAGCTGACGAGGACATTGCGGCATCTTGCTAAACTCCGAGTAAAAGATCTGTATAGCCTCCTTGTATGTAAGATGCAGATATGGCAGAAGATTGCGCAAACATAGAATTTGCCATGTCTTGCATTGTGGCAGAAGCATATCCATCAGCACTAGTACCATCACTGTCACCACCATCAAGGTCCTACATCATACACATGAAATTGTTATGAACAATTTCCTGTAAGTAAATAAAAATAGGAAAAGGGAATAATGAATCAAATTGATGACTTACGATTGGTTGGTTCAGATCAGCACTTTCATCTCTATTTTCTGTAACATTATTTGTATCTCCTATAAGAAGAGATTAATTTAAGAAAAAATTGTATAGTAGTAACGCTGGAAACAAAATCAGCCAGAAAGAATAGTTAGAAGTAGTACCTTTCTTCTTAGCACTTTTCTTCTTCTTCCCTGTATTTTTTTCAAGTATGTTTGTGGCCCGTTTTTTCTTTGCCCCTTTTACCACCTCAGGAATTTTAAACGATATTTTGCCTTTCAATGAGTCTGTTGCGCAGTTAGTCGAAAGTGGGGGAACCTCATCAGATTTCTCTTTCATCTTGCTCAGAGAAGCATCTGCTTCCAAATCTAATTTTTGCATGCCTTTCTCTAAATCATGAAGAAGTTCTTTTGACAGTGAACACTTCAATGCTATGGATGTCGCCATTCGTGAGATACGTGCAGCCCACGTTTTGTTACTTTCGCTCACACTTTCTTGTTTGTCAACATAGAATCCTCTTTTTGCATATTTTGTCCATCTTCCCATTATATATTGCGGTGGCAAAACAAAAACATTATTTGCATAAAAGACCTTCAAGGCGTGCTTGCACAATATCCCTGCAAGATAAATAGTCAATTATACCGGTTCATATTATATTAGAAATTTACGGTAATTGAAAATTGTGTGTACATACCTATACATTCAAACTTTCAGCAAGAACATGTAATGGTCATATCAACAGTGCTGAACTGAACCGTTGCACCACGATTAGAGTGCATATGTGTAACCTCATATGTTGAGATTGACCCATCAGTTTGTAACAACTTCCAAGCAAATGAAAATTGTTCTTTAAACTCTTCCTCAAACTCAGAATACATCCTCCTTGTATATGATTCAGCCGCAGTCTTCAACATGGGTAAATTTGGGATGTAAGTAACCGGGGTTTTTCATCGTGAATTAAAATCTGCATCTAACTTATTTTCACGAAGACTAGCGGAAACCTTATCGCATTCTGCAAGGAGTTCTGAAAGTCCAAGTCTCCTCCGAAATCTTTTCTTAAATACATTATTCATACCTTCGCTCCTTTGAGTCGAGTTCATATCAGCCGTAAAAGAGTCACGGTAGACAGCAGCCCACATTTTCCTCAAACCATATAAATTTTTCATCCATTGGTTATCCTCAAGCCCATACTCAGACAATAATTCATTCCACTTCTGGATGAAAATAGCTTCGGATCTTTCTTCGTAGACACATCTCTTAAAATCTGGTAGAAACTTATCAGGATGCTTATGAATTACATGCCCCAAATGTTTAGCAGCATTAACATATATGTGAAACATACAAAGACGATGGCTGGTATTTGGAAATACATAAGCAATTGCTCCTGCCATGGCTGCATCTTGATCAGTGAAAATCATGCTTGGATGCTTGCCTGACATGGCTTGTAGGAAGGTTTCAAAGAGCCAAACAAATGATTCAATAGTCTCATTAAATATCAGCGCAGCCCTAAAAATTATTGTTTGCTTGTGATGGTTGGTTCCAAGGATTGGAGCAAAAGGCATTTCAAACTTATTAGTCTGAAATGTGGTGTCAAATGACACGGCATCACCAAAGCATGCATAATCCATGATAGATTGACCATCCACCCAAAAGAAATTAGCTATCCTACCATCTTCTTCATCTATTTCAAGCGCATAAAAAAATGTAGGATCCTCTATTTGTTTATTCTTCAAGTATTCCAACAATGTTTGCGCATCATTGGATTCCAAGTACTTCTTGCGTTCACGACCAATTGCATTATTGCAGTCCATCCTTGATAACGGCACTTTGTCAGCTCCTCCGTAAAACTCCTTCATGAACTCGTACACCTGGGCTGGCTTCATCCCGGCTTCTCTAATCTGACCAATTAGCACCCTGTCTGCTTCTGTAACACGCCGTTGGAACCTCAGCTTGTGCGACTTATTTGGACTAGCAAGATAATGATTGTGATCAAGTACAACCTTTTGCACTGTCCAAATTCCCTCTTTGCTAACACTGAACTGAACACGAGCATCACAACCTGTCCTTGTAATATCTTTGTCTGATGACTTGTTTCGTCGATATCCTTCGTTACTGCAAACTATATGTTTTTGATATACAGTTTTATCTTCTCGGAGCTTTGAATGACTCTTTCTAATACTGAACCCAGTTTTACCAGCATAGATGTTATACATCTCATAAGCTTTCTCCTCTGAAGGAAAAGCCATACCAACTTCAGGAATGATCAAAGCTTGTCCAGTTTTATCAACCTCCTATTGTACAATGTGAAATAAATTAAAGTTGCAGTAATAAATGCATAACGTGATTTTTTTTCATGACTATCAAATATCGCATTCCATACCTCAGGTGCTTCTTGAGCCACAGGTTTCAGTAAGTCCTGAACAGATGTAGTCGCAAGCAGTGTGGACTGTGATTCAGTCACTGTGGACAGCAACATGGGTATGGTAGTTTCATTGAAGTTTCCCTGAACAAAAAATCATATCCAGACGTTCTGACAATTGTACCATTGAAAAAAAATCCGGCACAAAGCCATCTGACTGTACATGTATAGAGATGTATACGTACCTGCAGTGGATCATTGAAGTTGGTGTCTGAGGAATTCACTTCGGTTGTAGGGTCATCAGCTTTTGGAACATCAACAGTAGCATCACCATTGAGGGCAGGGTTAACCTCCATGGTGCCTGCTATGCAATTGATGGCCGCGCGGCTTGCAACCTGCCTGCACGCTGCCGTGATGGTGCTTCTTTCCTCTTTGAATGAGAAACTTCCGATCGTGATCACTCGTTGCCGTGTGACAGCGGCGGCCGTGACCAACTAGTTGTTGAGGGATGGTGGTGTTCGTGATCCAAAAAAGACGGCATTATTGTTGGCTATTGGCACACAACTCAGGAACGACCTGTGCTTGTGTGAGCGCTCGGAGCCGAGCTTGCACCCGTGACGAGCCGAGCTGGGAGGCGAAGCGAGCCGGGTGGGTTGCGTGCTGGGAGGCGAAGCGAGCCAGTTGAGTCTCATCCACGTGTCGCGTCCTGGTTGGGAGACCGCACAGCGCCAGGTACGACCCGTCCGTTCCCAATTTTTTCCCTACACCACTAGCTATCGTCCTCAAAATGAACAGAAGACACTAGCACCATGGAGGGATTACCCTCCATGCCCGTTTCATCACTCGAGACAGGCTCCATTGCCCCCTCGCTGGAATTCATGGGCACGCCAAGAATGGCAACCAAGAGATTTTGAAAGAAACCAATATCGTGCTAAAGAGCAACAACATGAGCATGTTACAGGTATACCACCCACACAACAAAGGCACGCTTCGCAAGAGGAGCCACGCCCGAAGGCCGCACCTACACAGGTGGTGTCTTCGTCAGGTCCTCAAGTGAACTCATCACTATTGCCGACTCCGGCAATTCCACCTAAAGCTCCACGGCCTCCTACAGCTAATCAACGCAAACGTGAAAACTGTAGGAGGAATCGACGTGCCATGTACCAAGAGCTTCAAGATCTAGTACTTGGCAGCGTGCATGTTCGGTTTCTCCCCGAAGGGCAAGTTCACCCCTTCTATGACAAGTTTACACTCCGCCTCTCGCCTACTTTACTCCAAAATGAGAGATACAAATATCTCATGGATCGCCTTGTGCCAAGACCACGACAACTACAAGGGGAGGAAAGCCCAAGTGCAGCCAAAGAAGAGAGCCCTTCACTCCAACCCTCCACAAAGGGACCCTAGGAGGAATCAAAGCAAAACGATATCACTATGAAAGAGCTCCATAAAGATGTCCCGCAAGAAAAGACACGTCCACCATCTCCAATGAAGGGGACCGAGCAAGCTGTGTTGACTGCTCCCCAATCAGGAGAGCGGTCCAAAAAAATGCAAATGGAGGATAGGGAGCATGGTTCTACCTCTCGTATTCATATGGCCTCGTGTGGCACTATGACCGCACATTCTGAACATGAAGATGACCGGACTTGGGTGCCTTCACAAGTTACTCATGATTTCTCGTATCCTTCGGATGAAGAGATCGTGCCTAACCCCAAAGCAACCTTTTTTAATGGGTTGCTCCCAAAAGTACACCACGGTTTCAAAGGATCCGATAATCGAGAACGGGAAGACATGTCATCAGCTCTGTGCTTCCCTATTACTTCTGGTGGCTCTAAGTCTGAGGGAGAATTATCCCCACGTGCTTACAATGACTTGCGGTCGCAACTCCCTCAAAATCCTGCCTCTTTAGAGAGGATGGCACGGCATCCGGGTGCCTTAACTCGCTTAAAAGGCATTGCTACGCAAAAAATTAAAGGCACTATGACTCCAGTGGATCAAGACATCAAAGATGGAGAGTCGGATGGTGAATCCAGCGTATCTCTAGAGCAGCACATGAGTTCTCCTTGTTATTGTGAACTCACTCATTCTATAGCTTCAGACGAGGAGAGTGAAGATGAAGTTCAGAACACCGTCCCGGTGCACATGGTCACGGATGAAACTCAAAAGCAAGGTGATCCTATTGATCCCAATGGGAAGGATGATACAGGCCATGCTGCACAGTCAAATCCCAAAACTAAAGATAAGACACTTCTTGAGGATCCACAATATGGAATGCCCCGGCACCTTTGGCCAGGGACGAGTGACCAGGGAGCCCATGACGGGTCGATTGATGAGAAGTTGCATATTCAGCAGTAGCAAATAAATAATTTGTCCCTCAAATTTGATCAACTTTTTGAGATCCTGACGAGTACTGGGCACGGGGTACCCCAAACTCCGAAGGTTGCGGTTGACCCACAAATAAATGAGCTAGAAGATGCAGGGCACACGCCCAAAACTAATAATGAGTTGCCCAAACCTTCGCCCCAATTACTGTTCACCTCACAGGGTGCGACAGCTAATGTTGCACCTCCCCCGAACACTTTGAAGAATTTTCACACTATCATTGAAGACCTAATAAATAAGAAGATGAGACAAGTGAATGCTGATCAATCCCTGCAATAGTCTGATTATGAGCTTGATAAGCCTTATGAGGCTTGGCATGATTTAGTGTCATTCCTAACTGGCTGGAATCCACCAAAGTTCCGTCAATTCGATGGAACGGGAGACGCACGGGAACACTTGTCATACTTTGAGGCAATGTGCGGCGACACTGCTCGTAGCCCGTCTCTCTTGTTATGACAATTCTCTAGTTCATTAACAGGCGCTGCCTTTCATTGGTATAGTCGCTTGCTAGTTGGCACCATACCCGACTAGAAAACCATGAAAGAATTATTCAAGGCGCACTTTGTATCAATGAAGAAAGATTTCTCAATAATTGAGTTAGCGCAAGTTCGCCAAAGACATGACGAAAAAATTGATGACTACATAGTCCGTTTTCGTAACAGTTATGTACGCCTTGCACGTGAGATGGATCCTGAAGATGCAATTGAAATGTGTGTCTTCGGCATTGAACAACATTGGTTGCTCGAAGTATCATGACGTGAGCCTAAGACTTTTAGTGCTCTTAGCTCAGCGGTAGCTGCAACAAAGCTAGAGTTTGAGAAATCACCTCAAATTATGGAGCTCTACAAGAATGCTGGTGCTTCTAACAATACCAGGAGGTTTAATACAACCTTCAATAACAACAATAATGGTGGCAAACAAAAGGTTCTAGTTGAGACTAACACCTCAAGAGTTGGAGGGTCAACACATCAAAGCAGCATGCCCATATTAGGCGCGTGGAATAATACTGGAGACAATACACGACCGTCTATTCAGGAGCTCCTCAGAAAGCAATACATCTTTCGTCGAGGGATGGTGCAACCCTTCTTCCAACAGGTCTTGGAGCAGGATTACATCACCCTTCCTGAACCTAAAAGACCAGAACAAGTTGAGATGATAGACAATCCTTTGTATTGCCCATACCATCGGTATGTCGGGCATATCATTGAAGATTGTGTTGCCTTTAAGGAATGGCTACAAAGGGCCATCGATGAGAAGAGGTTGGCCATCCCACCTGATGTTGTCCATCCAGATTTTCACACGGTAAATATGATAACTGTAACACCCCAGGTGTTTATCACCAATTAAGTAGTGGGTTTAAGCTCAAACATGATAGATTAATGGAGATGACAATGTCAAAGTCAAACCTATGGAAATAAGCCCTAACCTAAACTTGGATATTGCACCCTCGCTTACATATAGGCTCAATTAAAAGATATATGCTTGGGTGTTGCTATCAAAGTATCTTCACATGTCTCACCTCAATAACTATCTATATTGATCCCTGGAAAAGTTTCTTGAAGTTTGGAATCAAGAAGTCAAATGAAATGATAAGTCATAGTAGAGTTGGAAATTTTGAAGGAATGAGTCATATCTTGCTTGGATTGTTTTGTTTAGAGAATGAGAACATATGTCATCAACCAAGTCTTGCAACCTTGACCAAACAACTCCAATTGAACCCTACAACAACACTTATGAAAGGATCATGTGGAACAAGTGACAAGAAGATGACGCAAATCGGTTCCGAACCTCAAAACTAGGGTTTCTTCCGACGCGGTGTTGACCGAAGTGAAACTACTATTTTTGTTCGAGATATGAAGTTTAACCTTTAATGAAAATTGGAGTTTAGTTTGTATGCAACAAACTTTATTTTTTGGACCGCGTCCTGATCCCACCCCGAAGTGCTGTCAAGCTGATCACAGTGCAATTTTGACTCCTCCTGTGCAACCCTATGGTGGGAATTAATATCTCGCAAACCAGTGGAATTTGACTGAGCTCCTATAAGCAATGTTGTAGTACTCTCATAGCCCTACGCAGCGGTATAATTTGTTGGTCGAATTGTCATCTGGTTTAAGAGATAGAGGTGAGATTAGAAGAGTGGCAGACTCGTAAATACGTCGCTTTTGGATGGCAGTTTTGGAGGCGCTGAAACTTGGTGGCCGACATCGGAAAGGACCGAGCGCCGTGTGGCCTCCATGCCCGTGCATGAGCGCCACCTCCCCGGGTTGCTCTGTGTCGAGGGGGAGAAAAAGGGGATCGAGCCTGACCCTTCACTCGCTCCCTTCTCCTCTTTTCCTCGGTCTATTTCTCTCTCGCTCTCTCGTGCCAGAAGCCATGGCCGAGTCGGGCTGGAGCTCGCTGTTGCCGTAGCCCCTCCTTTGCCCCTCCTCTTCCAACACCAGCCACCCCTCTCCTCCTCCCTCCTGCCGCTGCTGTTGGCTGCCATCTGCTCCTTCGTCGTCCTGGGCCGCTATCTCACCGGAATCAAGCCGGCCTCCTCCGTCCCCTTCTCTGTTTTCCGTCGCTGTGAGGAAGAAGGACCATCTAGCGAGGCAGAAACTCTTTGTTGTGTTCACTTTGCAAAAGTGCTAGAGACAAAGGATTTACATATAGGGGCTTACATGATTTGTGGAAAGTTTTGTGTTCACTCTGCATAATGTTTTCTTTTTTTTCTTTTTCGGAATTAGTATTACATTTAAATGGCTGAACTTTGAAAATACATAGTAAATGATAGAAAAATCGTAAAATAGCAAATGAGGACTTTTTGGAATCCTTGTGAAATTTTCTATGCAGTGGATCTATAATATGGAATGTTTTAGTTTAAAGTTTTAGCTGTAAAAATAGATTTATGCATCTAGGTTTTGAATGCTAGTTGGATCTGTTATTTTTAATAACTGTAAATATATAACTCCAAATGAAGTGAAATTTTTATGACGTGTTACTCTTGTGATGTATGATGTCTAGTAAAAATTTCAAGATTTTAGGCTTGATAGTTTAGGAGCTATAAAAATAACAAATGCTATATGCTGCTTTGCTTCTATTCTGGACAGTTCTGCATATATGCATTGTTTGGCTTAGTTAAGTTATGAATCATGCCTTGATGACAATAAATGATTTGTAGTAATTTTCTTAAGCTTTTCAAAAAGCTAAAGAGCACAATTTTTGGTTAAGTATATGTTTAACTATAGTAGTCTAAAGTGCTGTAGCTGTTTCTGTCTAAACCCGGACGGGGTTGCCTTGTTTATAATGTGTGACCTAGTTAGTAGCACAATTAGCTCTAGATGTTTATAACAAAATTGTTTGCAACTTGTTAATGTTTCTAAAAAGTCCAGAACCATAATTATTGGATTTGTGAAACTCAAGTTATAACGGTTTAAAGTGGCATATCAGATTCTGTCCATATTTTGGACAGAGATGCAATTATTTAATTAATTGACCATGTTAACTGTAGAATCATCTTAAGATGATTACAAGAAAGTTGTAGGTAACTTTATAAGCTTTCCATAAAGTTGAGAATCATGTTTGTTGGAGGTCTAGAACTCCATTTATGCTTCTCTGAAGTTTCTATCAGTTTTCTGTCTATAATTGTACCATAGCTGTTGGGCTGCATGTGTGGTGTTACTCGTGCAACTAGTTTAATGGTGTAAATGATGTTTACTATGATTTTGGTAAATACAAAAGTTGTAGATAATTATCTTATCTTTCTTGTGTTAAATTTTCATGATCCCAGGTCTGATAGTTTAAGAGTTGCATGCTTAATAAGTCTACTGTCAGATTTTAATTACCTTCTGTGCAGACTTTAAAGATTGGCATGTTTGGTCATGATAACTTGGGAATCAGGTTGAGATGATTAAAGATGAAATGTAGATAATTTCATAAGCTTTCCAAAATATCTTCTTGCAAGTCATTTGGATTTGTGTAACTACAGTTATGCTTCTCTGAAGTTGCAATCAGTTTTATGTCCATGTCTGGATAGGTCTGAAACATCTACATGTTTGACCTGTTTAACTTTGTAATTAGCTTTTTATGTAAACATCAATCTTGTAGACAATTTCTATGGATTTTCATAAAGTCTTAGATCATCCTTGTGGGATGTTTGTAGCTTAAGTTATGTTTGAAACAAGTGACTGTTTGCTGCTGTCCAAATCTACTTGTATCTAGAATTGTTTGCTTCTACTTGCTCTTGTTTGTATGATTGCAAATGGTTACTTGGACACCTAGAGTTAAGGTAGCATGCCTAAAATGTTTTGCTAAATTGTGAAGTACTTGATCATGTATAGCTAGCTGGTTGTATGACATGCTTATGTGTGTATAGTGTAACATATGCTTGTTTAGTATGCTTGTTGCATTCCTTCATGTGTATTCTTTATGTTCATGCATCTGCATCTATGCAACTCATTTAGGTACGCTAGATGCACTATGTGGATGGCAAGATGTGGAGCTGAACCCAAAGATAGAGTTGGTGGATCCATCCCGAAGATAGAAAGATCGGACAAGTGCTAGATTGGAAGATGCTCGCCAAGCGAGTGTCATCTGACAACCACCGACTTGTGTCGGATCCCAGGCAAGCCCCGGAGCATTATAAGCCTCCTATCTTCAAAGCAATTAATTATATATATATATATGTTATAAGTATTGTTGCATTAAGTGGTAGGAGTTGGTTGGAAACCCTTGCTGCATTATATCATTCCTTGTCCAGATATATGAATCCTTGAATCCTACATAGACTAGGATCGAGTAGATGCTTAGCCCTGCTTTAAGCGGTAGAAGTCAGGTGATTTTCTGTCACCTGCGAGATATAGGGATATTCATATATGTCACGGTTGGCTATATGTGCTATCGTGGAATAGAACCATATGTTAATAAAATGAAATGAGACCGGGCGGGATGACGATAGTGAAGCAACAAGGCATGGAGGTCTTGGGTGTGGATCTATCCCCGTCTGAGTCGTTTAAGGACCGATTCGCTCTACATCCTTGAGTCATGTTGAACGCAGTCTAACACTTAGTTGGCCGGATAAGTCGTTCCGACCGCGAAGCCGAGTAATGTGATTCAGGCCGGGAATCGAATGGTAGGTTGCTTCTTGGAGGAGAGAAAGGATGTGCTTGGGGACATTGGCGTGAGACCAAGGGGGGTTAGAGTCCCTATCACCTGGCAGAGTGTCGCCCTTGGGGTCGCGACATCATTTGGACCCGTGATTCCTGAATCATATGAAAAGGTGGCCTGTGCGACCCTGGCAGGGGTCTACACGGTACACGGTGAGTGTTAGAAATACCCCTCCAGCTGGATAGGAATTCGATTCGAATCGCCGTCGCTCCCGGTTAGTGAGCACTTGACTTGAGCAGCGGCAACGTAGATTCAATTAAATTGAACTGATGTTTAATTGGATCACGATGGAAAGGTTGTCTCAATTTATACCTGTTATGGTTAATATTGTTTGCTCCTAATAAAGTGAGTGCTCTAGTACAGGTTCTAATATAGATGATAGGTTAATGATAATTAACTTGATGCTTAAGTATTAATGATTGATCATTTATATTAAGCTTTTATGCAAAATGTTGTCAAGCTAGCCCCACTTTATATCAGCCTTGCATGATCCTTGGTGTCACCTTATTTCTGGTTTCTGACGGGTAAGTCTTGCTGAGTACCTTCTCGTACTCAGGGTTTTATCCCCACTTGTTGCAGGTTATGATGTATCATGGCGACTCCAAGAGTTGGTTGGCTCCTGCCTTAGTGGCGGAGTGTGATCATGGGCATGATCCTTCTGAGCTACCATATCTCTAATGCTTTTGTTGGAAGTCGACCGAGGTACTGGCATGTATTTGAAATAAGAAAAATGTTAGTTTCAAATTACTTTGCTTCCGCTACTTTTGAACTTAAGTTGTAATAACTATGTTGAACTCCGATATAAATTGATTTACTTGTGAAATGGTTATGACATGTGACTTGTTATGTTGAATCACTACGATCTTGGCTTGTATGTTGGTTGGTTTGAAATCCCTCGTGATTTCATTGGACTACCGGAGTTATATGGGCTCAAGTGCGAGAATTTGATCACTTCGGTGATTGTTTTTGTACTTGTGCTCTTATAATTTGGACGGTTCCGTTACAGCTGGTATCAGAGCAAGATTCAACATTAAACTTGTCATATGTTTATTTAAAACAAAGGTTTTGTTTTATAAAATCAGTTTTATCAACTTATAGTTATATATAGGTTTGTGAAAACTGAATTCTAAATCTAAGTATGCCAGTGGTCAATTTCCTTATGCCCATATAAGGATTATTAGGTGGCTTATATAAGTACTAACTTGGGGGTTTTTCATTTATGCATCTACGCCCAAGCCAAGGTATGTATGTGTGATGACTTCATATATGAAATAGCCATATATGTTGCTAGTTTACTTTTATACAACACCGCACCTACGCTCAGGTAAGTGTGAGTTGTGAGAGCATGACCGTACAACCTGCGGTCTCGGGGAGAGCTAGTTTTGGTTACTGGATTATCTATATGTTACACACATGTATATATGAAGGTACTTAATTGTGGGTGATCGAATGATTCGGGTAGTTTTGGTGCTACATGTACGTATACAGGGGTATATGTATATGGGAGTGCTTAGAATTTTACCTTCCTATTTCATTGTGTGCTATATTTGGGGAAATGTTGGGCTGCAATGAAACTTTTCTGCAGGTACGCTAACCATGAATGCGTAAGTCGAATGTAGCTGGCGACTAGCTATATATCGAAAGAGTGCGTGTTATGCCACCGACATAAAACGTGATCGCCACCTTAGGTTGGCAATCTTGTGAGGACGAATAGGACGAAGCATGCATCTTTATGATTGTTGCCTTATGTATAGCTATGCTCCTCTCACCCTTGTTCTATAGTAAGTAACTTGTGATCAATGTAGTACACTATCTTTCTTGTGTGAAGCTAAACAAGAATGTCTTACTCTATTTTGCTCACCCAAGCGTTTGCCAATGCTTTAGATCTCACTTAAGTAATTATGGGTTCTCATGAATGAATTAAATTCGTGTTGGTCTAAGGTAACAAAATTTAGAGCTACTAGAATAACATGTTTGTGCGCTCTCTTGTTAGATAGAACAAAGGCAAGCTTTGTTTTGCTTGTTGAACGTTGGCTGTTAGAACGGTTTTTGTTGTAGTGATGCTTTCGTGTCCATAATGGTGTTTTCTGTAGTTATGGAAAATACCAAAGTTGTATCTAACTTACTCATCTAGTTTGTCCTAAAATTTCATGACCCTAGGCCTTATGGTTTGAGAGTTATAACTTTTAGAAGTTTATTGTCAGGTTTGCTTATGCCCTGAATAGATCTAAATGTTTGGTTTGTTTGACCTGTGTGCATATGGAATCATGTCTTGGAGATAATAGAAGAAGTGTAGTACTTTTCTAAGCTTTCCAAAGTGTCCTATAGCACTAATTTTGATGGTCAAAATTTTTAGTTATGAGCTTGCCAAGTGGAATGACAGAATCTGTCTACATCTGGGTAGAGATGTCTTCCTTGTCTTGTTTGGCCTTGTTAGCTATAGAATCATCATAATATGATAATAAGAAAGTTATAGACAATGTAATAAGCTTTACATAAAGTTAAGGCTCAGCCTTGTTGTGTCCCTAGAACTCCAGTTATGCATTTTTGAAGTTCTTGTCAGTTTTCTGTCCATATTGGTACAGATCTGAAATATCAGCATGTTTGACCATGTTAATCTATGAATTAGCTATTGGTATGAATAACTAAAGTGTAGTCATCTTCCTAAGCTTTATATAAAGTCTAGGATCACCTTTGTGGGATGTCTACAACCTCAGTTATGGTTGAAACAAGTAGTTACTATGCTGCTATCTAGATTCTGGGCACATGCTAAGTTAGCTTCCTTAGCTAGCGTTGTTTTGAGCTAAACTTGTAGTTAGTTCATGCTTGAGATAAATGCTTGTTTTGGGTGAGCCTTGTGCCTTGTATGGGTTGCTTAAACCATTCGTTGAATTTTCTCAAAGGATTGCTTGATTGTGATGTTGTATGTGTGTTTGTATCTGGGTATTGCTCTAGTTGTCACCTCGTTTGTCCTCGGTTAGCATACGAGGGTCACATAGCTTTATCCTAGAACAACATTCACGTTACGTAATTGTAAGGTTGTTGTCTTCAATTAGGTTTCTCTCTTAGGAGCCTGAGCCTGTAGACTTCGTGGTTAGCCCTTGAATGTTTGTATCCATGCCTTTGCTTGACCAAAAGCCCAAAGTTGAGTTCTCTTATATGTTTGTATAAGCCATGGATGTTTTCCAACCCTTTTTTTTGTGAAGACCCTTATCGACTGACCAACCAAGTTAACTTTCATCAATGCTAGGCGTGAGTGGAATCAAGTAAAAATCTCGTGCTTAGTCACCTTCAGCAATTGAGCTATGTTCTCTTGTGCTATGTTTTGGATCTGCGAATAGCTTCCCTGTTGATTCTAAACCTTGTGACTACCCTTGCTTGCTATCCCTCCTTGTATGGCGCTTGTTCATACAGCCCATTGGTGCCACTTGAAATTTCACTTTTGTTGTGCGTTTAGTAATGGTGTTATGAGTAGCCGCTGATGGTGCCGCGACGAAACCAAGGGCCTCCTGTGGCTGCAGACACATGGCTGGCTGCTTGGCATGTGCTGGTATCATGGTTTCTAGTCATGATCCATTATCAAACGACAGACGATGTGCTATTTTCTTGTGTTCCTTCTGGGTTATCTCTCCATATCATATTGTAAGATCCATATCTTAGACCGAAAGTAGTGGAGCTTCCTCCTGAAGTTGCTAAGAGGATAACCTTTGAAGAACAGGTCACCAACATAAACTTTAACAGACTGCAATATGTGGTAGTCAAGTGACTCTACATAGTTGCCCAAGTATTGACAACCAGCATCTAGGGAGCCACGTATCTCAGCTCTGTTGGATAAAAAGGACACACAACACTTACTTTTGGATAAGTTATCTGTGGGATGAGAATCGATTGTTGCATTGTGCATATGACCAGAGCTATCCAAGTCGTAATCTTGGGTGCATAATGACCATACAATCGAAATCAACCATCTCTAGAATAACTTCGTAATTGCTAACTTCGAGGACAACCATCTGTTCTGCATCAACCACAGTTGTTGTGGTCAAGAGTGAGATTTGGAACTTTTTAGTGTTGAGAGACAACTGATTAGTTACCAATAGGAAGGTTAATCTCCAGCTAGGTAACGACTCTTTGGTAGCTATGAAGGCTATGTCTTACAGAGCAATAACCAATAAGAAGTTAATCAACTAGCCAACAACTTGAGTGATATTCTATCTTCTAGAGCCATTGTGATCAAGCCAATTCCATCTTGGGCAATCACACAGATAGTGCAAGGTGTTCTATCAGCTAAAGCAAAGAATTAGAGAAAGCAAGACATAATTTCAAAGTAGTATCCATGTGCCCTTAGGTGCCACAAATAGTTTGTTCATCACTCCATTGGACGATCTCTTAAGTGGTCTTAAGGACCCTGTTGGACACCCTTTCGCTTTACTTTTATGTTCTCTCATCAACAAGTATTGGGACAATCAAGGGTTCTACGAGTAAACTTGCAAATCAAAAGCAATTTGAAAAGTGTCAAACAACAGATTTCCCATCTTAGAGCTGCTGTTTGATCCTAGAAGATGAAGTCTCGCGGTGAAAAGTTAGCCTGACAAAGCGGGTTTCACTACGTTGCAAGTCAACTCAACTTACTGAGCAACTGCATCATGAAGGAAAATTTTACTCAATCGCTTGGTGGTAGACTACTCCCCGCGGTTTAGTGAATATTTACAACTTTTGTTGTCCTTAAGGCCTCGCTACATCCTTTCTTTGGTAATAATTTTCCAATGATGACATACTTTGGTACCTTATAAAGGTTTTTACCCAAGAGGTTGCATCTGATTCAACCCAGATAATTGTTGCCTTTGGATGAGAGAATCTTCTTAGGTAACATTTGATAGAAATACGAAGCCGACAGAGTCAGCTATCACATTCACTAACCCATCGATAGACTCAGATAATACAGTGTTGTTGTCAGAGAAAGAGAACTGCACGCATGGAATAGTAAGTAGCTTTCCATTAGCTGATATATGAATGTTTGAACATTTACGACCAACATAGACCCTGTCTATTGGTTAGTCAGTATCCTATAGCCTCAGAGTATATTTGTCGTCTATGATCTCATCCTTTTGGAAGGTTGTGCTCAAACCATTTTGGTAGAGGACTGCTTTTCAAACCATGTGAACATAGAGTCATTTCAACGAGTATACTTCTGAAAATTTTGGTCTAGTGTCAAGTTCATATGGCCTATGTGGTGCTCTTTAGAGAGTCAGATACTTGTGAGTGGTTCACTCATGGACCAAATGATCTCCGTACACTGAGAATGCAGTATGTGCTATCTTGGATTCCTCCCAAAGTAACAATGCTTCATGGAAGTCAACGAAGGAAATTCTTCAGACAAATTTTACCATAAAAAGTAAGTATCAAAAAGTGCCTTTGACCAAATTGTTCACCGACGTTGAAGCTTTTAGCTGAATGCTATAGCAGATGTTGGGAACTAGATAACGTGTCTCTATTCCTTAAAAGATCTTCCATTCTGAATCTCGGGACGCGATTCTTTTAAGGGGGGAGGGTTGTAACACCCCAGGTGTTTATCACCAATTAAGTAGTGGGTTTAAGCTCAAACATGATAGATTAATGGAGATGACAATGTCAAAGTCAAACCTATGGAAATAAGCCCTAACCTAAACTTGGATATTGCACCCTCGCTTACATATAGGCTCAATTAAAAGATATATGCTTGGGTGTTGCTATCAAAGTATCTTCACATGTCTCACCTCAATAACTATCTATATTGATCCCTAGAAAAGTTTCTTGAAGTTTGGAATCAAGAAGTCAAATGAAATGATAAGTCATAGTAGAGTTGGAAATTTTGAAGGAATGAGTCATATCTTGCTTGGATTGTTTTGTTTAGAGAATGAGAACATATGTCATCAACCAAGTCTTGCAACCTTGACCAAACAACTTCAATTGAACCCTACAACAACACTTATGAAAGGCTCATGTGGAACAAGTGACAAGAAGATGCCGCAAATCGGTCCCGAACCTCAAAACTAGGGTTTCTTCCGACGCGGTGTTGACCGAAGTGAAACTACTATTTTTGTTCGAGATATGAAGTTTGACCTTTAATGAAATTTGGAGTTTAGTTTGTATGCAACAAACTTTATTTTTTGGACCGCGTCCTGATCCCACTTCGAAGTGCTGTCAAGCTGATCACAGTGCAATTTTGACTCCTCCTGTGCAACCCTATGGTGGGAATTAATATCTCGCAAACTAGTGGAATTTGACTGAGCTCCTATAAGCAATGTTGTAGTACTCTCATAGCCCTACGCAGCGGTATAATTTGTTGGTCGAATTGTCATCTGGTTTAAGAGATAGAGGTGAGATTAGAAGAGTGGCAGACTCGTAAATACGTCGCTTTTGGATGGCAGTTTTGGAGGCGCTGAAACTTGGTGGCCGACATCGGAAAGGACCGAGCGCCGTGTGGCCTCCGTGCCCGTGCATGAGCGCCACCTCCCCGGGTTGCTCTATGTCGAGGGGGAGAAAAAGGGGATCGAGCCCGACCCTTCACTCGCTCCCTTCTCCTCTTTTCCTCGGTCTATTTCTCTCTCGCTCTCTCGTGCCCGAAGCTATGGCCGAGTCGGGCTGGAGCTCGCTGTTGCCGTAGCCCCTCCTTTGCCCCTCCTCTTCCAACACCAGCCACCCCTCTCCTCCTCCCTCCTGCCGCTGCTGTTGGCTGCCATCTGCTCCTTCGTCGTCCTGGGCCGCTATCTCACCGGAATCAAGCCGGCCTCCTCCGTCTCCTTCTCTGTTTTCCGTCGCTGTGAGGAAGAAGGACCATCGAGCGAGGCAGAAACTCTTTGTTGTGTTCACTTTGCAAAAGTGCTAGAGACAAAGGATTTACATATAGGGGCTTACATGATTTGTGGAAAGTTTTGTGTTCACTCTGCATAATGTTTTTTTTTTCTTTTTCGGAATTAGTATTACATTTAAATGGCTGAACTTTGAAAATACATAGTAAATGATAGAAAAATTGTAAAATAGCAAATGAGGACTTTTTGGAATCCTTGTGAAATTTTCTATGCAGTGGATCTATAATATGACATGTTTTAGTTTAAAGTTTTAGCTGTAAAAATAGATTTATGCAACTAGGTTTTGAATGCTAGTTGGATCTGTTATTTTTAATAACTGCAAATATATAACTCCAAATGAAGTGAAATTTTTGTGACGTGTTACTCTTGTGATGTATGATGTCTAGTAAAAATTTCAAGATTTTAGGCTTGATAGTTTAGGAGCTATAAAAATAACAAATGCTATATGCTGCTTTGCTTCTATTCTGGACAGTTCTGCATATATGCATTGTTTGGCTTAGTTAAGTTATGAATCATGCCTTGATGACAATAAATGATTTGTAGTAATTTTCTTAATCTTTTCGAAAAGCTAAAGAGCACAATTTTTGGTTAAGTATATGTTTAACTATAGTAGTCTAAAGTGCTGTAGCTGTTTCTGTCCAAACCCAGACGGGGTTGCCTTGTTTATAACGTGTGACCTAGTTAGTAGCACAATTAGCTCTAGATGTTTATAATAAAATTGTTCGCAACTTGTTAATCTTTCTAAAAAGTCCACAACCATAATTATTGGATTTGTGAAACTCAAGTTATAACGGTTTAAAGTGGCATATCAGATTCTGTCCATATTTTGGACAGAGATGCAATTATTTAATTAATTGACCATGTTAACTGTAGAATCATCTTAAGATGATTACAAGAAAGTTGTAGGTAACTTTATAAGCTTTCCATAAAGTTGAGAATCATGTTTGTTGGAGGTCTAGAACTCCATTTATGCTTCTCTGAAGTTTCTATCAGTTTTCTGTCTATAATTGTACCACTGCTGTTGGGCTGCATGTGTGGTGTTACTCGTGCAACTAGTTTCATGGTGTAAATGATGTTTACTGTGATTTTGGTAAATACAAAAGTTGTACATAATTATCTTATCTTTCTTGTGTTAAATTTTCATGATCCCAGGTCTGATAGTTTAAGAGTTGCATGCTTAATAAGTCTACTGTCAGATTTTAATTACCTTCTGTGCAGACTTTAAAGATTAGCATGTTTGGTCATGATAACTTGGGAATCAGGTTGAGATGATTAAAGATGAAATGTATATAATTTCATAAGCTTTCCAAAATGTCTTCTTGCAAGTCATTTGGATTTGTGTAACTACAGTTATGCTTCTCTGAAGTTGCAATCAGTTTTATGTCCATGTCTGGATAGGTCTGAAACATCTACATGTTTGACCTGTTCAACTTTGTAATTAGCTTTTTATGTAAACATCAATCTTGTAGACAATTTCTATGCATTTTTATAAAGTCTTAGATCATCCTTGTGGGATGTTTGTAGCTTAAGTTATGTTTGAAACAAGTGACTGTTTGCTGCTGTCCAAATCTACTTGTATCTAGAATTGTTTGCTTCTACTTGCTCTTGTTTGTATGATTGCAAATGGTTATCTTGGACACCTAGAGTTAAGGTAGCATGCCTAAAATGTTTTGCTAAATTGTGAAGTACTTGATCATGTATAGCTAGCTGGTTGTATGACATGCTTATGTGTGTATAGTGTAACATATGCTTGTTTAGTATGCTTGTTGCATTCCTTCATGTGTATTCTTTATGTTCATGCATCTGCATCTATGCAACTCATTTAGGTACGCTAGATGCACTACGTGGATGGCAAGATGTGGAGCTGAACCCGAAGATAGAGTTGGTGGATCCATCCCAAAGATAGAAGGATCGGACAAGTGCTAGATTGGAAGATGCTCGCCAAGCGAGTGTCATCTGACAACCACTGACTTGTGTCGAATCCCAGGCAAGCCCCGGAGCATTATAAGCCTCCTATCTTCAAAGCAATTAATTATATATATATATATATATATATATATATATATATATATATATATATATATATATATATATATATATATTATAAGTATTGTTGTATTAAGTGGTAGGAGTTGGTTGGAAACCCTTGCTGCATTATATCATTCCTTGTCCAGATATATGAATCCTTGAATCCTACATAGACTAGGATCGAGTAGATGCTTAGCCCTGCTTTAAGCGGTAGAAGTCAGGTGATTTCCTGTCACCTGCGAGATATAGGAATATTCATATATGGCACGGTTGGCTATATGTGCTATCGTGGAATGGAACCATGTGTTAATAAAATGAAATGAGACCGGGCGGGATGACGATAGTGAAGCAACAAGGCATGGAGGTCTTGGGTTTGGATCTATCCCCGTCTGAGTCGTTTAAGGACCGATTCGCTGTACGTCCTTGAGTCATGTTGAACGCAGTCTAACACTTTGTTGGCCGGATAAGTCGTTCCGACCGCGAAGCCGAGTAATGTGATTCAGGCCGGGAATCGAATGGTAGGTTGCTTCTTGGAGGAGAGAAAGGATGTGCTTGGGGACATTGGCGTGAGACCAAGGAGGGTTAGAGTCCCTATCACCTGGCAGAGTGTCGCTCTTGGGGTCGCGACATCATTTGGACCCATGATTCCTGAATCATATGAAAAGGTGGCATGTGCGACCCTGGCAGGGGTCTGCACGGTGAGTGTTAGAAATACCCCTCCAGCTGGATAGGAATTCGATTCGAATCGCTGTCGCTCCTGGTTAGTGAGCACTTGACTTGAGCAGCGGCAACGTAGATTCAATTAAATTGAACTGATGGTTAATTGGATCACGATGGAAAGGTTGTCTCAATTTATACCTGCTATGGTTAATATTGTTTGCTCCTAATAAAGTGAGTGCTCTAGTACAGGTTCTAATATAGATGATAGGTTAATGATAATTAACTTGATGCTTAAGCATTAATGATTGATCATCTATATTAAGCTTTTATGCAAAATGTTGTCAAGCTAGCCCCACTTTATATCAGCCTTGCATGATCCTTGGTGTCACCTTATTTCTGGTTTCTGACGGGTAAGTCTAGCTGAGTACCTTCTCGTACTCAGGGTTTTATCCCCACTTGTTGCAGGTTATGATGTATCATGGTGACTGCAAGAGTTGGTTGGCTCCTGCCTTAGTGGCGGAGTGTGATCATGGGCATGATCCTTCTGAGCTACCTTATCTCTAATGCTTTTGTTGGAAGTCGACCGAGGTACTGGCATGTATTTGAAATAAGAAAAATGTTAGTTTCAAATTACTTTGCTTCCGCTACTTTTGAACTTAAGTTGTAATAACTATGTTGAAATCCGATGTAAATTGATTTACTTGTGAAATGGTTATGACATGTGACTTGTTATGTTGAATCACTACGATCTTGGCTTGTATGTTGGTTGGCTTGAAATCCCTCGTGATTTCATTGGACTACCGGAGTTATATGGGCTCAAGTGCGAGAATTTGATCACTTCGGTGATTGTTTTTGTACTTGTGCTCTTATAATTTGGACGGTTTCGTTACAATAACCGCAAAGAAGGACTGCAAATGGAGATGATGAGAGTCAGGATTGCCCCACTTGTTCAGATTGAGCGCCAATTGGCAAATTTGGGATTTGCTCAAGAGATAACTAGCAAAATCCTAATGGTTGTCCCTCATGTATGCAATAATGAAACTGCGACACTCCATGTTGGCACACCATATTCAGCTTATAGCAAAAGCAAACCTAGTGCTAGGTGATTCGCCGCTAGTGGTCGACTTACTGATGAGAAGAGTTTTTTTCCTTTTCATCGATGTCGGGTCACCATGGATGCTATACTTTGATGGTGCATCTTGTACCAAGATGAATCCTGACGACACGCTTACATATTTGGCCTCTTACTTGCATCTTCTATGGATATACGGAATTTGCAAGCATGTGAAGACTCTCATATTGTTGTTTGGCAAATCAACGATATATATGAGCAGCACAAGTGCTCCCAGATGGTGAGCTCGCTCAAATAAAAATGGAAGGAAGGCGGCTACTCACTGCTGCCTTTTCGGCAAAGATGAGCATGCTTGTTCTTCGACGCCCTATCATCGTTACACACAGGACGAAGGGGAAATTCGAGCCAAAGTGGGAAGGGCCATTTGTCATTGAGCAAGTCTATGACGGTGGTGCATATCAGCTGATAGATTACTAAGGACTCCGTCCTATACCACCCATCAACGGCAGATATTTGAAGAAATATTTTGCGTGACCAACGGTCATGCGATCCTCGCCCCTTTTGCTGTTTTATTTATTTATTTATTTATTTATTTTTGTTAAAGAAAAAACAACACGTTTCCTCTCATTATAGAAAATGTGTTTTAAACTGAATGGACATCACGTCCAACAACAAAAGGCTTTCTCCTATATATATCATCAAGCTCAATCCTCTGGTGGCTGTCATTCAAGGCGTGTCCCTGGTCGGGGAATGTTCCAACCAACTTAAATTTGGGGTAAAGCGACCTCAACACAAGCACATGGTTGGCACCAATAAGGGATAAAAGTGGGTGGATGAATTTCAATTCGCGCTGACCCTGGAAGTCGTGGGTTCGCCATATCCTTCACCTACGTCCAATTAAAAGGGAATACCAAGCCTCTAGGGAGACTATAGGGAAAAGAGCATGAAAGGGCTACCTGACTCGACAAAAGTCGAGATCAAGTGTGAAGCCACATGCCACCCTAAGAGGTGATAACAAGGGCCAAAAAAAAAAGCCTGCGAGGAATATTAGCTACACAAAGATGAAGAGCTACCCTTTGAATTCATTGAAGACAAAGTCCAAGAAGCAAAACAAAAAGAGAAAAAAGAGACGCAGTCAAAAGTCTCGAATCTCTCAATAGTCAAATGAAGTCAAGATATCAAGTGAAGCAAAGGAAGGAGGAGGGTAGCTATTCATCATCCTCGGCAAAAGTAAAGGCAAAAAAAATCGCCTCAACTAGTTTCCCCAGACCAATTCAAAAAAAAAAAAAAAGTTGTATCCTACATTCCCTACTGGACAAAGGTAAAAGGTGTAAGGCATATGACTGAAGGGAGGCTCGGAGAGGGTTCTTCTGACCCTGAGAGGTCCTAATGAAGTGCTAATCCTTTAACACGGTTATCATGAGGGAACTGAACCTCACATGAACGTTGTGTTGTTGACTTTCTTATGACAAAATACACCCTTGAATGACCTCATTGGAAGATGCTTTATACTTGGTGACTCATGGAAAAGCCTACATTTAAGAAAAAAAAACAAAGCGATGAACATGCTATTTGTTTTTTTTTGGGGGGGGGGGTGAGAACATTGTTCTTATTCCTTCAAATACAAGAGGAACTAGTCAGCTCCTCATATCAAAAATCAAGGCATATCTACGCTGATGCCCACCGTGGCTTATGTGCCGAGATGGTCTACACCCACAAATTGGTCTATGTGGCAATTTAGCTGAATTATATTTCGGCAGTGCATCTATGGGACTTCGGATGTATTTGGGAGCAGTAAAGCAAGCCAACGAAGCGATTGCATAGCTGTGAGACTCTTCTAGTGTGATGGTTGGCACTGTTGTAATCAAATGGCCACATTCACCTTGATAAAAATTCGGAGATTTTCTCCGGTACTAGTGTATTCGACAGTAATAGAACTGGAGGTTTTCTTTTTCCCTCATGTGTGGCATGACTTTCGCCCTATTATTGTCTGATGTTACTCTACGAGGCGGCATGATTTTCGCCATATCCTAGCTTGGTATTTTATTTAAATAATTACACGGCAAGGACTTTCATCATGATCCTCGCCATCTTAAACTATGTGCGTGCGCCATGGCTGTGTTCTGTGCTGTGGCTACCCATGTGTAGTTGGCCGTGTAGGTTCTTTGCTAAAACACTACCTACGAGGCTGCGGCGACTAGTGCCAGAGAACTACTGAAGCACCATATGTGACGGCATATGTGTGTGTGTTTATATATATATATATATATATATATATATATATATATATATATATATATATATATATATATATATATATATATATATATATATATATAGAAAGGACCATTCATTAGTACTAAGTTATCATGTACATACGACGGCTTAGAATGGTGGAAATATCATTGGCATAAATAATACTCTGTATACAGCGAATAAAAAAAGAGGGGTCCTGAATTTAGGATAATACAGTGGTTTATGGGTCAAATGAGCATGACAAAAAGAAATGCATCAGAGATCGGGCGTGTTCTGTGAGACCATCATCGTCCTGATCAGTAAGGCGAGCAGTTGCTTGCTCAAGGTCCTGCAGGTGTTTCTGATCCTTCCCCAGCGTCACCTCCAGTTGAGATTGTAGCACGCTCGTTTCTTTAAGTCGTTCTTGATGTTTGTCCAAGCATCGAGCTGTGCATTCTTTCAGATCCTTCTCATGAGTATGAGCTTCGCTGGCTACCTCAAGCTGGGCATTGAGTTCTTCTATCTGCGACTTCAGCTCCTGTACACGAGAGGAGTGCTGCTGTATCTTTAGTTCCTCAAAACTCTTGGTGATCTCAACCATAGAAGCGCGGGTTGTAACCACAGTATTCTGCAGACTTTCAATCATGGTAGCTCTCCCCATCGCTTGAGTTTGGCTCGAGGTATAACTCGCAGCCAAAGATTGTGGTTCGAGAGTGAGGGCCTCTCTCAAGGCATTGAGTCCGTCCATCAGCCGTTTCACTTCGGTTGGCGGTGATTCAAAGAGTTTTGCCCACCATTTCATATTGGACTCTATTTTGGAAATGACCTTCTCCCTTTCGAAGGGACGCTGCTTTAAGATATTCTGCAAACTCTGAAGGTCCATACGGACATAATCAATACAGTGTGATGAGTCATCATCCGGGGGCCTAGGAAGGGAAACGGGCGGACAAACATTGAACTGGTCACTTGCTGAAGCCTCGGTCTGGATGTTGCTGTCGGTAGTGCTCTCTGCCCCCAGCTTGCTCCTTATTTCCTCGATGGTAGTCCAAAGTTTTTCAGACTCAGCCGAGAATAGTTCAGGATCGATGAGTTTGGCTAAGTATGACCGCGTTCACTTGCCATGCATACCCAAAATATTTTCTCTTCCACCCGTCACATCGAATCTTTAGACGCATGCATGAAACATTAAATGTAGGTAAAAAATAACTAATTGCATAGTTTGTCTGTAAAGTTCGAAATGAATCTTTTGAGTCTAATTAATCCATGGTTGGACAAATTTTACCAAATAACAACGAAAAGTGCTACAGTAACTTTTCACCCAAATTTTCTCAACTAAACACAGCCTATAAAGAAAAAATGATGAAAAGTGAGAAAGCGGCAAGAAAGAAAAAGAGGTATGTAACCATGCATAAGAGGGTTGGGTTACCTGATTTTTTGCGCTTCTCTCTCTTGGACGTACCAGCGCTCTCCCTCTTTCTCTTGGGTGGACTGGGTACTGTTTCTTTTACCGAAGGCGGTTCAGGTTGAAGCTCTGGAACCCCTGCCGGCGCTGACCCAACGGATATTGGTTTCGTTTGCTGGGTTGGCATCGACTTCGATACGGTGATCACGGTGTCAGTGGTTATCTTCGTTGACTGCCCTGACGTCATATGCCCAGGTTCTTGTGGCGCTGTATCAGGAGCCACTGTGGTCACTGCGTGATCTAGTAGTGACGCTTCTGTTGAAACATCATCAACCTTCGACATGAGGTTTTGAGTAGTCGCCTCCTCGACTTCAACATCAGATAGACTGAGTGTTTCGCGTGTTAACAGAGGAGGCTCGCTAAAGAGATTGGCTGGAAGGGAGTCCAAGTCATCTTGAGGAATAGCTAACCCTCTCTCTTCCGAAGAATCTGAATTAACTTTTTCAGTTTCAGTTATTGAGTCCTCTTCTTGTCGCTGGGATGAATTTATGGACTCATTCGAAATTGTACGAGATGAAGATGCTGCGGTAGCAGGTGTGGCTCCTTGAGCAGCCCGTGCTTTTACCACCTCCATGTCCTTCCCGCGCCCATATTGTTTCATGGGACTAGGGTCTTTCTGCCGCTGACTCAGTCCAAGTATCTGATCATTGGCCGCTGCTAATCCTGCTACTACCACATCTTGCCTCGTTGGTGGTTTGACTATGAGATTCTTTGCTGCTTTCTCCATGACTACAGGGCCTTGTCAATGTCCTTCGTCTCTAAAAAAAAAAGAGGGAAGAAAATGTGTCAGCATTAATTTTTGGTTTTCACTTCCCTCGATATGAGATGCTCACCTGGCTTGCTGCTCGGTGTGCTGATTGCCCGCGGTACCTTGTGGAGCTTGTCATAAAAAAGGCTAGGATTTTGGAGGAACCCAAAAGCCTGGTTGCACCAGGAGATATAAAAGTACGAGCATCTGGTTCCTCTGGCTAAGGGTTGTGCGAAAAACGTATGACCATCGGGCCTCCAACGAGAAGAGAGATGGCGCCGCAATAAAATCTGGAATGACTCCTCTCGGCTGTTAGGAGAATAACTTTGAAAGTCCAAACTGTTGGTTATCCCATCATCCGCTTGGAAGTTGATGTCCGGGATGAGTTGATCGCAATTAAATATCCGAGCAAACCGATGAGGGCAATATACTTGGTTGTCAAAGTGCTCACCTCGTCGGTGGGTGACACCGCCAAGGCTGCAACTCGCAAGCAACTCCATAGCAGATATCGAGATCATGAACTTCCTACCCGGGTAGTTCGTGCGGCCATCTCGTATACAATACGGTTTGTCGCCCTCTGGAAATCGTAAAGAGGAACGTCCTAGAAAATCCAAGGAGCGTAGTTCTTGTCCAGAATCATCAAAATCGTGGAAGAGACGGTGTGCTTCTTCCATAGTATACGACTTAGCACCTCTCCAATCTATGATGAAAGGAGAGTATTGTGCTGGACAAGACAAAGAAGCAGACATGGGTGCCTTTTTCAGAAAGGAGGCGAACCATCCCATGATAAAATGGCCAGGGATGAATAGAGAACACTCACTTGCTGGTTTAGTGCCGTTAGCAATACTCCTATGCACACTGTCCAATTTACGATATAAGAAAGCCAAGCTCGCTACACCGATAGCCACCCGGGTGCCTCCTGCAATTTTTACGGCCATGCTGAAAACTTCTGGGCAAATGTAATGCCCAGCCCTGATGGGGATACAGTAAGTACAGAGCCAAGCTGCTATGAAGGCGGCACGGTAGAGCACAGGCGAATATGTGACGATGAAAGGAAGTCTTTGCTTGCCCAAAACTGCTGTAGGACGGCCATTTCGAACTTCAACTCGGAAGCCTAATTTCTGAAGTAGAGGATCAGCTGGGTCGGCGAAGCCATCCGGCGGAGATATTTTAAAAGAATCAGCTCGATCATCCAAAAAATGGTCCACCCAGGCCGAAACAGTTACCAAGCCTGGTCCTGGCTTCATGTCCATAGGGCATAGGCTTGTGTAAATGGCATAAAGGGATTCCATATGACCCCGCACAGCCGGCTCAAGTGGGATGAATTCTTCATACAAGCGACCGACGATTGGTATACCCATTGCATCAGAAATTGTGTGCAGAGGAAAACCCATTTCGCCCTGGCTGGTGAGCAGGGTATGTCCATCAATATTCCAATATGTTAGAAAGGCAGCCACCAAGGAGGGATCGACCTCGCAATGATAGATTAATGCCAGAACTCCGCGGAAAATATCAGTTTTCTGTAAGATCTCACGATCCTCTGTATTCACCAGCATCATGGGAGCCCATATTAATATTTTCTTGCTCATTTGAACGTTGAGCCGAAGTTGTGGAGGGTGCTTGTGTGTCCACCTTGAGGAAGGTGACTTGATGAATTTCTGTGCCAACGTTGAAGTGCGGTCAGGAAGGTCCTTTTGGGTCACAGGACCATCTATTACTGGCCGTAGAATTAGCGCCATGCCGCAACGATCTTGAACCGGTTGTTCCCATGGTCTCTTGCGTATGCCCAGAGGAACTTCGTGAAGAGGAGCTGTTAAAATTTTGACTGGAGTCGGGACTCGGCATTTGGATCTGTATTTTTCCTCCCTTCTGATGACATCATTTGCTGATTCGAGGATCAGCTGCTGTCCCCGACCAAGGCTAAAACACTCGGCGATTTTCGTTATGGACTGATCCAGATCTTCTTTGCTGGCGACAGAAACTTCGCTTCCTGAAGGATGAGCTCCAGCATCCGCATCCTTGAAGAAGTCAAATTCTTCTCGCCAATAAAATATTTCACCTTGCTTTTCTTTTGGTGCATAGTCGACAGACCCGCTGTACAGTGTATAGGGTGTGCAGGTTATGGGATGGCCGCCCTGGAAATAAAAGAGAGCAAGCAGGGTGGAGGATCATGTGGGGTGCATAACAATGATCCCAAGTATAAAGTTGTTTGCTCGCGCTTAATGTACCTCTGCAGGAGCATCGGCTAGAACATCAGGGTGCGATGCCCTGAACGGTGCTTTCTGATACTTTGGACGGGGACGGGTCAGCGGAGAATTACTAGAGCGATCTTTGCTGCGACCTGGAGCCTCCTCTGAATTCCTGGTGTTACGGGTCTCCTTTGCCGAGCGGCCCATCCTTACATGGCAAATCAAATAAAAAAAAAGACGGTGTGTAACACAACAAGAGAAAATAAGCATACACACTGAACAAATTTCGATGTTGCAGCACACCGTAATTCAAATAGAAAGCTGGTATGATTAGCACTCATCTCGTTGGGATAGACAAGTACCTGTCAGGTGGATCGTCTTGCTAATCCGGCAACAGTTTTCTTCTCGCCGGATTTCTGTCGGCTGTAGCTGGCTGAGCAGATTGTTTTTTTTTCTTTTTTTCCCCTGGACGGTCTGTGAATTGTTGGAAGGTTGCCGGGACGCACAAATTAATCAGGACTACTTGTGGGGCTAAACAAAGCCTGCAGTAGTACATGAGTTTTATATATATAGGAACGGGGTTGGCTGTCTCCTAAAAAAACCGCTGGATTTGTTTAAAACTATATTGGGTTATAATTGTTTCTGATACGGTTTCTTAGCTGCAGTCAGAAACATGGCTTTTATCCATGTCAAACTCTGTTACAAGGTAATTTTTCCCGAGTCAAGCCTCTGCTGCTTCACGCATAGACTCGACTCGGCGGGTGGCATTTGTTTGATGATTATTAAAAATAATCATGTGTGACAAAACGAATATAAAAATATATTTATTCGACGTGTAATATGTCAAGACTATTTATTTCACCGTGGCTGAGCCGACCTGTGGGCCTACGCCTTCTAATATTGCCGGACTCATTTTTTTAGAAGAGTTTCTGGGTTGGATATTCATCTTCCGTCGTGTGGTTTCTAGAAGAATAAAAAAAGGAGAAACGGGAGATGAAGTAGTTTAATAAACAATCGCATATAATTGTGACTCGGTTGAACCGCTTGGCCCACATGTTACTGATGTGAACTCTCACGTAAAGAGTATATTAGACTGGAAATGGAATCTTGGCCGATGCTGGTTGGAACACGTACGAGAAATTGATCGGAGAAAGAATCATGCGAGCTGTTAATGGATCTAATCTAATCACGTTTGCTTGGCTGAGGGGCAAACGTCAGGTCTCCTGCCCCTATATAAACCAGAGTCCTGGCCAACACCGGGGCTTCGGTTCCACGCATCCACACATCCACGCTAATAAGCCGCCGCCGCCTGCAAGTAGCTAGCAGCGAGTCGCCGAGAAGCAAACCAATGCCAGCAAGTCGCCGGTCCTTGCTGCCGCATCTTACACGCTCACGTCCATCAAGTCGACGACATCTTCTGCAAGTTCAACTCCGATCATGTCCTCTGTGTCGGCTGTCACGTTTTCTGGAGAGCATCTAATCTGATGCGTTAACAAGTTTAGATGAGCATGAGCAATTGCTCGTAAGATGCATATACTCCGAGCTAGTAATGGGCTCTATTATTTCTAAGATGGCAGAGAGGTCGTATTGGCCTATTCAGATTACTTCTCACCAAGCTCGATGATTTGATAAGATGCGTGAGACGGGAATGCCCCGCTCATCGCAGTGCACGAGACGGGAAACCCCGCTCGTCATGATAACAAACATCAAGATGCGCGAGACGGGAAGGCCCCGCTCGTCGCAGCGCACGAGATGGGAAAACCCCGCTCGTCACAGCGCGCGAGATGGGAAAACCCTGCTCGTCGCGATGATGAAAGACACGCGAGACGGAAAAACCCCGCTTGTCTCAATGAAGCCTGCGCGAGATGGGAAAACCCTGCTCGTCGTGATGATGAAAGACGTGCGAGACGGAAAAACCCCGCTCGTGGTGACAAAGACCGCGCAAAACGGGAGAATGCCCTGCTCGACGCGATGACGATGATTACGCCGTATGAGTCAGGAATTACCCGCTCATCTGCTCCTTTGATTTGGTTCCATTCTCATTAATGACAAGCTATATGTTGCGGGCCTTATGTAAATTGCTACTGAAATTTCTAAAAGAAGTCTCACGGGCATATATGTGTGCGCCATTTACTTCTTGGAATTTTTCCATGCGTGGCTGTGACCGGCATATTACTTTATTAATAGTGAGCTTCTGAGCTTCAGCTGTTCTAGTGTTCGTGTTTACTATTGTGCAATGCTAGAAGACTATTATTCAGCTAGCAAGCATCATCTAAATGCTATGTCAATGCTGCAAGTCACGGCATATAATTTATCATATGTTTAGTACCAACGAGGCTAGACCGAACTCTGGCCAGGTGCCGACGAGACGAGGTCACTAATCCATCCACACGTCCCAATTAACGGGATCGGACACATCGTTACTGGGCACCGACGAGGCAAAGACAACTCACACACGTCCGTGTTAATGAAGGCCGGCGTGCATGACTAGGCACCGACGAGGCGAAAGTCATCCCGTTCATCAACAATATGTTCCGTTTTTACTCCGACGTGGCGATGGCGATGTCACGACCGAGCTTCGGCGACATAAAGCCACCCATATTGTTACTACGCCATGTATCGCATATGGCTGACGATGATCAAATCAATACTTGATGACCATAAAGCGCAGCTTAATCGGAGGTTTTCCGCAAGCTCGTCTTGCGGATGTAACTAATCGGACGCGCTCAACAAGCCCCGGGAATCGGCGAACTACGCAATTTTCCTATAAGTCAGACCTCTCCTTAAGCATGACGCTGAAGATGGAAGAAGATATTTTTTCGTTGATCATGTATTTTGTATATTCAAGAAAGAATTAATGAAATATGTGGTTCTCGAATGTGTGCATGTGTATGTCTTGCATTACATTATTTTATTTATATGTCTTCATTCGGTTTTCGACCAAACACCAGCTTGAACGCTCTCACTTTTGTAGGCCTGACAGTCCCTTGCCAGGTGATTCACCAGGAAATCATGGTTTTGACATGTCTTGTTCATGATCTCATCAAATTTTCCATGGCCTCCACGGCTTTGCTTAGGCTTGTTGCCTTCTTGCTTCTCGGCATTGGCCATGAGCTCACCTCTACGCTTACAATCCTTCTTCGCCAGAGAGGATTGATCGCATCATCAGTGAGTCATGACTTGTATTTGCCATTGCTGGCATTAAAGCAATCTTCGCCGTTGGTGTGCTCATGGGCTAAGGCAAACATGGAGGCTGATGTTCTTCCTTCACCCAATGTCTCGAATGAGGGCCTCACTATTGACACCTGCGGTAAAGGCAGTGACGATGCTAACATCAGGGATGTCCTCGAGTTTGTTCTTATGTTGTGTAAAGTGTTATATGTAATCATGGAGACTCTCGCCAGTCTTGTATTTGCATCCCAGGAGGTTCCAAGAGGTGCCTGACTTCGTGTAAGCCCCCTCAAAATGATTACAGAATTCCTTTTTGAGGTTAGCCCATCGCTTGATCATACCTTCAGTGAGGTAGATTGTTTAGCCAATTCCTAGCCAAATCAGTGAGGTAGATCAGAAGATACTGGATCATGAAAAATGTGTTTAGTGCGGATGCTGCTTTCATGGCCAGGCGGTAGTTTACCAGCCAGATCTTTAGATCCGTCTCACCACTGTACTTATCCATGTTTCGAGCATGAAACATGCGGGGCATCGGAGCCGATCGGATCTGGTATTCGAACGCAGGGGGCCTACTAAGTCACAAGGGTCATCCTCGACAGCACGCGGTGCTGGCTCGGGTCAGTTCTTTGGATTTATTCCGTCACGACGGGTGTTTCCCTCGCCGTTAGAATAGTAGTTGCTCCCCCAGTCATCGTTAGTCTCGTCGTCTTCGTGATCTCCCCCATTGGTAGTATGCCCACCACTACCACCCCCTCGCCCATCATGTCCTCAGCCGCCGCCATTGTTGCCCGGTCATGGGGCAGGACCTCGATGGCGTTCAGGATTAAGGTGTGAGGATCTATTAGATTGGTGTGATGGTTGAGCCCTCGAGTTTTGGTGTAACACCCCAGGTCTTAGCCACTTGCTAAGTAGTGGGTTTGAGCTCAAACATGAAATGTTAAGTGGTGGTTAGGAACTGTAGTTCCTTATCTCAGAAGTGGTGATGGAGATGTCAATGTCAAACCTATGAAAATGAGCCCTAACTTAAACTTGGATCATGCACCTTTGCTTATATGTAAGACTTATCATTTCAAAAAGTCTTACATCAATCGCCATCTATATTGATCGCTGGAAAAGTTTTGTGAAGTTTGGAATAAAAAAGTCACATGAAATGATAAGTTATAACCTTTCTTGAATTACTTTATTAAGTGAATTGCATTTGGAATGTTACATAGGTGATGTTTCATATGTTACATAGGTGATGTTTCATATGTTACATAGGTGGTGTTTCATATGTTTATTCTATGTGTATGCTTAATGACCATGCTTGGTTAATGCAATTGATTGTGTTTGATCACTAAAACACCTTAGACACACTTAGGATGCAAAATGGAACCATGTTTGTATTCATTACTTGGTCCAAATATGCTTTTAAGTGTCGGTTGGCTTTAGAATACCTTTTTCATGATGCTACATTGACCAAAGTAGAACTATAGGTTCGTCACCTGTCTTGATGTTGAACCTTAAATAAAAGTTGTAGCTTGAGTTGTGTACAACAAACTTTATTTAAGGGTCAAGAGCTAGTTTGGTTTTAACTTAGTCAAATTGAGTCCTCAAAACTGAACTCAGTGCTGTTTTGGACCTCGAAGATTTGGCTAAGTCTAAGATTGCAATGTCAATCATGGTTGACATCCCATGTTCTCCTATTTTCGTTAAGCAACTTGACTTGATCCAAAAATAAAAGTTGGATTTAATTCCATGGACAAGGTCTGAGTAAAAGTTGGTTTCGGTTTGACATGTTTTGACCAACTAATGGGAGTCCAAACCGAGCAAAGCTTAATCCAAACTAAGTTGCTGACACAATCATTTTGGAGCTTAATTAACCGTTAATCCAGAGCCCGAATGACTGTGACCCCATAAGCAATCTTGTAGGCCAACAAGAGAGTAGAAACTTTGCTTCAAGGCCCACGACCCAAATCCAACCAGAACTAGCCCAAAAATGGCCTCCAAACCGATCGCTTTGCTGCCCACAAGTGTCTGATGAATTGTCTGTGTGGCATTCATGCATGAGCCGAGCTCCCCACCTTGCTACCATGCATCCTAGCACCATTTCCATGATATGGAGCACCCGAGCCGCTCGCGGGCATCCCCACTCGCCCCTCCACTCCCTCCCTCACTCACTCCCGCGCTCTCCTTGCCGCTGCCGCCAGTGCTGCCTGCCCCCACGGCCTCACCTCCTCGGGCCATTGCGAGGCAAGCCGCGACCACCAATGGATGTGTGCGGGCCCGTGGCACCTCCCCTGCCACTTCCACCGCTGCCGATGAGCCTTCCCTGGCTGGTACCGACGAGCTCCAATGTATCCTCTACTCCAAAAACGCGATAGGGGCCTCATCCTCAAATTTGAGTAAATGGAGGGGTCAATCTATGAAGTCCATGACTTAGTTGAACAGTGCCTCAAAGGGCTTGTTTGCTGTGATCTATTTTCATAAAAGTTTAGGGTCCTTGGTGCAAATTTGTTTTTCTTTTATGGCTAAAACTTTGGAAATTCATAGTAAATTGTAGAAAAATAATAAAATAGCAAATGAGGACTTTTTTAGAATCATTGTAAATAGGTCTACACAGTAGAGTCATAATATGATATGTGTTAGTAGAAAGTTTTTATATTTTTATTTATATATGATAATTAGGGTTTTCTAGGAAGAAATTCATATCTAAAGTTGTGATACTCCAATTGCTATGAAATTTTTATGGTAGGCTACTGATGTTATGTGTGTGTTGTGGTAAAAATTTCATGTCTATTGGATGTAGCATGATGGAGTTAATGATTTAACTTGATTAATGCTTGATAAATGTTTTTAAATGGTTTATAAATAATTTATATAGGCAAAAATGTAAAATGTGGTTCCTTTATCTTTGCATGGTGATATTATGGCTTAAGAAACGCTAACATGGCTATGTGCTTATAGAAAATGATGATCTTTAGATTTTTCTTGCTCTCACACGATTTCTTTTAATAACAATTTTTTATAGTAATTAAATTATAAAACTTGAGCACATAAAATTTATACAGTAAACTATTGAGAGCATTTATGAGCTACTATAATTTTTTAGAATTTACTGTGCACTCAAAATATATGTTCTTTATTTCACCCTGCTATCCAAATAAATTAATAAAGGCATTTAAATAATTTATTTTGGCTTGACCATGATGATTTCTAGCATGTATATGATGTATATAAACTTTTGGTACCTTTGGTTTTGTCCATATTTGATTGTTTGTATGAAGTGGAATATTATTGCTCTATAATTCAATTATAGGGGCTATTTTGTGTAGTTTTTGTTGTTGAGCTAATTGCATGATGAAAATTATGTTTGTCTAGGAACCTTGATACTAACAAAGTTGTAGATAACTTGTTTATCTTACTTATGTTAAATTTTCATGGTTGTAGGCCAAATGGTTTAAGAGTTATAGCTATTCAAAGTTGGTATTCAGAATTGCTTGTCCTCTAGAAAAATCTAGACAAATCTGGAAGATTGCTTTGTTTGACCCTGATAACTGTTGAATCATCTTATGATATTTATAAGAAAGTTTTAGATAATTTTATAAGCTTTCCAAAAGTCTAAGATCACCTTTATTGAATGCTTGAACTCCAGTTATGGCTAAAACAAGTGCTCATTGTGCTGCTGTCTAGAATCTGTGTTTGTTCCTAAAGTTGTTGGCTTCACTTTGCTTTGCTTTGTGTGTTGCTAAGTGTGGCTCATTCCTTTAATGATGATTAAGTAATACACCTGAGACCTTGTGAAACTTATGTCATACTTGATGTGCTTGCTCTCTCTCTATAATTGGTTGTGTGATATTTAGTTAAATAACTATAGGTGCCTATGTCTTGCATAATCTTGTGCTTGTCTTGAATGCTCTTATGTGATGCATCTCATATTACTATTCTTTATATTTATGCACTGGCATCTTGCATCTCATCTATGTACACTAGATGAACTACGTGAAGAATGTGATGTTGGAGCCAAACCCAAAGATGGTGTTTGGTGGGCCTATCCTGAAGATGAGAGGACTAAGCAAGTGCCAGAATAGGAGATGCTCACCAGGCGAGTGTCATCTAAAAAACACTAACCTAGTGTTGGATCCTAGACAAGCCCTAGAGCATTCTAGGTCTCCTACCCTCTCTTTTTAAAATGCACATAAGTATAACTTTTGTATGATGCATTAGGTGATAGGAGTTGGATGAAACCGTTAGTGCATATTTCCTACCTTGTCCACTATATGTAAATACCTAAACCCTTACTAGTATGAGTAGGATGTTCTATGCTTAGCCATGGTTAGACCAGTAGAAGTGGGTGGTTGTAACACCATAAATTTCATATTCCTAATTTAGTAATCAATTTGGAGTATTTATTTAATTTTCTGTGCATTTAACGTAGGCCAAATAATAATTTTTGTGTAAATTAAAAATTAATATAAGGGTTAGAAACTTGTTTGGTGCATTCATGCTGGAGCATATAATTTTTTGCTTGAGTGTAAGCCTAGTCTGCTTGGGGTTGAATTTGATCAAGGTTCTCAGCTTTAGAAAAATATAAAGGCTTTTCTTTTTATCTTTTTCTTTTTCCCCGTTTTTGGCCCAGCACCAGGAGCAGCCTAGCCTGGCCTCCTTCCTCCTCCCTGCCCGCGCAAGCGCTGGCCCATCTCGAGGCCCAGCTCCTCGGCCTGCTCGCACCAGCCCGTCATTCCCCCCCCCCCCCCGCTACCCCTCTTGGGCCATCAGCAATAGCCGGCCTAGCCGCTGGCCAGACCGCTCGCCTCCACTATCTTCCTCTCCTTTCTCTTGCTGCACCGCAGGCCCTGCCTATCAGCTGCACCCCCTCTTCCTCCTCTGCACACCGACCATGCTAACCGGCCTTGAAGCTCCCCTTTACTCCTCCTTCAAAGCTCGAGTAAAGGAGGGCCATCAAGGGCGCCTTCATGCCCCGCCTTGATGCCCAGGTGTTAACGCCTGCTCTAACCACCTTGACCCACCCTATATAACCTGCTGCTGAGTCCCTCCTCTCTCCCCTTTTCTACTCTCTGCTCGCCCAAGATGCTGCCGCCTCCAATTCCTCGGCACCACGCCCCTATTGCTGTCGCGAGCACGCCCCAAAGCTCCACTGTGCCACGCCTCCATCGTAGGTGCCTTCCCCTCCTTGTTTTCATCTCGGTTTGGCTTGAATCATGCTCACCTGTGGCCTCTTCTCTCTCTAGTTCATCGCCACCATTGATGAATCCCTCGAAGCCTCCCTGGACCTTGCCAACCTCTCCGTTAGACTCACGGTATAACCCTCCTTCTTCCCCACCTCTTAGTTTCGAGAATAGTGCCTCGGAACACCGTTTTGGCGAGCTCCACCTGCTTCAGTTATGGTGCTACCGCAGGGCCATCCTATCGATGTGCTCCCTGCCTTAGTTTTCATGCTCTGTCGAGTTCGCGTGATCCCACTCGTCTTTCCAGTGCCCTTGACTAGGTTTGAGGTGGTCAAAAATGCAATATCGGCAAGCGTCGCTGTGCCCCAGTCGTAGCCAGCCATGGTGACGGCCGCGGGAGTTGTCTTCCCTGGTGACCCCTGCCCCCAATGCACCAGCACCATCCATCCTCTGATCAGCGGCCAGGAATAGCCGATAGCCCTTCGAGGTTATGATTGGTCCACGGTGGACCATGGATCCAGCGCAAGGCGCCACGTCAGCGCATCCACGCTCGTGTGGTGAACCACGCCAACCCATAGCCACCACGTGGCGTTGACGTCATCACTGACGCAAGCCACAGTGCTAGCTCTGCATGTTTTGCACAAAAGTCCCTTAAATTTTCCAAAATCAACCTGCACTCCATCTCAGTTCAAAATAACTCCGTTTTAGCCCCTGTGTTTTTGAAAAATAGAACCCGCCATCCAACCCATGCAGAAAATTAGTTTTTATTTGTTTTAATTCAAAAATAAGTTATAGTTATTTATAGGAATGCCATTATGACCTTAATTTCAACATAACTTTTGCATTTCAACTCTGATTTGAGTGATTCTTGCGCTCACGTGTTCAAAGTAATGCGTAGAATAGTTTTATAAGCTTTTTAACCTCTATTTATACTGATTGGTGTACTGTTCTAATAGAAAGTTATATGTTTGCTTGTAGTGATTGATTTTGGATGCATAAATGTTGATGATGATCACGATTAGGGTGTAATTTCTTTGTGGTTTTCGAGGAGCTTATAATTGGAGATCAGTACCATCAGCAAGCAAAGGATTTGAGTAAGGCAAGTGTAAAAAAGGAATCCTTGTACCTATACATTATATACAATTCATTCATGCATGTGTCTAATATTGAAATGCCTATAAGGACTTTACCTAGCATATCTTGTACCATATATCCTTGTTACCTATGGGGTAGTTGCATGTTAAGTTAGGTACTACTTTGCATAATCAAAATTAATTAAATAAGATGACTAATGATATTCATCGTGGCAACGTCTAACGAGAGCCACCGCTGCCGCTCGCGGTCGCGGATGCCGCCATTGCTGGCGGAGCAGAGCTCGCTGTCGCCAGTGTTCTTGCTCCTCCATGCACCCTCCTCGCTCATAGGAACCTCCCTCGACCTTGTGTGGGACCAAGGTACCCACGCCACTGCTGCTCAGTCACCGAGCCACGCCTCCGTGCTGCCGCCGTGGCGAAGCCGCTGCCGTGCGTCCTGGCTCACGTGGCCAGAGGACCACGGACGGTCGCTGGCCACGCTGCGGGTGGCCACAGGTGCGCCTCACCGCCGCGCAGCTCCCGCGCCGCTCCTCCACCACCGGCGAGCCGTAGGCCGGTCTTTCCCCTCGCCGGTGCCCCCTCCCCTGCTCGGCCATCCGTGAGAACGAAGAAGGGCGCCTCGGTGTGAATAGTGACTTTTCCAGGGGGTTAAGTGGAGAAGCAGTGACTCTGGTGAATAGTGTTTTGGGGACTCCCTTGCGTGATTTAGTTAAAGTTCTTGCCGGGGCCTAAATGAAGAACCTATGACTCAGTTGAATAGTGCCTTTGTACTGCGGGTTGATTTCTAGAAAATCCAAGGGGCTCGAGGCAAAAGTGTTTTCCTTTTCCCTTTTTCCTTTTTCTTTTATGCAGATTTTTGGCTAAATCTTTGGAATTAATATCTCATGCTAGGAAGCTCCAAAAATAGCAAATGAGGACTTTTTGGAATTCTTGTGAAATTTTCTATGCAGTAGCTCTATAATATGTCATGTTTTAGTTTAATGTTTTCGCTGTAAAAATAGATTTTTCAGATTAGGTTTTGAATGCTAGTCGCATTTGTCTTTTTCATAACTGCAGTTGCATGGCTCCAAATGAAGTGAAATTTTTGTGGCATGTTGCTCCTATGATTTGATGGGTGGTAAAAAGTTCATGAATTTTGGTGGTAGTAGGAGTGAGTTATTGATTCATCTTGCTCTCACATGAATTCTTGTAATAGCAATTTGTCATTTTCATAGAGGTTGATATACATGTCCAATTGGCTTGAAATTTAGACAGTAGACTATTGAGAGTATATATGGGCCACTGTAATTTTGGTAGAATTTATTGTGCAATTTTGTAGGTGTTCATAATTCCACCTAATTACCTAAATAAATTAAGAAAATGCATTAAAAGAATTTATTTAGGAATGGACACTATGTTTTCTAGTGTTCATTAGTCATGTGTGACATGTTGGTAAAGATGGTTTTGTCCAATTATATGTTTGCAATATAAGTTAATGATTATTTCTTGCAAATGAGGTTTCTGGACAGATCTGTGAACTTAGCAAAGTTCTTCATGATAATATGCTTTGTTGTAAAACTTGTTTATACAAAAGTTGTAGATAATTTATGTATCTAGCTGCTGTTAAAATTTGGTGGCATTTGGCCATGTGGTTTAGGAGTTATAGCTGTTGAAAGTTGGGTTATAGAATTGCTTGTTCTCTATCTTGTTAGACCAGTTTCTGTGTTTGTGTAAATTCGACATATTAAACTTTGGAATCATGCTATGTTGATTAAAAATGAAATATATAGAATTTCATAGGCTTTCCATAATGTCTTCTTGCAAGTAATTTAGAGTTGTAGATCTCCAGTTATGATTAAATTACTTAGCTGCTGTTCTGATGCCCAGAAAGTGGCAAATTCTAGTCTAGTGCTTTGATTAACTTTGCCATGCTAGTGTGTTGAAGTGTGACTCATATCTTTGATGGTACTAGGTTTAATACCCTGTGATCTTGTGAGACTTGTTATGTTGAATCACTACGATCTTGACTTGTATGTTGGTTGGTTTGAAATCCCTCGTGATTTCGTTGGACTACCGGAGTTATATGGGCTCAAGTGTGAGAATTTGATCACTTTAGTGATTGTTTTTGTACTTGTGCTCTTATAATTTGGATGGTTCCATGACAACGAATTTGTCCAATTCTTGCATGAATACCGAATTCATCAGGTACATGAAATGCACAAGGGCATTAGTCAACCCGAAAGACATAACCAGATACTCATACAACCCGTATCTGGTAGAGAAAGCCGTTTTTGGTATATCTTGAGGACGAATCTTGATTTGATGATACCTAGATCTCAGATCAATTTTTGAGAATACCTTCACTTTGGACAACTGATCAAATAAAATATCAATGTGAGGCAGTGGATATTTATTCTTGATAGTGACTACATTGAGCGGCTGATAGTCTACACACATGCGTAAAGACTGATCTTTCTTCTTCACAAAAATAGTGGGACAACCCCATGGAGATGAACTAGGATGGATCAGACCTTTTTGCAAGAGTTCTCCAAGTTGGATCTTGAGCTCAACTAACTCATTTGGCGGCATTCTATATGGTCTTCTTGAGATCGGTGCAGTACCAGGAAGTAGCTCAATCTTGAATTCCACATCATGATCCGGAGGTAATCCAGGGAAATCGTTAGGAAAGACATCCGAAAACTCGCATACCATAGGGACATCTGCTATTTCCTTTGCCTTTGCTATGGTGGCATTAATTATAGTCTGAGGACTAACATCTCGAGGAAGCTGCACTAGAAATGCTTGTTGATCATTTGGATCCCTCAGCATAATCACTCTTGTAGAGGTATCAATTAGAGCACCGTTTCCACTCATCCATTTCATTCCTAAGATTACATCAAGACCCAATCCTGCTAATACCACCAGATCCACATCATAGAGACGTCCTTCTATCTCGATCTTTGCTCCTAAGACTAACTGGTTGGTGGAGATATTATTTCTAGCTTTGTCTAAGGTAACCATTTTCATACCATGCTTGGTTGCAAAGGTTGAACTGATAAAAGAATGAGAAGCGCCTGAATCAAATAGCATAACAGCAGGTTGTTGGTTGACTAGAAATGCACCAGGCGTAAATGACTTCGCCGGTAGGAACTTGTTCCACCGTGGTGTATTTGACATGTCCTTTACACACATCTACATCATTTCCATCTAAATTCTTTTGAGGATGAGGACAATCTTTGGCCCAATGACCTGGCGTATCGCAGTTCCAACACGGTCGGATACTTGGCAGGATGTTAGACTTCCCTTTCTTAACATTTCTCTTCTTGACCTGACCCTTTTTCTGATATGGATGATATCTAGCAGATATGTCAGATGATTGAGGATGGGAAGTAACCATTATAAAAGTGTTAGATTGAGAAGCCCTAGCCTCAGAAGCTATCTGGTGACACTTGGAGGTAACATACACAGCATTGCAGTTCTCTTGCAGGAGAGTATCGTTGACAAATTCATTAAAAGTTGCACACTTGCTAGTACACATGGTCTTCATTAATTTAGGACAAAGTCCCCTCTTGAAACTAGCAATCCTCTTGGCATCAGTGTTGATAAACTCCGGAGCATACCTTGATAGGTGAATGAAATCATGCCAATATTCGGTTACACTTCTGTCACCTTGAGTGAGCTTCATGAACTCGGTGTGCTTGATAGCCATGAGACCAGAAGGAATGTAATGTCCACGAAAAGCTTCTTTTAACTGATCCCAAATGACCTCATCATTCTCAGACAGAGTGCTCCTATAATGATGCCACCAAATACCTGCAGGCCCTTGTAAATTGTTGCGAAGCATACTTTGTTTTCATACCATCTGCTACATTAAGCAAGCAAAACTTATGTTCCATAGAGTTCAACCATTCATCTACTTGAAGTGGCTCTTCTGCTTCTCGGAAGATAGGAGCCGCAGTATCCAAGAAATCTTTATAGTTGTTGTACTGAATAGGCTCAGGTCCTTGATAGACATTGATACGGACACTTTCAGCCAGGGCACGCTGACTTTCAGTAAGCATCTACAGTAACTCAGCAGAAGTAGGTTGCGGAGGATGAGACGAGGGAGGCTCCACATTGTCATGACTCCTACGGCTAGAGTGAAGCTGACGAGGCATCTATAGTTACGGAAAGCTAGTGAGTATTGATGGTGTTGGAAGGTCGCTGATGAATTATATAAGCATGTCAAAGAGGTTGTATCCAACTATTAAGGTTCCAAATCTCGACAAAAGAAACATTTGGGTTCAGAACAAAGATTTTCTAACAAGATAGGGTAAGATAACCAAGGAAAAGCTCATGGAAAGATAACACATCGGTGTAGCTCCATAATGGATCATGACTAGCAATCCTCGATACCTGCGCGTGCCGAGCAGCACAACCTTGTGTACACGCCCACAGGAGGCCCTCGGTTTCGTCGCGGCATCGTAGATTACTAATCGCAACACCATTACTGAACCAACACCCATGAGGAATCCTCACATGTCAAGAATTAGGTGTGTAGAGCACATCATACAAGAAGGGGTAGCAAACAAAGGTGATCCCCAAGGTTAGAGTTACAGTGAGGCGAGTTGTAGCTCAAAATACATCACAACTCAATGAGATACATCACAAGAGGCCATCATGAACTTTTGGTGTATTGCTCACTTCCACTGATCAGATCTAAGTTGCGTTCCCAGGGTTGAAACTAATGACAACTCCACTAGATCGGTTGATTACATCAGTCCTATGTGAAAGAATGCAACGGCTTATGGGAAAAACCATTTGGAGGCAAGAAAGTGTTTGAAAGAGTGGGGTAAGCATTTATAAGGGAGGGAATAATGCAAAATGCAATGCATGATGCGAACATGGTGCATGCGCGGACCGTACGTCCTCACAAACCTAGGAAGAATTTTAAAATTCTAGCGTATAGGTCAGTGGCATACACACGTTCTCTCAATAACGATAACTAATCGCTCTACAGGAAACGTTGTTAGTGTACCTGCAGAAAATTGCATTTCAGCCCAACAGTTTCCAAAATATCACTACATTAAAGCAGTAAACTAAATACTTTCCATACATACATCCCCCGATGTATATACTTTAGTATCAAAGCTACCCGAAAGATATACCCACAATTAAGTACCCTCATAGATACATGATTGAACATATAAATAAGCGAGTAACCACAACTACTCTCCCCTAGACCGACGGTTGGATAGTCATGCTCTCCCAACTCTCACTTACCAGGGTGTAGAGGTAATTTGATCCATACATTATCACCCAAGCGGATGACATCCATACAATAGCACGTCGTATGGACAACGAAACAGAAAAACAAACAAGAACCCCCAAGTTAGCACTTTAATAAGCCACCTAATAGTCCTTATTTGGGCATATAGTATATGACAACTAGCACTCTTTAGATTAGAATTAAGATTTTTCACAAAAACTTTTGTTTAAATACACCCATGATATGTTTAGTGTTGAATCTTGCTCCGATACTAGCTGTCACGGAACCGTGCAAATTATAAGAGCACAAGTCTAAAAACAATCGCCAAAGCGATCAAATTCTCAAACTTGAGCCCATATAACTCCGGTAGTCCATGAAATCATGAGGGTTTTCAAACCAAACCGAGAGCAAACCAAGATCATAGTGATTCAACATAACACACCATCTGTTACAACAGTTCATAAGTAGTTCTCATACCTAAGAGTACGAATAAGTTATTACAAACCAAATTAGGAATAGCAGAAGCAACATAGTTTTGAAACCACATTTAGTTCAAGTACTACCAGTGCATAGTCACATCCTACAAAAGCATAAAAGGAGAGAAAATTGCAGAGACCATGCCCAATGGTCTAGTCTTCACACCCAACAGCGAAGACAGTACTTCAGGTGACCAGTAAGAATCTGCTACCTACAACAAGGTGGGAATAAACCCTAAGTACGAGAAGGTACTCAACTAGACTTACCCGTCAAAAACCAGAAATAAAGTGACACCAAGGAGTATGCAAGGCTTTATATAAGTTGGCTATCTTGACACATTTGCATAGAAGCTTAAGTACAAATAAGTAATCATTATTGCTTTAAGCTTCAAGTTAATCATTATTAACCTGTCCTCTAGATTAGTACCTGTACTATAGCAATCACTTAATTCAGCTAAGCAAACAATAGTAACCATATCAGGTTTATTAAGGTCATCATTATATCATCATCATCTTTAGAACCATTAGTAGATTTAGTGAAATCTACGTTGCCTCTGCTCTGTCAAGTTTCCACTATCCGGGAGAGACGACGATTCGAATCGATTCCAACTCAGCTGAGGGGGGTATTCCTAACACCAACCGGGCATACTTTGCAAGAGTCATCAACAGTCACCTTTGGTACAACTTAGGATGGGCAGGAACAGCATCGTGCTCTTAGGGTTTCCAGTGGCCAGGAAGCTCAGGACTTTTAACTCACCTATCCTTGGTCCCAGCTGGCTCCCCTTCGAGGCGACTTACACTTTTTGGCTTCGGAGCCTGAGTTGAGCTACTCGGCTTCGCGGTCGGCAACCTCAGGGCGGCCAGCTAAGTGTTAGGCTGCATTCAAAATGACAAAGGAAGTATAGTGGATCGGTCCTTAACCGACGCAGACAGGGATAGTTCCACACCCAAGACCTCCATGCCTTGTTGCTTCACTATCGACATCCCGCCCGGTCTAAGTTCATTGTTAACACTTGGTTCTTTTCCACGATAGCAAATATAGCCAACTCCACCGGGTATGTCTTGTGTAACTTCACCTTTGTCACCTTCCTCGGTGCACCTATTGCATGCATATGCATAGGATCAACTTCATGTATGCACCAAGGGTGAGATGACATGATGGATATATGAATATGTACGAGATGATGACATGATGAATGATGTTATCAACTTTCGTTGACCGAGTAAGTGCATGGCCCTATTCAAATCACTTCAATGTATCATGATCAGGTTTTCACACTTAATCACACATCTAATCACCCTTAGCAATTAAAGACCTACACAGGAATTATAACACTAGCATGTAAGTGATAACACAGAACATCACAAACATAGCAAGGTTCCAGCACTCATTGCATACGTGTAACAGCAGCAAGCTTTACATACAACTGGAGCTACAGGACTCCAATGGACTTGTCACAAGACAGTATAGAAAGCTTATAAAATTGTCTAAAATTCATTTTCAGATGTCAAAGCATGAATCTTAACTTAATTGGGGCAAACAAACAGATTTCTCAGATCTGGTCCAGAATTCCAGAAAATAATAATTTCAGAACCCTTACTTAAAATAGGTGTAACTCCCAAACTACTTAGCCAAAGGCTACCAAATTTTAACAGGAGCTAAATCAAGTAATTTACTATAACCTTTGTGCAGATCACCTCTCATGAAAGCATCATTAACCACACTTAAACAAACAATCTTTGACTTGCTGTCCTGAAAACAGGAATTATAGCAACTACCAAACATGTGTGCAACATAAACAAAATAGGAAACCTCATTTTCTACTGCAGAACTTTCATAGTTTTACATTTTAAAAAAAATCTAGACATTTCATAGAGCACAGTGCAAGTTGAACCACCTCAAATGGACATCTAGAACTGAAGTTATGAATTTTACAAGCAACATATGAACTTGCATTTTTTTTGGAAAAGAATAAAACAAAAACTAAACACAGGCCTTAACTAAAACAGGCCTTGAGCCGGCCCACGGCGGCCCAACAACCAAACAGGGGAGGGGATCCCGCGCTGACCAGCTGTAACATCCTGGTTTTTTTCGGGCAACAAAAAATATGAGCCTTTTAAAATTTTTCCTGTGAGTGTGCGAAGCATGTAGTTCCTAGGCCTAACCTGAGTCTGACTCACTAATGAGTCGTTGAATAAATTTAGATTGCTTGTAGGAAGTGCGTGTGCCCTTGTGTATTTTTCGTGTTTGAGTTTGTCCAGAGTTTGGGGTACACAAGTCCATAGCAGGTCCCCTCTCAAATTCCATTTGGGCTTTCCCCAAATTCCTCTCTGGGATTTTCTATCTCAGATCTCCTTCAAAATTCATCTCAAACCCCTTTTGAATTTCATTTGAATATATCTCAAACTACCAAGTCACAAAAGAAGAAATCCTTTTTCCCTTTCTCTTCTCCAATACTTCCCCTTGAGTTCCTCTCGGATCCCCTTTGAATTCTTCTCCCACCTCTTTTTGAATTACATCTCAAATCCAATCAAATTTCTTCCAAACTTCCCTCGAGTCTCCCTTTTTGTTTCCCCTCAAATTCGCCATAAAATTTCCATCCCTAAATTCCTAAATTCATAAAAGAAGAACTCCTTCTCCTTTTATATTCCAAACCCAGCCCAACTTCCATCTCTCCCTTTTCTTCTTCTTTTCTTTTCCCTATGGCCCAGCACCCCCTCCTGGCCTGCCCGACCTCTGTCTCCTCGCTTTGGCCTGAGCCGGTCGCCACCAGGCCTTGGCCTCCACTTTCGCCGGCCCACCACCTCTCCAACCGATGGCCGAACAAGACGAGCACGCCCACAGTGCCGCGGTCTAGTTCGTCAACCAGTCGGCCTGCTCGCTCAGCCCCTGCAAGCCCGTGACCCACTAGCCCCCGCAGGCCCATCCACGACGGCCCCCGCGAGGCCGCCAGCTGCGCACGCCTACACTCGAACCCTAGGAGCCGTGCGACTCGGCTCCCAGACGCCACCGCCGCTGCTCGCGCACCACGCCTATGCCCTCGACGCCCTGCACACCTCCCGATGCTCGCCACATGTTCTGCGGTACGGACACCGAGGCGCATCGCCGTCCGTGCCCGGGAGCCCTAACCGCCACTCGCTATAAAAGGAGCTGAAGCCGCCACTCCCTCGAGCCCTCCCTGCCCTTGCCGCCACCATTCTCCTTCTTCCCTCACTCTCGATCCACCAGCAGTTATAGCACTGCCGCCCTTTCCTCCTTGCTCTACCGCGACCCACCTCACCACCATGTTCGCCTGCTCCACCGGGTGTTTCCTCATCTCGCGGATGCAGTCGACCAGCCGAGCCACTCTTCTGCTCATGACGTCGGCGCCTCATGTCGTGGCCTTGCGCCGAGCAGCGGTCAATGTTATCCTAAACACTAAACGCTAAACAGTCGGTCACCCTCTGTTTAGCGTTTAAACGGTTTAGACGGTGTTTAAACGGATTAAAACGGTCTAAACGGTTTTACATAATATTACCCAAATATGCATATTTTTTGATGTAAAATCAATTATTCTAGCATTTATAAATATTAATTCAAGTAAAAATCAATTATTTTAGTATGTATATATATTTATGCATGTGAAAAGAATCAAATGTACATATTTATGCATGTAACAAATCAAGTGTACATATTTATAAATATAATAAACTTAAGTATACAAATTTATACATGTAAAACTTAACTAGATTTACCTTGTGTTCGCCTAAACACCCATTTAAACCACTGTTTAGCCCGTTTAATACCGTTTATCCCCGTTCCGTTTAGACCGTTTTCCCCGTTTTTTGACCGTTTAAACGGTCAACCGTTTAATTTTCCATTTACCCCCTAAACAAAACAGTTTATCACCGTTTACCGTTTAGCGGCCGTTTAATCGGTTGTTTAGGCCGTTTAGGCGAACACTGGCAGCGGTACACCGTGACCTTGGCCCTCCTGTCTATGATGTTGTGCTCACCACACACGGGACCATGAGCTTCGTCCACACCAAGCGCCTCACACGGACCGAGCCAGGCGACCTCGATGCCCTCACCATGGAGCTTTGCCTCCACCTCACCGTGCCCATCTAGAGCACCAGCCTCCATTGCTTCCTCTTCGCCGCACGGCCAACCACGACGCCGCGCGCTGCCATCTTGTTGTAGCTAGTCACGGTGACCGTGGTCATCGCCCCTGCTCCGCGCAACAAGCATCTCCAACCATGCGTCCATGTCACCTCCATGCTCCATCCCATCCCTGTCATGCCTACACCGATGGCACCGCCCCTCTGTACCTCGCCAGAGCTGCTGCTTTGCTGCCAGTAAGCACCCAAACCCAAGGTGGCGCTCTTCCTACCTATCCATTGATTTTGCCGCTAGTCTATACTGAGACCGGACATCATGCCATCATCTTTCACTGTTGTATGGATGATGCGAACCTCACTGTGCCAATTGCCGAAACCGCTGCACGTTTTGGTTATCATGCTCGTCGTCTTGTGTCCGGCCTTCGTGCCGTGATTTTTGCCTTGCAGGGAAGTAACGACACCGTCGGCCCTCATCAACTCCCCCCAGCCATGTCCAGCCCGTAGCAGCCTTCCACCCCAAGGTTGACCTTTCTAACCTAGCAGACGCCATCTTTGGCATCGATAAACCTCTGCTTTTTCTTTTTATCCACTTGTTCATACATCAACTTATTATCTATCATATCTACTTGATTCATGCACTTGATACATGACCTATCTTTATTGATCATATATTCTTGTCCATCTACATGATATCTCTAATTATTCTATGTCTATGCCGTGCCTTCGTGCCGGTCTATCTAACTCTTGTAATGGTTATGAGATGTGTGCTACTCCATGTTGTGTCGTTGTGTTGTTGGATCTCGTGTCTTGGTGCGTTGTTCTGTGTTGGTTGGTTTCGTGGATCCTGTGTTGCTCATCTGCATCTGTGGGCCGTCCCTTCGAGCCAGTGGGGGGAATCGTATCTCGATTGGTTGTTTCGGTCATGGGTTCGTCCCGCCATGGCCGTAACGCGATCGTAACTTGCCCCCTTGCCTTTTAGATGACCCTGTCAGATTATGATCGCTAGCCCCTATCTTGGTCCCTACGATGTGGTCATCTAGGACTCGATGTCGACACCGACGTGGTTCACATCTGCATGTTCCGAGTCCTCTGTGACCAACTCTATCAGGATAGGGATTAGGGGACAACCCTTGTATATCGATAGATGCCAACTCGTTGTGGTATAGCTCTTGGCCGCGAGTCACTTCGCCATGGCCATTGGGTTTTACCGCTGTTTTTCTTTCGTTCTTTTCCTAACCAACTCGTAGGTTTGTACCACTTCTACCATAGCGTTCCTTCGGGTCTAGCGATGACAACTGCATCACTAAGAGCTATAGGAATAGCCTTGTGCCATTTTGTTGCATGGTTGTGGTGCCCTATGATTTGGTTTGGATCATGGATCGTGCCAACTTTCGTCCAACCTTCGTCCGTTCCATGACAAGTTGGTCGAAAGAGTGCGGGTCCCATTCTTCCTTCTTCCTCTCTTGTTCTCAATCCCCGTCGATCTAGTAAGATGTGGATTGAGCCTTTGGCTTGTTTAGTGATTGTTGCTCTTTTGATTCCACTTCCCCGATTCCTGTCATTGCCATGGCGAGTGGATCAGAGGAAGGTGAATCTTGTGTTTCCCTCTTATGGTACTATCGTGCTTAAGCTCTTGTATGCTTGTACCCTTTTCGTCCATAGCATTTCTGTGGTTCTTGCGGTGACAACCGCACCACTAAGAACCCTAGGGATGTCTTAGTGCATTTAGTACACCTAGGTCATGGTACCCTACAAGTAACTTGGACACTCGTGTTCTTTGTGTGTTGCTCCTTTCCAATGCCTCATCTCTTGCCATGATGCGTGTATTGGAAGAAGTTGACCACCTCTCTTCTTCTCTCCCCATTCCACCCTCTCTTGGTTCTCGTCAATTATAATGGCGTACGGATTGAGAGAGAACGTAACTTCTCTTGCTTGTAGTCTTTTTGGTTCTCATCGGTCTCCATGACGATTGGATCAAAAGCCGCAAGTCGTAGTGTTTGCTTAGGATGAGCTAAGGCCTATGCCATTTCCATTTAAGCCATACAGGTCGACACGATCGACCTGGGAAGTACTGGCTAGACTTAGGCTTAAGCTTGTGCTTAGCGAATCACCACTCCTGTTCTTTGGCTCAGGGTTCAGACATCAGCTGAGAGGGCCAAGTCATTCTTCCTTTTGTGTTCTTTCATTGTAGTTGTTCTTTCTGTGCCTTGTTGCCTCTCTTTTTATAGTCTTTCTAGGTTTAGTGGTCTGATTGCTCTTTTGCTTGTCGCTGTATCGAGGTAGTTGTGTGGAGGTTAGCGTTGATCGGATCGGAAACCATTGGAAGAATGACAAGCAGATGGAGGAAAGACCATGGAGGAGTACGACAACAAGTGCACCGAGGATCTCGGATATGACATTTAACAGGTGTGCCATGTCCCACCCAACCTTGTAGAATCCTATTAGACTTGCTACAATGTAGATGCTAGTGCTTTACTTTCTTGCAATTGAATTGTGATAGGTTGCATGGTAGATTGCTTGTGAGCCAATACCATTGTCACAACCTATTCCCCTGTACACCCGCTGTTAGGCTAGACGCTCGCATTCTACTTACTGCTTTACTTTCACTATGCATTATACCTATGATGTGATGCTTGGTGAAGGGATAACGTGAGTGGATAAGGCATGTGGTGCCGATAACTTGGTAAAACTGGATAATGAACTTGGGGAGATCTTGGCATGTGCCTTGGGTGTGTGGTGAGGGTTGAGTCGATCGGACAGGATCCTACGACAAGTCTTTGGGGCAAGTCTTGCCGGAGGGGTGCAACTTGGGCATCCCTCGTGAGTGGTACCTGTGGTGGGTGCATGTGTGAGCAGACAGGGTGTTGGTTATCCCCAGTGGAGGTACAGTCGAGGCACGGGGTGTTGGTTATCCCCTTGAGAAGATATCGTGTCCGGTCCCCTTAAGGACTGGTATGTCTTGAGAACCGGAATCATAGGCCCTTCGTGCACACCACTCTCTCCCGATGGGTGGGAGACGATTACCTGACTGACTAGGGCTGTGCCACTACTACTAGGTTGGAAGGTGATAGTGTAGGGAGGTACGGGCATGGGGGCCCACACCCTCCTAAGACAGCGTAGTGACCTTAGGGGCCCAGTACTACGCCTCACAGTCTCAGCGTTTCGGTGGAATCCAGGGTGGCCTAGGGCTGAGTGGTAGGGTGGTACCGTACCGGTTGGGAGGCAGTCGACATCAGGCTAGGCGGGGCACCGCCAAGGATGGCGATCTTATGGATTTCCAGGTGTACACACTCTGCAGAGTTGATCGATCTATACGTATAGCCACGTCCACGGATATGGACATTCCTATGACCTACGCTTCACTTGATTAGTGAGAGGAGTCCTTTCTACCTTTCCCCTAGGATTTGGTGTTGGATCCGGCTTTGGCCGTTGAGGCAAGGTACGAGTGGGAGTCATCCTTGCCACCTAGAGAGTGTGAGAGTGTGGTGAGATGTGTGTGATGGGATGGGAGAACGTGTGGTTGAGATGGATTAAAACTCGACAAACTATTTGTCGGATACCTATAGTTAGGGGTACCCACAATCGATGATTAAGAAAAACAATAACCGCTACCCATAAACGGGACGAGCCAAAATAGCCAACGAGACGCCTCGACTACGTTCCGACTCGTATGAGGCACGCTCAACGGGACGCCTTGACTACGTTTTGACTCGGTCAAGGCACGCTCGATAGGACGCCTCGACAACCAGGAAATCTCTGACTCGCATGACCCTGGGTCGGGCCACTCGACCCGCCTTATTCACCAAACTCTGAGATAAAAGTTAGAGCATTTAATGTGACTACCAACTACTTCCTACCATCATGGCTACAGCGGTAATCGGCATGGAAGCAGTACTGGTGTCAAATCTCACTTTTTACCGCCCATCCTGGGATGGGAGGTGAAAACCTATCACTATACACACCATACCATGCACTGTTTTACTACTGATCACCCTCGAGGGAGGATATGACAAGGACCGTACCCCACGATCTCGGGGACTCGGCCTTATCCACCCATCCTCGACCCATCCTCGGCCCGTCCTCGACCTGGCCTTGACCCAGCCTCGACCCACCACCGGTCAACAGGGAAGAAAGGCCGACGTGGCACAGGACTCGGGGTCTTTTCACCGTCTCATCCTCTACATCACCATGGTGTCTAGGATGGCCGGCCATTCCCGGGGCACGTCGCTACAGCCACCTCCACAGGGATCGACAAAACTTCACCTCAAAGGCACCCTCGGCGTCCTTGCCTCCTCTTACCCTATAAAAGGGCAGGCAGGGGCTCTACAAGGGCGGAGGAACAATGAACAATAGACAACGAAAAACCAGTCTCCATCCCACCAAAGAAGATCAACATCTCAAGCAATCTCCTTTGTACTCTCATTTTTCCTTTGAGACCTGGGCTCGGTTCCCTCTCTCACAGCTTGTAACCCCTACGCAAGCACTTAGGTGCAAGGAAATACAATACTCCCTCCTCCTCGCTGGACGTAGGGCCTTCTTTTGCCCGAACCAGGATAAATCCCCGTGTATCCTTCTTGCATCACCATCCAGATTAGGGACACATAGCATTTGATTCACTCATTGGCATAGGACCCCCTCAGGACTGAACGCCAACAGTTGGCGTGCCAGGTAGGGGACGCTGCGTGCCAACATCGTTTGCTCACCATTTTTCTGGATGGCTGACCCCGAACGTCCACTCCTGTCGGCCACGGTGATCTGGTTTGGGAGCTTGGAGTTCATGTCGCTTGGCCACGGCTACAACATGGTCCTCCTCCCGCCCAGGCACCCGACCGATGGTGACCTTGACCTCTCCCAACCTGGGGGAGCGCTATGCCGGTATCGTCGCTCTCGTCAGGCACGCGCTGCCCAGCGACGGTGAGCCCAGCACAACCACCGTCTTCGCCTTGCGGAGGGTGATGGTATTCCCTGATCTGGCGCCTCTCAGCCAGACACCAACATGGATTTCCTCACTGAGGATCTATGTAGGATGAGCTTAGCTGAGGGTAAGATGCCGACAGGGAGTCCCATTGCTCTACCGCCCGGTGCGACGCCACCACCACCTAGTTCAACTACACCGGCATGAGGAACGATGCCTTTGTTAGCATTCCTGTTTGGACTAGACTCAGTTGCCCGAGCATATGCTTCTTCTGTAAGCACTAGCATGAGTGCTTACGAGGATCTCCCCGGACACCATCTACGCTCCACCCTCGACCTCGTTGCATCCACACTAGCTTCTGAGTACTTGGACTCCATGGAGACCCCAGGGACGGAGCTCCATGCAACTGCTTCTTGACTTCATGACCCTAGAGATGCACGGCCTCACATGCACCCATTGTACTACTATTTTGGTGCTCCAGACTCTGACTCTGTCGATGACACCTATGACCTGACTCACGAGTGCTTCAATATCGATGGAGCTATCGCGTCAGATTTGGAGGATGAGGCAGCTGTTGAAGGAAGGAACACGCCACCTTAGGTCGAGCTCCCTGCTGAGCGGGGTGAGGCTCAATTCCTTGTGGATCAAGGAATGCAGCTTGAGCAAATCCATGAGTTGCAGGATAGACTCGACGAGGAACGAGAAAACCTATGTCTACTTCAGCAAACCCTCGAGCAAGAGCGCGTGGCATGCGCACATGGCGGAGGAGCTCAAGAGAGAGCTTGCGACGTCAATCATCGCATCATCGAGGATCGGGGAGTCGAGCCCCCGGTTTTCGGTCGAAACAGCCAGAACGTGGTCGCAGCCACCATGCCCCTTCATAACATGCCAGAGCCATCGAACCCCGAGGCCCATGAGCCCGTGATGAAATCCAAGGACTCCTCGAGACCGCTGCCATGTAGTAGGCCGAGAGTTCTACCTCTAGGCAATGTGGGCTTGCCTTAGAGCAATCTATGAAGCCCTCCTATCAGTAGAGAGAGGCCTCGGTTCATCCCGAGCACGCCCAACGGAACAAGGCGGTCTCTGTCCATGAACGCATCGTCGACAACCGTGAACCTCGAGATGCCCATGACAACATTGTCGAGCGCCGAAGGCGCAAACATGGTGACGGTGCAGCTTGAGGCTACCACGACCACAGAGGCAGACACCCTCGACCAGCTCGAGGAAGCCCGTGATGTGGCTCTATTACACTCTGCTAGGTATCAGCAAAGTCTCCGACGCTACCATGACAAACACGTCTGCAGATAGGACCTTAGTGTTGGTGACCTGGTGCTACGGTGAAGCCAGAACAACAAGGGATGACACAAGCTTACTCCACCGTGGGAAGGGCCATACATCATCGTGGAAGTGTTGAAGCTCAACACGTACAAACTATCGAATGAGAAAGGCGAAATATTCACCAACGCTTGGAACATTGAATAGCTACGTCGCTTTTTTCCCTAAAGCCTCAAGGCTCTGTAAATTGTTTCACAATCCCATGATCGAATAAAGAATACATCGGTGTTCAAAGCATTCCTTCATAAAAACTAGGAAGGGTCGACCCTGTTTTCTCAGAGTCGACCCTCCCTCGGGGGCTGCACAGGGGGAACCCCCTATGTCTCCAAAAAACTCACATTTTTTCAAAAACAAGAGAACTCTTACATAAGTCGACGAGGCTGCAAGTGCACCCTAAGGCTCAAGGGCTGCCGAGCCGCGAGATCGCCTATGCCTCCGGGCTATGGTACCTCCACTCAGTCCCCCACGCCAAGGGGTGCAACCGTGTGCTAAGTAGACCTAATAAAAGTTCATGATTTTGAAAAAGCTCACGTCTAACGTTCCCATATGCTTTGAATCGAGTTCTTACATAGTCAACGAGGCCGCAAGCGCACCCTAAGGTCCAAGGGTTGCCGAGCCACGAGATCGCCTACGCTTTCGGGCTATGGCACCTCCACTCTCTCCCTCACGCCAAGCGGTGCAACTGCGTGCTAAGAAAAACATGCAAGAATACGATTGAAGCAAGAAAGGGAACAAAAGACTCAAATAAAAATGAACATTTAGTATACATTTACATATAAATGTTTCAAGGCCCCTGAGGCCATCACGACCAAAGTTATGAATACTAACTTATTACATGGGCCTTCATGCCCAGGTTTGGCTCATAGGCCCTCATCATCAGCAGGCGGAACCACCTCGACCTCAAAAAGCTTGGCAAGGCGACTCCCAGGCTCCTCAGCGGCCTCGATCAGGGTCAGGCAGGCAACTTCATTCTCCTCGTCCGTCCGGTCTGGATCTGTGATGAAGCCATCAACAATGAGGTCCATGTCGTACATGAACCCAGACCGAACGACCACCAAAGCCCTCTTCACACCGTGATGCAGCCCGCCTCATATCCTCTCGCGGACGAGGCAGCCCAGTGCCACCATCTGACGGACAAAGGAGTTCCTCGGTGTGTCCTCCTCGGTAGCGACATCAGGCTCAACCCCGAGGCCATCACACACCGAGGTGATAGCGCCCTAGAGCAACTGAGTCCACCCAGCCTCGTCCTCGAAGAGGTTTTCGAACGAGGTGGCCGTCGCCTGGGCCGCATGCTGCTGCTTCTCCAACTCTGAAACGTAAAGATTGAGTTAGCATAAGCCAGGGACCTTGATGCCAAGGCCAGAACATAACAAGAGGATTACCCTCAGAGTGGGTCTGCAAACCCATGACCTCATCACGCAGCTTCCCGCACGACTTCTAAGATGCTCGAAGAGCCTCGTCCTTGTCATGGACCACCTCCTTCAGCACCTCAATTTCCCCGCCAGTGCCCGAGAGAGCCTCGTCCCTCTCTCGGACCATCCCCTTCAACGTCACAACCTCGTCCTCCAAGGTTCTAACATGAGCGGACGCCATCCCGACCTGGATGTTGAGGGCATCACGCTGACCACCGACTAAGGCGATGTCCTCCTCGAGCTCCTTCACACACACCAGTAGCGGCGCGAGGTCCTCGCGAGCTTTAGCTGCCTCTCCTCGAGCCCTTGCCACGTCTTCACGTGCCTTGGCCTCAGCTTCCCTAGCCTGCGCCGCCTCCTCCCTAGCCGCTACGTGGGCAACGTGGAGCTCGTTCGTCTCGACGCTCTTCTGGGATAGCCGCTTGTTGGCTTCCTCGACCAGGGCTCGTTGATGGGCAAGCGCCGCCCACATGCCACTCTCATGAAAAATGAAGAGTGACTTGTGGCGGGAGCGCTCCTTGAGCTCCTGACCATAGTTAAAACCCAAAACTTAGAACCAAGAAAAAGGAAAGGATAAAACACAGGGAAAGACTAACGAACCCGGCTTACCTCGAAAGCCTCCGATATACCCCGCACCATGGTATCCAAGACCACGCGCAAGGATTGCAACGAGTGCTTTCGGAGTCCCTCGAGGTACTCCCAGTGTTGCACCTCGTCCTTGTCGTCAAGCGCAAAGAAGGGCTCAGCGCTAGGGTTGGACGCGTCCCTGAACTCGAGGGTCGACCGGCCCTAGCGCGGAAGCTCCTCCTCCGCCCGCACAAGCGCCAACCCGACATAGTAATGCCACCTGCCTGACGCCTCGGCCAGGTCATCCCCCAACGCCGTAGAGGTTCCAGGCCGATCCGAGGCCTCGACCGTCTCGACATCCGCCTTCTGCTTCCCTTTGTCAGAAGGAGAGCCGTCGACGGTGAGGTCGATCAAGGCCGAGGTCGACCCTTGCAGCGGGGCTAGCGTTTCGACTGCCGGCACTACCGCCTGTATGATGGACGGTGGCACAGCCGCCCCCCGTTCTGCCTCGACCACCGGTTCCACTGGCCGGTCCTGCTGCGACCGCGGCTCTTCCCGCGCCGGTTGTGACTCCAGCTGCACCGCCTCTGGCCCTGCCTTTGGCAGGGCCTCCACCACCTCCTTCGACTTTTCAACATCCACACACCCCGCGTCATGGACGGATGCTCTGGCCTCAGCGGCCTCAACGGTCTCCTGGGTCGTCACGGTCGACCCAGGCTCTAACCCACCAGCGCTGGGCACCTCGAGCCCGGTGTCGCCCAGGACCGCCTCAGCTGGCCCTGACCCCTGCACGGTGACACCAGAACCGGCGACCTCCTGGGTGCTTGCCCTTGCCTTGGCAGCCGCCTCCCTTAGCCTGAGCCGCTCCGCCATAGCCTGGTACTTCGCAACCCAGGCAGCATCGTTGGCCGCCGTCCACATCATCAGGGCGACACCCGACCTGAGCGCCTTGATGGTAGTCAGACCCGCGAGCTTCGCCTTACGCTTATGGCTGAGAGACAAACAAATACGTCAGAACAAACAATGGGATCACCAATGATGGAAAAACAAGACGAAAAACTTACCTGGATAGGGGAACTAGGGGCCTAGACCCCGGCAGGCCCGAGCCACCCTGTGGCACCTACGACGGCCCTACCGTTGAGCCTCCTATCGGGTGGGTGCTCCTCGGAGTCCGAGCTAATGGGGCATCCAAGGATCTCTACGCTGCCGAGGCTAGTTGGCCTCGGGTCACACACATGTCAATGGCGCCCTAGCTTCTAACGCCGATGCCGCTGCTCCAACCGCCAGCTGAGCCCGAGGCGATCGGGCTCGTAGGAGCGGTGCCACCGACCCCTCTTGCGGGGCCCCATACGAGATAGCTCCTCTCGGTGAAGGACCCGCTCCGGCCTCTCTCTCTCCTAGCTCTCCCTCCCCCTCAACGGGCCCCGAGGCTTCCCTCGATGCCTGGGAGGTCGACCCACCGATGGGCTCCAGTAGGGGCCACACATCGGGGAGGTGCGCCAGATAAGTTGTGGTATCATACCGTGACCCGATGTCATCATCGCCGCTATCTTCATCCTCCCCCGACACCGTCTCGGAGGGAGACTCCTTAAGCGGGAGCCCGTCGAGGCTCTGTTGGCGACGGCGCTTCTTCAACGCCTCCTGCTCGAGGGCCTTCCGAACTTGACGCTTCTTGGCAGCGTCCTTCTCCTCCTTCTAGGCCACCAAGAGGCATCAAACCTCCCGAGTGACCTGATCTTTCAGGACTAGCGGCCGTGTTTCCTTGACCGCCGATAGATCCTGTGCACAGGCCTTGACCGAATTAGTCGAGGGAGTCTGGAAGCAAAAGAACTTAAGACTATAAAAAACAACACTCACCAAGGGCTCGAAACCTTGGGTGGGGCGCATCGGGACCCTGTCGATGTCCTCCTGCCAGAAACTCCCCACCATCCACCACGCACGCCGGTTGACCTCGTCGAGGGGGAGGGACTCGTGCGACATCCGACTCCCCTCCAGCGACGCATCCGGCGTCATCTCATCGAGTCAGAGCCGGCGCTGCGTCAGCGGCAACACCCTCGCGCGACATCAGCACGCGTCGAGGAGCGGCTCCAATTTTGGCTTGTCATCTTCAACAACGCTGTATGTCCAGTTCTCCTCGCGCGACATCAGCACTCGGCTAGAAAACTTCGGTAGCTGGTCACCGTCGTTGCGCAAGTAAAACCAACCATCGTGCCAACCGCTGTTCGACGAAATCAGCTGTGCCAGGATGTACTGATCGCCTCGACCCGACCGAACTTGAAGAGTGCAGCTCCCCGCATGCACTGTGCGCCGCACTCCTCGCTCACCCGCCTTCTTGGCGAAGTGCTCCGCCCTGAAGAGGTGGAGCCACAGATTCCATTGTGGCTCCATCCCTAGGTATCCCTCGTAGACCGTCACAAAAATCGTAGCCTATGAGATGGAGTTGGGGGCAAGATGGTGCAGCTCGACCCTGTAGTAGTGGAGGAGCGCCCGCATGAAGTGGCTAGCCGGCACGCCGAACCCCCTCTCGTGGAAGGCCATGAAGCTCACCACATAGCCTTCTGGAGGCGCCGATTCTCGGTGGTCGGACGGCGGCACTCTCCACTCTGGCTGGGTCTGGCTTGCCCTTGGCCGCAGAAGCCCGTCGTGGACCAACTCTTCCAGCTTCCTCTCTATCACTGAGGAACAGGCCCAAGCGTCCGCAGGGAGGATCTGGCTCTTGCCCGCCATTGTTGTCAGAGAAACGGCGTGCGGCAGGCGAAGGAACGACGGCGATGCAGGACGGTGGCTGAAGGGCACAGAGAAGGCAAAGGGAGCGAAGAAGGCAAGGAAGGCAAAAATGGAAAGGGCCTGTAGGGGTAAACACAACCCCGAGCCTTGCTCTTATACCCCGATGGAAGGGCAATGGGTGGGCAAAAAGGTAGGAACAATTTTCACATTCAATGACCTTACCTAACTGCTCCCTCAAAATCCGCAGATATGGGCACATGTCCGCCATACACTCCATAACCGTCGCACCACGCCGCCCACTACCACGCTAATCTCGCTTCCCCTCCTAAAAAGACATGCCCCAAACGGGTAGGAGAAGGATCCGTGGATGGATATTCCTAGATGCATGGGTAACAGGCTCTGAGCTCGATATAAATCTCGAGGGATTGAAAGCTGGCCCTTGACCAGGGTTCGACAGCTGCCCTTGAGTAGCGGAGTCAGGGACGACTAGGGACATGCCCATACAAGGCCAGGGCTCGAGCTACGCTCTCGAGGTGCCCCCAGATGTATTCAAGGCTGAAAGAGAGGTCGATGGAGGAATCCCCTCGGAGGGAGGCATCGAGCCCTCGAATCCTATCGCAAGGAATCGAGATCCACACGACTACTCTTTTTGCATTTTTGAGAGCGCCCCCGTGGCTGCTAGCTGACTCGTATCGAATGGAGCACGGGCTCACACTTGAATTCCCCGTTAACAGTTCACCGGAGACCGTCAAAACTTGCCCAACGAGGGTAGTATGATGTTCCCCACCCCTCCTCCTTTTTTCCTAAAAAGGGAGCGTGAGGGTCGAACAATGAAAAGATGGCCAAGAATCTGATCGACCTCACGTGCACGAGGCTCGGGGGCTCGGCCGCAGAAAGCCAAACTTCGAATGAAAGAAGACAAAACATGTTATGATACGAGAGCATTCCCCAATAAAACATACAAAAGACCTCAGAGGAGTCAAAACACTCCACCGAGGCCTCGGGGCTACACCCGGCGGGTGCGCTCGCTCGCACCCACCGGAAAAGGTTATGACACTACAACTCCAGTTCATGAACCGCTGAGCCTCTATGAGAGTGACCCACACTCACCCAAAGGCTCGGGGGCTACTGTCGAATACCTACAGTTAGGGGTACCCACAATCGACAATTAAGAAAAATAATAACCGCTACCCATAAACGGGATGAGCCAAAATAGCCAACGAGACGTCTCGACTACGTTCTGACTCGTACGAGGCACGCTCAAAGGGACGCCTCGACTACATTCTGACTCATACGAGGCATGCTCGATGGGATGCCTCGACTACCAGGAAATCTCCAACTCGCGCGACCCTGGGTCGGGCCGCTCGACCCACCTTATTCACCAAACTTTGAGACAAAAGTCAGAGCATTTAATGCGACTACCAACTACTTCCTATCGTCATGGCTACAGCGGTAACCGACATGGAAGCAGTACCTATAACAGAACCGTCCAAATTATAAGAGCACAAGTACAAAAACAATCACCGAAATGATCAAATTCTCGCACTTGAGCCCATATAACTCCGGTAGTCCAATGAAATCACGAGGGATTTCAAACCAACCAACATACAAGCCAAGATCGTAGTGATTCAACATAACAAGTCACATGTTACAACCATTTCACAAGTAATTCAATATACATCGGAGTTTAACATAGTTATTACAACTTAAGTTCAAAAGTAGCGGAAGCAAAGTAATTTAAAACTAACATAAATCTTATTTCAAATACATGCCAGTACCACGGTCAACTTCCAACAAAAGCATTAGAGACAAGGCAAATAAGAAGGATCATGCCCGTGATCACACTCCTCCACTACGGCAGGAGTCAACCAACTCTTGCAGCCGCCGTGATACATCACAACCTGCAACAAGTGGGGATAAAACCCTGAGTACGACAAAGTACTCAGCTAGACTTACCCGTCAGAAACCAGAAATAAGGTGACACCAAGGATCATGCAAGGCTGATATGAAGTGGGGCTAGCTTGACAACATTTTGCATAAAAAGCTTAATATAGATGATCAATCATTAATGCTTAAGCATTAAGTTAATTATCATTAACCTATCATCTATATTAGAACCTGTACTAGAGCACTCACTTTATTAGGAGCAAACAATATTAACCATAGCAGGTATAAATTGAGGCAACCTTTTCATCGTGATCCAATTAACCATCCGTTCAATTTAATTGAATCTACGTTGCCGCTGCTCAAGTCAAGTGCTCACTAACCGGGAGCGACGGCGATTCGAATCGAATTCCTATCCAGCTGGAGGGGTATTTCTAACACTCACCGTGCAGACCCCTGCCAGGGTCGCACAGGCCACCTTTTCATATGATTCAGGAATCGCGGGTCCGAATGATGTCACGACCCCAAGGGCGACACTCTGCCAGGTGATAGGGACTCTAACCCCCCTTGGTCTCACGCCAATGTCCCCAAGCACATCCTTTCTCTCCTCCAAGAAGCAACCTACCATTCGATTCCTGGCCTGAATCACATTACTCGGCTTCGCGGTCGGAACGGCTTATCCAGCCAACTAAGTGTTAGACTGCGTTCAACATGACTCAAGGACGTACATCGAATCGGTCCTTAAACGACTCAGACGGGGATAGATCCACACCCAAGACCTCCATGCCTTGTTGCTTCACTATCGTCATCCCGCCCGGTCTCATTTCATTTTATTAACACATGGTTCCATTCCACGATAGCAAATATAGCCAACCGTGCCATATATGAATATCCCTATATCTCGTAGGTGACAGGAAATCACCTGACTTCTACCGCTTAAAGCAGGGCTAAGCATCTACTCGATCCTAGTCTATGTAGGATTCAAGGATTCATATATCTGGACAAGGAATGATATAATGCAGCAAGAGTTTCCAACCAACTCCTATCACTTAATGCAATAATACTTATAACATATATAGAATTAATTGCTTTGAAGATAGGAGGCTTATAATGCTCCGGGGCTTGCCTGAGATCCGACTCAAGTTAGAGTATGTCAGATCAACTCGCTTGGCGAGCATTTCCCTTTGGGATGGATCCACCAACTCCATCTTCGGGTTTGGCTCCACAACACGTCCTTCACGTGGTGCATCTAGCGTACCTAAATGAGATGCCAGATGCAAGTGTATGAATACATAGAAATGCAATACACAAAGTAATCAAACAAGCATACCAAAGTTCTCCTAAACACCTAGAGCTAATTAACTTAATCCTCACTAAGGCATACATAGAAGAAGGCAAGCACATCAATCAAGAAACAAGTCTCACAAGATCACATGGTACTAAACCAAGTACCATTAAGAATATGAGCCACACTTCCACACCCTAGCATGGCAAAGTCAATCAAAGCACTAGAACTAGAAATTGCCACATTGAGGGCATTAGAACAGCAGCTAAGTAATTTAATCATAACTGGAGATATACAATTCCAAATGACTTGAAAGAAGACATTATGGAAACCTTATGAAATTCTCTACATTTCATTTAATATCATCACAGCATGATTCCAAAGTTTAATATGTCGAATTTACACAAATACAGAAACTGGTCTAACAAGACAGAGAGCAAGCAATTCTGTAACCCAACTTTAAACAGCTATAACTCCTAAACCACATGGCCAACTGCCACCAAATTTTAACAGAAGCTAGATACATAAATTATCTACAACTTTTGTATAAATATGTTTCACAACAAAGCACGTTATCTTGAAGAACTTTGCTAAGTTCCCAGATCTATCCAGAAACCTTATTTGCAAGAAATAATTATTAACTTATGTTGCAAACATATAATTAGACAAAACCAACTTTACCAGCATGTCACACATGACTAATGAACACCAGAAAACATAGTGTCCATTCCTAAATAAATTCTTTTAATGCCTTTTCTTAATTTATTTAAATCATTAGGTGGAATTATGAACACATATCAAAAGTGCACAATAAATTCTAACAAAATTACAGGGGTCTACAAATGCTCCCAAAAGTATACTGTCCAAATTTCAATCCATTTGGCCAAGTATATCAACCTCTAAGAAAAAGATAAATGGCTATTGAAATAAATCATGTGAGAGCAAGTTAAACCTAAAACTCAATATTTTATGTGAACACATGGCCATAGTATGGATCAAAATGATAGAACAACCTCATACTAAGGTAATGGAACAACATTTTCTAATTTATCATTGATATCTTATTTATAAGCTATTTATCAAGCCATAAACAAGTTAACTCAATAACTTGAGCATACAGTAAGAAATGGCCATGAAATTTATATCATAGTACATCCATAGAATGACAAGCCTATCATAAAAATTTCACACCAAATGGAGCAACACAACTCAAGATATAAAATGACAAGCAATATAATGTAGTTTTCCTTATTTATCAAGGTCAAATCACAATCTTAAGAAAACAGTAAACAACTAGGGTGTTTAATATTTTTCCTAGCAAGTGAAAGACATCACAAAATTAACAAAACAAGAATCACCATTTTTGGAGTTCTAAAACTCCAGATCTGGCTCTGGTCAAGTTTAAAGGCATTTATAGAGCATTTTTAAAACTTAAATAAAGACATCAGGAAATATGTACAAACATATAACATTTTATGACTCTACTACAAAGATCTCTTCTTAAGGTTTCCAAAAAGTCCCCATTTACTATTTTTGGAATTACCTAACAGGAGATATAAATTTTAGAAGGTTTACATCAAATCTGATATTCAAAAACGAAATTAAGTACTTAACTCTAGACATGCTAGGTGCACCCGGTCGTGTACCCCAACTCAACCATTCATAACCGACACGTGGGACCCCTGGTTCAGCCGGGCCCGCACGTCAGTCACCCAACAGAGAGACACCGAGGAGGGCGACCTTCTTCTTCCTCTCGCTGGCGACAGAGGAATGGGGAGGGGGCGGCTCGGCCGGTCGGCCTCCGGCGAGGTGGTCACCGGCGGCGGCGACTAAGGGTGGCACGAGCTCCAATGTGCCCTTGCGCACCCGTAGAGCTACATGGCTCGGCCCGCGGCGGTCCCCAGCGTTGTGGCCACCGGAGCAGGCGGCGGCGACGGCGGCGGCCCGATGGCAGCGGCCTCCGGTGAAGGTCAAGGCCGAGGAGGAGGTGCCGCGCGTGCGGCTTGGTGTGGCGAAGGTGGTGTGGCGGTCCGTTCGGGCGGAGGAAGGCCGGAGGTAGGACGACGACGGTGGCGGCTCGGAGCTCTGGGAACGGCCATGGCGGTGACGAGTTCCGACGACGGTTCGGACCGGGGAAACGGCTCGGAAGGTGCATCACGGGCTAGGGAAGGTGATTTCGTGCTCAATTGGGGATGAGGAGGTTCAAAGGCGAGGGACCGTGGGGGGGGGCGAAGCTCGGTTGGCGTCGTCCAAGGCGGCTCCGGCGGCTAGTGACCCTAGAGCGGCCAGAGAACGAGGGAGAAGAGAGCGAGGCCATGCGAGGGCGAGTGGAAGATGGAGAGCTCGGCCTCGGCCTCTCCCAGTGACCCAGGGCACGGCATACAAGGCAGGGAGGAGCAGCAATGGTGGGGCACGGCGTCGGGCATGGTCGCCACGTCCAGAGCACGTGTCGGCGTTTCAGACAATTCGTCGAATACGTGTCACGTGTTGCTGTGTCTGACTTGGAGACCATTTTCGGGCCTGCTCGGGTCTGAATTTGGAGATGGGCCAATTATGAAAGTTGTTCATTTCATGATGCCCTACAAATTTCATTTAAGCACCATGGTCATAAGACCCACAGATTAGGAGATAATTAGTTCCCAAATCACCAGTGTCAACAAGTTAAGCTAGGGCTCGGTTTTGGGATTTTTAAATGTCAAACTTGGTCAATTTGATCCCAACTCTTTACATGTTGCTCTCCACTAAATTGTTTCCAACTTTCATTTTTGGGTCAGCTTGAGTTACTTAACGAAATCTTGAGAACGCGAGATGCCAACGTCGATGTTACCGGAATTAGGGCTTAAAATGGCTAAGTGCTGAAATCAGCCCTAAAACTGACTTGTGGGCCCTGTTTGAGCATGTTCCACACATTTTCATGACTTGACTCTTAAACAAAGTTTGCTCCTTATAAAATTCTCTACAACTTTGTCAAAGGGTGCACAGTCATGCAAAGCTTCTAGGTCACACTTTTGAAATGGTCAAACAAAAGTGTTCCCTGGTCCATACATGGTCAACCATCACTTAGAAGCACATTTAGGCAAAATGATCAACATGAACATTGTTCCATTAAGTGTCCTAAGTGTAGTTAAGGTGTTGTAGAGGCCAAACATACTCACCATGTATAGGTTGCACAAAATTGTAGGCCTCACATGCCTTGCAACATAGAACTCATGTGAAATGCTAGTCATTTCATGTGGTTGTTTCAAGATAGATGCTACACATGTTCCACTAGGTTGTTCCACATGTATCCACGATGTGTTGCACATGTTGCACAAACACTAGTTCCCATGGGATGTGAGGCAGGTTTTAGTTATAATCCAAACGAGCATATAACTTATCATTTCATGTGACTTTTTGATTCCAAACTTCATGAAATTTTTCCAGGGATCAATATAGATAGTTATTGATGTGAGACATGTGAAGATACTTTGATAACACACCCAAGCATATATCTTTCAATTGAGCCTAAATGTAAGCGAGGGTGCAATTTCCAAGTTTCGGGTAGGGTTTATTTCCATAGGTTTGACTTTGGCATCGTCATCTCCACTAATCTATCATGTTTGAGCTTAAACCCACTGCTTAGTGAGTGACAAACACCTAGGGTGTTACAGCCCTCCCCCCTTAAAAGAATCGCGTCCCGAGATTCGGAATGGAAGAACTTTTTAAGGAAGAGAGACACTTTATCTAGTTCCCAACATCTGCTATAGCATTCAGCTAAAAGCTTCAACATTGGTGAACAATTTGACCAAAGGCACTTTCTGATACTTACTTTTCATGGTAAAATTTGTCTGAAGAATTTCCTTCATTGACTTCCATGAAGCATTGTTACTTTGGGAGGAATCCAAGATAGCACATACTGCATTCTCAGTGTATGGAGATCATTTGGTCCATGAGTGAACCACTCACAAGGATCTAACTCTTTAGTGAACACAGCATAGTCCATATGAACTTTACATCAAACCAAAATCTTCAGAAGTATACTTGTTGAAATGACTCTATATCCACACGGTTTTGAAAAGCAGTTCTCTACCAAAATGGCTTGAGTACAACCTTCCAAAAGGGGGAGATCATAGACGACAAACATTCTCTGAGGTTATATGGTACAAACTAACCAATAGACAAGGTCTATTCTGGTCGTAAATGTTCATTCATTTAGACACCAACCAATGGAAAACTACTTTAGGTTCCATGTGTGCAGTTCTCTTTCTCTGCTGACAACACTGTATTTTTCTGAGTCTGTCGAGGGGTCAGTGAATGTGATAGCTGACTCTGTCGGCTTTCTATTTATGTCAAATGTTACCTAAGAAGATTCTTCTATCCAAGAAAACATTTATCTGGGTTGAATCAGATGCAACCTCTTGGTAAAAACATGTATAAGGTACCAAAGTATGTCATCATTGGAAAATAATTCCCAAAGAAAGATGTAACGAGGCCTTAAGGACAACAAAAGTTGCAATATTTACTAAACCGCGGGAAGTAGTCTACCACCAAGCGGTTGAGTAAAATGTTCCTTTGTGACTTAGTTGTACTGTAAGTTGAGTTGACTTGCAGCATAACAACTTTGTCAGGCCAACCTTTCACCATGAGACTTTCTCTTTAGGGTCCTATAGCAGCTCTAAGATGGGAAATCTGTTGTTTGACACTTTTCAAATTGCTTTTGATTTGTAAATTTACTCGTAGAACCCTTGATTGTCCCAATAATTATTGATGAGAGAACATAAAAGCAAAGAGAAAGGGTGTCCAACAGGATCCTTAAGACCACTTAAGAGATCGTCCAATAGAGTAATGAACAAACCATTTGTGGCACCTAATGGCACAAGGATGCTAATTGAAACTAGGTCATGCTTTCTCTAATTCTTCGCTTTAGCTGATAGAACACCTTGCACTATCTGTGTGATTGTCCAAGACGGAATTGACTTGGTCACAATGGCTCTAGAAGATAGAGTATCTCTCAAGTTGTTGGCTAGTTGATTAACTTCTTATTGGTTATTGCTCTGTAAGACATAGCCTTCGTAGCTACCAAGGAGTCGTTACCTAGTTAGAGATTAACCTTCCTATTGGTAACTAATTAGTTGTCTCTCAACACTAAAAAGTTCCAAAACTTCATTCTTGATCACAATAATTGTGGTTGATACAAAGCAGATGGTTGCCATCGAAGTCAGCAGACACGGAGTCTCACCAGAGATGGTTGATCTCAATGGTATGGTCATTATGCATACAAAGGTTAAGACTTGAGTAATGTGACAATCGATTCTTATCCAACAGATGACTTGTCCAACATTAAATGTTGTGTGTCCTTTTTATCCAATAGAGATGAGATACTTTACTCACTAGATGGTGGCCGTCAATACAGGGACAACTAAGCAAAGTCACTTGTCTACCACCTATTGCAGTCTGTTAATGTTTAGGTCAGTATTCGGTTCTTCAAAGGTTATCCTCTTAGTAACTTCAGGAGGAAGTTTTACTACTTTTGGTTTCAATATAAGGGTCTTTCGATAAGATATGGGAAAACAATCAAGGAAGAAGGTCACGTGAAAATCACATCAGTGTTGTTTTGCAATGGATTATGATTAGAAACCATGATACCAGCGCATGCCGAGCAGCACAACCTTATGTGTGCACCCACAGGAGGCTCTCGGTTTCGTCACGGCACCACTAGTTGCTACTCATAACACCATTACTGACCATACACCCGATGAGGAATTTCAAATGGCATAGATTGGGTTGATAAGGTAGATGCACGAATTTGCAAGCACACGATTGAGAGGCCATAGCAGAGAGACATTGCGTCACACTAGCTAACCTTTAGGAGAGGTAACCAAAAGGTCCAACATAGATTTGGGTATGGTCTCCACAATTGGAAACGTACGAACCATGGTCAAAGGCTAGCGTTGATGAAAGTTAACTTGGTTGGTCAGTCAATAAAGGTCTTCACAAAAAGGGTTGGAAAACATCCACGACTTATACAAACATATAGGAGAACAAAACTTTGGATTTTTGGTCAAGCAAAGGCATGGATACAAACATTCAAGGGCTAACCACTAAGTCTACAGGCTCAGGCTCCTAAGAGAGAAAACCTAATTGAAGACAACAACCATACAATTTACGTACGTGAACGTTGTTCTAGGATAAAGCTATGGGACTCTCGCATGCACACCGAGGACAACGAGGTGACAACTAGGGCACTACCTAGCCAACAAACACACATACAACATCACAATCAAGCAGTCATTTGAGAAAATTCAAATGAATGGGTTTAAGCAACCAATACAAAGCACAAGGCTCACCCAAAATAAGCATTTATCTCAAGCACGAACTAACTACAAGTTTAGCTCAACACAAACGCTAGCTAAGGTGACTAACTTAACATGTGCACAGAATCTAGACAGCAGCATAGTGACTACTTGTTTCAACCATAACTGAGGTTGTAGACCTTCTATAAAGGTGATCCTAGACTTTCTAGACAGCTTAAGAAGATGACTACACTTTAGTTATTCATACCAACAGCTAATTCATAGATTAACATGAGCAAAATTGCTAATGTTTCAGATCTGTACCAATATGGACAAAAAACTGACAAGAACTTCAAAGATGCATAATTAGAGTTATAGGGACACAACAAGGCTGAGCCTGAACTTTATGTAAAGTTTATTAAGTTGTCTATAACTTTCTTATTATCATATTAAGATGATTCTATGGCTAACAAGGCCAAACATGACAAAGAAGACATCTCTGCCCAGATTTGGACAGATTCTGTCATTCCACTTGGCAAGCTCATAACTAGAAATTTCGACCACCAAAATTAGTGCTATAAGACACTTTGGAAAGCTTAGAAAAAGTACTACACTTCCTATAATATTTCCAAGACATGATTCCATAAGAACATAGGTCAAATAAAGCAAACATTCAGATTTGTTCTGAACATGAGCAGATTCTGACAACAAACTTCTAAAATCTATAACTCCCAAAACATAAGGCCTAGTGTCATAAAATTTTAGGAAAAGATAGATAAGTAAGTTGGCTACAACTTTGGTATTCTCTATAACTACAGAAACACCATTATGATCACGAAAGCATTACTACAACAGAAACAGTTCTAGCAGCCAACGTTTAATAAGCAAAACAAAGCTTGCCTTTGTTCTACTTAACAAGAGAGCACACCATGTTATTCTAGTAGCTCTAACTTTTTGTTACCTTAGACCAGCACTAATATAATTCATTTATGAGAATCCACAATTATTTCTAGCAAGGCTAAGCACACACTTTTCTCAAACAACATGGAGTAAGACATTCTTATTTAGCTTCATTCAAGAAAGATAGTGTAACACATTGATCACAAGTTACACACTATAGAACAAGGCTGAGGGGAGTATAGCTATGCATAAAGCAACAATCATGAAGATGCATGCTTCGTCCTACTCGTCCTCACAAGATGGCCAACCTAAGGTGGCGATCACGTTCTATGTCGGTGGCATAACGCGCACTCTCACGATATATAGCTAGTCGACAGCTACATTCGACTTACGCATTCGTGGTTAGCGTACCTGTAGAAAATTTTCATTGCAGCCCAACAATTCCCCAAATATAGCACACAATGAAAGCAGGAAAGTAAAATTCTAAGTACTCCCATATATATATACCCCTGTATACGTACATGTAGTACCAAAACTACCCGAATCTTCGATCACCCATAATTAAGTACCTTCATATATATACATGTGTGTAACATGTAAATAATCCAGTAACCAAAACTAGCTCTTCCCTAGACCGCAGGTTGTACGGTCATGCTCTCACAACTCACACTTACCTGAGCGTAGGTGCGACGTTGCATAAAAGGAAACTAGCAACATATATGGCTATTTCATATATGAAGGCTACCTCCAATCTGACACACTGGGTAGCATAGTGTGGGAGAGTTATCACGCATACATACCTTGGCCTGGGCGTAGATGCATAAATGAAAAACCCCCAAGTTAGTACTTATATAAGCCACCTAATAATCCTTATATGGGCATAAGGAAATTGACCACTGGCATACTTATATTTAAAATTTAGATTTCACAAACCTATATATAACTATAAGATGACAAAACTGGTTTTAGAAAATAAAACCTTTGTTTTAAATACACATACGACAAGTTTAATGTTGAAGCTTGCTCCGATACCAGCTGTAACAGAACCGTCCAAATTATAAGAGCACAAGTACAAAAACAATCACCGAAATGATCAAATTCTCGCACTTGAGCCCATATAACTCCGGTAGTCCAATGAAATCACGAGGGATTTCAAACCAACCAACATACAAGCCAAGATCGTAGTGATTCAACATAACAAGTCACATGTTACAACTATTTCACAAGTAATTCAATATACATCGGAGTTTAACATAGTTATTACAACTTAAGTTCAAAAGTAGCGGAAGCAAAGTAATTTAAAACTAACATAAATCTTATTTCAAATACATGCCAGTACCACGGTCGACTTCTAACAAAAGCATTAGAGACAAGGTAAATAAGAAGGATCATGCCCGTGATCACACTCCTCCACTACGGCAGGAGTCAACCAACTCTTGCAGCCGCCATGATACATCACAACCTGCAACAAGTGGGGATAAAACCCTGAGTACGACAAAGTACTCAGCTAGACTTACCCGTCAGAAACCAGAAATAAGGTGACACCAAGGATCATGCAAGGCTGATATGAAGTGGGGCTAGCTTGACAACATTTTGCATAAAAGCTTAATATAGATGATCAATCATTAATGCTTAAGCATCAAGTTAATTATCATTAACCTATCATCTATATTAGAACCTGTACTAGAGCACTCACTTTATTAGGAGCAAACAATATTAACCATAGCAGGTATAAATTGAGGCAACCTTTTCATCGTGATCCAATTAACCATCCGTTCAATTTAATTGAATCTACGTTGCCGCTGCTCAAGTCAAGTGCTCACTAACCGGCAGCGATGGTGATTCGAATCGAATTCCTATCCAGCTGGAGGGGTATTTCTAACATTCACCGTGCAGACCCCTACCAGGGTCGCACAGGCCACCTTTTCATATGATTCAGGAATCGCGGGTCCGAATGATGTCACGACCCCAAGGGCGACACTCTGCCAGGTGATAGGGACTCTAACCCCCCTTGGTCTCACGCCAATGTCCCCAAGCACATCCTTTCTCTCCTCCAAGAAGCAACCTACCATTCGATTCCTGGCCTGAATCACATTACTCGGCTTCGCGGTCGGAACGGCTTATCCAGCCAACTAAGTGTTAGACTGCGTTCAACATGACTCAAGGACGTACAGCGAATCGGTCCTTAAACGACTTAGACGGGGATAGATCCACACCCAAGACCTCCATGCCTTGTTGCTTCACTATCGTCATCCCGCCCGGTCTCATTTCATTTTATTAACACATGGTTCCATTCCACGATAGCAAATATAGCCAACCGTGTCATATATGAATATCCCTATATCTCGTAGGTGACAGGAAATCACCTGACTTCTACCGCTTAAAGCAGGGCTAAGCATCTACTCGATCCTAGTCTATGTAGGATTCAAGGATTCATATATCTGGACAAGGAATGATATAATGCAGCAAGAGTTTCCAACCAACTCCTATCACTTAATGCAATAATACTTATAACATATATAGAATTAATTGCTTTGAAGATAGGAGGCTTATAATGCTCCGGGGCTTGCCTGAGATCCGACTCAAGTTAGAGTATGTCAGATCAACTCGCTTGGCGAGCATTTCCCTTCGGGATGGATCCACCAACTCCATCTTCGGGTTTGGCTCCACAACACGTCCTTCACGTGGTGCATCTAGCGTACCTAAATGAGATGCCAGATGCAAGTGTATGAATACATAGAAATGCAATACACAAAGTAATCAAACAAGCATACCAAAGTTCTCCTAAACACCTAGAGCTAATTAACTTAATCCTCACTAAGGCATACATAGAAGAAGGCAAGCACATCAATCAAGAAACAAGTCTCACAAGATCACATGGTACTAAACCAAGTACCATTAAGAATATGAGCCACACTTCCACACCCTAGCATGGCAAAGTCAATCAAAGCACTAGAACTAGAAATTGCCACATTGAGGGCATTAGAACAGCAGTTAAGTAATTTAATCATAACTGGAGATCTACAATTCCAAATGACTTGAAAGAAGACATTATGGAAACCTTATGAAATTGTCTACATTTCATTTAATATCATCACAGCATGATTCCAAAGTTTAATATGTCGAATTTACACAAATACAGAAACTGGTCTAACAAGACAGAGAGCAAGCAATTCTGTAACCCAACTTTAAACAGCTATAACTCCTAAACCACATGGCCAACTGCCACCAAATTTTAACAGAAGCTAGATACATAAATTATCTACAACTTTTGTATAAATAAGTTTCACGACAAAGCACGTTATCTTGAAGAACTTTGCTAAGTTCCCAGATCTGTCCAGAAACCTTATTTGCAAGAAATAATTATTAACTTATGTTGCAAACATATAATTAGACAAAACCAACTTTACCAACATGTCACACATGACTAATGAACACCAGAAAACATAGTGTCCATTCCTAAATAAATTCTTTTAATGCCTTTTCTTAATTTATTTAAATCATTAGGTGGAATTATGAACACATATCAAAAGTGCACAATAAATTCTAACAAAATTACAGGGGTCTACAAATGCTCCCAAAAGTATACTGTCCAAATTTCAATCCATTTGGCCAAGTATATCAACCTCTAAGAAAAAGATAAATGGCTATTGAAATAAATCATGTGAGAGCAAGTTAAACCTAAAACTCAATATTTTCTGTGAACACATGGCCATAGTATGGATCAAAATGATAGAAAAACCTCATACTAAGGTAATGGAACAACATTTTCTAATTTATCATTGATATCTTATTTATAAGCTATTTATCAAGCCATAAACAAGTTAACTCAATAACTTGAGCATACAGTAAGAAATGGCCATGAAATTTATATCATAGTACATCCATAGAATGACAAGCCTATCATAAAAATTTCACACCAAATGGAGCAACACAACTCAAGATATAAAATGACAAGCAATATAATGTAGTTTTCCTTATTTATCAAGGTCAAATCACAATCTTAAGAAAACAGTAAACAACTAGGGTGTTTAATATTTTTCCTAGCAAGTGAAAGTCATCACAAAATTAACAAAACAAGAATCACCATTTTTGGAGTTCTAAAACTCCAGATCTGGCTCTGGTCAAGTTTAAAGGCATTTATAGAGCATTTTTAAAACTTAAATAAAGACATCAGGAAATATGTACAAACATATAACATTTTATGACTCTACTACAAAGATCTCTTCTTAAGGTTTCCAAAAAGTCCCCATTTACTATTTTTGGAATTACCTAACAGGAGATATAAATTTTAGAAGGTTTACATCAAATCTGATATTCAAAAACGAAATTAAGTACTTAACTCTAGACATGCTAGGTGCACCCGGTCGTGTACCCCAACTCAACCATTCATAACCGACACGTGGGACCCCTGGTTCAGCTAGGCCCGCACGTCAGTCACCCAACAGAGAGACACCGAGGAGGGCGACCTTCTTCTTCCTCTCGCTAGCGACAGAGGAATGGGGAGGGGGCGGCTCGGCCGGTCGGTCTCCGGCGAGGGGGTCACCGGTGGCGGCGACTAAGGGTGGCACGAGCTCCAACGTGCCCTTGCGCACCCGTAGAGCTACACGGCTCGGCCCGCGGCGGTCCCCAGCGTTGTGGCCACCGGAGCAAGCGGCGGCGACGGCGGCGGCCCGATGGCAGCGGCCTCCGGTGAAGGTCAAGGCCGAGGAGGAGGTGCCGCGCGTGCGGCTTGGTGTGGCGAAGGTGGTGCGGCGGTCCGTTCGGGCGGAGGAAGGCCAGAGGTAGGACGACGACGGTGGCGGCTCGGAGCTCTGGGAACGGCCATGGCGGTGACGAGTTCCGACGACGGTTCGGACCGGGGAAACAGCTCGGAAGGTGCATCACGGGCTAGGGAAGGTGATTTCGTGCTCAATTGGGGATGAGGAGGTTCAGAGGCGAGGGACCGTGGGGGGGGCGAAGCTCGGTTGGCGTCGTCCAAGGCGGCTCTGGCGGCTAGTGACCCTAGAGCGGCCAGAGAACGAGGGAGAAGAGAGCGAGGCTGTGCGAGGGCGAGTGGAAGATGGAGAGCTCGGCCTCGGCCTCTCCCAGTGACCTAGGGCGCGGCATACAAGGCAGGGAGGAGCAGCAATGGTGGGGCACGGCGTCGGGCATGGTCGCCACGTCCAGAGCATGTGTCGGCGTTTCAGACAATTCGTCGAATACGTGTCACGTGTTGCTGTGTCTGACTTGGAGACCATTTTCGGGCCTGCTCGGGTCCGAATTTGGAGATGGGCCAATTATGAAAGTTGTTCATTTCATGATGCCCTACAAATTTCATTTAAGCACCATGGTCATAAGACCCACAGATTAGGAGATAATTAGTCCCCAAATCACCAGTGTCAACAAGTTAAGCTAGGGCTCGGTTTTGGGATTTTTAAATGTCAAACTTGGTCAATTTGATCCCAACTCTTTACATGTTGCTCTCCACTAAATTGTTTCCAACTTTCATTTTTGGGTCAGCTTGAGTTACTTAACGAAATCTTGAGAACGCGAGATGCCAACGTCGATGTTACCGGAATTAGGGCTTAAAAATGGCTAAGTGCTGAAATCAGCCCTAAAACTGACTTGTGGGCCCTGTTTGAGCATGTTCCACACATTTTCATGACTTGACTCTTAAACAAAGTTTGTTCCTTATAAAATTCTCTACAACTTTGTAAAAGGGTGCACAGTCATGCAAAGCTTCTAGGTCACACTTTTGAAACGGTCAAACAAAAGTGTTCCCTGGTCCATACATGGTCAACCATCACTTAGAAGCACATTTAGGCAAAATGATCAACATGAACATTGTTCCATTAAGTGTCCTAAGTGTAGTTAAGGTGTTGTAGAGGCCAAACATACTCACCATGTATAGGTTGCACAAAAGTGTCGGCCTCACATGCCTTGCAACATAGAACTCAAGTGAAATGCTAGTCATTTCATGTGGTTGTTTCAAGATAGATGCTACACATGTTCCACTAGGTTGTTCCACATGTATCCACGATGTGTTGCACATGTTGCACAAACACTAGTTCCCATGGGATGTGAGGCAGGTTTTAGTTATAATCCAAACGAGCATATAACTTATCATTTCATGTGACTTTTTGATTCCAAACTTCATGAAATTTTTCCAGGGATCAATATAGATAGTTATTGATGTGAGACATGTGAAGATACTTTGATAACACACCCAAGCATATATCTTTCAATTGAGCCTAAATATAAGCGAGGGTGCAATTTCCAAGTTTCGGGTAGGGTTTATTTTCATAGGTTTGACTTTGGCATCGTCATCTCCACTAATCTATCATGTTTGAGCTTAAACCCACTGCTTAGTGAGTGACAAACACCTGGGGTGTTACAGTACCGGTGTCAAATCTCACTTTTTACTACCCATCCCGGGATGGGAGGTGAAAACCTATCACTATACGCACCATACCGTGCACTGTTTTACTACTGATCACCCTCGAGGTAGGATACGACAAGGACCGTACCCCATGATCTTGGGGACTCGGCCTTATCCACCCGTCCTTGACCCGTCCTTGGCCTGTCCTCGACCTGGCCTCGACCCAGCCTTGACCCACCACCGGTCAACAAGGAAGAAAGGCCGACGTGGCACAGGACTCAGAGTCTTTTCACCGTCTTGTCCTCTACGTCACCATGATGTCCAGGGATGGCTGGCCATTCCCGGGGCACGTCGCTACAACCACCTCCATAGGGATCGACAAAACTTCACCTCAAAGGCACCCTCGGTGTCCCTGCCTCCTCTTACCCTATAAAAGGACAGGCAGGGGCTCTACAAGGGTGGAGGAACAACGAACAACAGACAATGAAAAACCAGTCTCCATCCCACCAAAGAAGATCAACATCTCAAGCAATCTCCTTTGTACTCTCATTTTTCCTTTGAGACCTGGGCTCGATTCCCTCTCTCACAGCTTGTAACCCCTACGCAAGCACTTAGGTGCAAGGAAATACAATACTCCCTCCTCCCCGCTGGACGTAGGGCCTTCTTTTGCCTGAACCAGGATAAATCCCTGTGTATCCTCCTTGCATCACCATCCAGATTAGGGACACGCAGCATTTGATTCACTCGTTGGCTTAGGACTCCCTTGGGACCGAACGCTGACACTATTATTATATAATATTGATGAACTTTTATAGGAAACCTACAACCATATATATAGGCCTTTTCATTTACCCTTGCATTCCACATACCACAAAGCATACGCAAAAGCATAGGGTGGGAGACAGTGGCCAGTACAAATCGTACTAATAAATTTTGGACAGGTTTGGATAAAATCTACGACGACCACGAGGACTTGGATTAGGAGTAGATGGTCTCGTGCCTACACTCAAGTGTGGTTGAGAAGATGGAGTCTACGCTCACTGAAATTCTATGCCAACTCTGATGAATGCCGTGAAGGAGGAGCCTTCACCCGCCGATGCGCTACAACAACTCTGATGAAGATGTGTGTGTGTTTCTGCTAGATTAATCGATGTAATAGGTGTGTTAACCAGTGTTGTAAAGCCTTGTAACTTGTAAATCTATGATGTATGACTATGATATCAGCTGATAATTGATAATGTGATGGATTGCCCTCGTGATCTACTGTATTATAAATTATATCTGTGGATTTTCCCTTCGAGGAAAATCGAGATCGTTTAAGGTGGTATCAGAGCCATACTTGACCCTAGGACGAGACCAGTGGAGCTAAACACTAGTTTAGGAGCCAAAACAACCTGTCTAGAGAAGGATTCTAGAAGTTAACACTTGATTCCCCCTCCGCCTTGAATTATGCAGCTAACTTGGCCCTGTTTTTGAAAGTTGACCTGTAGAATCCCCCTCCCAACTTGCTGACCACGTTAGATTGATAGTGTGTGAGCTTGAAGGTTTAGGAGTCACCTTCTATCAACACTATGCATATAGGAATTGTAATGTTGCCTGATTGCCTAGATCTTGTGCTTGTTGCGCTTCTTATTGTTTGAGTGTAAGCTATAGAAGCTATTTTGTGTATGTGAGACTCCAGGTACCAGATAACCTAGCTGGCCAAACCCAATGCCATCCTATGACTGGATAAGTGACCCCCGACTAACAAGAGTTAAAATATGAATCTGATGCATCATGTCTTTCCCAAACTGTTTCAAAAACTGTTTCTGGCTCCCAACTAAACGCATTTTCAAAATTGCCCTTTCCCCCGTTGTTTCAAAAAGTCTCCTCTCTAGCAAAAGAGTTTCTATTTCAAAGGAGAATGGTTTCAAAACCTCTTAAAAGTTTTCCTGTATCAAATGAAAAACAGTTCTAATTCCTTTCTCAACTTTCTCAACCCAATTTTATTTGAAAAGCACTTTGTCAAACAGTTTGAAAGCTCGTCTTCTTCAAAAGTCCTACAATTTCACCTCCAAAAAAAGGGAAGCAACTCTTTGTTTTCAAAACAAAAATGAGTTTCAAAATCTTTTGATTTGAAATCTTCCAAAAGAAAAGTGTTTTGATTTAGAAAACAAAAGCTTTCAAAGGATTTTGTTTCCAAAACTTGCATGGATTTCAACTTGTTTTTCAGAAGTTTTGCAACTCACCCTCCCCCATCATTCAAATAGAATTTCAAAAAAAACTGCATGTCATGAAAAGTTTTGGAAAAGCCCTGGTATTTGCAAAACGTTTTCATCAAAATGGTTTCGAATTCCATGTGCTCGCTATTTCAAAACGTCTTTTTCCAAAAAGCCCATTTGTAAAAAGTGTATAAACCTGAATTGATTTCTAAAACTTCCCCTCTCGAAAGGCCCAAATGTTTCTGAAGAATCATTTTGAAAGTGGTTTTGGAAAAATAAAAACCCTTCTATAAAAGTTTTGATTTCACAAACAAAAAATCTATTTAAAGTGTTTCTAGAAATCTCTTCTAATAAACTATTTTGACCTAAAAATTCAAAAGTTTTGATTTGAGTTTCAAAAACCAAAGCGGGTTACAACCTATTTCAATTATCTTTGTGTTGATTTGATTTCAAAATCTAAAGGTTGTGACCTTCCTCCTTGCAAGAATTGCAAAACAAAAGTTCTATGACTATGTATTTCCAAATCGTGACCTCCAAAACCATTTATAAAGGCTTTTCCCTCACTTCTTTCTAAAAACTCTCCTCTCCCTTTAGCTTGGGAATATTAGGGTGCTGTCGGTAACATATTTGGTAGTGAGTCGTAATCATAACCCTTGGTGCCGCTACAAAACTTGGGGCCCCATGTGTGATGCATCCACAAGGCTTGCTGTCGGGCGTATGCAGGTATTGAGGTACGTGACTACGACCGCTCCAAGTGGTACCTGCATACCATGGTAATCCTAAGCTTAGTTTTTCTAAATCCTACTTCAAAAGCATCCACTTGAAAAGAGTTTACTTAAAACAAAGGAAAAATTTGGATTTCAAAAATCTCCGTTCAAATACCGTATTAGGTTCTAAAACAAAGAGATTTTAAACCCAAAATATTTGCAAGAAACAAACTTCTATTTAAAGTAAAACAACTTTTGGGGGAAAATAATTTGGAAAAGTTTTGTTGTGTGAAAAACCCTTTCACCGTCAAGACTCTTGGCCTCCATAAAATGTTTTGAAAATCTTGCTCCCATCTCAAAATGCCTTTGTGAAAAGATGCTTCAAATCCTTTGTTTGTGATTTTGAAAATTTTGAGAAAAGCGGCCTCCTCCAAATGGCGTTTTCCATAAATGGATTTATGAAAACCTGTTTTGAAAGCCTTTTAAAAAAATATACTTTATTTGCAAAAGGTTTTGGTTTACCAAATCTAAAACCAACTTCAAAAAGAGAATTTATTTTCAAATGAAAACTATTTCAAGTTGCTTCCCTATCTTGCAAAAATGGATTTTGTTTCAAAAAGAAAACTCCTTTGAAAGGGTGTTGCTTCAAAAACCCTTGTTTAAAGAAAAAGAGTTTTCCCAACCGGTTTCCAAACTTTCTTTACAAAATTTTGGGTGCGTAAAAAATTGTTTTCAACAGATCTTTAAACTTGTTTCCCCAAAACCCTTGATTGCAGAAGCCAAGTGATTTCAAAAGAAATTTTCAACTTGGTTTGCGAAAGTTTTAAGAACTCTCTTGCAAAAAAGTTTTCCTCCCAAAAACAAATTCGTGAAAGCCTAACTACTTCTCCCTCCTCCGTTCAAAAAGTTTTATGAAAACTACTTTTCAAAAGCCCTTCCCTCAAAAGCTTCATTGCAAAAACCTGGTGCGTTAATGCACGAAGAACATCCGACAAAGGCCATCAACCTTGGGTGAACCTACCAACCATCCTTCAGATCAGCAACCCCTAAATCTCGGGGATGAGATTTCTGTAAGGGGGGTGGACTGTAACATCCCGGTTTTTTTCAGGCAACCAAAAATATGAGCCTTTTAAATTTTTTCCTGTGAGTGTGTGAAGCATGTAGTTCCTAGGCCTAACCTAAGTCCAACTCACTAATGAGTTGTTGCATACATTTAGATTGCTTGTAGGAAGTCTGTGTGCTCTTGTGTATTTTTCATGTTTGAGTTTGTCCAGAGTTTGGGGTACACAAGTCCATAGCAGGTCCCCTCTCAAATTCCATTTGGGCTTTCCCCAAATTCCTCTCTGGGATTTTCTATCTCAGATCTCCTTCAAAATTCATCTCAAATCCCTTTTGAATTTCATTTGAATATATCTCAAATTACCAAGTCACAAATGGAGAAATCCTTTTTCCCTTTCTCTTCTCCAATACTTCCCCTTGAGTTCCTCTCGGATCCCCTTTGAATTCTTCTCACACCACTTTTTGAATTACATCTCAAATCCAATCGAATTTCTTCCAAACTTCCCTCGAGACTCCCTTTTCGTTTCCCCTCAAATTCGCCATAAAATTTCCATCCCTAAATTCCTAAATTCATAAAAGAAGAATTCCTTCTCCTTTTATATTCCAAACCCTGCCCAACTTCCTTCTCTCCCTTTTCTTCTTCTTTTCTTTTCCCCATGGCCCAGCACCCCCTCCTAGCCCGCCCGACCTCTGTCTCCTCGCTCTAGCCTAAACCGGTCGCCACCAGGCCTTGGCCTCCTCTTCCGCCAGCCCACTGCCTCTCCAACCGATGGCCGAACAAGCCGAGCAAGCCCACAGTTCCACGGCCCAGTTCATCAACCAGTCGGCATGCTCGCTCAGCCCCCGCAAGCTCACGACCCACAAGCCCCCACAGGCCCGTCCACGCCAGCCCTCGTGGGCCTACCAGCTGCGCACGCCTACACCCGAACCCTAGGAGTCGTGCGACTCGGCTCCGAGACGCCACCGCCGCTGCTCACGCACCACGCCCACACCCTCGACACGCCGCACGCCTCCCGATGCTCGCCACACATTCCATGGTACAGACGTCGAGGCACATCGCCATCCTTGCCCGGGAGCCCTAACTGGCACTCGCTATAAAAGGCGCTGAAGCTATCGCTCCCTTGAGCTCTCCCTGCCCCCGCCGCCACCATTCTCCTTCTTCCCTCACCCTCGATCCACCAGCAGTGAGAGCACTGCCGCCCTTTCCTCCTTGCTCCACCGTACCCACCTCGCCACCATGTTCACCTGCTCCACCGGGTGTTTCCTCGTCTCGCGGATGCGGTCGACCAGCCGAGCCACTCTTCTGCTCATGACATCGGCGCCTTGCATCGTGGTCTTGCGCCAAGCGGTGGTACACCGCGACCCTAGCCCTCCTGTCCATGACGTTGTGCTCGCCACACACGGGACCGCGAGCTTCGTCCACACCAAGCACCTCCCGCGGACCGAGCCAGGCGACCCCGACGCCCTCACCGCGGAGCTTCGCCTCCACCTCACTGTGCCCATCTGGAGCACCAGCCTCCATTGCTTCCTCTTCGCCGCACGGCCAACCACGACGCCGCGCGCTGCCATCTTGTTGCCACTGGTCACGGTGACCGTGGTCATCGCACCTACTTCGTGCGACAAGCATCTCCAACCATGCGGCCATGTCACCTCCAAGCTCCATCCTGTCCCTGTCATGCCTACCCCGACGGCACCACCCCTCTGTACCTCGCCAGAGCTGCTACTTTGCTACCAGTAAGAACCCAAACCCAAGGTGGCGCTCTTCCTACCTATCCATTGATTTTGCCGCTATTCTGTACTAAGACCGGCCATCGTGCCATCATCTTTCACTGTTGCAGGGATGATGCGAACCTCACTGTGCCAATTGCTGGAACCGCTGCATGTTTCTGTTATCATGCTCGTCATCTTGTGTCCGGCCTTCGTGCCGTGATTTTCGCCTTGCAGGGAAGTAATGACACCATCGACCCTCATCAACCCCCCTGGTCGTGTCCAGCCCGCAGCAGCCTTCTGCCCCAAGGTTGACCTTTCTAACCTAGCAGACGCCATCTTTGGCATCGACAAACCTTCGCTTTTTCTTTTTATCCACTTGTTCATACATCAACTTATTATCTATCATCTCTACTTGATTCATGCACTTGACACATGACCTATCTTTATTGATAATATATTCTTGTCCATCTACATGATATCTCTAATTATTCTATGCCTGTGTCGTGCCTTCGTGCTAGTCTATCTAACTCTTGTAATGGTTATGAGATGCGTGCTACTCCATGTTGTGTCGTTGTGTTGTTGGATATCGTGTCTTGGTGCATTGTTGTGTGTTGGTTGGTTTCGTGGATCTTGTGTTGCTCATCTGCATCTGTGGGTCGTGCCTTTGAGCCGGTCGTGGGGAATCGTCCCGCCGTGGCCGTAACACCGACCGTAACTTGGCCCCTTGAATTTTAGATGACCCTATCGGATTATGATCGCTAGCCCCTATCTTGGTCCCTACGATGTGGTCATCTAGGACTCGATGTCAACATCGACACGGTTCTCATCTGCATGTTCCAAGTCCTCTGTGACCAACTCTATTGGGATAGGGATTAGGGGACAACCCTTGTATATCGACAGATGCCAACTCATTGTGGTATTGCTCTTGGCCGCGAGTCGCTTCGCCATGGCCATCGGGTTTTACCGCTCTTTTTCTTTCGTTCTTTTCCTAACCAACTCATAGGTTTGTACCACTTCTACCACGGCGTTCCTTTGGGTCTAGCGATGACAACCGCATCACTAAGAGCCACAGGAATAGCCTTGTGCCATTTTGTTGCACGGTTGTGGTGCCCTATGATTTGGTTTGGATCATGGATCGTGCCTACTTTCGTCCAACCTTCGTCCGTTCCATGACAAGTTGGTCGAAAGAGTGCGGGTCCCATTCTTCCTTCTTCCTCTCTTGTTCTCAATCCTTGTCGATCTAGTAAGATGTGGATTGAGCCTTTGGCTTGTTTAGTGATTGTTGCTCTTTTGATTCCACTTCCCCGATTCCTGTCATTGCCATGGCGAGTGGATCAGAGGAAGGTGAATCTTGTGTTTCCCTCTTATGGTACTATCATGCTTAAGCTCTTGTATGCTTGTACCCTTTTCGTCCGTAGCATTTCTGTGGTTCTTACTGTGACAGCCGCACCGCTAAGAACCCTAGGGATGTCTTAGTGCATTTAGTGCACCTAGGTCATGGTACCCTACAAGTAACTTGGACACTCGTGTTCTTTGTGTGTTGCTCCTTTCTAATGCCTCGTCTCTTGCCATGACGCGAGTATTGGAAGAAGTTGACCACCTCTCTTCTTCTCTCCCCATTCCACCCTCTCTTGGTTCTCGTCAATTATAATGGCGTATGGATTGAGAGAGAACATAACTTCTCTTGCTTGTAGTCTTTTTGGTTCTCGTTAGTCTCCATGACGACTGGATCAAAAGCCGCAAGTCGTAGTGTTTTCTTAGGATGAGCTAAGGCCTATGCCATTTCCATTTAAGTCATACAGGTCGACACGATCGACCCAGGAAGTACTGGCTAGACTTAGGCTTAAGCTTGTGCTTAGCGAATCACCACTCTTGTTCTTTGGCCCAGGGTTCGGACATCCACCGAGAGGGCTAAGTCGTTATTCCTTTTGTGTTCTTTCATTATAGTTGTTCTTTCTATGCCTTGTTGCCTCTTTGTTCATAGTCTTTCTAGGTCTAGTGGTCTGATTGCTCTTTTGCTTGTCGCTGTATCGAGGTAGTTGTGTCGAGGTTAGCGTTGATCGGATCAGAAACCATTAGAAGAAGGACAAGCAGATGGAGGAAAGACCATGGAGGAGTATGGCAACAAGTGCACCGAGGATCTCGGATATAACATTTAATAGGTGTGCCACGTCCCACCCAACCTCGTAGAATCCTAATAGACATGCTACAATGTAGATGCTAGTGCTTTACTTTCTTGCAATTGAATTGTGATAGGTTGCATGGTAGATTGCTTGTGAGCCAATACCATTGTCGCAACCTATTCCCCTGCACACCCGTTGTTAGGCTAGACACTCGCATTCTACTTACTGCTTTACTTTCACTATGCATTATACCTGTGATGTGATGCTTGGTGAAGGGATAACGTGAGTGGATAAGTCATGTGGTGCCAATAACTTGGTGAAACTGGATAATGAACTTGGGGACATCTTGGCATGTGTCTTGGGTGTGTGGTGAGGGTTGAGTCGATCGGACAGGATCCTACGACGAGTCTTTGGGGCAAGTCTTGCTGGAGGGGTGCGACCTGGGCATCCCTCGTGAGAGGTACCTATGGCGGGTGCATGTGTGAGCAGACAGGGTGTTGGTTATCCCCGGTGGAGGTGCCATCGAGGCATGAGGTGTTGGTTATCCCCTTGATAAGATATCATGTCTGGTCCCCTTAAGGACTGGTATGTCTTGAGAACCAGAATCATAGGACCCTTCGTGCACACCACTTGCTCCCGATGGGCGGGAGACGATTACCCGACTGACTAGGGTGGTGCCACTACTACTAGGTTGGAAGGTGACAGTGTAGGGAGGTATGGGCATGGGGGCCCACACCCTCCTAAGACAGCGTAGTGACCTTGGGGCCTGGTACTACACCTCACAGTCTCAGTGTTTTGGTGGACTCCGGGGTGGCCTAGGGCTGAGTGGTAGGGTGGTACCGTACCGGTTGGGAGGTAGTCAACATTTGCCTAGGCGGGGCACCGCCAAGGATGGTGATCTTGTGGATTTCCAGGTGTACACACTCTGCAGAGTTGATCGATCTATACGTGGCGGTTCTGGATGGCGATGGTGGGCTGTGGCGCTGGATCGACAGCGGCAACTAACAGAAAGGCCATCGCAAGGCATACCAAGAGCATGCACTGACTCTACTTCATGAGACAAAGCTAACGAGCCTAACATCGAGGCATGAGAATGACCACCATGGCGTGGCCACGAGCGCACCCTCACAGCGGCCACAGAAGCTCCGTCGGGGCTATGGCGTTGCACACTAACAAGATGAAATCAGTCGATGAGGTCATGCGGTTAGCTAGATGAACACCCGAGGCACCCGGAACACGAATCCAAACATGCATTAAGCAAACAAGCAGAGCAACAATTGAGCTTAAGCTCACCGTGGCCATGGCGGGCGCGCCCGGTGCGGCAGCTCGTCCCCACGAACCCAATGCGGTAGCGTCTAAACCAGCAAGCTCTACAGCTTCTACAGCACACAAGCAAGCACGAACGAGCAAGAGCGCACATGGTGGAGCTCGACATTGCTCCGGCCACGGTGAGGTCAAAACGTGGCGGCGCTCCGAGCGTGGTGGCGAGGGAAGATGAAATTTTCTAGGCTCACCTGAGGCTTGGCTCGGTGTGCAAGCTAGAGCAGGATGTAGAGCAGCTCAAGGCGGTTCGCTTGGCCGAGTTCGATCTAAAATGGCGACCGGATGGAGGTGTGGCGGCCAGCACAATGCAAGGTGATGCTCTCGGTGACGACTTCACCAAACAGAGCAAGACAGGGAGGGTGGAGGGAGAATGAGGGCAAGCAGGCATCCTCGGGGCTTTGTGGCGACCTCGTGCCTGAAAACCTAGCGCAGTGATGACAAGTAGATAACCATGCGGCGTCGTCCCTCTGATCGGTGTCAGCCACGATAGAGGTTGGTTTCTGAACTTCTAAAACAAAGTTTCAGTTAAGCTGAGCCTGATAGCGTGATTTCAACATTGTATAACTCCTAATCTAGTCCGAGTCAGGGAAAGCCATAGTAAGGTTTAAGCTAGAGCTACGTGAGGACTTGTTAAAACTTTACTAGCACACGACCTAAAACAGCATGGTTAGGGAGATACAAGGCTCCAAAGAGGTGTACCTCGAAACTAAAACTGAGTTTTAGTTAAACCCTGACTGAAACCCAATTTGTTATGCCCTGTATCACATTAACCAGTGCGAACTAGATGATGGTGCTATTGACAATATCATAGAGCTATGTGAGCACTACAAAGATGTCAATATGGGTTAGGGCTGGTTAGGTCTAGTTAGTAAGATACAGGGTCCTAAACAAGGGTACTTGGAAACTGAAATGCAGTTCTAGGACTTAGAAAAATTTCTAAGTGTCAACAGCTTTCACTTCCAACTGGTGGGCCATGTTTGGGCATGATCCATGCTTTTTCATGACTTGGCACAAGAACAACTTTTGTTGTACACAAAATTTGCTACACACTTTGTTAAGGTTGCACCAACATGAAAGGGCTCTAGGTTAAACTTTCTAAAAGGTCAAACAAAGAAGGTCCTAAAGGTCAACTAGTCAAAGCATGAGTCAAAAAGGAATTAGGGCATGGCATAAACATAAACCATAGCTCAAAATGCTTAACTAACATTTTGGAAACACTAGCAAGGCACAATTTACCATGTAGCATCACATGTAAGTAAAAATCAAGCAAAAGTACACTGAAACACCACTAACATAATTATTGAAACCTAATGTTGCATATGTTTCAGGAGCATGTTTCACATGTTTTCAAGCATAACAAACCTGGCACATGTACTAGCATGGTCCAGATACATGATATTATCACTAGCACCCATAACATACATATGTTGCAATGTTGCAAGGTCATGTTTCAAGCAAGGATGCACATGAAATGATGATGCTTATGGTAGTGCCATGCTATGACCATGCTCAAATGATGCTAAAATGCAAGGCAAACACCTTAGGTGTTACATGGAGCACCAGAGAAGAAGTCCTCAATGGGTATGACTTGGAAGACTCTAGAAGACCCTAGAACCATCATCATCACAAGACCAGGGACTAAACCAACAAGATTCCATAACTTTGTGAAATAATGTTTTTCTAGGGATTTATCCAAAAGCTAGGAAGGAAGAAATCCACTCAAGACATGATTCATTACGCGAATGGATTGGAAAGTGGCACTAGAAGGATGTAGAAGACACCAGAAGGCACGGGAACGAAGTGGAGGCTCGGTGGTTGTCAGGTAGGGCTGGCCGGCACCTCATGTCAGGCCGGCTGGCTAGGCTCCCCTACCAAGTGGGCCCCCCCTTTTCATGGTGGCCTCCAACTAACCTCTACAACACATCTTGACCATTGTTTCATGTTGGTTCGATCTGAGGGCCGTAGTTCATCCTTCCAGGCTATATAAGCAGAGGCAGACCCCCTGAGGCAAGGAATCAATCAATCTATCATCCATCATTGATCAGTTCAGGGTAGTCCCTTGAAAGGATAACCTAGAGCTCCACTAGCTAGGGCATAGCTAGAATATAAGAATAGGAATTAGAGGAGGCAAGCAACGCTTGGATTCCAGATTTAGTCACGAGGAGGCTAGGTATAGCCTTGTACTTCTATCTTATATTCAACATTATTAATCTATTGGTGTTATTTGTCTTCTAGTTCATTGTGTTCATCTTCTAGTTCATCTACATGTTCTTCTAGTTCATCTTGTTCATCTTATAGTTCATCATATTCTTGTCTAGTTCATCATGTTCTTGTCTAGTTTGTGTTGATCCTCTAGTTCTTGTTCTAGTTTGTGTATGAGTCGAATACTTGATAGGACTTGGTATAAATTCTAGATTCATAATTATAATTTTCATTGCCTATGTTGATTATATGTTTAGTATAGTTGGAGTAGTTTTATGTTTATACTCTTATTCATATAGCGCTCATTCCGATGATTAAGGGGTGGGTGGTAGAAGTTGTGTAAGCGTGGTGCTTGAACAATATATATCTGCGAGTGCTCCCTATGTTCGGGCCATGTGGTAGATCGTGAAGGTGACTATTATAGCTTCGTTGAGTCCTCTGTAGTCCACTCCCCGAATATAGGATTAGTAAGGCTTTGTTGCAGGGTGATATCTTGCTCTGTTCCTGATCCACCTTAGCAATGTCTCTTGAGTATGAATATGAGGATACCTTTACCATGATTGCTAAATGTAATTGCACTAATTGATGTAGCTCAATGACCTATAGTTAGAATAATGCTAGGAGTTAGTCTCTATTTTCTAGTTCTTTCTAGAGTCACGCCCAAGTAGGAAAATGCTCGGTGGAACCCCTTTTAGAATTACCATGATCTATTATTAATTATCCTTTATTATGATATGATTGATCCCTGTTTTGAGACTGATCTAGTGGAACTCTTATCACAAGTGTAAGATATAGCTTTTATTCTTTATACCTCCAAGTGTCTTCCTAGTGGTAGAATTATAAATAACGATACCTAGAACTTTCCTGGGTGAAATGCTACAGCGGGTGTATTTTATCTGTGCGCTTGCGAATAAGCTTTATTCATATTTTATAAGTGCTATGATCATAAGTACAACTACATCTTTTGGTATTGTGTTGGGGATGACAACCTGGCTTAAGCAATGCTAAGAGATGTCTTGTATGTCTCAAATGCCTTTTGATATGACCACGACAACCAACAACATGTTACAACCTCCAAGTCAAGTTACACCAACACCAGTCCAAGTCTTTGATGGACCAATTACACGTAGTCGAGCCAAGAAGCTACAACAAGAGGTGCACGCGCTACTTTCTGAAAATCATTTTAATGTTAATGAGAATTATATACTACCTAAGTCGTGCACGTTGCTATTGCTTAGGTGCACCACGGAGGATGACAAGAAGACACCAAGGGTGAAACAAAGAGGAGGATCACGTTTGAGCCAGTCCAGTGTGACAGAACCATTAGAAAGAATCAGTCACAACTTTTTGCTCACAAAAGCTATGAAGGCCCATGAGGACTTGTTGGAAAGCTTATCAAGTCTAGTTTCAAGCCCAAGTTCTCTCACTTGATTTGGATTCTCCAATGTTGAGATTCGACTGATTTAGTACAGACTGGTCAGCTAGTCAGCAGTCAGCCTGATGTCCAAGTTCCCATGCAAAACTATACCAATCTACAATATTTCGTGGTACATGCTGCACATGGTGTGAAAGGTTATCAAGTTAACTTTCCAACCCAACAAACCGCATGTCATTTGGAGTTTCCAAGATAGAGTTATTGCCAAAACACTGAAGACTGCGCTGAAGACCAGCAGCCACGCGAAAACTCTCCAGGAAGGCATCTCGAGGAGGCCCGTTCACATAGTGCGTCTTATATTTTTCATTTCGAGTTTCCACCTATCTAGCAGGGCTGTTGCTAGTATAAATACCTCCTAGACTCATTGTAATCTCAGACTTTTGATAATAGAATACAAACCCCCCTTTTGTTCAGCTGTGTGCTAACAAATATTGAGAGAGATCTCTACCCCTTTGCTCTTGTGATTTCCTTTGCGAGATTTACAGAAGCGGCGGCTTCATCCGCTCCCAATTGGTGCTCCTACTCCCTTCGAGGTTTCCTCGATTGATTGTAGGCTGTGTTGGTTGGTTCTTTGAGAGTGTGGTCGGGCGAATCCTCGATTCAGGTTGCCGGTTAAAGACGGTGGTTGGCTTCGAGTTTTATTTGCCAGGTTGCACTAGTTATCGCTGCCTGCAGCAAGTTATCCGGCTGTTCTTCAGCTAGTTATCGGTGATCATCCTACGTCGTGAAGATCGGGACCCCCTAAGCGTATCATCTGGTATCAAAGCTTTCGTTACCACGGTAGGATTTCTTTCCCTTAGCTACTTATATATTTTGTTTCGTCCTATCCACCAAAAAGCCTAAAAAATATATTCGTTTAGCCCTTTGTTTCAATCTGTTATTTTAGTGAGTTTTGTTAAGTTTTAGTTCATTAGAGTCTTTGTTTTAGTTGCTGATCATTATCCTTTGCGTGTCCTTTGAGCCTCTTTATATATCTGAAAATCCCTACAAAAAAAATCTGAAAACGCATATCATGTCCTTCGCGTAAACTTTGATCCTATTATAGCTACCGGTTGTGTTTTGTTCTTAACTTAATTGTGCAAGTGTCTTAATCTGGTCTTTGTGTTTAGTTATAAAAAAAAAGTGTGTCAAAAAAAAGAGAAGAAAGAAAAGTAAAAAAAAAAGAATAGAGAAAAACTGAGAAAGAAAGGTTGAAAGATCAGTAGGTTTATGTGCACAAGTGCTGAAAGTTTTCATATCAGGTAGTGCAACCAGTGTGCTATCCTTGTTTGGTGCAAAATTTTGGTTGGGTTTGATTACAACACTTGCATCCCAATCATACTCCTTGTTTGCATCAAATCTGAAATTTCCTTGCATGTGTGTGTGATCGATTTACATCTCATTCATATTCTGTGATCAGCACTAGGCAGAGAACTTCTAGTTTGGATTGTTACTTAATATTACAATAACTAGAATTTAGATTGCATTCCTTGTTTTTTTCTCGACCAAGCTCCACATAAAAACCACCGTAATCTGTACTCTCTAGTCTTGTATTCGCCACGCCATCACTTTCAGTTACCACCACACATTTGTTTCTCTGTAATCCGCGGCAGGGAATTCATAAGAGCTTTGGTTGGTAAGAGAGGTGAGGTTGTGAGAGTTCTACATATTTTCCTATACCACATATAAGCTTGCTATTTTGCATATGCAATAACCATGACAGGCCGAAGATATACCAATGTTCCATTCTATGGAAGTAATGATCCGGAAGAATTTCTCGTTTGGGCAGAAGAAATGGAGATTGAACTTGAGGTTCAAGATTTTTCAGAAGCCAAGGAGATATCACGAGTTGTGCTTGAATTTGAAGATTATGCTCATGATTGGTGGAAACAATATCCACATAAGCATCTCATCAAGAATTGGGAAAATTTGAAGAAGGCCATGAGAAAAGAATTTGTTCCAAGGGAATATCGGCTGATTTTGCTTTGTCGTTTGCAACGTGTGAAGCAAGGTAGTAAATCTGTCCAAGCATATTATGATAAGCTGAATTCTTCCTTGCATCGTGCAAATGTTGTTGATGACATGAATGCAATGGAATATTTCGAGAGAGGTCTTAATGATAACATTGCTACTGCACTTGAGGGCAAATATTTTAGAAGTATGCAAGATCTTCTAAGTTGTGCAATTAGAGAGGAAAAGAAAGTTATAAAGGTGCAGCAAGGCAAGGTCACCCAGAACATTAGTTTGTGCCAAGATAAAAGTGTTAAGTTGCAGCCCAATATGTCCTCCATTGTTGGAAAGAAGCAATCATCAAGTTCATGCAAGAAGAGAGGACATGTTGTCCCAAAAGTTTCTTTAGTTGATTCTAGTACCAAGAGAAGTGAACATCAACAATTCAACTCCAAGAAGAACTTTGTTGTGCAGCAAGAAGAAGGCTCTATGTCCCAAATTGATATGGAAAATGGTGAGGTGTGTGACATTACAATGGATCATAGTGTTACACCATCTCTTGATGTTGTTGCTATTCCAAAGTGCCATTTACAATCTGAGGTTGATGAGAATCAAGTTGCAAATGTTCCCATCAATGTTTGTCTCAGTTTTGAGCAAGATCAAGAAGAAAATTCTGCTGCACATGACACACAAAGTGAGGTAGCAGAAGCCACTATGCAAGTTGTAGAAGATCATCAGTTGAGTTGTAAAACTAGAGAAGATACTTCTCTGATCGAGGCTGATCCTTTGTGTGTTGAGTTGAGGGAACATGCTACAGTTCCACGCCATGGAAATCTAAAAATTTTTTATCAAGAAGCACTGCCACCATGTTTGAACACAAGTGTTGCAGATCTTAAAAGTTCTGAGTCTTATTCTAGTGCTAAAAGTGGAGAAGTTATATGCTCCAAATCTGTCCAGAAATTTTCTATGTCATCTGATGAAAAATCAGTACCCAATTATGACCAAGAGATTGACAACACTCTGATTTTTGAAGGTGAATCTAAACTAAATTTGAAGGCCAATCAATGTTTCAGTTTGAGAGCTGAATGTGCGCACAAAGATGATGCCATTGTGCCATATATTGCAAGTAATAAATCTATCCAAGGTGAAGTTCATCATGATCTAATGGATCTGAAGTTTCGAACCAACATGGTTCCAAGCACAAATGTGGTGTCAAGATGTGTTGTACCATCAGCTGCATTATGTGATGAATTATTGGATAGTGGTGCTAAAATTTTGTGCTCCCCCATGTCACAGAGTGTTGAGATTATTGAAGGAAAGATTAGTGCACATGATTCCACTTATACTAATGCTAGTCCGGCATCTTTGGAAGAGGTCAAAGATGATTATTTGGTTGCATCTATTGCTGTTCCAATGCCACAGAAAGTTCAGATTGAAGGCAATATTAGTGGGGATGAATCCACATCAGCAATTGAGAGATCATCATTGTTTGAAGAGGATAGACCTGATGGTGTTGCTGCCACCATTACTACCCCAATGGCAATCGATTACATCATGAATGATGGAAGATATTCATATGTTGCTCTAGAAGACATTGAAAATATTATGCATCAAATCCCTTGTGAGAATGAGTGCCACATAGCCAAATTGAGTGAGAGTGAAAACAAAAGTGAGTTGTGTGATTCCACCAAATGTGAGATTGAGAGTATCCACAATATGAGTGTGAGAGATACACCACACAAAAAGAGAGAGCTTTATTGCAAGGCATGCACGGATGATTTTAACACTAACCCACTAATGTCTACTCTTAGTGTTGTTTCTCCCAACATGCAGGTCTATAAAGAAGATTCAGAGGAGATGGCTGCTCAAAAGACCCCCAAACTTGGCCAGAGAAATGTGAGGGTTGCCACTATTGAGAACCAACTCTATGCTGTGCAAAACCTGAACCATGACAAGGAAAAAGGTAAAAGTTCAGAGATACAATGCATCATTCATGTACCATCACAAAATCTGAAAGGTAATGCAAACAATTTAGAACTGAATCTACAACATATATTGACCAGTAATTGTAATGACAAATTTGCTTCAACTGAAATTGAGTATACACAAAATCTTTGTGCTGATTTGATTGATCCACATGTTGATACAAGTGCTGAAATTTTGAAAGTTGAGAAACATTGTTCAATCATGCATGACCATTGCTATACTTTGACTGAAATATATGATAATTTACATGTTGATAATGTGGGCCATGTGAAATTGATTAGTCATGCTGAATTCTTTAGAAGAATATCTCTTGCTGAATGTATGTTCTATGTCAAGCTTGATGAATTTGTTGATATTAATAAAATGGTTGAAAGCGTTCTTGATATATCATCTATGAAATCTTTGAATAATGCCTATTGCTGCAAGTTTACATTTAACATCATCGGACACTACATTATAAATAAATTTTATGTTTGTGCTCTTTGCATAACATGTCACAACATTGCTGAATTGAAGTTGAATAAAATGAGTTGTACATCTTGTGAACCATACTTTTCTTTATTTGAGATAAAAAGGTTGTTTAGAGCTTGCTATTCAGAACAATCAGTGTTATTTTCTTGTTCATATTCTCCACTGAAACAAAAAAATCTTGTGCAAATGTGTTTGGTTCATTCACCCAAAGTCTTTCCATATACATGTGGAACCATTGAGTATGAAAGGTACATTACTAAACCTTTGCATGAGTTGAGCATCAAGAATTATTGGAATACCAGACATGCTTCGTTCACATCTATTGAAATGTTTGATTTTGCAAAGATAAAACATGATAACCTGAATCAAATGAGTGGTTTAAAAGAAATTTTTGTGCTTCCATTTTCAAAGTTAATTTCAGGTTCACAAAATCTGAGAAACTATTCATCTCATCGAAAAGGAAATAATGTGCATATGAATTATAAAGAAGATAATGAACAATCTCCAACAAGTAATCATAGCAATTGGCATATGCATCCACTCTCTATTTTCTTTAGACTGTTTTCAGGAGAGCAAAAGCAGAGGACAAGTTTTTTTGAAGAGAGGAAGGATGATAGGATCATACCAAGGACATCAACATTTACTCTTAATTCTAAGGATCCATTCAAGGTGAAAGCTAAACTTGATTCTAAATCCTTTTGGTTTCCACCTATAAGACTACTACTTGGTTTATATGATTACAGATTCAAACACATTGCTGTGATGGAAGAAGGAGATTGCAACAGAAACATAGCATCTACCCCTGTTGGCCTAGCACAATTTTTGGACTTCGACGGATTAGAGTCGAGGACGACTCTTTTTCAAGAGGGGGAGGATGATATGACCACGACAACCAACAACATGTTACAACCTCCAAGTCAAGTTACACCAACACCAGTCCAAGTCTTTGATGGACCAATTACACGTAGTTGAGCCAAGAAGCTACAACAAGAGGTGCACGCGCTACTTTCTGAAAATCATTTTAATGTTAATGAGAATTATATACTACCTAAGTCGTGCACGTTGCTATTGCTTAGGTGCACCACGGAGGATGACAAGAAGACACCAAGGGTGAAACAAAGAGGAGGATCACGTTTGAGCCAGTCCAGTGTGACAGAACCATTAGAAAGAATCAGTCACAACTTTTTGCTCACAAAAGCTATGAAGGCCCATGAGGACTTGTTGGAAAGCTTATCAAGTCTAGTTTCAAGCCCAAGTTCTCTCACTTGATTTGGATTCTCCAATGTTGAGATTCGACTGATTTAGTACAGACTGGTCAGCTAGTCAGCAGTCAGCCTGATGTCCAAGTTCCCATGCAAAACTATACCAATCTACAATATTTCGTGGTACATGCTGCACATGGTGTGAAAGGTTATCAAGTTAACTTTCCAACCCAACAAACCGCATGTCATTTGGAGTTTCCAAGATAGAGTTATTGCCAAAACACTGAAGACTGCGCTGAAGACCAGCAGCCACGCGAAAACTCTCCAGGAAGGCATCTCGAGGAGGCCCGTTCACATAGTGCGTCTTATATTTTTCGTTTCGAGTTTCCACCTATCTAGCAGGGCTGTTGCTAGTATAAATACCTCCTAGACTCATTGTAATCTCAGACTTTTGATAATAGAATACAAACCCCCCTTTTGTTCAGCTGTGTGCTAACAAATATTGAGAGAGATCTCTACCCCTTTGCTCTTGTGATTTCCTTTGCGAGATTTACAGAAGCGGCGGCTTCATCCGCTCCCAATTGGTGCTCCTACTCCCTTCGAGGTTTCCTCGATTGATTGTAGGCTGTGTTGGTTGGTTCTTTGAGAGTGTGGTCGGGCGAATCCTCGATTCAGGTTGCCGGTTAAAGACGGTGGTTGGCTTCGAGTTTTATTTGCCAGGTTGCACTAGTTATCGCTGCCTGCAGCAAGTTATCCGGCTGTTCTTCAGCTAGTTATCGGTGATCATCCTACGTCGTGAAGATCGGGACCCCCTAAGCGTATCACCTTTGATGATGTAGGGTTTGATCTACCTTATTTGTAATCATGTTAGAGATGTCAACAAGCATTTCTGGCGTCATTGCCGAGGAATGCAAAGGAGGTTTAGAATAATACATATTGAATGTCTAGGAATAATCTTACACATGTGATAATTGAGACACACTATTGATCTTTTACTCAAACATGCTTACCATGTCTTTTGTCTATTCGTGAATATCTTATTATAGGGTAATGTATGTCTAGATATCTTTGTTCGACAAACTATGTTGAGGATCCTGAGGAAATAATTAGACAAGCTAGAGCCAAGCTCAGGAAAAAGAAATCCCCAACCACTTTGTCAAAAGAAGACCAGCCAAGAAGAAGTTTGACACTAGTGTTCGAAGCCATGGACAACAAGATTCTCCGTGAATTATCTGCTCCAACCACTGCCAACATCAGGATTGGACCAGCAGTCAATGTGGGAGAAGAAGGATTCGAGCTCAAGCCAGCCTTAATCAACATGGTGCAAGCCAACCAGTTTTGTGGGAAAGCACATGAAGATGCAAGTGCCCATCTCCAACACTTCCTGGAGATCTGCAGCACATTCACCATCAAAGGAGTTGAAAGAGATGCCATACTACTCCGCCTTTTCCCATTTTCGCTCTTGGCAAGGGTGAAGCAATGGTTCTACGCCTATAGAGAGAAAACACTACATGGAATATCTGCTCCACTGCTTTTCTAGCAAAGTTCTTTCCCGTAGGCAAAATCAATGCCCTTCGTGCAAAGATCTCAACTTTTCAGCAGCAGTATGATGAGTCTATCCCTGAGGCATGGGAATGCTTTCAAGATTACATATCAGAATGCACTCATCATGGGATGGAGGATTGGTTACTCATGCAGACATTCTATCATGGGCTCACCACAAGTGCCCATGAGAATATTGATGCAACTGCTGGAGGATCGTTCTTGTCACTCACTATTTATGAAGCCACCACTCTTGTTGATAAGATAGCTTCGAACCAAGGATGGAACAAAGAATGCACTCAACCATGCAAGAGAGGAGGAATGCATCAAGTCAAGGAGGTGGACATGCTGTCTGCCAAGATGGACCTGCTCATGAAGAAGCTTGACAAACGTGATCAATAGAAGAAGGAAGTCATGCACATCCACGATTCTTGCATGACTTGTGAAGAGTGTGGAGGCACTGGTCACATAGTAAGCAACTGTCCTGAAGTCCAAGAGGATGTCAATTATATCAACAACAACACCAACTATCATCCTCAATAGAATCAAGGATGGAACCAACAGAATCAAGGGTGCAATCAGCAACAATACCTAGGTAACTACTCAGGTAACTACCAAGGTAACAATTTCAACCAACCACCTTTGAGAGAGATGATTGTTAATCAGAATAAAGTTATTGATAATATGTCTAGAAAGATAGATTTCAATTATAAAGTGATTGAAATTATAAACAATAGAATGGATCACTTTACTTCTGCCATAAAGAATCAACTCAACTTTAATAAGATGATAGAATCACAAATCTCTTAGCTCGCCGCTTTAGTACCTGTGGCTGAAAAAGGTAAGATTTTTGGAAATCCGGAAGAATTAGAAACTGCAAATCTTGTAGACATATTCAATGCAGGAGAATACTTCATTGCACCACCGAGACCACTGAGACCAGTATGGGGAGAAGAGGACATGCTAGAAAAGAAAGGAGATCTAGGAAGACCCATCAACCCCATCCACATCAAAGCTCACACTTTCGATGAAGCCATCTGTGATTTGGGGGCAAGTGTCAACATTATGCCTAAGGTAATCTATGAGAAAATTCATGGTCAACCTTTGTTGTACACAACCATGTGTTTGTAGCTTGTAGATCAAACATTGTGCTACCCCAAGGGAATCCTTGAAAACGTTCTCGTGGGAGTTGGACACTCAGCTCTACGAGTAGACTTCATGGTGATAGAAATAGGAGGAGATGATAGAGCACCCATCATTTTGGGATGACCATTCCTTAGCACAGCCAAAGCCATCATCTACGCTGACACTACCAAGATCTGTTTCACATTGAAGACATCAAGGAGAGATTCAGCTTCAAGAATCGTGCACTCACAATGCGAGTCTATCCTCAGCAATCGTATGATTACTTAGATTTTGACAAGATTCTAGAAAGGAAGATCCTAGAAAAGAAGAACAAGATTCCAGAAAGGAAGGTTCTAGAAAAGAAGGTTCCAGTCAAGAAGAACGTCTACACTTATGAAGGCATCTTGCCTACTCCAAACAAGAACAACAACAAGAAGGGGAAGAGCAAAGCAAAGCAACCTGTTCAAGAGCCAATTTTGATGGTCAACACTATTGAACCTCCCATTGACCCTGCTTTTCCTCCATCACACCTTGAAAAGAAGGAAGATCCTGGAGTACCTATGAAACGATCTTGATTTTCCTCGAAGGGAAAATCCACAGATACGATTTATAGTGTAGTAGATCATGAGAGCAATCCATCACATTATCAATTATCAGCTGATATCATAGTCATACATCATAGAATTACAAGTTACAAGGCTTTACAACACTGGTTAACACACCTATTACATAGATTAATCTAGCGGAAACGCACACACATCTTCATCAGAGTCGCTGTAGCGCATCGGCGGGTGAAGGCTCCTCCTTCACGGCAGTCATCAGAGTTGGCGTAGAATGCCAGCGGGCATAGACTCCATCTTCTCAACCACACTTGAGCATAGGCACGAGACCATCTACTCCTAATACAAGTCCTCATGGTCATCATAGATTTCATCGAAACCTATCCAAAATCTATCAGTACAATTTGTACTGGCCACTGTCTCCCACCCTATGCTTTTGCGTATGCTTTGTGGTAAGTGGAATGCAAGGGTAGATGAAAAGGTCTATATATGGCTATAGGTTTCCTTTGCAAGTTCAACAAGATTTTATAATAATAGTTCTTCAAGTTTTAACCCATCTCATCCACACATTCTCCAATCCCATACACACATCTCATCTCATCTCACTCTCTTCCTAGGCGGCAAGGCCGACTCCCGCTCGTACCTTGCCTCAACGGCCAAAGCTGGAATCCAACACGAAACTCGGGGGAAGGTAGAAGGGACTCCTCTCTCTAATCAAGTGAAGCGTAGGTCATAGGAGTGTCCATATCCGCGGACGCGGCTATACATATAGATCGATCAACTCTATAGAGCGTGTACACCTAGAAATCCACAAGATCACCATCATCGGCGGTGCCCCGCCTAGGCTGATGCTGACTGCCTTCTGACCGGTACGGTACCACTCTACCACTCAGCCTTGGGCCACCCTAGAGTCCACCGAAACACTGAGACTATGAGACGTAGTACCGGGCCCCCAAGGTCACTATGCTGTCTTAGGAGGGTGTGGGCCCCCATGCCCATACCTCCCTACATTATCACCTTCCAACCTAGTAGTAGTGGCACCACCCTAGTCAGTCAGGTAATCATCTCCCACCCATCAGGAGCGAGTGGTGTGCACAAATGGTCCTATGATTCTGGTTCTCAAGACATACCAGTCCTTAGTGAGACCGAACAGGATATCTTCTCAAGGGAATAACCAACACCCCGTGCCTCGATGCACCTCCACCGGGGATAACCAACACCCCGTCTGCTCATACATGCACCTGCCACAGGTACTTCTCACAAGGGATGCCCAGGTCGCACCCCTCTGGCCTGACTTGCCCTAATGACTCGTCATAGGATCCTGTCTGATCGACTCAACCCTCACCACACACCCAAGACGCATGCCAAGATCTCCCCAAGTTCATTATCTAGTTTTACCAAGCTATTAGCACCATGTGCCTTATCCACTCATGTTATCCCTTCACTAAGCATCACATCACAGGTATAATGCGTAATGAAAGTAAAGCAGTAAGTAGAATGCGAGTGTCTAGCCTAACAGTGGGTGTGCAGGGGAATAGGTTGCGACAAGGTAATGGCTCACAAGTAATCTACCATGCAACCTATCGCAGTTCATTTGCGTAAAAGTAAAACACTAGCATCTACATTGTAGCATGCCTAATAGGATTCTACGAGGTTGGGTGGTACGTGGCACCTTTGTTTCGTAGTCGTCCTCTTAGCATACACCGAGTTAGCTTCATCTCGCGTGTCCTCCTCCGCAGCTATCGCACGTGTAACCGTAACCCTATAAGCTAAAGATTATCACAAAGATCCAATAAAAATGATAAAGACCTAAATGCACTCATACATGGTTGTGAATTCGAGGATGGCTAAGGAGCTAGGTAGGCGCAAGGGTGGCTTAGGTCATGGCTAGGGTGCCAAGGTGGGATTTGCTTCAGCTTGGTCACACGATTGGTGGTGAATCTTGTGCCGGTGCGGACTCTCATGGTGACATGGGCTGATCATGTCAAAGCTGTGATAAGTCACGAGGGTGCACGTGTGGGTTCATCGGCAAGGCTGCTTGTGATCGACTCAGTGTTAAACGACGAAAAAGCCATGGTCATGGTTACTTAGGTGCTACAAGGAGACTGGCAAGGGGCTTAGGCTTTAGCTCGGCTTGAGCGAACCCATGTGGTTGCTCATCTCGCGTGGTCAATTTGGTGAAGGCAAGGCGATCTGCTAGAGCCGAGAAAGCATAGTCGTGCTGGGTGCTTGTCTGTGCGGCAAGGTAGTCACACGCTGGTGTTGTCCGAGGTGTGAGTGCCATGGATGGACATGGCAGGCACGCGTGCACGTGTGACGTGTCTACGAGAGTTGGTAACAAGCGGTAGACAAGGTCTCGACGGGCCTATGGGTGACAAGTCACTAGATTCGGGTAGGGTTCATTGCCGGCAGCACAGCTATATAGTCATAGCCGCTCGATAAGGTTCGGTTCAGGGCTTGTTGGGGTGTCTGTGGCTAGTTGAAGCTTGCTCTGCCAACTGTAGCCAGCAGCATCCTACGGTGGCCAGCTGTAGGCGAACTGCAGCTAGCTGCAGTCAGCCAACAGCGGCTATAGTTAGATAAGGGGTAGCTACGGCCAGCGGGAGCGTGGCAGGGCCCTGGCCGGACGAGGCTAAGGCTAGCCAAGAGCCTGTTGTTGCCGGCCAGAGGCACCAGCAGGGCCCAACAAGGTAGCGGAGGTGGCTGTAGGCTCAGGGTCGATGGTGGAGCTCCAGCGAGGGTGTGGTGAAGATGTGGTCTTGGGCTTGGAGGCGAGGAGCTCGAACTCCAGCTCTGCGAGCAGTAGCAAATCAGCAACAAGCAACTCAGGGTTGGAGAGGGATGGCGAGGACGATAGCATAGCGAAAACAAGATCAAGGCAAAATGGGTGCTATGGCAGTGCGTCAGAGTGTTTGACGAAAGGCCAAGGAGGCTCGGCATGTGGTCTCTCATGGAGCCGTGTTCTTGAGTGAGTGCCGGCGTGCTCGAGGTGCACCGGATGTAACTTAAGTATCTGTGGTGCGTGCGTATGAGTGCGCAGGTGCTGGACTTAGGCGATGGCATGCCAAAAGCTCGGCCGTGTGGCACCGCGTGCAGGTGTGTGTGTGTGCCTACCGATGACCTTTCGGCATCAAGGCAAGTGCGGGCTACGGCTAAGCTGTGCGCATGAGGTGGCCAAGAGCTCGAAGGAGCTGGCCGGCATGCCTTTGCTGTCTGTGTGTGTCCATGGTTCGGGCGGCCGCGAAAGGCCTAGTCTTAGACCTGCTGGAAACCAGGTGAGTGCAAAGCCAGGCAGAGTCTACAATGCCCTTGAGTGATGTGGAGCCACCGTGCTGTGTGAGTCAAGAGGGCGTCGCGTCGACCCAGGCGGTCGTGCATGGCGCTGGCCAATTGTGTGCCTGTGAGCCGCGGCTCGAGGGCTCGACTTGAGCGCTAGATGAGCATGAATGGTGACGAAAGGACCAAAAGATGGGAGCTTGAGCCCGTGGGAGGCTAGGGTGGTGTCTATGCGGGGCTTGTGTAGGGAGGTGGTGCAGCACCCATGGCGCCCGTGGGTGTTCGACGATATGCCCAAAGGGGCTCGTCTTCTCAGTGCGAGTCCTCGGCCCAAGGATGGTTAGGGGTCAAAAAGGCTACCTTGCCATGTGTAGTCGTGCTGTGCTGGTGGTGTCACGAGCTTGGGCTCGCACGAGGTCCCGTGTGCGTGCTCTAGTGATAACAACCGTGACTGTGGGCGATCGGCAGCAGCGGCGCGAAGGCCGGGTGGAGGTGGACATGGAGGAAGGAAAGGAAAAGGTGGCACTTTGGGGTCTCACCGAGAGCTTGGCAGCGGTGGTTCGTGTGGCGTAGGCAGGGGCGAGGACGGCGGCATTCGCGTGTGCGCCTACGTTGTCGTCGTCGTCGGCGTGCAGTCATTGCCGGTCACGACATCAGGGCTTAAACGCCATAGGATCTCGGCGGTGGTGGACGAGGTCGCGAGTAGAGCTTGCGTTGCGAACGTTTTCCCCCATGATGGCTAAGTCGTTGAGCTGCCAAAACATAGGTGGGGTGTGGTCATGATCATATGAGGATGACACACGGTGGTTGCATAGGCAAAGCACTAACGAAAGCAAATAGACGGGTCAACTTTTGGAGGTGGTCACCGATGGGCTCATCAAGGGCAAAACGAGTGCGGCCGGGGAAGCTTGATGCCGAGCGGCTGGGGTCGTGGTCATGGCGTGGCTTGGTGCTGCGGTCGCCGACGGGTCATAGCACCGAAGGGCTCGGACGTAGTGGTGGCATGCCTCTGGGGTTTGGTCCTGAACGAAGATCGTTGCGGCGACGTCATCACGCACTGGCTCATCATGGTGGCTGTGTGGCGGGTGGAGGCGATGAAGCGGAACATGGTAGCTATGCCAAGGACGCAGCAAGACGCCTAGGCCTCCCTGCAAGGTGTTGAACATGGCACAGCGGCCGGTCTAAGGCAAGAACATCATGGTGCCGAAGGAAAAGATGGAGTTGTGGTAGGGAAAAGGGGCTCACCGGTGGCTCTACGGTGGCGTTCGGACGTCGGAAGTAGAGGTGAAGCCCCGCCTGTCGCTGGGTGTGACTAGGTGCTCATCGTCCACGTTCCAGTGGTGGTGCGCTGGGTCACGGACTCGCCATCATAGCAGCCGACAAGGATGGGGCAGGAGGCTCGGGGTGGCGCCGTCATGGTCGATGTAGGGGCAGAGTCGCTGCTCCGGGTCGGCGGAGAGGCAGCGGCCCGCTGCAGCCTCGAGGTGGCGGCTACCAGTGGCCATGGCTCCGACGTGGTGGAGGCTCAACGTAGCTTCTGTCGCCACGATGCCAAGACTACGAGCAGCAGGGAGGAAGAGGAGGCGAGGGGTGGTGGCACGTTGGTGAAAATACCAGGAGAGGGCGACTGCTGCTGATCTTATATCGCTGGGGCTAGGGCTCCAAGAGCGCAGGTGATGGGACAGGCGGTGGCGATCTCTGGCCTCGGTGCCATAGGGACACGTGGCATACATATGTGGTTTGGGGTAGGTGGGGGCAAATGGGAGCGGCGTCAGGAATGGATGGCACTGGCAAGACACCGAGGGAAATAGGGATGCAGCACCCATGGAGACGGCGTCCGTGTGCTCATGCTCTAGGCATCCAAGGGTGCGTCTTCTGGCGCTGATCGCTGGGCCCGATTGGGCGGCGTCGGTTCTTCCGTTTTCGTTCCACGCTCGTGAAGGAACAGACGGCATTGGTGTCGTCATTCCAGAACAGGGCACAACCCCTAAGGCCGACATGTGGGCCATCCTGGCCAGCGGCGGTGGCCTTGTGCGCATGCTGTGTACGTGAAGGGCAGGGAGCACAGTCGGTTCGGCGGAGCTTGTTGCCATGCACGTGATGGGCCAAGGGGAGTATGCTAGGCTGCGTGCTGGTGCAGGCTGTCAGCCGAGCGGCTACTGGCCTATGGACACGTGGGCCATAGTAGCATGCATATACGGTGTCGATCGGCAGGGTCGTCGTGCATGGCCTGGTGTTGGTGTTGAAAGGCAGCAGCAACAGCAGCTAGCAAAGAGTGTGCTTGTGGGCTGCTGGTGACCTTCACATGCTAGATTTGGCCTTCTAGGATTTAGCTTCAAATTTACATAATTAGTATATATACAAGGATTAGTTGGTTTCTTTGAAGTTTGAATTTGCTCACACAATCAATTAAATCCATAAGATCCAAATCACGTTTAACACGTCATCATGCATGTTACTATATGCAATACAACATATTATTATTGTAGGAGTGTTTAAACTAGTTGAGAGAGAGCTAGCACAATTTTAGTTGTAGACGACTCAATTATTGTAGGAGTGTTTTGCACTTGGAGTGAGAGAATTATACATGTGTTGACCGAAGGTTGACCAATTCAAGCGAAAGGTTCATTTAATTTCCGGATAATTTATATATTTTATTTTAGAAAAAAAACAAGATAAGAAGATTTGGAGGTTGACTAGTTCGACCTACAAACTACATGTAACACAACATCAAGCAAAAATTTAAAAAGTTGGGATTTTCGGGTTGCACAAAAATCTGGGTTGTTACAACCTACCATCAATTGTATGATCAAAGAAAGTACTTTCTACAAGACGTTCTGTGACATCGGCTCAAGCGTCAATATCATGTCTACAGTAACATATAAACATTTATATCGCGATAGACCCTTGTGCCCAACATATTTGCAGCTGCAACTAGCGAACCAATCATTTCGATTTCTAGAAGGAATAACTAAGAATGCAACAGTCAAGATCAGGGATCAAGAAGTTCTCGCCGACTTCATGGTTCTAGACATGGGTGAAGAAGATGACGTCCACCTTATTCTAGGGAGACCGTTCCTTCATACCACCAGTGCGATCATCTATATGAAGCAAGGGGAGATCCATTTCCACTTCCCTAGGGAGAAGGTACATTGTTACTTTAATAGCTATACTACTTATTAGAAGCCCAAGAAGAACAGGAATAGGAGACGTCACTCTCAGCGTCTAAGATAGCAAGCCATCAAGGAAGAAGGGGCTGATCACAAGAAGGAAGCTGTTGAAGGAGAAGCTGCCCTAGAGGCAAAAGAAGAAGAGAAGTTTCTAGATAAGGAACCACAGAAACAGAAGACCGAGAAAGTGTGGAGAAAGAAAGAGATAACACCACTAAGCACTCCTGCACAAGAAGAAGAATCGCTATCTCCCGACTCACCAGATACTCAGGTACAACCAGAAGAGGAGAAATCAGGGAGGACTCTATCCCCTCAGACACCCCCTCAAGTGTGTGATCGAGCCAGAAGGTCCAGTTTGATGGACCTAAATCACCGAACCTTCGCTGAAAGGTTACATCGGTAGTTATCCTCATATTTACCTCCTTGCATAGTTTTATTTTAGCATATTTATTTTTCCACATCTAGTCATAAGCATTTAGCATATTTATATTTCCTCAATTGCATTAAAAAGAAAATAAAAAATAATTTATTTTGCATCATATCAGTGCATCTAAAAAAACTTAAGCCCCATGTGAATAAGTCTCGGTTGTTTACTGTGGAGGCATAAAAATAATTTTTGCATCTGCATACAAAAACAGAAAATCGAAATATATTGAGATCTTGTTGAAAATTGCTTAATTGGAAGTCCATAAGGTTCCAAAAATGGATAAAGCATAAATGGGTTTACCACTAACATTTTGCAGAAGGAGCTATACACTAGGAACTACCAGACTTTTGGCACCCTGATGAATGCTGCCATTGCTATGGAGGGATTGCAGCATGACACTCAGGCTTAGTGGAAGCGCAAGCGGGGAATTTCTGGGTCTTCTGGTCACCAGCAGGCGCAGAAGATGCAGGTTGTCAAGAGGATGTCCTACCATTCCCCTGGTGGACAGCCTTCTCGGCAGCCTCAGTAGACCCGTCAGGCACCGTCAACTCAGTACCGTGCACCTACCCAGCAGGTGCAACAGCCATAGGGACAGTAGTTTCCACCTCGTCAGGGCAGATGGTCAAGTCTACTAGCTGTTTCAAGTGTGGCAAGGAGGGCCACTTTGCTCGGGAGTGTCCCGAGAACCGACCCACTCAGTCGCCCCAGCCGTTCACCAACTCTCGCCTAATCAAGAGGACGGTTATCAAGAAGAAAGTTCCGATGAGCCGTTCGGGGCAAGTGAACTACACGGAGGCTGAGGAGATATTGCAAGATCAACCGATGATGGATGGTATATTCACCATCAACTCTCATCCAACACTTGTGTTATTTGATTCTAGAGCATCACATTCATTTACTATTATGGCCATCCCTAAGGCCTATAGAATCAACACTCTGGGTGCAAAGATGTTTATCAACACCTGGATGGATACTGTCAGTTTAGTGCTACCACTCATAGTTATTGTCTCCAGTTCATGTTGCTACCCGAGCATGGCATTGATGCAATACTGGGCATAAATTGGCTGAAGGTTCTTGGGTAGTTTTGGACCTTATGTGGAGAGCTGTTGAGTTGCGACTTCCTGCGTCTGAGGATAGGATGTCTCTTCTCATTGCTTCTAATCTCACTTCACTAGTTGCTGCAAATGTGGAAGTCTCTTCTGATCTTACCTCTATTCTAGTGGTCCATGAGTTTCCGGGTGTTTTTCCTAATGATTTGCCTAGGTTACCATTGGATGGAGATGTGGAGTTCACTATTGAGTTAGAGCCTGGCATTGCTCCTATTTCTCGACGTCCCTACCGTATGGCCCCAAAGGAGTTAGCTGAAATGAAGAAACAGTTAGAAGATTTGTTGGGCAAAGGGTTCATCCATCCCAATTCTTCACCTTGGGTTGTCCTGCCATTTTTGTGAAGAAGAAGGATGGTACTCTTCGCATGTGTGTGGATTACCGCCCCCTCAACGCGGTCACCATTAAGAACAAGTACCCCTTGCCTCGTATTGATGCTTTGTTTGATTAGTTGGCTAGGGCAAAGGTGTTCTAAAAAATTGATCCTCAGTTGGGCTATCACCAGATAAAGATTCAGCCACAAGATATACCTAAGATAGCTTTTTCTACTAGGTATGGGTTGTATGAGTACCTAGTCATGTCTTTCAGCCTCACAAATGCTCCTGCATTTTTCATGTATCTCATGAATTCAGTCTTTATGCCGGAGCTGGATAAGTTTGTAGTGGTCTTCATCGATGACATCTTGATATATTCCAAGAATGAAGAAGAGCATGCACTGCATATCCGCATCGTCCTAACCCACCTATGAGAGCACAAGCTATATGCTAAGTTCAGCAAGTGCAAGTTTTGGTTGGATCGAGTTCAGTTCTTGGGACATGTTCTGACCCCTGAGGGTGTGTCTGTAGATCCTAGTAAGGTTCAGGATGTGTTGAGTTGGGAGTCTCCTACTTCAGTGCATCAGATCCGTTAGTTTCTAGGTCTTGCCGGGTATTATCGGTGTTTTATTCCGGATTTCTCCAAAATAGCTCACCCCATGACCAAGCTACTTTAGAAGGATGCAAGGTTTGTATGGAGTCCGGCTTGTGAAGAAGCTTTTCAGGCATTGAAGAAGCTTCTTACCTCTGCTCCTGTTCTTGCTCAACCGGATATCGAGCAGCCATTTGATGTTTATTGTGATGCCTCTAGGACTGGGCTTGGGTGCGTGCTTCTACAAGATGGGCATGTGATAGCATATGCTTCGTGCCAACTGAAGAAGCACGAGGTGAATTAACCAAACCATGATTTAAAGCTAGCTACAGTGGTGCACGCTCTAAAAATTTGGAGACATTACTTGTTGGGGAATAAAGTGCATATTTTTACGGACCATAAGAGCCTTAGATATATTTTCACCCAACCCGAGTTGAATCTGAGGCAAAGGAGATGGCTTGAGTTGATTAAAGATTACAACTTAGAGGTCCATTATCATTTGGGAAAGGCTAATGTGGTGGCTGATGCTTTGAGCCATAGGTCACATGTGACTGATGAAGAGTCCTTGCCTCTCTCTCACTCTGCAGTGTTAGCACGATTGCTTTAGTCTCAGAATTGCTCAAGCAGATTATTGCAGAGCAAACATATGATGACTTAGAGATTCCCCACATCAAAAAGTTGATGGCTGAAGGGCGTGGTCCGCACTTCAGCATTGATGAGCAAGGTGTGGTAAAGTACAAGAACCGGTTAGTGGTTCCTAGTAATGATGAGCTTAGAAGGAAGATTCTAGATGAAGCTCACTAATCCAAGCTATCTATTCACCCGGGGAGTAACAAAATGTACCATGACTTGCGCCAGTTGTATTGGTGGTCAAACATGAAGCAGGATATCACCAGGTATATTGCAAAGTGTGATGTTTGTGGAAGAGTTAAGGCGGACCATCTGCGGAGACCGAGCTTTCTGCAGCCTTTGCCTATTCTAGTCTAGAAATGGGAGGATATTTCCATGGATTTTATTACTAGATTACCCCACACAGCCAAGGGCCATGATTATATTTGGGTCATTGTGCACCGCTTCATAAAGACTGCTCATTTTCTTCCAGTGGGTACTAGGTATACAACCTCGCAGTATGCCAAGCTGTATTTTGATCGCATTGTGACCCTCCATGGAGTCCCACTTACTATTGTTTCTGACCGCGAGGCTGTTTTCATGTCACGTTTTTGGATGCAACTCCAAGAATGCCTTAGTACTAGCCTTCTTAGAAGTTTAGCTTATCATCCCCAGACCGACGTCAGACAGAAAGGGTAAATCAAGTACTCGAAGATATGTTGAGAGCTTGTGTCATCTCTTTTCCTGAAAAGTGGGACGAATGTTTGAAGTTGGCTGAGTTTTCTTATAATAACAGCTATCAAGAGAGCATCAAGATGGCACCATTTGAGGCTCTTTATGGAAAGAAGTGTAGAACCCCTCTCAACTAGGTGGAAGTAGGAGACCACGGTTATTTTGGGCCTGACTTTGTGCTTGAAGCAAGAGAGAAGGTTGGGATTATCCAGAGTCACTTAAAGGCAGCGCAGAACCGACAGAAAACCTATGCAGACAAGAGAAGGAGGCCCTTGGAATTTGAAGTTGGGGATTATGTGTATCTCAAGGTGTCTCCCATGAAAGGTGTGCATCGTTTTGGTGTCCGTGGGAAACTAGCTCCATGCTATGTTGGGCCCTACAAGATTTTGGCCCGACGTGGTCCAGTGGCCTATCACATTCAGCTCCCTGATATTTTGTCAGCTGTCCACAATGTTTTCCACGTGTCCCAGTTCAAAAAGTGTTTGCGGGTTCCCACCGAGGTAGTAGAAATTGAAGGACTTTCCCTCTAACTGGACCTTTCTTATGAGGAACATCCAGTAAAAAATTTGGATGAGAAGGAGAGAGTGACTAGGAGCAATGTAGTAAAATTTTACAAGGTCCAGTGGCAAGATCATTCGGAAGATGAAGCAACTTCAGAATTAGAGAGCTATATTTTGAAGCATTATCCACATCTCCTGTCTAGCTCCTGAAGGTTACTCGTTAAGTTGAAAATTTTCCCTATCCTCTTTTCCCACACTAGGCACGGGAAATCTCGGTCAAGATTTTCTTTAGGGGGGTAGAGCTGTAACAACCTCGGTGTTACCACGAGTAACTTGCACCAAATCATGTCTTATTTATGTGTTTTAGCATGTGCCAAGTTCATGGAATAATGTTAGTATTTTGTAATAGCCAATGAAAAAGTTAAATAGAAGTTGCCGCAATAATCGTGTCGTATCGATAGAGTTCAAAAACGAATTTTATCTAGCAAAACTATTATAGAACTTGTATGCAACACTTTAACGAGTTTTGACATGCTATCTTCGAGGAGTGTAGTGCAACCCTTGCGGTGGAAAAGTAAACTGGCTAACTAGTTTTTTGAGTAGCCTGGAAATCTAAATTGGAAAACTAAAAATATGCTTCTGACCGCAAGCTGTTGAGCAGTTGACAACTTCGTGTTCACGGAATTTTCCTCGCTTAATCATGTTAGTGACTTAGTCATGTGTTTGGCTTCTGGGGATAGCTCTTGGTGCCCTCTAGGCCATAGTCCAGTTGGTTAGGCCAAAGTTGTGCCAGGGCGAGCGTGGGTTTTCCCCGTCTAGGCCGCGTCCGCGCATGGTCCGTCTCCGTGTGGGCCGTCTCGTGCAGAGAGTTCACGTGCACGTGTGCGCTGAGAGCAGGTGGGCCACGTGGGTTGGGCCGCGCAGTCAGTTTGGGGTTTTCCATTTTCTCTAGAGAAATAAATCAGTTATGATTTTATGTAAGTGACCACACTTTGGAAAATTGTGATAAATCATTTAAGCATCCAAAGATTGCGAGACCAGTTTTGTTAGATCGGTAAATTCATGTTCTAGCAGTTGATGTAATCACTTCACGTATAACTGTCGTGCGGCTAAGCCTTTTAAATCAATGTAAAAATGATTGTTATTAAGGTCCTAAATCGTGTAGAAATTGTTGGGGCAAAACCATTATTGTTTTAACCCTAAAATTTTTATAGCAGCTTAATGGCTATGTGATGTGCTTACTGTAATTTTTGTAGCATTTTAGTAGCTTGCTAGATGTGGTAGTTAATCTCTCCTAATCGAGTAGACGTCGAAACGATAACAAAAGAAAGTGATGCAACTTATTTGGTAGGAAACTTGTAGACCGGTTAGCTATTGCTTTTAAGGGTAGTGGATGACTTGGCATGTTGGCCATTAGAATTAGCTACTAGCTTAGTAGTTGTTGTTATTAGAGTTACCGTTGTCACCTTATTAAGTGGGGTTGTATCGATGCATGCATGTAGATCACAAGGAGGTTGAGTACGTGGCCGCGGAGGAGCAGGACTATGAGGAAGTCATCGAAGAGTACGAGGAGGAAATCTTTGTACCGGAGGAGTTCCAGGAGCCGCCCGCGACTGACACCTCTCACTTTACGCCTGCCCAAGGCAAGCCCTGGTGGATAACCCTTATTTTGCATGTCTTTATGTATATTTAAATGTTGTGCATTTACGGTACAGGAATTTTGTGATACTCACATGCATATATATATATATATATACACATATATATATATACACATATATATATATATATATGCACATATATATATATATATATACATATATATATATATATATATATACATATATATATATATACCCATGAGTCTTACTAGTATAGGATCACGTAGTTGCCTTACTTAGGTTCATCGGTAGCATGGGTAACCTGTCGCTACTCACAATAGGGGGTTACTCATATTATTATTACATTCTGGGTAAAATGATGGAAAGGAAATGGTGACCGGGCAGGGATGTGGTATGAGTATTGATGGGTGTAGCAAGTTGTGTCCCGCGGCCATGGGGCATAACTGGGTTGCACTATTTCCCTATCCGTGTCAATTAAGGACCATTCGTTGCATGGATCCTGGTCAAGTCATAGATTTATTATCCTGAGCACATACTTGCTTATGGGAGCGGGAAGGCTTGTTACTCTCTTGTCATGGGCTCTAACTCTTTTTAGACCGACTGATTGGAGACGGGGATATGTGGAGGTCTTAGCACCGCATTGAGTTTGGGCCTCAAGTGCGGGAGCTAGGAGTCCTAGTTTGGACGGGGACCCCAAAACCCATGACAGGAGGGTAACAGGTTAGTCTTGCTTGTGCCTGGGGTACAAGCGAGGCGTGTGTTTTTTGGGGTACCCAGCTAGGCACATTAATTCGCGAATCGCCGTTTCTACGTGACGGTATGGCTTGACTATGCTCTGGCATTGTAGTAAGAATTGACAATTGAAAGATGGAGAAATTGTCCTGATTTGCCCAACCCTTGTTGATTATAGCCTAGGTGCTTACATAGAATGTTGGTTAATAAGTAAAATACGGCTTCTAAAAGTTTCGGGTTAGGGACACACTCTTAGTGCTGCTTTTTGCAAACAAGAAACCCACAAGCCATAAAGCCTATCATAATCCTTGAGAGTCGGGAAATATAATTCCCAGTCGGGTAAGTCTTGCGAGTACATTGTGTACTCAGGTTTTATTTTACCCTTGTTGTAGGTTTACCTTGAGCTGGCAGGCCTTGCGTGGAGGATTCTTCTGGTAGGCACAGACGTATTCTCATTGTGTTCCGCTAGATGTTATTTTATTTCCGCTGTTAATTTATCACACTCTGAACCTCTGGTATTGTAATAACTATTTCTGAGACTCTGTGTTGTATGAAATGGATTAAGTATTGTAAGTTTGTACTCATTATTGGATCCTGGGTGAAAAATATGGATTGTTCGAGTTGTCCCGTTGGGTGTGCTCGACGGAATCATCTGGTTTAGCTCACTTTCAGGGCACTTAGTGTCTAATGGAAGACAAGCACCCTGAAAGCGTGCTAAACCAGGTGATTCTGCCACACAACATTCTAGGGTTTTCCTCCCTCCTTCTCGAGCGCTGGGCTCCTTCCACTACGGCAAAATGATCAAGCCCCACCTCCTCATCTCTACCGACTCAAGTCAAAGGGCACGGACTTGCCATGGCTATGCTCTGGCCATGGTAGGCATGCTCTAAGCGTCTCTGTGATGGTGGCATCCCTGAGCCGATACGGCTCGGTAGGGTAGCACCGTGCACAGGTGTGTGCGCGTGAGTGCGTGTAGGTGCAAATGAAGTCTAGGCTTCAACCTTGGCCATACCCGGTAAAGGGATTACCACGATGGCACCGGCGTGCACACGGTGGCGAGCGGGGTGAGGTGCTAGGGCTCACCGCAGGTGGTGATGGTGAAGGATGGTGGTGCAGGGCGAGCTGGTGTGGTATCAAGCGGTAGCCATGCCATGCAGTACGTTGGTGAAGAAGAAGAAGACTGGTGTCGTCTCCTTTGGCGAACTTCATCGATGCTTCAGCGGGTCACTCCTCCTTCTGCTCCTCTTCTCCTCTTCCCCTTCTACTCTCCCCCTCCTAACATTAGCATGGTGTGGTTGCCACCGGGGTGGTGGCGAGGTGGATGGAGAGGGCTAGGGCATCCGCTTGGGGGTTTTTATACCCCGAGCTCGACCATGGCTAGGCGGCGGATGGTCGGGAGTGTCTTGGAGCCATGTGGAGATGATCAGTGGGCTTAGGTTAGGGTTTAGGAGGGCAGAGTTGGTGGTGAACGCGCTGGTCTCCCTAATTTGGAATCCTAGGCGGTTACAGTGCTCAGGCAGTGGTAGGCGCATCCGCGGGCCAAGGTGGCATCATCCTCCTCACGCTGCTTGGTGGCGAAGGCAAGGCGCGTGGCTTGGGCATGGGTGCAGGCATCGCAAACCACGAACGTGGAGTGCATCTGCGTGTCTATGGCCAACCGCCTTGGGTTGGATGGCTAGCAGTGAAGATTCGGCCTTCCTCTGCTTCGTCTCGAGCGTGAAGGGAAAAGAACAAGAGGTAGGCGATGATGACCGTGTCCCAACTGGTGGTGATCGGGAAAAGGAAAGTAGCTCTTGTTGTGACGCGAACGAAGAGTGGCTCCCTACTAGGCCGTCTCGGCATTTATGGGCCGTGCTGACTTCATGGCCCGTCTTGGTGGGAGTGGTGCAGCTGAATGGCTGGGCCGGTTGGGGATTAGGTTGGCCCACGGGTGCTGGTGCGTTGCTTGCTAGGCTGGAATCTATTCGTGGGCTGTGCAGCCAGGCCGGCTTGAGCTCTAGGGCCAAAAGGGGTTTCTCCATTTTTAGCTTAATTGAATTAGCTCTTCCATGTTATTTCTTCACTATTCTAGCTACTCCATAGTTTCTACATGCATACACATGTGTTGCCTACACATGTATGCCCAAGTGGGGTCCACTAGAGGTCATCTAGGCTTCAAGCTTCCCAACCAAGGGTTGGCAAGAACACACACACACACATTTATTTAAGTATTTAAATAAATGTTGTTGCTTTTATTAATCAATACAAAAGAACATAAGAAGCAACTCATGCAAATTTAATTAAATGCAAGGATGTAAAAATCAATAATGGGTACTACCTGTGCAACTAGGGTAGTTTTCCTACATGACACCTCACCAAACATTGGTTACTTTTAGAAAAATTTTTGTAGTTGTGATATTTTGTTTATGGAAATTTCTAGGTTGTTACAGTCCTCCCTTCTCATAGGAATCTCATCCCGAGATTTAAGGTGTGACATACCTTTCGAAGAGGTAGGGGTAAAGCATCCAGAGTTTAGACTCCTTCTCCCATGTAACTTCCCGTTTAGTGTGGTTGCTCCATTAAACCTTGCACATGGGTATCACTGTAAGGTGTCCTGGATATCTAGTGCATCTATGTGTACTTCTTGCTCTGGCAATTGCAAGCACTTGCGTAGCTAAGACACGTGAAACACTAGGTGTACTCCTGTCAACTCCTTGGGCAACTCTACCTTGTATGCCAACTTGCCAATCCTCTGAGAAATCTTGTATGGTCCCACGTACCTAGGGGCCAACTTCCCTTTCACATGAAATTTGATGGTGCCTTGGAGTGGGGAGACTTTGAGATAGACATAGTCCCCAACCTGAAACTAGAGGTCTCTCTGATGATTATCTACGTAGCTCTTCTATCGGCTTTGGGCAATCCTCAGGTTCTCTCGCACTTGGGTGACTCCGTCTTTGGCATCTTTGATCTTTGCGGGGCCAAAGAATGATCTCTCTCCTACCTCTGACCACAGTAAAGGGGTTCTACCCTTTTTGCCATACAATGCCTCAAACGGTGACATCTTGAGACTAGCCTAGTAGCTATTGTTGTACGAGAACTCGGTGTGGGACAAGCTTTTCTCCCAATCAGACCCATACTTCAAGACACAAGCTCAGAGCATGTCCTCCAAAATCTGATTAACTCTCTGTTTGACTATCTGTTTGTGGGTGGTAAGCAATGTTGTAATCAAGTTGAGTCCCAATGGCATTGTGGAGGCTCTTCCAAAACTTGGACACCTATTGCATGCCACGATCAGACACTATGCTAGTGGGGGCTCCATGGAGTTTGAGAATGTGCTCGATGTATAGATCTGCTAACTTTTCAACTCTGTAGTCATTCCTCATAGCTATGAAGTGAGCTACCTTGGTTAGTTGGTCAACAATCACCCAAATCAAGTCATGGCCTTTAGGGGTTCGAGGTAAACCAACTATAAAGTCCATGGATATGCTCTCCCATTTCCACACTGGGACATCCAAGGGAATAAGCAACCTAGCCGATCTCTGATGCTTGGCCTTGATCCTATTGCAAATGTCGCATCACGTGACATGCTCGGTAATATCTACCGTCATGTTCTTCCACCAGAACTGTTTCTTTAGATCAGCATACATTTTGGTGCTTCCTGGGTGGATACAATACTTGGAGTCATGACCCTCTTCCAAGATTTCTCGCTGCAAGGCAGGATCAGATGGTACATAGATTCTATCCTTGTTCTAGTACACTCTTTGCACATCTTCCCTGAACTCGGGGCACTTGCCCCTCTTCATGAGTTCTCGGATCTCCTAGATTTCCAAACACTCTAGTTGAGCATTGTGGATCTGATCCTTGAGGTTGTATTGCACTTGAAGCTCATTTAGCATACCCTTTGGTAGGATCTCAAGATGAAGGTCACCCATTTCCTGATATAGCTCGGGTGGTACAGCTTCCATGAACAAATTGTGGCAACAACTCTTTTGGCTCAAGGCATCAGTGACTACATTAGCTTTTCTCGGATGATAGTGAATCTCTAGGTCATAATCCTTTATAAGCTCTAGCCATCTGCACTGTCTCATGTTCAGATCCTCTTGAGTGAAGAAGTACTTCAGGCTCTTGTGATCGGTGTAGATGTCACACTTATTTCCGATCAAGTAGTGCCTCCAGATCTTTAAGGCATGCACAATAGTGGCAAGCTCAAGATCATGGGTTGGGTAGCGTTGCTCATGGTCCTTCAACTGTTGAGACACATAGGCAATGACTCTTCCACTCTGCATCAAAATGCAACTCAGTCCCTATCTGGATTCATCACAATAGACCACAAAGTCTTTCTGGATATCAAGCAAGGCAAGAACAGGAGTGGTGGTAAGCTTCTATTTCAAAGTCTGGAAGCTATGCTCACACTTGGGTGTCCATTCAAACTCATTAGTCTTCTTCAGTAGGTTGGTCATGGGCTTGGCTATCTTTGAGAAGTTCTCGATGAACCTTCGATAGTACCCGGCCAATCCGAGAAAACTGTGGATATCGGTCACATTGCGGGGTTGTTCCCACTCCTTCACAGCTTCAATCATTGTGGGATCTACAAATGACTCCCTCAGCAGTGAGAATGTGACCAAGAAAGGTGACTTCTTCAAGCCAGAAGTCACACTTGCTAAACTTGGAATAAAGCTAATTCTGCCTCAACTTCTCCAGAACCACTCTCAAGTGTTGTTCATGCTCTTTTATGGTGGAGGAATAGATAAGGATGTCATCAATGAAAACCACTATGAACTTGTCTAGCTCATCCATGAATACCTTATTCATCATGTTCATGAAATAAGTCGGGGCATTAGTGAGTCCATGGACACCACTGTGAACTCATATTGCCCGTATCTGGTGACGAAAGCTGTCATAGGAATGTCCTCGGGTCTGATTTTCATCTGATGATACCCTGACCTGAGATCAATCTTAGAAAAGAACTTGGCATCTTTCAGCTGATCTAGGAGGTCATCGATCCTAGGTAGGGGTACTTGTTCTTGACTGTCACGGCATTCAAGTTCCGATAGTCAATGCACATCCTCATAGATCCATCCTTCTTTTTCACGAATAAAATAGGGGAACCCCAGGGTGAAGCACTGGGTCTGATGTACCCCTTGTCTGACAACTCTTTGAGCTGTTTCTTTAGCTCCTCCAGCTCATTGACTGACATACGGTAGGGCCTTTTGGCAATAGGCCCGATACTAGGCAGGAGGTCAATCACGAACTCTACATCCTGATCGGGTGGCATGCCCGACAACTCCTCAGGAAACACGTTAGGATACTCATTCACAATGGGTACCTCCTCGACTGTCTTGGCCTCTAAGGCACACAACATAGAGACTATCTTTCCCTGATTAGGCTTACAATGTATTATGTGACCACTCGGGTGTGTGATCTCTACGTACCTTGGTGAACAAGATATCACTCCTTTGTGTTGTGTCAACCAATCCATTCCTAGTATGACATCTAGTCCCTCAGATGGAAGTAAGGTGAGATCGGCTAGAAAAGGGTAGCCCTCATTAGTGATACTCACTCCCTGACATCTCTTGGTGCATATAATGCGACCTAAAGGTGAACTAGTGTCAATGGGCTCCTTGCGGAGAGTCACAAGTATGCTATGCTCTCGTGCAAACTTGGTGGAAATGTAAGAACAAGTAGCTCCGGAGACAAACAAAACCGAAGCTATAACTCCCTAGACCAAAAACATATTGTACACCACGTCAGGAGTGTCCTGGGCATCCTCCGCAGTCATGTGGTTGAGACAACTATGGACAGCCCCAGCAATGTTCTTGCGTGGAGCAGTAGGTGTAGCTGCCTATCTCACCTGGGTCAGAGTAGGCGGTGTGCCGTTCTTGACGGGGCACTCAGCGATCTTGTGACTCGACTAGCCATAACCAAAGCAGGTGAAAGGCACACTACCTGTGGAGGTGGGCATAGCGGTCCTCCACATGCTAGCACCCTAAGCAGGGTGCCTTGGAGTGGGATAGCCCTAAGCAGGGCGGTGGTAGTTGGCGGTGTCGGTACCATCTCCATGGCTTAGAGCAGTCATGGTCCCCTAGGTGTAGCGAGAGCGAGGCGGAGGAGGCATCTAAGCACGTGGCCTCTGTGGGGTCGGGCCAAGAGAGGAACTCTCGAACTAATGCTTCTTCTCCTTGTGGAGGACGTCCGCCTCCAAACGATCCCTCTCCATCTCTAGCTCCTTGTTGACCATCTCATGAAGGGTGCGGCAGGCATGACCCGAGAGGGCCACCTTGAGACAAGAGTTCAGCCCATTCTTGAAATAGTATATCTTCTTCTTCTCGGTATCGGTCTCACCTGGAGCATACCTCATCATGCGGGTGAAGCGAGTGGTGTACTCCTGAACCTTTTGGGAGCCCTGGGAGATGTTGTGAAACACCTCCACCTTGGCATCCATGACACCTTTAGGCGGGTGGTGCTCACAGAAGGCCTCGGCAAACTCCTCCCAAGAGATACTCCCCAGGTCCTCGTGGGCATCGTAGTAGCTGTCCCACCATGCGCGTGTAGTGCTAGTGAGCTAGTGGGCGGTGACCCCCACGCACTCCTCATTAGTGCAGGTGGCAAGGTCTAGCTTCTTCATCTCACGAAGCCAGTCCTCAGTGGCGATGGGGTCGTCATCGGTGGTACGAAAGTAGGAGGCCTCAGCTTGAGGAAACCCTCCAACTTTCGTTGGAAGTCATTGGGAGGACCCCCGTGGCGGTGAAGCATCCCCTGAGCCAGTGTCTCCAAGAGGCAGGTTTCGCAGTCCATCACCTCCGCCAACTGTGGTTGTGGCGGCGGCAGTGGTGCTTCTCCTCCAAGCTGTTGGGGGGCACCCTCCCCTAGTGCGGGCTCCTCCCTAGCACCGAAGGGAGCTCCACTACCTCCTCCATGGCCATGGCCACAACCATGACCATGGGCCATGGGCATGGGGGAAAGCGAGCAGTTGTTCAGACGAGCGGAATGGCGGCAAGACATCTCACTGTAGGGTTAGGTCATTATTTAACATTTTTCGTTAGATGCATTGTTAAGTGGTCCATCAATTAAAAAAAAGAGATTACTATCCAACACTCATATAAAGATGCAAATAAGAACCATAAGATTCAATAAGATCCAAAACATCCATTACATTAATTTATTACATAGCGACATCTCCAGTATCTACACTAACAGATTCACGGGAATCGTGCTACTTGCAGGCAGCTCTAAAAGTGGGACATCCTACTTTACTCCATAGGTGTGTCATATCTCTGGCCATGTAGGGCTCAACATGTCTACTACTATATTATTACATGATTATTTGAAAAAGGTAACTACTCCTGTCCGGGAGTGACGGGTAGTGTAGAAGGACCGAAAGTGGAAGCCTCGGGAGTGCCCTCCATGGCACGAAGCTCATCGTCAGAGCGGTGGATCCTCACAACATAGGTGAGAGCATAGTCTAGCATCTCTGTCCTTAGAACCTCTGAGTAACCCTCCGTCAGGCAAGCCTTGAAGTTGAGCTTGGTGGCCTCAATGTGGAAAGGTTGTCTGCGTGGCTTCTTACGCATCCTAGGTAAGAGGACGTCCTGGACCTTCCCAATCTCCTAGACGCGCTTGCGGTCAGCATCAATCCAAGCCTGGCTGATGCGATTCACATTGAAGGTACTCAGTGCACTTGATGTAGTGAACCAGCTAGTGCATGTTGTAGGTGGTGGTGACGGCATCCTCCATAGCCAGCTTCTCCATCGTGTTGCAATGGGCCTCTAGGGCAAGCTTCTCGATGCCACAATGCTTCTCCTTCTCATGGAACTCCCTCAGGGTAAGCCTCTAACGCTCAATCCGATCCTCGCACGCAAGCACCTTGGACTCAAGATAGTCGTGGCAAAGCTCAGCCTCCCCAACTTGTCCTTGAGATTGGCGATCTCCTCTCGAAGTGACTTCTCACGGGTCTCATAGAAGGTCTTCATCCTGTCATAGCCCATGCGCTCCACCTCGAGCTTGCCAACCATCTCCTCCTTGCGCTCCACCTTGAGGAACTCATTGCAACGGAACAGGAGGTCTCAGTAGCGGCAGTTCTGCATCTCCACATCCCTGATGTAGTAATCCTAGGCGATGATGTATTGCGAGGAGGCCCTCAAGCAGGGGTCAACCTTGTCATGCACAGCACATTCTGCAGCAGTGATCTATGGCTTCGAGAACCTGTTGAGGTCTAGAGCGACAAGTAGCAGGTGGTACGGTCCTATCTTGAGGTAGTCGTGTGCATCACGCATCACACTACGAAGTGCAGTGCGCGAGATGGACTGCACGCATGAAGTGATGGAGTTTTCCACCTCTAGTGTCTCAAAGGCGCATAGCACAGGCATGTACTCACTGGCGGGAACCTTGAGGTGGACCATGATGTGGCCCTTGAACCCATCGGGTCTAGGCTCACCCCGGCAAACGTACTCGATCCTCTCTGTGGGAACGCCTAGCAAGTCTAGTACATCATACAGGATCATGGTGAACCCATGGTAGGCTGGTTCGTCCACAGGGAGCTCGACAACAGGAGCCATCTGCATTTCAACCGTAAGACGGAGTCAGTACTTTGTTATTTATGAAGTATCTTGAGTAATACAGAGTGAAACTTGGTAAGACAAGGTGAAACAAGGTAAATCAGAGTGATACTTGGTGAATCCTGAGTGAAACAGGGTGAATCAGGGTGGAACGAAGTGATGTGATAGATAAGGTAGAACGAAATTTAGGTAAGAGAGTGTGAAGTTGTGGTAAGCCATGCACGAAAATGCAGCACGGTCGGTAATATAACCAAAAGTGTTAAGATCTTTCCTAATTCTATTGTCCAAACCTATAGGTCCGTCCTAGGGTCAAGCATGGCTCTGATACCAACTGAAACATCCTTGATTTACATGAAGGGAATTCCATAGAAACGAAGTGTAAAATGACAAAATGGTACATCAATTTACCCAAATCTTAGTGACACCCAAAGTCATACACGATTATCATAGTACAATAGATAGTTTTACATAAATTATTCTCTTCACCACGCAGGGCGAAACACACTCACACGCAACATCCAGAATAGCATTTGACGAAGATAGCAACGAAAAACGATATCCTAGAACCAGCTCGAGCGCAGAACATACCCTCTAGTCCTACCAGTCATCGCCCTCGTAGTCATACTCAGGCTCAAAACCTGCCAAAAATCTATCAGTACAATGGGTACTAGCCACGTGTCACCCACCCTATGCTTGCATTGCTTGGTGGAAAGTGGAATGCATTGAGGGAAGTAAAAAGAGACCTGTTTAGGCTATGGGTTTCCTATGCAAGTAGTTAATATTTTAATAATAATATGTTCATCAGGTTTTTAACCTATCTTATGCACACGTTCTCCCCACCCATCACACACATCACATCTCATCTCACTCTCTCTCTAGGCGATGAGATCGACTCCCGCTCAGATCTCGCCTCAACGGCCAAAACCGGAATCCAACACGAAACCCGGGGGAAAGGTAGAAAAGGACTCTTCTCGCTAATCAAGTGAAGCGTAGGTCATGGGAATGTCCATATCCATGGATGTGGCTATACGTATAGATCGATCAACTCTGCAAAGCGTGTACACCTGGTAATGCACAAGATCACCATCCTTGACGATCCGGCTCATCTAGGCTGATTCCGACAACCTCCCAACCGGTACAGTACCACCCTACCACTCAGCCTTGGGCCATCCTAGAGTCCATCGAAACGCTGAGACTGTGAGACGTAGAACCGGACCCCCAAGGTCACTACGCTGTCTTAGGAGGGTGTGGGTCCCCATGCCCGTACCTCCCTACACTATCACCTTCCAACCTAGTAGTAGTGGTACCACCCTAGTCAGTTGGGTAATCGTTCCCCGCTCATCAGGAGCGAGTGGTGTGCATGAAGGTCCCATGGTTTCGGTTCTCAAGGCATACCGGTCCTTAGGGGGACCGGACAGGATATCTTCTCAAAAGGGGATCACCAACTCCTCATGCCATGATAGCACCTCACCAGGGATAACCAACACCTCGGTCCACCTCTCACATATACCTGCCATATGTAACTCTCGCAAGGGATGCCCATGTCGCACCCCTTTGGCAAGACTTGCCCTAAAGACTCATCGTAGGATCCTGTCTGATTGACTCAACCCTCACCACACACCCAAAACACATGCCAAGATCTCCCCATGTTCATTATCTAGTTTTACCAAGTTTACGACACCTCGTGCCTTACGCACATACGTCTCTCCCTCACCAGCATCACATCACATATATAATGTGAGTAAGAGTAAAGCAGTAAGTATGTAACAAAGCGAGCATCTAGCCTATCAGTGGGTGTGTAGGAGTAAGGTTGCATCGAGGTATAAGGCTCAAAGTAAAACTACCATGCAACCTAACATCATATTATTGCATAAAAGATAAAGCGCTGGCAATTCTAGTTATAGCATGCATAATAGGATCTATGAGATTGGGTAGGGCATGCCACCTAACAGGTCATCTCCCAAGTCATCACTATAGTCAGGGTCATACTCCTCAGTCGGCAGGTCCTATGGCTCTTTTAAACGTAACATATGGTCATGTGAGCGACTCCTATAGAGGTGCATAAAGAAGCAACAGAAATTTGAAAGATCCAAATGCACTCAAACACAAGCCTATGACATATAGCTCATTTTTAGAAAAATTTAAACACTAGTTTGGTATTTTTCTGAGTTAAAATGATTTAGTTAGGAATATTCAAAGATTAAATAAATTTCTGAAAAAGAAAAAGAATTGGAAATTCTAGGAAGTGACATGTGGCAACATCCGGTTGGACAGGACAGAGTGAGTCACTAATAGGTGGGTCCGCTGACTAGTCAACGGTCAATGGTCAACTTTGACTAGGCCGAGACCGGGCTTTGGCGGGTCGGGCCAGGGCTGGATACGGGCCAAGTTGGGCCGGTCTGGCTAGGCCAGGACCGACATGTGGTAGCTTCTTATGAAGCCACATCATCAAGTGGGTTCCAATCCGGGCTCAGCTCCTGTGGGCGCGACTTACGGTGGACATGTGATTGCGGTGCATAGAAGACCACGCGGTTCTCGGTGGACCGAGTCCACCCTCCTTTTCTCTCTCACAGTCCATGTGCACCAAGTGCATGGATCAGAGCAGCAGTAGCACCTCTCCCTTCTCTGCTCCACGGCCACGCTCTAGAGTGTGCACCACCCGCGTTCTAGGGTTTTCCTCCCTCCTTCTCGAGCACTGGGCTCCTTCCACCGTGGCAAAACAATCAAGCCCCTCCTCCTCATCTCTACCGACTCGAGTCAAAGGGCACGGACTTGCCATGGCTGTGCTCTGGCCATGGCAGGCATGCTCTAAGCATCTCTATGATGGTAGCGTCCTTGAGCTGGTACGGCTCGGCAGGGCACGCCATGCATAAGTGTGTGCGTGTGAGTGCATGTAGGTGCAAACAAAGTCTAGGCTTCAACCTTAGCCATCCCCGGTACAGGGATTGCCACAGCGGCACTGCGTGTGCACACGGTGGTGAGCGGGGTGAGGTGCTGGGGCTCACTGCAGGTGGTGATGGCGAAGGATGGTGGTGCAGGGCAAGCTGGTGCGGTGTCGAGCGGTAGCCGTGCCGTGTAGTACGTTGGTGAAGAAGAAGAAGAAGACCGACGTCGTCTCCTCCGGCGAACTTGATCGGTGCTCCAGTGGGCGACTCCTCCTTCCGCTCCCCTTCTCCTCTTCCCCTTCTACTCTCCCCCCTCCTAACGTTAGCATGGTGTGGTTGCCACTAGGGTGGCAGCGAGGTGGATGGAGAGGGCTAGGGCATCCGCTTGGGCGTTTTTATACCCTAAGCTTGGCCATGGCTAGGTGGCAGATGGTGGGGAGAGTCTTGGAGCCACGTGGAGATGATCGGTGGGCTTGGGTTAGGATTTAGGAGGTAGAGTTGGTGGCGAATGCGCTAGGCTCCCGAATTTGGAATCCCAGGCGGTTACGGTGCTCAGGCGGTGGCAGGCGCATCCGCGGGCCATGGCAACGTCATCCTCCTCATGCTGCTTGGTGGCGAAGGCAAGGCGCGTGGCTTGGGCGTCTGTGTGGGCACCGCAGACCATGAACATGGTGTGCATCTGCGCATCTATGGCCAATCGCCTTGGGTTGGATGGCTAGCAGTGAAGATTCTACCTTCCTTTGCTTCGTCTCGAGCGTGAAGGGAAAAGAACGAGAGGTGGGTGATGACGACTAGGTCCTAGCTGGTGGTGAGCGGGAAAAGGAAAGCAGCTCCTGTCATGACGCGAACGAAGAGCGGCTCCCTACTGGGCCATCTTGGCATTTTCGGGCCATGCCGACTCCGTGGCCCATCACGGTGGGAGTGGTGCAGCTGAATGGCTAGGACGGTTGGGGATTAGGTTGGCCCGTGGGTGCTAGTGCGTGGCTTGCTGGGCTGGAGTCTGTTCGCAGGCTATGGAGCTAGGTCGGCTTGAGCTCTAGGGCCGAAAGGGGTTTCTCCATTTTTAGCTTAATTGAATTAGCTCTTCTATGTTATTTCTTCACTATTCTAGCTACTCCATAGTTTCTACATGCATACACATGTGTTGCCTACACATGTATGCCCTAGTGGGGTCCACTAGAGGTCATCTAGGCTTCAAGCTTCCTAGCCAAGGGTTGGCAACAACACACCTTGTTGCTTTTATTAATCAATACAAAAGAACATAAGAAGCAACTCATGCAAATTTAATTAAATGTAAGGATGTAAACATCTATAATGGGTACTACCTATGCAACTAGGGTAGTTTTCCTACATTACACCTCACCAAACATTGGTTTCTTTTAGAAAACTTTTGTAGTTGTGATTTTTGGTTTATGGAAATTTCTGGGTTGTTACAGTAAAGAAATTGGGCACAACTGATGGCACGATGAACCGCCACCTCAACTGATCTCTAATTTTGATTATATAAGTTATATGATTGTTTAAGCATAAATTTAAGTGTGCTAGTCTGATGACAGATAAACTCTGCACTAGTTCATATATCAAGATCATAACACAATAACTATACTCTAGTTCATAAGTATGACTATAATAATAAGGTGAAGACATGACTTTAGAAGAACCCATATTGATATTCATACTAAGAATCTCTTCTTCCATGGAGCCAAGCCCTCCAAGGTGGCTTTCCCTTGCTCTAATACAACTAAAAGTAAAACTAAAGAGAGTAGAGAGTGAGGTATTGCTTAATGTGGTGTGTGTTTAGAGAGGGGTACCCCTTTATTTATACAAGAGCTATGGCGGTGGTTCTGTCTATCTTTGGCATGGAGGCACAAGATGCACTGCCTCATCTTGGAGCCATGCCACCACTAGAGGAAGCTGTGGCTTAGGCATGCCATAAAGGGGGCAGCCGCCCCTAGGGAGTAGCTGGTCCCTAATCGAGTTGCCTTGCCACTGCCTTCACGTGGTAGGCCATGGGCAAGATGTGAGTTGCTTCCTCGAGGTGCTTAGCCCATTTCGAGTTGGTTTGGTGGGCGTCTCCCTTGTTCCTTTGCGCAAATCAGTGTAGGAAAGCGCCCTTTAGTGAAATCCTCCATGTATTTGTATTTATGACTTGCAAGATGATATTCTCCAAATACATGTGGAACTTGGTTAATAATAAATGCATGTGTGATTAAGTTGCCAATTTCTCATCTTTTTGTAGCTTAATTGATGGTCGTATTTGATCGGTAAAGTTTGCTAACAACATCTTGATGGCACCAGGGTGGATAGAGTAGGCTAAGTTATGAGCTTCATTAAGGATTAGTTCTTGAAAACCTTCATTCTTTGGGTACACAAATTCTATCTTTATACCACAGGGTTCCATTGTCACCCACTCTAAAGTTTGGAGCTTTGTTTTCTCCTGTGTGCTTATGAATCTTCATGAGGTCCTTGTCTTTATGTTGTGCCTTCTTGATTTCATGCTCTAGAGTTGGTTGCACACTCAAACTACCATCCTTAGGTTGGAATACTATGTGCATGTTCAACTATGCTATCTCCTCTTGTAAGTGGGGTGTTCTTAGGCACTAATTGCTGACCATATGACTTTCTGCTTAAGGCATCTACTACTACATTGGGCTTGCCTAGGTGGTAATGGATCTCTAGGTTGTAGTCCTTAATTAACTCCAACCATCTCCTTTGCCTTAGGTTTAAGTCTGATTGAGTGAAGATATACTTCAAACTTTTGTGGTCAGTGTAGATTTCACACTTATTCCTAATGAGATAGTGCCTCCAAATCTTGATAGCATGTACTACAGCTGCTAACTCTAGATCATGTGTAGGATAATTCTTCTCATGGGGTTTAAGCTGGCAGGATGCATAAGCAACCACTTTTCCTCCTTGCATGAGAACACATTCTAAACCTTGTCTTGAGGCATCACAATATATGATGAAATCTTGGTGAATGTCTGGCAAGGTTAACACTAGTGTTGTTGTCAATCTCTTCTTTAATTCTTGAAAACTCTTCTCACACAATTCTATCTAGGTGAATTTCTTATCCTTCCTATGAAGCTCTATCATGGGTCTAGCTATCTTGGAAAATCCTTCTATAAACCTTCTATAATATCCAGCAAATCCAAGAAAACTTCTGACCTCACTCACATTGGTGGGCTATTGCTATTGAGAGACGGCTTCCACTTTCTCGGGGTCCACTACAACTCCTTCAGTTGTTAGGATATGACCTAGAAATGCAACTTTCTCAAGCCAAAATTCACACTTGCTGAATTTGGCATACAACTTATGTGTCCTTAGCTTTTCCAATACCACTCTCAAGTGTTGTCCATGTTCTTCAGCACTTTTAGAGTAGATAAGTATGTTGTCAATGAAGACTACGATGAACTTATCTAACTCCTCCATGAACACCTTATTCATGAGGTTCATGAAATAAGCAGGAGTATTGGTCAATCCAAAGGACATCACTATAAACTCATATTGTCCATATCTAGTTACAAAGGCTATCTTGGGGACATCACTATCCTTGATCTTGAGCTAGTTGTAACCTGATCTTAAATCAATCTTGGAGAAATATTTGGCTCCTTTAAGCTAATCAAAGAGGTCATCTATCTTGGGCAGGGGATATTTATTATTGATGGTGACTTCATTCAGGGATCTATAATTCACACATATCATCATACTTCCATCTTTCTTCTTTACAAACAAGACTGGGGCTCCCCATGGTGAAGAACTAGGTCTAATGTAACCTTTCTGTTGCAACTCCCTTATTTGCTCTTTCAATTTAGCTAGTTCTGTTGGGGCCATTGTAACACCTCAAGTGTTTAGCTCCTTAATTGCATTGCATTTGCATAAGCATAAGCATGCATCATGCATATTATTTTATGTGATGCAACAACTGTGATTGTTTTAGAAATTTTATTTGGCTCACATCATGTGATACGTGATAGTTGGTGTGACAAAAAGGTAGAGTGGCCAATTATGTCCTACAACACCTTAGTTATACTTAGGGTAACTCTTGGAGCAAGGTTCATGTTGGCCAAAATTACTAAAGTGCCCTCCAAGAGGTGGTTGACCACCCTTTTGGTCCTAGGATGCTCTGGTTTGACCAATTAAAAAGTCCAGCTTAGAAATCTTGCATGGAGGAGCAACCTTAAGCAAAGTTGTAGAGAATTTTATAAGGAACAAAAGTTCTAATATGGCCATCTCATGAAAATGACCAGAACATGCTCAAAAATGGCCCACAAGTTAGCTTGAGTGGTGATCAACACTTAGAAAAAAATTCTAAGTCTAGAAATTTGGACTTTTCAGTTTCATTGTACCCCACTTTGACACCTTATAACTCACAAACCAGGCCAAACCAGTCCTTGAGCCAATTGACAAAGTTGGAGCCCTCATGTAGCTCTACAACATTGTCCACATCACCCAAGCCTGGATCCCAACGGTTTATGAGTTAGCGTGCTTCGAAAATCGAGTTTCAGTCGGGGGAAAGTAACTGAAACTCAGTTCAGATTTCGTGTGCCTCACTTTGGAGCGTTGTATCTCACTAACCAAGCCGAATTGGCTCACGCCCCTATTGGCAATGTTGAAGCCCTCACGTAGCTCTACACTTTTGTTAACTACGGCTCTCACCGAATCAGCCTCGATCACGAGCTATGAGGCGATGAAATCCCTCTGTCAGTCGAGCTCGATGGCACCATTCGCCTCGTTCAGTTCGTCAGTGAAGGGGGAGTGGCCGACCGGCCACAGGGCCTCGCCGACGCGTGGAGACGCGGTGGCGCCCGTATGCCGGCCCTGGCCCCACCGGCCAGACCACGGTGCCTTCAAGACTGCCACGACGCGTCGAGGCGGCCTCCATTCCTTTCCCCTCCCTCTTCCGGTTTCAAAACGCCAGAACCGAGCCGCCATTGCCGCTCCACCTCCGGCAAGCTTGCGCGCGTGTTCCACTGCATCACCGGCCACCAAATCACGCCAATTCCTCCGCCTCACCACCCTACACCTCCTCGACCCACCGGCGGCCTTGATTGAACTCAAGGTGAACCCCATTGTTACCTCCGCCATTCCCGAGAGGCCACCGGAGCTCCGCCATGGAGGCTCACCATGGCCGGGGTAGCTCGGGCCTCTCTCCGTCTTCCCTTCCTACCTCAATAGCTCCGCCTAGCTACAGTGAAGCTCGTACCGAGCTTAGCTGGGACCGTGCGGCCTCACCGACGACGGTACACCGCCACCCGACCCTCACCGGCCGCCGCTCGCGGTGGCGAGCCCCTCCCACTCCAACCCAAGCCGTCCTTCTTGCACGAATCGAAGCACCATGTGACGGAGAACGCGAGGGTGTGCTTGGTTTCCCGAGCGAGCTCCCCTCCGACGAGCTTGAGCTCGCCGGAGCTCGCGTTTCGCCGCCCCTCTGCCCTCTGTCACTGACCGCGGGGACCCACCTGTCGGTGCCGCGCGTGGGCGGGAGCCCGAGCGGGCCGCGCGCGCGCGCCGTGGGCCGCGTCCTTTCCCGGGCCGGCCCAGTATAAAATGAGATCTTTTTCATTTTTATTTATTTTTGCTACAGAATTTTGGTTAAGTTTGGAAAATGTATATCTAGGGTTTTACTTGCCCAAAAAAAATTATGAGATAAATTTTGTTGGGATCTACAGGATGTGTAGTATTTTAGAAAAATATAAACTGGATATGTGATGTTTGTTTTCTGGGATATTTAAATAGGTCCTTGAAATGTGTTTTAAATCACATGCAAACTTGTTTAAATTATATCTTGAGTTTCAGTGTTCCAAAAATTATGAAATTTGGTGAGTAGGCTAATTTATACTTGCTCTAGCTTTGGTAAAAATTTGGGCAGTAGTGCTTAAGTACTTTTCAAGTTATCAAGCTATCTTGTGATTCTAGGAAATACTTAAATGAATTTTAGTAATTGTTCTACATGTGCAATGTTCTTATAAATTTTTGGAGAATGTCTTGGTACCCTAGAGTGTCTAAGAAAATTAAGAAATCTGTTGTTTGACACTTTTTACTGTGCTTTGTTATTTATACAAAAATCAGCCTTTTTGGCTTGGGAATTTGGTGTAGGAAGTTCGTTTGAATAAATTTAGTTCAAATTTTTACAGTAGCTTCTTTTTGGGTCAGAGAGTCTCCTGTAATATTTGTAGAATTTTAGGAGCAGTTTACATACATGTTTGAAATTCCACTTAATTACTTAAGTAAATTAAGAAATGAGTTTAAATAAATATTCTAGGTGGGCACACCTTACTTTCTGGTGTTTTTGTGACCTTTGTGAACTTGTAGTAGTATTAGTTTGGTCTTAGAGAATGTTTGCCACATCAATAAATATTTAATCTTTGCAATTTTAGGTTTTCTGGACAGCTGATAGTATTTCTAGGTTTGACCTTGGATAAAGGTGGTTGCTGGAAAACTTGTAAATACCAAAGTTATAGTAAAATTGATAAATTAGCTTGTGTCAAAATTTGGGAACATTTGGCTTAGTAGTTTGGGAGTTGTTGCTGTTTTAAGTGACGGTCCAGAATTGACTGCTCTCTGTTTAGAGAGGACAGATTCTGGAACTTGAGGAATTCGAAATGGAAAACTTAGGAATTAAGGGTTGAGGTCTGAAAATGATTTGTTGAGCATTTCATAAGCTTTCCAGATTGTCTTAGATCATATCTTTTGGAGTTGGGATTCTCCAGTTATGTTAGAATCTTTGAGCTGCTGTCCAGAATAACTTACTGTGGTAACCTAAGTAATATTACTCTTGTGTTGTTAGGTGTTAGGGCCTTAACCGAAGAAGAACAGCTGTATCTTAGGTTGAGTAGCTTAGGTAAGTACTTCTCCACCGGAGAAGAGATTTGCACGTACTAATAAAGTAACTTGATTAGATTATTGTTTTTATTTCTGAAATGCATTTCATCCCGAGCATGTTGCACCTTTATGCATCCATGATATTTATTGTGCATTCATGCAATAGGTGTACCGGAGGGGGTAACTCTCCTCGAGTTCGAGCCGGTGATTCCGGAGGAAATCCAGGACCAGCCGGAGCAGCTAGAGGAACCAGCCGGCGACGAAGCTCCTGCCGAAGATCTACCCGAGTGTCCTGACCACCGGCCTTCGACCTTTCTGAAAGGCAAGCCCTGGTGCATGCTGAACCTACTGATTTATAAATTAATCTTGAGTACTTTTAATTGTTTACTGCATTAAGTTGTAGGAGTTATATGAAAACACTTGTTGCATTATACCTGTCCTTGTTCAGATATCGTACTTAATCCTATATTAGGTTTAGGCACGTGTCAATGCTTAGCCCTACTTAGTACGGTAGAAGTCGGGTGATTTCCGGTCATCCGCGAGATGTAGGAAGGAGTCACGAGTGGCTTTATGGCTATCGTGGATGGAACCATGCTTAAAAATGAAATTGAGACCAGGCGGGAGTTCGATAGTACAGCCGCAAGACACTTCACGTCTTGGGTGTGGATCTATGCCCATCTGAGTCGTTTAAGGACTGATTCGCTGTACGTCCTTGAGTCATGTTGAACGCAGTCTAACACTTAGTTGGCCGGATAAGTCGTTCTGACCGCGAAGCCGAGTAATGTGGTTCAGGCCGGGAATCGAATGGTAGGTTGCTTCTTGGAGGAGAGAAAGGATGTGCTTGGGGACATTGGCGTGAGACCAAGGGGGGGTTAGAGTCCCTATCACCTGGCAGAGTGTCGTCCTTGGGGTCGCGACATTATTCGGACCCGCGATTCCTAAATCATATGAAACGGTGGCCTGTGCGACCCTGGCAGGGGTCTGCACGGTGAGTGTTAGAAATACCCCTCCAGCTGGATAGGAATTCGATTCGAATCGCCGTCGCTCCCGGTTAGTGAGCACTTGACTTGAGCAGCGGCAACGTAGATCTCATTAAATGAACCGGTGGTTAAGAGAATGATACAATGTTGCCACAATTCACACCTGCTCTGGATATAATGATGATAATTGTTTGATTATAATCAAGTGCATGATTAGTACAGGTGCTAAGATAGATGACAGGTAAATGCTAAAAATAACTGCTAGTACAGGTTATAAGAGTCTCAATTACTTATGCCTTTATGCAAAAATGTGATGTCAGCTAGCCTCTTGTGAAAGCCTTGCATAATCCTTGGTGTCATCTTATTTCTGGTTTTCGACGGGTAAGTCTAGCTGAGTACATTCCAGTACTCAGGGTTTATTCCCTCCTGTTGCAGATGATATGCTCTACCAAGGCTTCTGCAAAAATTGTCTCCACCCTGCGGGTGACGAAGACTAGATCACTTGGGCGTGATCATCTTTTATGTACTTTCCTGATGCTTTTGTGGGATGTTGATCAACAAGACTGGCAATAGTTAAACAACTGGCGTGTGTTGCTTCCGCTACTTTATAAACTTGGTTTGTAATAACTGTGACTCCGTGTGTGTAAACTTATTTCGGAACTACTTGCGAAATGTAACGTATGATGTTGTATGTTGAATGATGCGATCCTGGTTGTAAGCAAGTTGGTTTGAAATCCTTCGTGGTTTCGATTGACTACCGGGATTATATGGGCTCAAGTTCAAAAATTTGAGCACTTCGGTGCTTGTTTTTGTACTTGTGCTCTTATAATTTGGTCGGTTCTGTTACAGCTGGTACCGGAGCATAATTCAACATTAAAAACATTGTACGAGTATTTAAAAAACAAAAGTATTTGATTATGAAAAAGGGTTAAAACACTAAAAATTATTTTTAGGTATGCCAGTGATCACATCCCTTAGCCCAAATAAGGACTCTTAGGTGGCTTATTATAAAGACTAACTTGGGGGCCTTGTTTGTTTTTGTTTCGTCATCCATACGGCATGATATTGTATGGATGCCATCCACTTGGGTGGTAATGTATGGATCAATTGCCTCGACGCTCTGGTAAGTGTGAGTTGTGAGAGCATGATCGTCCAACCGACGATCTAGGGGAGAGTAGTTTTGGTGACTTGCATACTTACATGTTTAAACCATGTAATTACGTAAGCACTTAATTGTGGGAACCTTTATATCGGGTAGCTTTGATACTGAAGTATATACATCAGGGGATGTGTATATGGAAAGTATTTAAATTACTGCTTTCTTGTGTGCTTATTGGGAAACTGTTGGGCTGAAATGAGATTTTTCTGCAGGTACACTAACAGCGTAACGAGTAGACCGATAGTTTCGCTTATATGAGAGAACCTATGTATGCCACCGCCTAGCGTTAGAACTTTAGGTTTCTACTAAGGTGAGAGGACGTACGGAACGTGCATGCATCATGTTTAATTATATCATACATATCATTTACTCCCTCCTTAAAAATTTCAGTACTCCCGACTAAAGTAAATTTCGTATCCCCTAAATGATCCTCACTTGAAGTCATGTCTTGTGCTACAGATGGCACGTACCAAGAGGACCGCTCGCAAGTCCACTGGGGGCAGGGCACCTCGTCACCAGCTCGCTCCACGTGAGCCCCGCCCTGAGCCTACTGAGGTGGAAAGGCTGAGGGCAGAGTTGGCTGAAGTGACTGCTGCCAGGAATGCAGCACGTCAGCAACTGGAGCAAGTGATTCGTGATCGTGACCAGGAAACCCTTGCAGTCCAGAGGTTGACAGTAGCAAACCGCAACTGTCAACGCATGTTGGTCCGTGTCATGAACCAGAGGGATGAAGCCTGGCACGAGGAGAACGTTCTGAGAGCTTGTTAGTTTGAGCTCGAGCAACAGTTGGAGAATGCTGAAGAATACAATGACAATCTTCATGAAGAAGTGCACCGCCTGAACAACCAGCTAAATCCTCTGCTGCCTAGAAATATCAACGTAGATGAGGACATGGGTTCGGGAATCTTCATGGCTGAAAATGATGATGAAGAGGAGGTCAACGGACCCCAAGATGCCGAACCAGAAGAAGAACCAGAAGAAGAAGATGAGGAGTTAGAGCCTGTTAGTGATGAGGACGACGGGGAGATCCTTGACACCGACTCTGAGGACGATGCTTAGAGTAGTTATCACGTATCTATGATGTTAGGATCGTCTTTTGTGCCTCCTGGGGTTGGAGTGAGGCTTTGTAATAACTTGACTTTTCGGGTGTAAGGTCGAACCCTATGTTTCCTGGATGTTTAGTTGGAACCTGTTAATTTCGATCGCAATTGGATGTCTTATTGTGTGGCGTTCGATGATGGTGTCACGATTAGCACCCTTCGGTGCCGCGACGAAACCGAGGGCCTCCTATGGCGCGCGACATAAGGCTGTGCTGCTTGGCACACGCTGGTATCGAGGTGGCTAGTCATGATCCACCATGGAACTCTACCGTTGAGAAGTCTCCTTGTGGTCAGATTGAAGTAGCTTTCTCAGTCAACTAAAAACTTTGAAATCGAATCCAAGTACCGGGCGAAAGATCAAAACTCACGTAGACTTTAGTGTAAACGGTCCAGTCACTGTTGTGCCTCTGTGAGTGAGCCTTTATCAAAATACATCTTGATGGATACCCTCGCATGATTGCGTCCCTTTGATCCGCTTGAACGGATTGGGTGGTTGTGATGAATTATTGTGCCATGAGTATTTTGAGAAGTCTATTTCATGAAGTCAGTTTGACATATTTAAAATAATTCATCTACAAACTTCCCACATCGTCAGTGCTCATTGACTATGCATTTTGCAGATGTCGTACAATCTCCGTCGGGGTCGTGGCAATGAGGATGAGGAACAGCCACCCCCTCCGCCACCACCTACCCCGGCTGAGTTAATGCAGACCTTGGTCGAAGGGCAGCGCATGCTGGCTGATGCTATGCGCCAGCTTGCCAACCGGGAGGCTCGTCATGGCCGCCAGGGCCCAGAACCCAACCAGTACAGCGATTTCAAGGACTTTCTTGATACTAAGCCCCCGCTCTTTAAGGAGGCGGAGGAACCACTGCAAGCTGATGAGTGGTTGAACACTATTGAACAAAAGTTTCGTCTGCTTCGCTTGACTGATGAGCTAAAGACTAAATATGCTTCTCACCAACTACATGGTCCAGCAGGTATTTGGTGGAGCCACTATCGTTCCACATTGCCTGCAAATGTCCCTATTGCTTGGGATCAGTTAAGGCCGCATTTCGTGGGAACTTTATTCCTCCAGGTCTTATGGCTATCAAGCACACAGAATTTATGAGGCTGTCGCAGGGCAATAAAAGTTTGACTGAATATCTGCAATCCTTCAACAACCTGGCAAGGTATGCCACGGAGTTTGTGGATACCGATTCCAAGAAAATTGCTAGCTTTAAAAGAGGCCTCGGCCCAAAACTGATGAAGACTATGGGCACTAGCAAGTGCACTACCTTCAATGAATTTATCAGTGATGCTCTGACTCAAGAGAACAATAACTCTATCTATGCTGCTTCTAAGAGCCGCAAGAGGGCACTTGAGGCAGGTGCTTCACAGTCTCGAGCTCCAGCTGCCCCGAGGGCTCCTCCTCGCCCTCCTGCCACAAGTGCTAAGTTCCGTCCTCCGCAAAAGAAGGCGCCAGTGAAGACTGGGTTTCGCAAGGCATATACAGTGGCTCTGCCAAAGAGTAATTCGGGCCAAGGTAGCTCCAGTGTCCCTCCTAGCAACATGCCTTGCTGGAACTGCAACAAGCCAGGCCATTGGTCCAGGAACTGTCCTTACCCTAAGAAAAATGTCAACCAAGGTGGCTGTCAAGGGCACGCTCATTATAACAGTATTGATGAAATCCCATCGGGTGAGGTTGTCACTGCTGGTAAGTTCCTAGTTGACCAACATCCTGCAGTGGTACTTTTTGATTCGGGTGCTTCGCATTCCTTTATCAGTCCTAAGTTTGCATCAGAGTTTGCACACAAATTGCATACTGTTGAAGGTGGGGGTTATTGTATTAGCGCAGCAAGTGGGAATATTTCCACAAATAAAGTAGTGGGAAATCTTGAGCTTGAGATAGAAGGGCGAAAGTACTCGCTTGCCTTAGTGGTTTTGCCGGGCTTAGGCATAGATGTTATCTTGGGTATGAATTGGATGAGTCAGAATGGGGTACTCATTGATACATCCACTCGGGTAGTTATGCTCAGAGATCCTACAGATCAAAAGGGTTTTCTGGTACAACTTCCCAGAAAAGTTGATTTGTCTGGAGAAGTTCATGCTGTGCAAGCAAAGGCATTGGCCGAAATTCCAGTAGTAAATGAGTTTCCGGACATTTTTCCCGATGATTTGTCGGGGCTCCCTCCGGATCAGGATGTGGAATTTAAAATTGAGTTGTTGCCTGGCACGGCTCCCATCTCTAGGAGACCCTATAGGATGCCTCCAAATGAACTCGCTGAACTTAAGGTGCAATTGAATGAACTTTTGAAGAAGGGGTTGATTCGTCCTAGTTCGTCTCTGTGGGGATGTCCTGCTATCTTTGTAAAGAAGAAGGATCAGTCGTTGCGGATGTGCGTAGATTATAGACCTCTCAATGCAGTCACTGTCAAAAATAAGTACCCTCTACCACGTATCGACATCTTGTTCGATCAGTTGTCTAAAGCTAAAGTTTTCTCCAAGATCGATCTAAGATCGGGCTACCATCAAATTAAAATCCGCCCGGAAGATGTTCCAAAGATAGCCTTTTCTACCAGATACGGTCTTTATGAGTATCTTGTTATGTCTTTCGGCTTGACCAATGCCCCCGCACACTTCATGTACTTGATGAATTCGGTGTTTATGCCCGAATTGGACAAGTTTGTGGTGGTATTTATTGATGACATCCTGATATATTCGGTAAATGAGGAAGATCACGCTGAACATCTGCGTATAGTCCTCAAAAGATTGCGTGAACATCAACTATATGCAAAGTTCAGTAAGTGCGAATTCTGGCTTCGTGAAGTACCTTTCCTTGGGCATGTGTTGTCCGATGGAGGAATTATGGTGGACCCCGCCAAGGTACAAGAAGTACTGAACTGGAAAGCTCCTATCTCGGTTCACGAGGTCTGGAGTTTCCTTGGTTTGGCCGGCTATTATCGTCGCTTCATCCCGGATTTCTCCAAAATAGCCAAGCCAATGACTCGGTTACTACAAAAAGACACCAGGTTTGTCTAGACTCCTGAGTGTGATGCGGCTTTTCACAAACTACGAACCCTCCTAACCTCAGCTCCGGTTTTGGCACAACCGGATTTCGAGAAACCATTTGATGTTTATTGTGATGCCTCAGGCATAGGTTTGGGAGGTGTTCTGATGCAGGAAGGCCGAGTAATTGCATATACCTCTCGACAACTTCGGAAACATGAGGTGAATTATCTAACACATGACTTAGAACTCGCCGCGGTTGTTCATGCTTTGAAAGCCTGGCGGCACTATCTGCTGGGCAATGTTTGCAATATCTTCACAGACCACAAAAGTCTCAAATACATCTTCACCCAACCCGAGTTAAATATGCGTCAACGAAGATGGCTCGAGTTGATTAAGGATTATAACCTTCAAGTGCACTATCATCCAGGCAAGGCAAATGTGGTTGCGGATGCTTTAAGCCGTAAGTCTCATTGCCATTCCCTAGTTGAAACTGATTTTCATCGATCTCGCCTTCTACATCCAGCGGTCTTGTACAACATCACTGTCAGTTGTACTCTCAAAAACAGAATTATTGAGCTCCAAAAGACTGACACTGGTATATTTCACATCAAGCGTAAGATGAAAGAGCAAGAAACTACACAGTTTAGGGTAGATGAAGAGGGTGTACTATGGTTCAAGGATAGATTAGTCGTGCCTAAGGACCAAGAGCTTAGAAATGATATTATGTCTGAAGCACACTCCTCTAAGTTGTCCATCCATCCTGGCAGCAATAAGATGTATTATGATTTGAAACCACTTTATTGGTGGACCAAGATGCGGAAAGAGATAGCGGCATATGTTGCTAGATGTGACACCTGTTGTAGAGTTAAAGCGGTACACATGAAAGCTGGGTTACTGCAACCACTTTCTATCCCAGGTTGGAAATGGGAAGAGATAAGTATGGATTTCATTGTCGGACTTCCTCCTACTGTCAAAAATCATAACTCTATCTGGGTAATTGTGTACCGCTTAACCAAGTCAGCTCACTTCATTCCAGTTAGAGTGGACTATCGTCCCACTGACTATGCTGAGTTGTACTTCAATCAGATAGTCCGGCTCCATGGGATACCTCGTACTATCATATCTGACCGTGGTCCTTAGTTCACTGCTCGCTTTTGGGAGCACTTGCATCACCTTCTGGGAACCAAGTTAGTGAGAAGCTCTGCTTATCACCCCCAGACGTCTGGTCAGACGGAACGGGTTAACCAAATCTTGGAAGATCTATTGCGGGCATGTGTAATATCATCCAAGGGTTCTTGGGAAAAATGGTTACCTCTAGTCGAATTCTCGTACAATAATAGTTACCAAGAGAGTATTAAGATGGCCCCATTTGAAGCTTTATACGGTCGTAAATGTAGAACCCCACTAAACTGGGTAGAAGCTGGTGAAAGGAGGTATTATGGTATTGATTTTGTTCATGAAGCTGAGGGACAAGTCCGTACCATCCAAAAACATATGGCTGCAGCCCAAGCTAGACAGAAAAGTTATGCTGATCGTCGTAGAAAACCACTCGAGTTTGAAGTTGGAGACTTCGTTTATCTGAAAGTTTCTCCAATGAAGAGTGTCCAACGTTTTGGTGTTAAGCGAAAACTTGCGCCAAGATACGTGGGTCCTTTCCAGATCATAGGCAAGAGTGGAGCTGTTGCGTACAAAATCCAGTTACCTCCTGAAATGAGTGCCATATTCAACGTCTTCCATGTATCTCAGCTCAAAAAGTGTCTTCAAGTTCCCGAGGAAAGAGTCCCTTTAGGAGACATCAGACTGGAATCCGATTTAACTTACGAAGAAAAGCCAGTCCGAGTGATCGATACTCAGGAATGAGTAACTAGAAGCAAAGTGGTTAGGTGGTATAAAGTAATGTGGAGTAATCAGGGTAGTGAAAGTGACGCTACGTGGGAACGGGAAGATTATTTGCGGGATGGTTATAAGGAATTCTATGAAAAATGGTACGCTTTCCAAATCTCGGGACGAGATTTTTATAAGGGGGGAGGGCTGTAACACCTCAAGTGTTTAGCTCCTTAATTGCATTGCATTTGCATAAGCATAAGCATGCATCATGCATATTATTTTATGTGATGCAACAACTATGATTGTTTTAGAAATTTTATTTGGCTCACATCATGTGATACGTGATAGTTGGTGTGACAAAAAGGTAGAGTGGCCAATTATGTCCTACAACACCTTAGTTATACTTAGGGTAACTCTTGGAGCAAGGTTCATGTTGGCCAAAATTACTAAAGTGCCCTCCAAGAGGTGGTTGACCACCCTTTTGGTCCTAGGATGCTCTGGTTTGACCAATTAAAAAGTCCAGCTTAGAAATCTTGCATGGAGGAGCAACCTTAAGCAAAGTTGTAGAGAATTTTATAAGGAACAAAAGTTCTAATATGGCCATCTCATGAAAATGACCAGAACATGCTCAAAAATGGCCCACAAGTCAGCTTGAGTGGTGATCAACACTTAGAAAAAAATTCGAAGTCTGGAAATTTGGACTTTTCAGTTTCATTGTACCCCACTTTGACACCTTATAACTCACAAACCAGGCCAAACCAGTCCTTGAGCCAATTGACAAAGTTGGAGCCCTCATGTAGCTCTACAACATTGTCCACATCACCCAAGCCTGGTTCCCAACGGTTTATGAGTTAGCGTGCTTCGAAAATCGAGTTTCAGTCAGGGGAAAGTAACTGAAACTCAGTTCAGATTTCGTGTGCCTCACTTTGGAGCGTTGTATCTCACTAACCAAGCCGAATTGGCTCACGACCCTATTGGCAATGTTGAAGCCCTCACGTAGCTCTACACTTTTGTTAACTACGGCTCTCACTGAATCAGCCTCGATCACGAGCGATGAGGCGATGAAATCCCTCTGTCAATCGAGCTCGATGGCACCGTTCGCCTCGTTCAGTTTGTCAGTGAAGGGGGAGTGGCCGACCGGCCACAGGGCCTCGCCGACGCGTGGAGACGCGGTGGCGCCCGTACGCCGGCCCTGGCCCCACCGGCCAGACCACGGTGCCTTCAAGACTGCCACGACGCGTCGAGGCGGCCTCCATTCCTTTCCCCTCCCTCTTCTGGTTTCAAAACGCCAGAACCGAGCCGCCATTGCTGCTCCACCTCCGGCGAGCTCGCGCGCGTGTTCCACTGCATCACCGGCCACCAAATCACGCCAATTCCTCCGCCTCACCACCCTACACCTCCTCGACCCACCGGCGGCCTTGATTGAACTCAAGGTAAGCCCCATTGTTACCTCCGCCATTCCCGAGAGGCCACCGGAGCTCCGCCATGGAGGCTCACCGTGGCCAGGGTAGCTCGGGCCTCTCTCCGTCTTCCCTTCCTACCTCAATAGCTCCGCCTAGCTGCAGTGAAACTCATACCGAGCTTAGCTGGGACCGTGCGGCCTCACCGGCGGCGGTACACCACCACCCGACCCTCACCGGCCGCCGCTCGCGGTGGCGAGCCCCTCCCACTCCAACCCAAGCCGTCCTTCTTGCACGAATCGAAGCACCATGTGACGGAGAATGCGAGGGTGTGCTTGGTTTCCCGAGCGAGCTCCCCTCCGACGAGCTTGAGCTCGCCGGAGCTCGCGGTTCGCCGCCCCTCTGCCCTCTGTCACTGACCGCGGAGACCCACCTGTCGGTGCCGCGCGTGGGCGGGAGCCCGAGCGGGCCGCACGCGCGCGCCGTGGGCCGCGTCCTTTCCCGGGCCGGCCCAGTATAAAATGAGATCTTTTTCATTTTTATTTATTTTTGCTACAGAATTTTGGTTAAGTTTGGAAAATGTAGATCTAGGGTTTTACTTGCCCAAAAAAATTATGAGATAAATTTTGTTGGGATCTACAGGATGTGTAGTATTTTAGAAAAATATAAATTGGATATGTGATGTTTGTTTTCTGGGATATTTAAATAGGTCCTTGAAATATGTTTTAAATCACATGCAAACTTGTTTAAATTATATCTTGAGTTTATTGTTCCAAAAATTATAAAATTTGGTGAGTAGGCTAATTTATACTTGCTCTAGCTTTGGTAAAAATTTGGGCAGTAGTGCTTAAGTACTTTTCAAGTTATCAAGCTATCTTGTGATTCTAGGAAATAATTAAATGAATTTTAGTAATTTTTCTACATGTGCAATGTTCTTATCAATTTTTGGAGAATGTCTTGGTACCCTAGGGTGTCTAAGAAAATTAAGGAATCTGTTGTTTGACACTTTTTACTATGCTTTGTTATTTATACAAAAATCAGCCTTTTTGGCTTGGGAATTTGGTGTAGGAAGTTCCTGTGAATAAATTTAGTTCAAATTTTTACAGTAGCTTCTTTTTGGGTCAGAGAGTCTCCTGTAATTTTTGTAGAATTTGAGGAGCAGTTTACATACATGTTTGAAATTCCACTTAATTACTTAAGTAAATTAAGAAATGAGTTTAAATAAATATTCTAGGTGGGCACACCTTACTTTCTGGTGTTTTTGTGACCTTTGTGAACTTGTAGTAGTATTAGTTTGGTCTTAGAGAATGTTTGCCACATCAATAAATATTTAATCTTTGCAATTTTAGGTTTTCTGGACAGCTGATAGTATTTCTAGGTTTGACTTTGGATAAAGGTGGTTGCTGGAAAACTTGTAAATACCAAAGTTATAGTAAAATTGATAAATTAGCTTGTGTCAAAATTTGGGAACATTTGGCTTAGTAGTTTGGGAGTTGTTGCTGTTTTAAGTGACGGTCCAGAATTGACTGCTCTCTGTTTAGAGAGGACAGATTCTGGAACTTGAGGAATTCAAAATGGAAAACTTAGGAATTAAGGGTTGAGGTCTGAAAATGATTTGTAGAGCATTTCATAAGCTTTCCAGATTGTCTTAGATCATATCTTTTGGAGTTGGGATTCTCCAGTTATGTTAGAATCTTTGAGCTGCTGTCCAGAATAACTTACTGTGGTAACCTAAGTAATATTACTCTTGTGTTGTTAGGTGTTAGGGCCTTAACCGAAGAAGAACAGCTATATCTTAGGTTGAGTAGCTTAGGTAAGTACTTCTCCACCGGAGAAGAGATTTGCACGTACTAATAAAGTAACTTGAATAGATTATTGTTTTTATTTCTGAAATGCATTTCATCCCGAGCATGTTGCACCTTTATGCATCCATGATATTTATTGTGCATGCAATAGGTGTACCGGAGGGGGTAACTCTCCTCGAGTTCGAGCCGGTGATTCCGGAGGAAATCCAGGACCAGCCGGAGCAGCTAGAGGAACCAGCCGGCGACGAAGCTCTTGCCGAAGATCTACCCGAGTGTCCTGACCACCGGCCTTCGACCTTTCTGAAAGGCAAGCCCCGGTGCATGCTGAACCTACTGATTTATAAATTAATCTTGAGTACTTTTAGTTGTTTACTGCATTAAGTTGTAGGAGTTATATGAAAACACTTGTTGCATTATACCTGTCCTTGTTCAGATATCGTACTTAATCCTATATTAGGTTTAGGCACGTGTCAATGCTTAGCCCTGCTTAGTACGGTAGAAGTCGGGTGATTTCCGGTCATCCGCGAGATGTAGGAAGGAGTCACGAGTGGCTTTATGGCTATCGTGGATGGAACCATGCTTAAAAATGAAATTGAGACCGGGCGGGAGTTCGATAGTACAGCCGCAAGACACTTCACGTCTTGGGTGTGGAGCTATGCCCGTCTGAGTCGTTTAAGGACCGATTCGCTGTACGTCCTTGAGTCATGTTGAACGCAGTCTAACACTTAGTTGGCCGGATAAGTCGTTCCGACCGCGAAGCCGAGTAATGTGGTTCAGGCCGGGAATCGAATGGTAGGTTGCTTCTTGGAGGAGAGAAAGGATGTGCTTGGGGACATTGGCGTGAGACCAAGGGGGGGTTAGAGTCCCTATCACCTGGCAGAGTGTCGCCCTTGGGGTCGCGACATTATTCGGACCCGCGATTCCTGAATCATATGAAACGGTGGCCTGTGCGACCCTGGCAGGGGTCTACACGGTGAGTGTTAGAAATACCCCTCCAGCTGGATAGGAATTCGATTCGAATCGCCGTCGCTCCCGGTTAGTGAGCACTTGACTTGAGCAGTGGCAACGTAGATCTCATTAAATGAACCGGTGGTTAAGGGAATGATACAATGTTGCCACAATTCACACCTGCTCTGGATATAATGATGATAATTGTTTGATTATAATCAAGTGCATGATTAGTACAGGTGCTAAGATAGATGACAGGTAAATGCTAAAAATAACTGCTAGTATAGGTTATAAGAGTCTCAATTACATATGCCTTTATGCAAAAATGTGATGTCAGCTAGCCTCTTGTGAAAGCCTTGCATAATCCTTGGTGTCATCTTATTTCTGGTTTTCGACGGGTAAGTCTAGCTGAGTACATTCTAGTACTCAGGGTTTATTCCCTCCTGTTGCAGATGATATGCTCTACCAAGGCTTCTGCAAAAATTGTCTCCACCCTGCGGGTGACGAAGACTAGATCACTTGGGCGTGATCATCTTTTATGTACTTTCCTGATGCTTTTGTGGGATGTTGATCAACAAGACTGGCAATAGTTAAACAACTGGCGTGTGTTGCTTCCGCCACTTTATAAACTTGGTTTGTAATAACTGTGACTCCGTGTGTGTAAACTTATTTTGGAACTACTTGCGAAATGTAACGTATGATGTTGTATGTTGAATGATGCGATCCTGGTTGTAAGCAAGTTGGTTTGAAATCCTTCGTGGTTTCGATTGACTACCGGGATTATATGGGCTCAAGTTCGAAAATTTGAGCACTTTGGTGCTTGTTTTTGTACTTGTGCTCTTATAATTTGGTCGGTTCTGTTACAGCTGGTACCGGAGCATAATTCAACATTAAAAACATCGTACGAGTATTTAAAAAACAAAAGTATTTGATTATGAAAAAGGGTTAAAACACTAAAAATTATTTTTAGGTATGCCAGTGATCACATCCCTTAGCCCAAATAAGGACTCTTAGGTGGCTTATTATAAAGACTAACTTGGGGGCCTTGTTTGTTTTTGTTTCGTCGTCCATACGGCGTGATATTGTATGGATGCCATCCACTTGGGTGGTAATGTATGGATCAATTGCCTCGACGCTCTGGTAAGTGTGAGTTGTGAGAGCATGATCATCCAACCGGCGATCTAGGGGAGAGTAGTTTTGGTGACTTGCATACTTACATGTTTAAACCATGTAATTACGTAAGCACTTAATTGTGGGAACCTTTATATCGGGTAGCTTTGATACTGAAGTATATACATCAGGGGATGTGTATATGGAAAGTATTTAAATTACTGCTTTCTTGTGTGCTTATTGGGAAACTGTTGGGCTGAAATGAGATTTTTCTGCAGGTACACTAACAGCGTAACGAGTAGACCGATAGTTTCGCTTATATGAGAGAACGTATGTATGCCACCGCCTAGCGTTAGAACTTTAGGTTTCTACTAAGGTGAGAGGACGTACGGAACGTGCATGCATCATGTTTAATTTTATCATACATATAATTTACTCCCTCCTTAAAAATTTCAGTACTCTCGACTAAAGTAAATTTCGTATCCCCTAAATGATCCTCACTTGAAGTCGTGTCTTGTGCTACAGATGGCACGTACTAAGAGGACCGCTCGCAAGTCCACTGGGGGCAGGGCACCTCGTCACCAGCTCGCTCCACGTGAGCCCCGCCCTGAGCCTACTGAGGTGGAAAGGCTGAGGGCAGAGTTGGCTGAAGTGACTGCTGCCAGGAATGCAGCGCGTCGGCAACTGGAGCAAGTGATTCGTGATCATGACCAGGAAACCCTTGCAGTCCAGAGGTTGACAGTAGCAAACCACAACTGTCATAGCATGTTGGTCCGTGTCATGAACTAGAGGGATGAAGCCTGGCACGAGGAGAACGTTCTGAGAGCTCGTCAGTTTGAGCTCGAGCAACAGTTGGAGAATGCTGAAGAATACAATGACAATCTTCATGAAGAAGTGCACCGCCTGAACAACCAGCTAAATCCTCTGCTGCCTAGAAATATCAACGCAGATGAGGACATGGGTTCGGGAATCTTCATGGCTGAAAATGATGATGAAGTGGAGGTCAACGGACCCCAAGATGTCGAACCAGAAGAAGAACCAGAGGAAGAAGAAGAAGATGAGGAGTTAGAGCCTGTTAGTGATGAGGACGGCGGGGAGATCCTTGACACCGACTCTGAGGACGATGCTTAGAGTAGTTATCACGTAGCTATGATGTTAGGATCATCTTTTGTGCCTCCTGGGGTTGGAGTGAGGCTTTGTAATAACTTGACTTTTCGGGTGTAAGGTCGAACCCTATGTTTCCTGGATGTTTAGTTGGAACCTGTTAATTTCGATCGCAATTGGATGTCTTATTGTGTGGCGTTCGATGATGGTGTCACGATTAGCACCCTTCGGTGCCGCGACGAAACCGAGGGCCTCCTATGGCGCGTGACATAAGGCTGTGCTGCTTGGCACGCGCTGGTATCGAGGTGGCTAGTCATAATCCACCATGGAACTCTACCGTTGAGAAGTCTCCTTGTGGTCAGATTGAAGTAGCTTTCTCAGTCAACTAAAAACTTTGAAATCGAATCCAAGTACCGGGCGAAAGATCAAAACTCACGTAGACTTTAGTGTAAACGGTCTAGTCACTGTTGTGCCTCTGTGAGTGAGCCTTTATCAAAATACATCTTGATGGATACCCTCTCATGATTGCGTCCCTTTGATCCGCTTGAACGGATTGGGCGGTTGTGATGAATTATTGTGCCATGAGTATTTTGAGAAGTCTATTTCATGAAGTCAGTTTGACATATTTAAAATAATTCATCTACAAACTTCCCACATCGTCAGTGCTCATTGACTATGCATTTTGCAGATGTCGTACAATCTCCGTCGGGGTCGTGGCAATGAGGATGAGGAACAGCCACCCCCTCCGCCACCACCTACCCCGGCTGAGTTAATGCAGACCGTGGTCGAAGGGCAGCGCATGCTGGCTGATGCTATGCGCCAGCTTGCCAACCGGGAGGCTCGTCATGGCCGCCAGGGCCCAGAACCCAATCAGTACAGCGATTTCAAGGACTTTCTTGATACTAAGCCCCCGCTCTTTAAGGAGGCGGAGGAACCACTGCAAGCTGATGAGTGGTTGAACACTATTGAACAAAAGTTTCGTCTGCTTCGCTTGACTGATGAGCTAAAGACTGAATATGCTTCTCACCAACTACATGGTCCAGCGGGTATTTGGTGGAGCCACTATCGTTCCACATTGCCTGCATATGTCCCTATTGCTTGGGATCAGTTCAAGGCCGCATTTCGTGGGAACTATATTCCTCCAGGTCTTATGGCTATCAAGCACACAGAATTTATGAGGCTGTCGCAGGGCAATAAAAGTTTGACTGAATATCTGCAATCCTTCAACAACCTGGCAAGGTATGCCACGGAGTTTGTGGATACCGATTCCAAGAAAATTGCTAGCTTTAAAAGAGGCCTCGGGCCAAAACTGATGAACACTATGGGCACTAGCAAGTGCACTACCTTCAATGAATTTTTCAGTGATGCTCTGACTCAAGAGAACAATAACTCTATCTATGCTGCTTCTAAGAGCCGCAAGAGGGCACTTGAGGCAGGTGCTTCACAGTCTCGAGCTCCAGCTGCCCCGAGGGCTCCTCCTCGCCCTCCTGCCACAAGTGCTAAGTTCCGTCCTCCGCAAAAGAAGGTGCCAGTGAAGACTGGGTTTCGCAAGGCATATACAGTGGCTCTGCCAAAGAGTAATTCGGGCCAAGGCAGCTCCAGTGTCCCTCCTAGCAACATGCCTTGCTGGAACTGCAACAAGCCAGGCCATTGGTCCAGGAACTGTCCTTACCCTAAGAAAAATGTCAACCAAGGTGGCCGTCAAGGGCACGCTCATTATAACAGTGTTGAGGAAATCCCATCTGGTGAGGTTGTCACTGCTGGTAAGTTCCTAGTTGACCAACATCCTGCAGTGGTACTTTTGATTCGGGTGCTTCGCATTCCTTTATCAGTCCTAAGTTTGCATCAGAGTTTGCACACAAATTGCATACTGTTGAAGGTGGGGGTTATTGTATTAGCGCAACAAGTGGGAATATTTCCACAAATAAAGTAGTGGGAAATCTTGAGCTTGAGATAGAAGGGCGAAACTACTCGCTTGCCTTAGTGGTTTTGCCGGGCTTAGGCATAGATGTTATCTTGGGTATGAATTGGATGAGTCAGAATGGGGTACTCATTGATACATCCACTCGGGTAGTTATGCTCAGAGATCCTACAGATCAAAAGGGTTTTCTGGTACAACTTCCCAGAAAAGTTGATTTGTCTGGAGAAGTTCATGCTGTGCAAGCAAAGGCATTGGCCGAAATTCCAGTAGTAAATGAGTTTCCAGACATTTTTCCCGATGATTTGCCGGGGCTCCCTCCGGATCGGGATGTGGAATTTAAAATTGAGTTGTTGCCTGGCACGGCTCCCATCTCTAGGAGACCCTATAGGATGCCTCCAAATGAACTCACTGAACTTAAGGTGCAATTGAATGAACTTTTGAAGAAGGGGTTGATTCGTCCTAGTTCGTCTCCGTGGGGATGTCCTGCTATCTTTGTAAAGAAGAAGGATCAGTCGTTGCGGATGTGCGTAGATTATAGACCTCTCAATGCAGTCACTGTCAAAAATAAGTACCCTCTACCACGTATCGACATCTTGTTCGATCAGTTGTCTAAAGCTAAAGTTTTCTCCAAGATCGATCTAAGATCGGGCTACCATCAAATTAAAATCCGCCCGGAAGATGTTCCAAAGACAGCCTTTTCTACCAGATACGGTCTTTATGAATATCTTGTTATGTCTTTCGGCTTGACCAATGCCCCCGCACACTTCATGTACTTGATGAATTCGGTGTTTATGCCCGAATTGGACAAGTTTGTGGTGGTATTTATTGATGACATCCTGATATATTCGGTAAATGAGGAAGATCACGCTGAACATCTGCGTATAGTCCTCAAAAGATTGCGTGAACATCAACTATATGCAAAGTTCAGTAAGTGCGAATTCTGGCTTCGTGAAGTACCTTTCCTTGGGCATGTGTTGTCCAATGGAGGAATTATGGTGGACCCCGCCAAGGTACAAGAAGTACTGAACTGGAAAGCTCCTATCTTGGTTCACGAGGTCCGGAGTTTCCTTGGTTTGGCCGGCTATTATCGTCGCTTCATCCCGGATTTCTCCAAAATAGCCAAGCCAATGACTCGGTTACTACAAAAAGACACCAGGTTTGTCTGGACTCCTGAGTGTGATGCGGCTTTTCACAAACTACGAACCCTCCTAACCTCAGCTCTGGTTTTGGCACAACCGGATATCGAGAAACCATTTGATGTTTATTGTGATGCCTCAGGCATAGGTTTGGGAGGTGTTCTGATGCAGGAAGGCCGAGTAATTGCATATACCTCTCGACAACTTCGGAAACATGAGGTGAATTATCCAACACATGACTTAGAACTCGCCGCGGTTGTTCATGCTTTGAAAGCCTGGCGGCACTATCTGCTGGGCAATGTTTGCAATATCTTCACAGACCACAAAAGTCTCAAATACATCTTCACCCAACCCGAGTTAAATATGCGTCAACGAAGATGGCTTGAGTTGATTAAGGATTATAACCTTCAAGTGCACTATCATCCAGGCAAGGCAAATGTGGTTGCGGATGCTTTAAGCCGTAAGTCTCATTGCCATTCCCTAGTTGAAACTGATTTTCATCGATCTCGCCTTCTACATCCAGCGGTCTTGTACAACATCACTGTCAGTTGTACTCTCAAAAACAGAATTATTGAGCTCCAAAAGACTGACACTGGTATATTTCACATCAAGCATAAGATGAAAGAGCAAGAAACTACACAGTTCAGGGTAGATGAAGAGGGTGTACTATGGTTCAAGGATAGATTAGTCGTGCCTAAGGACCGAGAGCTTAGAAATGATATTATGTCTGAAGCACACTCCTCTAAGTTGTCCATCCATCCTGGCAGCAATAAGATGTATTATGATTTGAAACCACTTTATTGGTGGACCAAGATGCGGAAAGAGATAGCGGCATATGTTGCTAGATGTGACACCTGTTGTAGAGTTAAAGCGGTACACATGAAAGCTAGGTTACTGCAACCACTTTCTATCCCAGGTTGGAAATGGGAAGAGATAAGTATGGATTTCATTGTCGGACTTCCTCCTACTGTCAAAAATCATAACTCTATCTGGGTAATTGTGTACCGCTTAACCAAGTCAGCTCACTTCATTCCAGTTAGAGTGGACTATCGTCCCACTGACTATGCTGAGTTGTACTTCAATCAGATAGTCCGGCTCCATGGGATACCTCGTACTATCATATCTGACCGTGGTCCTCAGTTCACTGCTCGCTTTTGGGAGCACTTGCATCACCTTCTGGGAACCAAGTTAGTGAGAAGCTCTGCTTATCACCCCCAGACGTCTGGTCAGACGGAACGGGTTAACCAAATCTTGGAAGATCTATTGCGGGCATGTGTAATATCATCCAAGGGTTTTTGGGAAAAATGGTTACCTCTAGTCGAATTCTCGTACAATAATAGTTACCAAGAGAGTATTAAGATGGCCCCATTTGAAGCTTTATACGGTCGTAAATGTAGAACCCCACTAAACTGGGTAGAAGCTGGTGAAAGGAGGTATTATGGTATTGATTTTGTTCATGAAGCTGAGGAACAAGTCCGTACCATCCAAAAACATATGGCTGCAGCCCAAGCTAGACAGAAAAGTTATGCTGATCGTCGTAGAAAACCACTCGAGTTTGAAGTTGGAGACTTCGTTTATCTGAAAGTTTCTCCAATGAAGAGTGTCCAACGTTTTGGTGTTAAGCGGAAACTTGCGCCAAGATACGTGGGTCCTTTCCAGATCATAGGCAAGAGTGGAGCTGTTGCGTACAAAATCCAGTTACCTCCTGAAATGAGTGCCATATTCAACGTCTTCCATGTATCTCAGCTCAAAAAGTGTCTTCAAGTTCCCGAGGAAAGAGTCCCTTTAGGAGACATCAGACTGGAATCCGATTTAACTTACGAAGAAAAGCCAGTCCGAGTGATCGATACTCAGGAACGAGTAACTAGAAGCAAAGTGGTTAGGTGGTATAAAGTAATGTGGAGTAATCAGGGTAGTGAAAGTGACGCTACGTGGGAACGGGAAGATTATTTGCGGGATGGTTATAAGGAATTCTATGAAAAATGGTACGCTTTCCAAATCTCGGGACGAGATTTTTATAAGGGGGGAGGGCTGTAACACCTCAAGTGTTTAGCTCCTTAATTGCATTGCATTTGCATAAGCATAAGCATGCATCATGTATATTATTTTATGTGATGCAACAACTGTGATTGTTTTAGAAATTTTATTTGGCTCACATCATGTGATACGTGATAGTTGGTGTGACAAAAAGGTAGAGTGGCCAATTATGTCCTACAACACCTTAGTTATACTTAGGGTAACTCTTGGAGCAAGGTTCATGTTGGCCAAAATTACTAAAGTGCCCTCCAAGAGGTGGTTGACCATCCTTTTGGTCCTAGGATGCTCTGGTTTGACCAATTAAAAAGTCCAGCTTAGAAATCTTGCATGGAGGAGAAACCTTAAGCAAAGTTGTAGAGAATTTTATAAGGAACAAAAGTTCTAATATGGCCATCTCATGAAAATGACCAGAACATGCTCAAAAATGGCCCACAAGTCAGCTTGAGTGGTGATCAACACTTAGAAAAAAATTCTAAGTCTGGAAATTTGGACTTTTCAGTTTCATTGTACCCCACTTTGACACCTTATAACTCACAAACCAGGCCAAACCAGTCCTTGAGCCAATTGACAAAGTTGGAGCCCTCATGTAGCTCTACAACATTGTCCACATCACCCAAGCCTGGTTCCCAACGGTTTATGAGTTAGCGTGCTTCGAAAATTGAGTTTCAGTCGGGGGAAAGTAACTGAAACTCAGTTCAGATTTCGTGTGCCTCACTTTGGAGCGTTGTATCTCACTAACCAAGCCGAATTGGCTCACGACCCTATTGGCAATGTTGAAGCCCTCACGTAGCTCTACACTTTTGTTAACTACGGCTCTCACCGAATCAGCCTCGATCACGAGCTATGAGGCGATGAAATCCCTCTGTCAGTCGAGCTCGATGGCACCATTCGCCTCGTTCAGTTCGTCAGTGAAGGGGGAGTGGCCGACCGGCCACAGGGCCTCGCCGACGCGTGGAGACGCGGTGGCGCCCGTACGCCGGCCCTGGCACGACGCGTCGAGGCGGCCTCCATTCCTTTCCCCTCCCTCTTCCGGTTTCAAAACGCCAGAACCGAGCCGCCATTGCCGCTCCACCTCCGACGAGCTCGCGCGCGTGTTCCACTGCATCACCGGCCACCAAATCACGCCAATTCCTCCGCCTCACCACCCTACACCTCCTCGACCCACCGGCGGCCTTGATTGAACTCAAGGTGAGCCCCATTGTTACCTCCGCCATTCCCGAGAGGCCACCAGAGCTCCGCCATGGAGGTTCACCGTGGCCGGGGTAGCTCGGGCCTCTCTCCGTCTTCCCTTCCTACCTCAATAGCTCCGCCTAGCTGCAGTGAAGCTCGTACCGAGCTTAGCTGGGACCGTGCGGCCTCACCGGCGGCGGTACACCGCCACCCGACCCTCACCGGGCGCCGCTCGCGGTGGCGAGCCCCTCCCACTCCAACCCAAGCCGTCCTTCTTGCACGAATCGAAGCACCATGTGACGGAGAATGCGAGGGTGTGCTTGGTTTCCCGAGCGAGCTCCCCTCCGACGAGCTTGAGCTCGCCGGAGCTCGCGGTTCGCCGCCCCTCTGCCCTCTGTCACTGACCGCGGGGACCCACCTGTCGGTGCCGCGCGTGGGCGGGAGCCCGAGCGGGCCGCACGCGCGTGCCGTGGGCCGCGTCCTTTCCCGGGCCGGCCCAGTATAAAATGAGATCTTTTTCATTTTTATTTATTTTTGCTACAGAATTTTGGTTAAGTTTGGAAAATGTAGATCTAGGGTTTTACTTGCCCAAAAAAAATTATGAGATAAATTTTGTTGGGATCTACAGGATGTGTAGTATTTTAGAAAAATATAAATTGGATATGTGATGTTTGTTTTCTGGGATATTTAAATAGGTCCTTGAAATGTGTTTTAAATCACATGCAAACTTGTTTAAATTATATCTTGAGTTTCAGTGTTCCAAAAATTATGAAATTTGGTGAGTAGGCTAATTTATACTTGCTCTAGCTTTGGTAAAAATTTGGGCAGTAGTGCTTAAGTACTTTTCAAGTTATCAAGCTATCTTGTGATTCTAGGAAATACTTAAATGAATTTTAGTAATTCTTCTACATGTGCAATGTTCTTATAAATTTTTGGAGAATGTCTTGGTACCCTAGAGTGTCTAAGAAAATTAAGAAATCTGTTGTTTGACACTTTTTACTGTGCTTTGTTATTTATACAAAAATCAGCCTTTTTGGCTTGGGAATTTGGTGTAGGAAGTTCCTGTGAATAAAATTAGTTCAAATTTTTACAGTAGCTTCTTTTTGGGTCAGAGAGTCTCCTGTAATTTTTGTAGAATTTTAGGAGCAGTTTACATACATGTTTGAAATTCCACTTAATTACTTAAGTAAATTAAGAAATGAGTTTAAATAAATATTCTAGGTGGGCACACCTTACTTTCTGGTGTTTTTTTGACCTTTGTGAACTTGTAGTAGTATTAGTTTGGTCTTAGAGAATGTTTGCCACATCAATAAATATTTAATCTTTGCAATTTTAGGTTTTCTGGACAGCTGATAGTATTTCTAGGTTTGACTTTGGATAAAGGTGGTTGCTGGAAAACTTGTAAATACCAAAGTTATAGTAAAATTGATAAATTAGCTTGTGTCAAAATTTGGGAACATTTGGCTAAGTAGTTTGGGAGTTGTTGCTGTTTTAAGTGACGGTCCAGAATTGACTGCTCTCTGTTTAGAGAGGACAGATTCTGGAACTTGAGGAATTCGAAATGGAAAACTTAGGAATTAAGGGTTGAGGTCTGAAAATGATTTGTAGAGCATTTCATAAGCTTTCCAGATTGTCTTAGATCATATCTTTTGGAGTTGGGATTCTCCAGTTATGTTAGAATCTTTGAGCTGCTGTCCAGAATAACTTACTGTGGTAACCTAAGTAATATTACTCTTGTGTTGTTAGGTGTTAGGGCCTTAACCGAAGAAGAACAGCTGTATCTTAGGTTGAGTAGCTTAGGTAAGTACTTCTCCACCGGAGAAGAGATTTGCACGTACTAATAAAGTAACTTGCTTAGATTATTGTTTTTATTTCTGAAATGCATTTCATCCCGAACATGTTGCACCTTTATGCATCCATGATATTTATTGTGCATTCATGCAATAGGTGTACCGGAGGGGGTAACTCTCCTCGAGTTCGAGCCGGTGATTCCGGAGGAAATCCAGGACCAGCCGGAGCAGCTAGAGGAACCAGCCGGCGACGAAGCTCCTGCCGAAGATCTACCCGAGTGTCCTGACCACCGGCCTTCGACCTTTCTGAAAGGCAAGCCCCGGTGCATGCTGAACCTACTGATTTATAAATTAATCTTGAGTACTTTTAATTGTTTACTGCATTAAGTTGTAGGAGTTATATGAAAACACTTATATGCATTATACCTGTAATTGTTCAGATATCGTACTTAATCCTATATTAGGTTTAGGCACGTGTCAATGCTTAGCCCTGGTTAGTACGGTAGAAGTCGGGTGATTTCTGGTCATCCGCGAGATGTAGGAAGGAGTCACGAGTGGCTTTATGGCTATCGTGGATGGAACCATGCTTAAAAATGAAATTGAGACCGGGCGGGAGTTCGATAGTACAGCCGCAAGACACTTCACGTCTTGGGTGTGGAGCTATGCCCGTCTGAGTCGTTTAAGGACCGATTCGCTGTACGTCCTTGAGTCATGTTGAACGTAGTCTAACACTTAGTTGGCCGGATAAGTCATTCCGACCGCGAAGCCGAGTAATGTGGTTCAGGCCGGGAATCGAATGGTAGGTTGCTTCTTGGAGGAGAGAAAGGATGTGCTTGGGGACATTGGCGTGAGACCAAGGGGGGGTTAGAGTCCCTATCACCTGGCAGAGTGTCGCCCTTGGGGTCGCGACATTATTCGGACCCGTGATTCCTGAATCATATGAAACGGTGGCCTATGCGACCCTGGCAGGGGTCTGCACGGTGAGTGTTAGAAATACCCCTCCAGCTGGATAGGAATTCGATTCGAATCGCCGTCGCTCCCGGTTAGTGAGCACTTGACTTGAGCAGCGGCAACGTAGATCTCATTAAATGAACCGGTGGTTAAGGGAATGATACAATGTTGCCACAATTCACACCTACTCTGGATATAATGACGATAATTGTTTGATTATAATCAAGTGCATGATTAGTACAGGTGCTAAGATAGATGACAGGTAAATGCTAAAAATAACTGCTAGTACAGGTTATAAGAGTCTCAATTACTTATGCCTTTATGCAAAAATGTGATGTCAGCTAGCCCCTTGTGAAAGCCTTGCATAATCCTTGGTGTCATCTTATTTCTGGTTTTCGACGGGTAAGTCTAGCTGAGTACATTCCAGTACTCAGGGTTTATTCCCTCCTGTTGCAGATGATATGCTCTACCAAGGCTTCTGCAAAAATTGTCTCCACCCTGCGGGTGACGAAGACTAGATCACTTGGGCGTGATCATCTTTTATGTACTTTCCTGATGCTTTTGTGGGATGTTGATCAACAAGACTGGCAATAGTTAAACAACTGGCGTGTGTTGCTTCCGCTACTTTATAAACTTGGTTTGTAATAACTGCGACTCCATGTGTGTAAACTTATTTCGGAACTACTTGCGAAATGTAACGTATGATGTTGTATGTTGAATGATGCGATCCTGGTTGTAAGCAAGTTGGTTTGAAATCCTTCGTGGTTTCGATTGACTACCGGGATTATATGGGCTCAAGTTCGAAAATTTGAGCACTTCGGTGCTTGTTTTTGTACTTGTGCTCTTATAATTTGGTCGGTTCTGTTACAACCATTCTATAAGGTCTCTTGGTTATGGGAGCAGTTCTAAGGATAAGATCAATGATGAACTCTATATCCTTATCAGGTGGCATACCAGATAGCTCATCTGGGAATACATCTAGGTATTCATCTACTACTAGCACTGCTTCTATGGTCTTTGCCTCCAGATTGAAGTCCATTAGGTCAACTTTAGACCCTCGGGTTTGGCATTTGACCCTAATCCCTTCATGGTTAACCAATGATACTTCCTTGGTTGCACAACTAATAACTCCATTGTGTCGAGTTAACCAGTCCATTTCAAGAATAACATCTATTTCCTTGGACTTGAGCACTACTAAGTGTAACGGAACCGCCAAAATTATAAGAACACAAGTACAAAAACAATCGTCGGATCAATTAAATTCCTGTACTTAAGCTCCTATAACTCTGGTAGTCCACTAAAATCACGAGAGATTTCGAACCAACCAACATACTAGCTAAGATCATAGTGGTTCAACATAACAAGTCACATGTTACATCCATTTCACAAGTAGTTCAAAATACATCGGAGTTCAACCTAAATTATTACAATTTGAGTTCAAAAGTAGCGGAAGCAAAGTAGTTTGAAACCAATATCACCCTTATTTCCAATACATGCCAGTACCAAGGTTAATTTCCAACAAAAGCATTAGAGACGAGATAACTCAGAAGGATCATGCCCATGATCACACTCAACCACTATGGCAGGAGCCATCTAGTTCTTGCATTAGCCATGATACATCACAACCTGCAACAAGTGGGAATAAACTCTGAGTACGAGAAGGTACTCAGCTAGACTTAACCGTCATAAACCAAAAATAAAGTGACACCAAGGACTATGCAAGACTTTTATAAGGAGGGAGTAGCTTGACTTGTTTTTGCAGAAAAGCATAAGTTATCATATATGAACCATTTAAAGTATAAGCATCAACTTAATTGTACCTGATTAATCTAAGTGAGCACCTATGCTAGAGCAATCACTTGATTAACCATTAACATCAAAGGTTACCATCTCAGGTTTAGCATTTCCAACATCAGCCACATAATCATCCGTGTTCCATCATCATTACTACGATGCCATAGCTCAAGTCAAGTGCTCACTATCCGGGAGCGATGGCGATTTAAATTGATTCCTAACCAGCTGTGATTTATTCATCACACAAACCACACTCACCAATCAAGTGAGCTATAGGTCACCAATGACACTATTTCGGTAAATGTCATGGGACAAATTGGAGCCGCAATACCCAGGGACTGCCCGACTGCCAGGAATCAGGCCTTGCCTACCCTTGGGCTCACTTTTGCGCCCCTGCATACCCCCATCGGCACCAATACGCGCACCCGTGTAGATCATGGCCCAAATAGTGTCACTGGCTTCACAATCGAAAGGTACTTTATATGGCCAGCTAAATGTGAGGCATGCTTTTAACATGACAAGAGAGATAAGCAGCAGTTGGTCCTTAAACAACACAGACTGAATCACTATAGTCCAAAACCCTATAAGACTCCACCCGGTCTCCATTTATCCATTAACACTTGGTTATTTTCCATGATAATAATTATAGCCAACCATAACCAGGTATCCACCTATATCTCGCAGGTGACAAGAAATCAGCTGACTTCTATCGGTCTAAGCATGGCTAAGCAATACTTTCGATCCTAAACCAAAAATTGGATTCCAGGCATATTTATGGGACAAGGAAAAGGTATATATGCAGCAAGTGTTTTCACTCAACTCCTATAACTTAAAGTAACAATACATATATAACATATATATACTCACTTGATTTTATAAAGTAGGAGGCTTAGAATGCTTTGGGGCTTGCCTAGGATTGAACACTTAGGTTAGTGTTTGATAGATGACACTTGCTTGCCGAGCATCTCCCATCCCAGCACTTGCTTAGTCCTTCCATCTTTGGGATAGGTCCACCAAACACCGTCTTCGGGTTTGGCTCCAACATCTCATCCTTCACGTGGTGCATCTAGCGTACCTAGATGAGATGCAAGATGCATTTGTATGAATATGATGAATGGTAACACAAGATCCATCACATAAGCATTCAAATAAACACAAGATTATGTAAGACATAGACACCAATAGCTATTTAACTAGCATCACACAACCAATTATAGAGGGCAAGCACATCAAGCATAACACAAGTTTAACAAGATGACAAGTATCTTACTTGACCATCAACAAGGGCATAAGCCACTTAGTAACACATGGAGTAAACAACCACAACTAGAATCTGTCCATTTTTGGACTACAAACAACAGCTGCATGTTTGGATCATAACTGGAGTTATACAAATCCAATTGCCATACAACAAGACATTATAGAAAGTTATGAAATTGTCTACAATTCATCTTTAATTATATTAGCATGATTCTCAAGTTAACCAAGTCAAACATGCATATTTACAGAAACTGGTTCAGTGATTCCAGAGAACAACCATTTTTAGAATCCAACTTGGAAAAGGCATAACTCACAAACCACAACTCCAAATGCCACCAAACTTTAACACAAGCTAGATTAATGAGTTATATACAACTTTGTTATAAGCATGTTTCTCAGCAAACATTATTTTCATGGTGCAATTACCAAAGTCCCAGAAACTATCCAGAAAAGCATCAATTACAAGAATAAATATTAACTTATATCGCAAACATACATTTAGCCATAACCAATGTAACCATCATAAAGTACAAGTTAAATGATCACCAAAAAGCATAGTGATCATCACTAAATAAATTCTTTTAATGCATTTCTTATTTTATTTAGATGGAAAGGTGAAATAATGAACATATACCAAAAGCGCATAATAAAATCTATAAAAATCAAAGTAGCTCTTACATACACCCAATAGTCTATTGTACAAATTTCAAACTATTTGAATAAGCATAGCAACCTCTATGGAAAATATCAAATGCTAAAGCAAGAATTCATGTGAGAGCAAGACAAACCAATAACTCACTCATAAAGCAACCAATGACCATGAAATTTTTACCAGACATCAAACATCACATGAGTAGCATGAAAAAATTTTTCACTTCATTTGGAGCCCTAGATCTGCAGTTATGAAAAATAACAAATCCAACTAGCATTAAAACCCTACTGCACAAATCTATTTTTGCAGCTAAAAATTTAAACTAAAACATGCCATATTATAGATCTACTACATAGACAATTTCACAAGGATTCCTAAAAGTCCCCATTTGCTATTTTACCATTTTTCTACAATTTACTATGAATTATGCAAGATTCAACCATTTAATCATAAAAGAAAAAGAAAAACTGCACTATATGACACTATTCATATGAGTCACGACTTTACAGTTAGGCCCCTAAGCTTTTCACAAATAAAGATACTCACGAATAGATCCCCAGGAGCACTATTTATATGAGTCACACATTTCACAACTGGACCCACAAAGGAGTTTCTAAATCGTTTTCGCCCTTCTCTCCTTCTCTATGAGTCAGAGCAGGGGACGAGCTCAGGAATGGCGACCTCCGGCTAGGGAGACAGCTGGTGGCGGCTAGGACAGGCCACGCGCAAACCTAGGGCTGTGTGCACCTGCTGGTTGGCCTGGTTTGCTGTGCAATAGCTAGAGGTAGCATGGGCGCGCTGACCGGTGGCAGAACGGGCACGAAGCACGGCAGTCTCGGCGGCGAGGCCGTTCTGGTGACAAGCAACAGAGGAGGAGGAAGGGTGTGCCGGCTGCGATGGAAGTCAGTAGTGGAGGTGGTGGTGCAGCCAGTAGGTGGAGGAGGAAGAAGGGTAGGGGTGCTCGACATGCTGTGTCGGCGGCCATGGTGGCCGCGGCCGCGAGCGACAGTCGCAGCAGTGCTAGCATGGGGAGCGGGCGAGATGGAAGCGAGTGAGTGATAGGAGGAGCGAATGGGGAAACTAAGAGTGCTTGCTACCATCCCCCATACCCTATGGAGAGAGAGCAGTGTAGGAACACACAGCAACAATGGTAGGGGCACGGCCAGCGCATGGAGGACGCGCGGTCATTTCCTCGAGCACGTGGCAGGCAGCAAATGGGGCAAGGTGGGCGTCAATTTGGGCTAGATCTAGGCCAATTTAGGCCTTGGGCCCAAAAGAAAGTTTGAAGCTCACGAACTCTTCTACATTTATCATTTAGTGACCATGATCATTAGAGTAGTAGATTAGTGGTTAATCACGTCCGAAGTTAACACTATCAACGATTGATAGCGGTTACGTAAAAACAAAATTGATGACCAAAATAGAGTCAAACTTAATCCACCTTTTTACATGCTCCTCTCCAAGATGTAAACTCCAACTTTTATATTTGGCTCAACTTGAGTTGCTTAGCAAAAACACGAGAACGCAACGTGCCAACCGTCTTGTCCTTGCCGGTCCAAGTCCATGAATCTGACGAAACTAGCAGTTTTGGGAATTGATTTTGAAGGTCCAAACAAGCTCCAAATCTAGTGAGACTTGATCTATTGTTTCCTTCACAAGATGTACTCCAACTCGTATTAAGGAATCCAATTGAGCTGCCATATGAATTTGGAAGATAAAATGTCATAAACATAGTAACTCACAGTTGTCAGTCTAGGACTTTAGAATTATTTCTAGGGCTGAAAAACAGCAGCTGATTCAAACTTTGAGCCTCTGTTTGACCTATTTCCAAGCTGATTTGGCTCTTCTTCCAAAAACAAAGTTTCTTCTAAATAACATGAAATACAACTTTTATTTAAGATCCAACATCAAAACTAGTATAAAACCTACAGTTCTACTTTGATCAATGTAGCATCACGATAAAACTGAAATTATCCTTTTTGATCCATTGGAGCATTTTCTGTGTATTTGCTCAACATGAACCTTTCATGACTTTTGTTGTAGAGTTCATCTAGAGTCATTTGGGCAAGGTTGCAAGGTTCGGTTGATGACCTATATTTCTATTCACTTAATAGTGCAATTCCAACACTTAGTAAAGCCATTCTAACAAGGATATAACTTATCATTTCATGTGACTTTCTGATTCTGAACTTCATAAAACTTTTCAGTGACCAATATAGATGGGTATTGATGTGATACACATGAAGATATTACAATAACACCACCCAGGCATATATCTTGAAAAAGGCCAATATGTAAAGCAAGGGTGCAATATCCAAGTTTAGGTTGGGGCTCATTTCCATAGGTTTGACATTGACATCTTCATCACCGCTTAATCTATCATGTTTGAGCTCAAACCCATTGCTTAACGGGTGACAAACACCTAGGGTGTTACACTAAGTCTGCTAGGATACCTACCCCACTTAAAATGATCCTTACATTTGAACAACCTAGATGACATTTGATGTCAGACCTAGGTGTTTGAGTTATTAGGGGTAACTTTAGTAGTACTATGGGCATTTTATGCTCTTCAACAAAACTTGATGATATGAAAGAATGCGATGCTCCAGAATCAAATAATATTGTTGCAAGTACTAAGTTGACTATGAACTCACCAAGTACCACTCCTACAGCGGTCTAAGCATCCTGAGCATGAATGTGGTTAACACAGGCTCGGCCATAAGACTATTGAGGTTGCCTCATCATCTGACTATTGTTGTTGTTGCTGTTGATGTTGTTGTTGTGAGGGAAACCACGATTGACTCTGGATACGGTAGGTCTTGTTCCATTAATAGTGTGAGACTGGTTGGACATTGCTGGTGGGTTATTCTTATAGGGACAATTGATGACATAGTGTCCGATCTCATGACAGTGGAAGCAAGCCTTGCTATTGTTAATGATTTGACCCATGCTGTTCTGTTGAGTTTTGCCATATGTCTAGTTCTGATAATTTGTCTTTAGCTGATATGAAGCCTGGGTCTAGTTAGATGCACTAGCTAGAGAGCAAAACTGCATTGGGGCTTGAGTCCGCTAGCTTGGTTGACTAAAGGTCTTCAGCCACTAGGACCTAGTTCCTTCTTGAACCTTGCGTTCTAGAAACTTGTCCTTGTTTTCTTTTCTTTCTTTAGTCTTGGGTACATCAGTCAGAATAGTTCTATTTATCAAGGTGTTGAAGTCCGGATAGATTTGTGGGGTCATAAGAGTCCTCATCTCACAGGTCAATCCTTCTATGAACTTTGTTTGCTTCTTAGCATCACTATTGACCAATTCTGAGGCATAGCGAGACATCTCAGTGAATTGGAAGATGTACTTACTCAGCGTTTTGTTTCCTTGCTTCAAGTTATGAAATTCATCAGCCTTTAGCTTCATGATTCCATCCGAAATATGCTACCAGCAGAATTCTCTGACAAATTCTTCCCATGTGATGGTGTTGGCATTGTCCACAGCTCCACTATAGACTTTACACCAAGAAAGGGCAATTCCTGTTAGCTAGTGAGTTGCTAACAGAATTCTATCCATTCTAATACAGTGGATTGTGTACAACTTCCTTTCAATGACCTTAAGCCAATCTGCTTCCATTGGGTTGTTAGATCCTGCAAAGGTGGGTGGTTTCAGCCTCATGAACTTAGTCATCATGTCCTGAGCTCCCACTCCACGGTTATTCCTAGGGCGGTTCATGCCTTGGGCCAAGGTTTCCAAAAGGCGAGTTTGAGTCGCCATGACTTATGGTAAGTCCATTGCTATAGGAGGGGGCAAGTTATCTTCTCCATTATGGTTCCCAATCTAACTCACTTTATCTTCACGAATACCATTGGCATTTGCATTGGCTTGACTTGGATTCTGACTTTGCCTACTAGCTACGCATCCACTTGGTTGGGAGCGAGTAGCTGGCTTAGGAGGCATATGTTGAACAAGACAAGATCAAAGGGAGAGCATTAGTTTAGGGTTAGATTTATTGAGTGATATTTTGGTTGTTACGACACTGGATTTTCGAAAGGTGCAAGCTTTAAGACTTGCTATCCTGTAAGGGAACAAACACACAAGGCACACAAGCTAAGCACAACTAACTGGCACAAATTGTTTTGAGAATAGGGAAGGATTACAACAATAGGGGAAAGTGCAAAATACGCAACTACATTATGAGTACATCTCCTTTGGTGCACAACTAATCTTTCACTTCGATGGAATGGATAGCTTCATTCCCTAGTGCTGAGAGAAGATCATTCTTCTAGCACTTGTGGTTCTTCCACTAGACTGAGGGGATGGTCTGCATCATCCTGTGGTGGTGGCTGGGTGAGGGGAGGAGAGGCTCTAACTCTAAGGCTTCATGAGAGGCTTCTGTGGGTGGGGAAGCTGATGGTCCTGCATCATCCATCATTCTTCCTAGGTGCATGATTGGGATCCCTTCTAAAATTATGGGGTCCCGGTCTTCCAAGGCTAGCATCCTTCTCTTACTCCTGGTGAAGAGGTAGGCATCTTTTAGCTACTGGGCATGGCGGTCTTCAGCTTCGTTCAAGGCTTCCACAATGGCAGTCTCATGACTCTTGGCTGCAGCTGCTTGGGCCTCAGCTTCTGCAAGTTGGATGTGGAGCTTCATAGCCATGATCTCAGCTTCTTCCACTCGGTGGATGCACTTCCTCAACTCTGAGGCCTGCTTATCATATTGCTCATCTAGGGCAAGCATGTATGTGGTCATGAATACCACAGTTGGGTCATCCTCTTGCAGGTTATGTCCTTGCAAGGCCTCCATGCGGGTCTTGCAAACTGGTCGTTTCTTTAACAAGGGTGGAAAGAACCTCATGGGTGTACGAGCAATGGGCTTCTCATAGATCTAGCATGGGTACCCCAAGGCTATACGAGCAATAGCTTGATATGTGTCAGCAAACCAAAGTCCAGTCGTAGTCATATTCCATGCTTCAGCTACGTTAGGGTAGTCCTCACTTTTCCCAACATAAATGGTAACTTCACACCACTCATTGCCATGCTCTTCGTATTCTTTGCCTTCATATTCTGGGTGGTCCCTGATTCTAAGTCTTTGCATGGTAGCATACAGAAGCTTGGGAAAGCCTTCCATATTAAGACAGTAGCTACTAGTCCAAACTCCTTCTGCCATCTGAGAGAAAATAGATAAGAGTAAATATTTTGGGAATAGAGGGGGAGAGTAAGATCATTTATAAAATACTTTTGTAAAATACTGGTACAGAAAGCCTATGGCTGCATCCTATAGCCAACTACAGCTCTGATACCACCTGAAAGTGCCCTTGGTTATCTAGGAACTCAAATGTGATACAAATACAAGTTCTAGGAGGCTAGGTAACACATTTATTACATCAGATAAGTCTTAGTGTAGTATTATCGACAAGCGTAGACAATGAAGGCATGCCACGATTAAAAGTGACCATAACATAACACAGGTCCAATAGACCTAGAAAAAGGAATCGCTAATACCCATCTGACAAATCCCAATGCCCTAGGCTAGCTAGGTTCAGACATGACCTTACTCGAACGCAACTTTAGGATTGAAATCCAGATCTTCCTTTGTTCAACAAAGCAAGGGTGAGTACAAAGTACTCAACAAGTCCAACCTTACCCTACAAAAGGGGATAACAGTACATGCATATGGATATATCAAGAATAAGGCTTGGTTTTATTTGCATAAAGCTATCTTTCGACACATGTAGGGTTTCATTTCATAAATACCTTTGCAAAAGACATATATTTTCCATATATAAGAGTAATTCTGAAAAAGGGGGTTTGTCACAATTTTAAGTGTTGCTGAACACTTTATTCCCACAACACATGGCTGATAACCATTTATTTCCAAAATCACATACACTCTCATGTTTCCACTCATCCCAACCCATCTAGTTGTTGAAACCAAATCATAACCCATCCAAGACCATGGACACGGCTATCCAGATAAATTTTACACTCTACATAGGTTGTAACTTAATGCTATCATGCAATCACAAATCCATCAAAGCCATTACCCTCCATAGCTAAATAGTAGCACTCACCACGGGCACACTAAGGCAACAATATCATAATACAACAATTTACAGAGCTCATTACATTTCATAGAATTCCTTAGTTTCTACATCCATCTCTTAGTGTCCCATTGCACACCTACCTCTAGGAGATTGCCATGCCAACTAGGGGGATTTAGACTAAGCCTTGCTAGATACAAGGTCAAGTGGTTGTATGATAAAATGAGTTATGTGAGATGAATCATCAGCTTAGTCCTTAATCAAGACAAGGTGGATATCTTTGTTGGAGGTCCTTAACTCACATTTCTAACCACCAATTATCACATGAAATGAACCAATATGGTCACCAAAGTTAGAATTAGGGTTTATAACTAACGATTTCCACAAGTTTTGGTGATAGTTCATTTGCAGGAGGGCATTTATGGAAATACACATAAAAGGGCTCAAAATGCGCAAGAAACAAAGCATAACACCATATTACGCTAAGCAAATAAGCCCAAGGGGGAGGAGGCCCACAACCTGACAAATCAGGGCCTACACATGAGGAAGACAAGCCCATGACCAATGCAAATCCACCTTATCTTCAGGAGACACCACTGTGGACCATGTTATAATGATCACAAGAGGTGACCCACCAAAGATGGGGCCCAAAGGCCCCTATGGGGGTGCGGTCGCACCGCCATTGGGCCTGTTCAGGCCTAAACTTCCTGGGCCACCTCTTACCACCTTCCCATGGTCGGTTTGGGTGGTTAAGGCAGCAAATTCAATGGAGATGGTTTGGTTCCTTCCATACAGGGAGATCTAGAGAATATTCCAAGGAATACACCCCTCCTCTCCACCTATAAAAGGAGACCCCCTCCTCCTCATTTGAGAACAACACTGGAGGGATCAAGAGCTACACTACTAGAGTAAGAGCATCATTCCAAGGGCTTATGCCCTAGTAGCTAGCTAGAGTTGAGAAAGCGAGATGTGAGGGAGAGTTTGGGGAAGCATCGGGCTTGTCGGTGACTCCCCAAAGCTTGTACCTAGAAGAACATGTGCTTGGTACCCTAATGGGATCTTAGCTAAGTAAGTGTTCATGGTTCTTATGGTCTTTTATGTATTTTGATTAGTTGAGCTTTACCTAAATTTGTTTGTGGGTTCATTGTTCGCTCTCGTAGTGGGTGCTCTAGTTAGAGGGTCCCTGATAAAGATGGACCACCCTGCGTAACGCTAGAGTAGTAGTCGATAGCGTAGATGTGGTGTCTAGGCTAGAGGCAACTCTCGTTTGCCTCGTACCCTCTGGTTGAAGGGGTAGGCAGCAGATGGTGACAGCCATGTCCATCCCTTGTCTCCCACGTCTGGGTACGACGTAGAGCCGTAGACCGACATCGACTGGCAGACCAGTTGCAACCCGGTGCCCGGAGTAAGCAAGTAGAAGTAGAGTTTATCTATCCAAAAGATCCAAGAGCTATAGGAATCCATCTCTACCCTTTCTAACTCTACCCTTGTGTTGTCCTTGGATGAATTAGCTAGAAGTACCTCCGTTCCCTGTGGAAATACGATACCTTGAATACCACCGGGTGAAAGCTACAACGGTAATTCTGTGCACTTGCGAAATCTTTCTACATATGTTAAGAAATACCTCCAAGCTTTTTGGTGCCATTGCCAAGGAATGGTTGCTATTTTCTTCGAACATAGTTCATCATCATATTTGTATCCTTTATTTTTATAAAAACAAAATAGTCTTCTTTTATTTTTTGTCATGAAGCCAACATGTTTTGCAAACCCTTCTGCTTCAAAGGGGGAGTTTCTTGAGCCATCACCTATTTCAAAACAAAACCATTCATCTGGCTATGAACTCCACCCTGGCTTAATAGCCATGGTCCGGGCACGACCCTTCTTAGGGCATGAAAATGAAAACCCATGCCATCACCTGCAAGACTTCGAGGAAATGTGTTCGTGCCTGAGTATCTCGTGCATGACACAAGAAACTCTAAGGTGGGCATTATTTCCCTTTTCCCTTATAGAGAAGGCAAAAAATGGTACACATTTGATGTAGGAAGTATGAATGGGGACTGGGATGAACTTAAAGACAAGTTTTGTCTTGCATTTTTCCTCTGTCCCATATCAGCTCTCTACCAAGGGCAATCCTCAATTTTGAGCAATGTGAGAAGGAGCCTGTAGGTGCAGCCAGGGCTAGGTTCTCAATGTTACTACATGCCAGCCTAGACTTGTCATTACCCAATGGCGTGATTTTGTGCCTGTTTTGTATGGGTCTTGACATAGATGCTGACCTATGCCTAGACATGACTGCCGGAGGTCGGTTTACACACAAAACTATGACAGAATGAGTAGAATTCCTTGAGCATTGCATTGCCATACACACTTCTTCCATCATAAGAACCAAACCCCTCTAGGCAAAAGTCATGTCGAGTGTGGAGGAGTCCTCGGTAGTCAAATCCAAACTCGCACCATCCCTAGGTTCGACTTATGAGCCTCTCTTGATGGTAATTAACTCCTATTATAAACCATCAATAAAACATGAAAAATGGTATACATGTAATCACCACCATAGAATAGGGACTCAACTAACAGAATTCCACGAGTTTTGGTGAATTATGATTTTTCAGGGATTAAACAGGAAAGATAGGAATTCGAGAGTAGAGTTGGGCCTAAGGAACTAGATCAAATCACGTCAAACGGATTGGACCCCGACACTAGAAGACTCCATAAGACATGAGAAGGCACGAGACCAAGATAGAGACCGATAGGACTCTAGAGGAGGCTACCCAGCCATTCCTCAGGCCAGTTGACCTGGCCTAGAGGCCAACCGCCTTCTCCTTCACGCAATGCGTTACAACACATCTTTACATCACATCTTAACTGTCATTTTAAGTTGGTTTGATCTGAGAGCCACGGTTCATCCCACCGGACTATATAACCAGACCCTAGACCCCCTGAGGGAGAGCATACTGAAACCCTAATTCATTATCTTCAGATAGGATCAGAGAGAGATGTACCTTGAAACGAAAACCTCTCTAGAGCCAGCTTTCAAGAAGAAGACTAGTTCTCCTCTAGTTTAGGTTTAGAATCTAGTCTTGAATTAGAATTAGAATTAGAAGAGAGAGAGGGAAGAGATTTGGAGAGAGTACTGGCCTATCGGTGCTGCTTCTACACCTTGAACCTATGGATTTAAGTTTTTCAAGGGCTTGCGTCTAAGATTTCTTCGGTGATCAACTTCTATTTGTCAGTAAGTCTTAACGTTATTATTATTCTTCTAGTCTGTGACTCTTTTTGAGTACTTTATTCTTGGTAGCTCTAGGGGTAGAGTAGCCATCGTAGTGTAAGCATGGTGCTTAGACTTAATTGCTCGTATGATGTACCCTATATTCTTGATTGGTGGTAGCTCACAGGGGTGACTTTTATAGCCTTGTTGAATCTTCTATAATCCATCTCCCGTTTATAGGCCAAGCAAGATTAGTTACTTAGGAGACTACACTCTGATTGTGCTCTTCTATAGTAATCCCTAGCTGAATCGTAATTAACATAACTTACTAGAATAATAGAACTAGACAACCTTAGTGATCGCCTTTATCTTCTATTTTCTCTGTTCTTGTCTGCTACTCAAGGATTAAGCCTAAGACTTTAGTACATCATTCCATTCCGTTGGGTTCGATATTAAAATTGGGTCATTCCAGTGAAGTGCTATAGTGGTAGATTATCTGTGCGCTTGCAGATAACTAGAATGTGCATTAATTATACCAACAAGCATTTCTAACGCCGTCGCCGGGAAACAGTTGAATTCATCTTTAGTCTAGCTCAATCTTGTATTGTACTTTTATCTTTTATTTCTATTCATTCTCTCTTACCTCATGGATTTTGTAGAGTCTCTTCTAGATACTATAGATTCCACCCCTATCTATCTATACCATTACCCTACGGCAGTAGACTCCCAGCCATTAGAATCTACTAAGCCTATCCTTTAAGATGCCTATGAGCTACGCCCATGTTTGATAGAGATGGTCCAAAAACAATCCTTTTCAGGCAATGAAGATGAGAATCCTCACACTCACTTAAATGAGTTCGAACAGACCTATGCATGCCTACACATTAAAGGCATGTCTAATGAAACTTTAAAATGGAAGGCTTTTCCTTTCTCTTTGGAGGGGAAAGCTAAAATATGGTATAAACAAACCGCCCCAAGTATGGAAGGGAATTGGGAAGCCCTTTGCTCTAGATTTTGTCTAGACTTCTTTCCTATTTCCAAGATCATTTGTCTTCATTTAGAGATTTTATTTTTTACACAAGAAGAAGATGGGTCTCTAATTGCTGCTTGGGAACATTTTGACAATCTTGTCCATTCGGGTTCAGCCCTATCCATACCAAACCATATTCTTCTTCAACATTTTTATATAGGTCTAGATCGAAAAACTTCTAAATATCTTAATTTAGCTTCATAAGGATCATTCCTACATATTTCTGCTGCAAAGGGAGAGTGCTTCTCCTTAATATTTCACAAGCCACTCCCACATATGAAGCTATACCATAGTTTTTAGAAGAGGAAGAATTCTAGATAGCTGAACATGAAATCATACAGATCCATCACAACCTTTAGCTGTCTTAATTCCTGATGAGGAGGAAACTCTAGTTTTAGACTTCATCTTTGAATTCGATGATGAGTATTTTACTGAATTTGGTAATACCTCAAATTATCACACTGTATGGAAGCCTCAAAGTTCAAAGTCATCAACTCCTAATTTTTTTTAGATTTTACTAATAGAGCTTTCCTTAAAAAGACTACAAAAAGGCTAGTGTCTATGATAAGCCACGAATGGTTAGAAGAATCAGAACTTTCCACTGATATAATTCGTTTACTTACCTTCTACTTATATTCGTTGCCAAATTCATAGAGAACCTCTTTTAGCTCTTTATAATCCAGTTGTGGGTATTAATATCATGTCTGCATCTTTCGCTCATGATTTATTAGAATACATGCAATTAACCCCAACAACAAAACTTCTAAAAAGCCCCTCAGGACACATTCTTCCTAGTTTAGGAATATTGTATGTCCTACCTATCCAGGTGAAAGAAACTCTAGTGCATTTGAGCTTTTATATCTTGGACATCATTGAGTTCGACCTGTTGATAGGCCAACCAATTGAAAGGCTTATTCAAGAAGGACAAACAGGGAAATTAAACATTTATCTTGGGGAAAATCTTAAATTGCCTATATCCATCTCTCATTCTCTAAATACTGAGAGTGAACCCTGTCCCGAGCCAGATCCAATGGAAGAAGTTAATGTAGCATCTCTTGAAGCTTTAATTGAACAAAATTTTAAAGAAGATGCTCAGTTCTTCATAGAGGAAGAAGAAGATCATTTTGTTCTTCCCAAGCCTCTAGATCCATTTGAGGAAATTTCCAAACCTCCCAATGAGTTAAAACCCCTGTCTTCTGGTCTTTGTTATGCTTTTCTCAATAATGATCCAGAAACTCCTAGGATCATAAGTGATAAACTTTCTCAAGAAGAAACTTTTCGCCTAATAACTATCTTATAGAAGCATAGATTAGCCTTTGGCTACTCACTCCAAGATCTCAAGGGCATTAACCCTACTCTTTGCACTCATCGCATCCCTACAGATCCTGATTCCATACCCTCTAGGGAGCCCCAACGTAAGCTTAACAATGCAATGAGAGAGGTAGTAAGGAAGAGTTTTTGAAACTATTGCACATCAGGATTATTGTCAACAATGACAAGAATGAATTAATTCCACAAAGAACCATCACTGGATGGTGGATGTGTATTGATTACAGGAAACTTAATAAGGCAACAAAGAAAGATAATTTTCCACTACCTTTCATTGATGAAATGTTAGAGCGCTTAGCAAATCACTCTTTCTTCTATTTTCTTGATGGGTATTCTGGATATCACCAGATTCCAATCCATCCTGATGATCAGAGCAAAACCACTTTTACATGTCCTTATGGAACTTATGCTTATCGTAGAATGTCTTTTGGATTATGTAACGCACCAGCTTCTTTTCAAAGATGCATGATGTCTATATTTTCTGATATGATTAAAGAAATCATGGAAGTTTTTCTGGATGACTTTTCTGTTTATAGAAAAACTTTTGATGATTATTTTGAAAATTTATACAAGGTTTTGCAAAGATGTGAAGAAAAGCACTTAGTCCTTAATTGGGAAAAATGTCATTTCATGGTTAGGGAAGGCATAGTGCTAGAACACTTGGTGTCTGAATGTGGAATTGAGGTAGATAGAGCTAAAATTGAAGTGATTGAATGATTACCTCCACCCATAAATATAAAAGGGATAAGAAGTTTTCTTGGCCATGTTGGTTTTTATCATCGGTTTATAAAAGATTTCTCACATATTGCTAGACCAGTTACTAATCTTTTGGCTAAGGATGTTCCCTATAAATTTGATGAAGCATGCTTAAAAGCTTTTGAAACTTTGAAGAAAGCACTCACTTCTACACCGATCATTCAACCCCCTGATTGGTCATTGCCTTTTGAAATCATGTGTGATGCAAGTGATTTTGTTGTAGGAGCAGTGCTAGGATAATGTAAGGATAAAAAGCATCATGCAATTGCTTATGCTAGCCAAACTTTGATAGTACCACAACTTAATTATGTAACAACTGAAAAAGAACTCCTTACTGTTGTTTCACTATTGATAAATTTAGATCTTAGTTAGTAGGAGCTAAGGTGATTGTTTACACTAATCATGCTGCACTTAAATACCTGCTAACTAAGAAAGATGCTAAACCCCGTTTGATAAGATGGATTTTGTTACTCCAAGAATTTGATTTAGAAATAAAAGATAAAAAGGGAGTGGAAAATTCTGTTGCCGATCACTTGTCAAGAATGCAATTTGAACATCCAAAGGAACTACCCATCAACGATTCACTCAGGGATGATATGCTTTTCCAAATCTCTAGATCTGGCCCTTGGTATGCAGATATTATCAATTTTATAGTTGCAGGATATGTACCACTAGGAGGAGATAAAAGAAAGCTCATCTATGAGAGTCGTCTCCACATATGGGACGATCCATACCTCTTCAGAGTGTGCTCAAATGGGTTTCTTAGAAGATGTGTACCAGCTGAAGAAGGAATCAAAATCATTGAACGTTGTCACTCATCACCCTATGGAGGACACTATGGGGCATTCCGAACACATGCAAAGATTTGGCAGAGTGGATTCTTTTGGCCAACCATGTATGAAGAGATGAAGGACTTTGTCTGAAGATGCAGATCATGTTAGAAGCATGGGAACATCAATTCAAGAGATGCCATGCCACTCACTAACAACCTCCAGATCAAGCTGTTTGATTGTTGGGGTATTGATTGCATGGGACCATTCCCAAAATCAAAGAACAGTGAATACATCTTAGTGGCAGTCGACTATGTTTCCAAATGGGTCAGAGCTATGCCATGCAGAGCTATTGATTCTAGAAACTCTAAGCAGATGTTTGAAGAAGTGATATTTCCAAGGTTTGGAGTCCCAAGAATTGTGATTAGTGATGGAGGCACTCACTTTATTGATAAGAACTTTCACAAGTACTTGACAAAACATGGGTTCTGTCACAATGTCGCTACTCCATACCACCCTTAGACAAGTGGCCAAGCAGAAACATCAAACAAGCAAATCAAGAATATTCTGCAGAAGACTATTGATGAGATGGGAACAAAGTGGAAGGACAAGCTACCCGATGCACTGTGGGCTTATCGAATGGCTTACAAGACACCGCTTGGAATGTCCCCATATCAACTCATTTATGGGAAACTTGTCATTTGCTGGTAGAGTTAGAATTCAAAGCTCATTGGGCAATCAAAAAATGGAACATGGACTAGAAGCAGCAGGAATAAAAAGAAAGATGCAACTCTCAGAGCTTGATGAATGGCATGAGAAAGCCTATCATAACACCAAGATATACAAGGAAAGGACTAAAAGGTGGCATGACAAGAGAATCAAGATGAGTTTCACTCTGGGAGGTAAGGTATTACCTTTTAATTCTAGGGTAAAGCTATCAGTCATGGAAAACTATGAAGCAAATGGGAAGGACCATTCACAGTGATTAACACTTCATCACATGGAGTGGTAACACTTCAAAATGATGAAGGTATGTTATTCAAGGTAAATAGTCAATGACTTAAGATTTTTCTAGAACCTGATAAGAGTCCTGAGGAGTTGGACATAATCCAATTCCTCCTTTTCCCAAGATTTGAGTCCTCTGTTGCCACCAATGAGTTTCGTCACCTAAAAATTGTTTTTTTGAAATTAGAAATGAGTTAGAAGACAACATGAAAAAGGAGACCGTGAACCACCACAAAGTGGGGCTAGCCTGCCCCATTCCTAGGCTGGCTAGCCTGTGGGAGTCTCTTCTCACCTTGCATTGCCTCCCTTGTCCCTTCTGGAGTCCTTCTCATCCAAATTCCACAGTCTTTCAGCTGAACCGATTTCTCCCGTAACAAACTCATCATAGAGAGATTTGAACCCTCCTGCAAGTTGGTCTAGAGTATAAAACTAGACCCCCTGCCTACCTCCAAACCATAACTTCCTGTCTTTCAAACCTTCAATAGTAGCCAAGCTCTCCTCTTTTGAATTTCCAATGGCCGGTGATCGTGAGATCAACATCAACGAGCCTCCTCCTTCCAACAAGATCGATGCCGATGAGCTTCATCCTTCCGACAACTCCATGGCCCTCACCATCATCCAACCGAAGGAGCTTGCCATTGTTCCATCGAAGGAGCTCGTCATGACACCGCCAAAGGAGATCGTGCCTATGCCTAAACCATAAGCCTTCTACGCCCGCACCATTCCTTGTCTCACCCTCATGCCGCTACCGCCACATTTCACCGTTGAAGGAAAATCAGGTGAGCCAAAGGTTCTAACATTCTTCATACCTAAGGAGCTCAACCTTTTACCACCCAGACCCAATGAGATGCTGACCGGACTAAAGACCAACAAGTTTGGTGATGTCACCTACATGAAGTATAAGAAGACTACTCCGCGTGTCACTCTTGATGGAGTTCGAGCTATGACAGAGCAGATCAAAGTAGTTCCTCCTAAGAAGAGACCTTCATCCTCCTCTGAGTCAAGTGAGCCCAAGCATCAAAAGGCCACCTTAGCTACTCTGGAGAAGAAGATGGAAGAGCTCAAGTAGAAAATCACAAGGATTCAACAAGACTTAGCTTTTCTAGCTAGGGCTATTGATAGGTTGACTATGAGGATGGATAAAGCAACCATTAAGCATCAGGGATTGAAGTCCCATGTTAACATTATCTTGCGTACTATAGCCCATAGACTTGAGAATTGAGGGAGAGTGATGGTCAATTGATAAGGCACACATGTTTTGTTTGTGAGTCTAAGTTAGAATCTATTCATTATTCGGTTAGTTTGTTTGGAATTTATAATAAAGTACCTTAAATGATATCAATAAAGTTTGTTAGAGACAAATCATTCTCTCTATTATTATTTTTGGATATATGTTTTATCTCCACATGTTGTGCTTAAAGATAAATAGGAAATAAGTGTGGAGGAAACCCACTAAAGAAATCTAATCGTGAAATTATGAAAAAACAGAAGCAATCAATGCCAAGACCACGCAAGACAAAGTGGGCCACGATGGGCCACAAGACCAGGCCACCCAGCCTCATGGCCAGGCCCCCCGGCCTCACACCCCATCTTTTTGCTCCATCTTTCGTCCACAATCTAGTACATATCTCATACTTTTTATTTTCATATATTTTGCTCTCTACTTCGAATTAAAATTGAAGATACATTGAATAAGCTAACCCTACACAAGTCTCGCTTAAAGTAAGATTGCTTTGCCATGACTTAAAGATAGATTCGCACACACTTTTCCTAGAAATCTTGTTACTGTTGGAAACTTTTTAGTAGGGACCCCATATCACTTAAGTTGTTGTGGAATGTGAGATAGAAGAATAATGAAAACCTAATTCTGGATGATTTGTTATTTGGAGAATTTCTTTTCAAAAATTCTAAATGGATATCTATACTTATCCTTTGTGGTAAAGATACATTGCCTACCAAAGCCATACATATGAAAACTAGCACATAGGCTATTTACTTTGTATTGAGTTTTGTCAAACTGTGAATGACCCTTGTTGAGAGTATTATCATGCTCCCAAGATCAAGATCACGTACACCTAGATATATCTACTGCACTTACACTAAGAGTACGCAAAAACATGTCTTTCACCCAAAAATCTATCTCCTACACTAGGAGAAGACCAAAAAGATTGTTAGGACTTCAAATAAATGCTTTAAGATGGGGATTAATCTCTTAAAATTTATTGTATGACATGCAGAGACATGATGCTATGTAAAAAAAGAAGAGAAAGAAAAAGAAAAATGCAAAATCAAAATGATAGCTCATGATCTCTGTGCCTGAAGAAAGCTTTTCATTATCTCAAAAGAGAGATACTTGTTTCAAGGAGCAAAGTAGAATTAGGTTAGCCACTAAATATTTTCACACACATGCATATCTTGATCTAAGGGTATGACATTCCCCTCCTCAGATCCGGGCTTTGACTAAACAATATATGCATGGTAAGTATGCCATATCCTTGAAATACCTTCAACTCCATATAAGCTTTCATAGAAGTAGGATGTTTTTAGGGAATCAATCATATATGCCTTAGAGAGGATAAACAAATACCATATACAATGAGTGATTTGAGTGCACCATAAAAGGAGAAGGTAAGCTATGTTTTTTTTGAAATATACAAAAACACTCCAAGTGACAGGATTGAAGGATGAAAGGAGCTCTATTTCATGTTGCTCCATTTTTCAACTACCCAAAGTTTTATGGTAGACACATTGAATCCTGTAGTACAGGTATGACTAGGAATGGTTTAGTGCTGATGTCTTGTCTTACAGTTATGTCTAAAGTAATCCAACCTTTTGTCGAGGACGACCAAAAACCTAAGTGCGGGGGAGTTTATTGACGATAATTAACTACTATTATAAACCATCAATAAAACATGAAAAGGGGTATAAATGTAATCACCACTATAGAATACGGACTCAACTAATAGAAGTTCATGAGTTTTGGTGAATTATGATATTTCAAGGATTAAATAGGAAAATAGGAATTCTGGAGAAGAGTTGGGCCTAAGGAACTAGACCAAATCGCATCAAACGGATTGGACCCCGACACTAGAAGACTCTATAAGACATGAGAAGGCACGGGACCAAGACGGGGACCGAGAGGACTCCAGAGGAGGTCGCCCGGCCCCTCCTCAGGCGGGGCGGCCTGGCCTAGAACCCAACCGCCTTCTCCTTCATGCAATGCGTTACAACACATCTCTATGTCGCATCTTGACCATAATTTCAAGTCTGTTTGATCCGAGGGCCATGGCTCATCCCAGCAAACTATATAACCAGACCCTAGACCCCCTGAGGCAGAGCATCCTAAAACCCTAATTCATTATCTTCAGATAGGATCAGAGAGAGGTGTCCCTCGAAAGAAAAACCTTTGTAGAGCCAGCTTTCAAGAAGAAGACTAGTTCTCCTCTAGTTTAGGTTTAGAATCTAGTCTTGAATTAGAATTAGAAGAGAGAGAGAGAGGGAAGAGATTTGGAGGGAGTATCGGCCTATCGGTGCTGCTTCTACGCCTTGTACCTACGGATTCATGTTCTTCAAGGCCTTGCATCTGAGATTTCTTCGGTGATCAACTTCTATTTGCCAGTAAGTCTTAATGTTATTATTATTCTTCTAGTCTATGACTCTGTTTGAGGACTTTATTCCTGGTAGCTCTAGAGGTAGAGTAGCCGTCATAGTGTAAGTGTGGTGCTTAGACTTGATTGCTCGTATGATGTACCCTATATTCTAGATTGGTGGTAGCTCGTAGGGGTGACTTTTATAGCCTTGTTGAATCTTTTATAGTCCATCACCCGTTTATAGGCTGAGCAGGATTAGTTACTTAGGAGACTACATTCTGATTGTGCTCTTCTATAGTAATCCCTAGCTGAATCGTAATTAACATAACTTACTGCAATAATAGAACTAGACAACCTTAGTGATCACCTTTATCTTCTATTTTCTTCGTCCTTGTCTGCTACTCAGGGATTAAGCCTAAGACTTTGAAAGTCCTATGTTTGGTGTTGGTAATTAGTGACAATACCTAAGTACTAATCCTATGCCTAAGTTGTATGTAGCATATGAGGATTAGTACACTCCAAGGTTGGTGGCAAGATGGACATGGTGATCATGATGGCCACACTTGGATTTGGACGCAACCCTACGTGATCAAGGCAAAGGTATATGCTTAAGGGTTGTGTTTTAGTAACCAAGACACCTAGTGGGTGTGGTTACATTATAGGATAGATAGCCGTACTATAAAGAGGGGAATGACGCGGCTATTGAACTCCTAAGTGCCTCTAGATGTGCATTTCATGATCATATGCATTTGGATAGAACTAATATCGCCTCGAAAAATAATTGTGAAAATGCTAACACACTCACACATGACGAGATCACTTGGTGATGTTAGCACGTTTGCGACGGCGGTGGAGTTTGAGCGGTAGAGAGGGTTTGGGTTCCTCTCTCCCTCCCGCCGAGCGTGCGAGCGTGGGATTCAGGCAATTTTGGGGAAATGAAATGCCTATTTTCCACTATGCCGGAAGTCGGAAAAAGAAACGGAGGCAAACGGGGGTCACAGTGGTGACCGGACGCTGGACCGGACGCGGTCACTGTTTGACCGGACGCGTCCGGTCAGTGTCCAGTATCTGCGCGTTTTTCAGTTGCTTGATCGGACGCGAGGCGCGTCCGGTCATAGGCGACCAGACACGTCCGATCGTCCAGGGGGCTTACTAGACTCCAACCGGACGCGGGCACTGTGGCGTCCGGTCAGTTCTTCAGCGCGTCCGGTCGCTGGTTCGTTGTGCGCGGCTCAGGGTTGACCAGCGCGTCCGGTCAGTTACGGGACCGGTGCGTCCGGTCGTGACCGGCGCGTCCGGTCGTTGCGACCGGCGTGTCCGGTCGGTGCTTCGCGAAACTAGCCGTTGCGCGACCGGCGCGTCCGGTCAGTTGGACCAGCGCGTCCGGTCAACGCGACTTCGGCTGTTTCAAGTTTCTAACGGCTATATTCGAAGGGGTACGTCTATAAATACTCGTTGGCCGGCTCAAGGCTCTCGCTCTTGAACATTTGACATACTTGTGAGCACTTTGAGCTAAGCAACTCCCCTCCCACTCATCTCTCTTGCTTCTTTGCATATTCGAAGTGAGATTGAGTGATCCAAGTGCTTTTGCATTGTGAGATTGCATCTAGTTGGCACTTGGTGGTTGATTTGCTGTGGGATTCTTGTTTCTCTTGGTGGTTGCCGCCACCTAGACGCCTTGGAGCAGCTTGGAGGCGTTGGCAAGAGTTGGTGTTTGTTCTTGGCCACCTCCGGTGATTGTGAGGGGTTTGTGCCTACCTCGGCGAAGCGCCAAAGGCAACATTAGTATATTGCTCGTGTCATTGCAACCTTTTGCCATTTGGTAGGTTCTTGTGGCGCCTTTTGAGAGGCTCGGTGTGTGACCGATTAGCCACCGAACCACGTGGTGAAGAGGGACACAACAGGGACTAGCGTGCCGGCAAGCACGTGAACCTCGGGATAAATCTTCGTGTCATCACTTTCATATTGTGATTGATTGATCCCGGTGTTCGGTTATCTTGGTATTCATTGTTGATCATATTGGTTGGCTCAATACTTCGCCCCTCGGTGATACCCTCCTAACTCAACTCCACATTACTTTCTTAGTTATCTTTGCTAGCTAGTTAGCTTTGCTAGAGTAGCTTCTTTGTGTAGCTTGCTAGTTGTAGTTTCCTTCTCGGTTTGACTTGTGCGGTTGAGTGCAATTACTAGAATTGTGAATTGGTTAGGTGGCTTGCAAACACCCATAGGCTAAGCAGAACTCGCATCTCGCTATTTGTTTTATTGATAAACTTGTTTAGCTTGTCTTTGTAGAAAATTTTAATAGGCTATTCACCCCCCCCTCTAGCCATCAAGACTTTTCAAGTGGTATCGGAGCAGTGGTCACCGTTTGTAAGGCTTAACAACCTCGGTGTAAGATGGCTCAACTTATGTTCAATCATGTTAATGGCAAGCCTCCATTCTTTGATGGCGTCTCTTCCTTTGATCATTGGAAAAGGAAGATGAAGCAATATCTAGGCAATATACATGAGAAGGTTTGGGATGTGACCAAAGAAGGATACGTCATTCTTGATGAGGAAAACCTCACTCCCAATGACCGCATCAACAAACAATGCAATACGGCGGCACTTGACACAATCTATCATGCCATTGATGATAAAGTATTTGAGCAAATCAAAGATCTTGAAAAGGCAAATGAGCTTTGGATAAGGCTTGAAGAAACATATGAAGGCACTTCAACGGTAAAAAGTGCCAAACTATATATGCTCAAGGACAAGTTCTCCACATTCAAGATGAAGGATGATGAATCCATCCTAGAGATGTTCTATAGGCTCCAAGTCATTGTCAATGATCTCAAGGGGCTTGGGGAGAAGGTTGAGGACAAGGACTTCTCACACAAGTTCTTGATGTGCTTACCCAAGAAGTTTGCCACCTTGAGAAGAATGATCTTTAGAGAGGGATTGGACAAGGTCAAACTAACCAATGTGCTTGGAGATATAATGACCGATGCCCAATACAATGATGATGAAGATGAGGTAGAAGAGAAGAAGGAAACCAAGGTCAAGCAAGAGAAGCCCATTGCATTCAAGGCTTCATCCTCTAAGGGCAAGAGCAAGGTAGAAAGTGATGATGATGATCCATTTGATGATGAGACCATGGCCCTTCTTGTGCACAAGATGGGAAGGTTCATGAAGAAGAAAGGATATGAGGCAAGGAAGAGGAGAGACACTATAAAGGCAAAGACCCTTTGCTACAATTGCAATAGCCCCGATCACATAGTGGCGGATTGCCCCTATGAAGATAAGAGATTTCATAATGGGGACTTGAAGCTCAAGAAGAACAAGAAGGATAAGAAAGAGAATGAGAAGAAAGCAAAGAAGAGCTTCACTTTCAACAAGAAGAAGAAGGGTGGTGGTTATGTAGTCACTTGGGATAGTGACAACTCCGATAGTGATGATGATGAAAGCTCTAGTGATGATGAGAGGATCACTCGGCGAGCCATTGCAAACATCGCCCTCTCCAACAAGCCATCCATCTTCGACACTTCATCAACATGCCTTATGGCCAAGCCTACCAAGGTAAAATATAATGATAGTGATGATGATTCTTGTGCTAGTGATGATTGTAGGAGTGATGATGAGGAGGATGAGTACTACTCCAAGGATGATCTATTAGGCATAATAGATCAAATGAGTAAGGGCTACAAGAGGACAACCAAGAAATACAAAATCTTGGAACAAGAGCTCATTGCCAAGAGCAATGAAAATGATGCCTTGATGGAGGAGCTTGTTGCTCTCAAAAAGAGTAAGGAGTGCAAAGGAATTGAACAAGAGCTCAAAGCTCTTAGGAAATCCTTTGATGAGCTAGAGGCTTCTCGTGAGTGTCTAAAGGAAGACCACGAGGATCTTGAAATTGCTCACACTAGGCTTAAGGAAGCCCACTCCACTCTACTTGAGCTCATCAAGGAAAAGGACCTTAAGTTGGAGAAGTTCATGAAGGAAGCTAAGGAGGAGCAAGTGATTGTCACTTGTGATATTGGACTAACATGTGATATTATTGATGATTCTTTATTTGTTAGTCCTACTAATGCTTCATGTAGCTCATCATCATCCACCACAACCAACTCTACCTCTACTACTAGTGATTCATCACTTGTGGTTGAGACTCTCAAGAGAGAGGTGGATGATCTCACCCGCGCATTAGGCAATGCCTATGGTGGGGATGCCCGCTTGCTAAAATGCTTGGGTAGCCAAAGGTTCTCTCTTAACAAAGAGGGATTAGGCTATACTCCCAAGAAGGGCAAGGCGGCCTTTGCTACTCCAAAGCCTCGCTTTGTGAAGGGCAATGGTCGTTATTGCAATAGATGCAAGCAAGTTGGGCATCTAGAGATTAATTGCAATAAAATGAACAAGAACAAGAAAAATGCTAATGTACCTTACATTCCTTTTGATTCTTGTTATGTGCTTACCAAGGGTGAGAAAGGTGTGCATGCTAGGTTTGTTGGTACACCAATTGTGGGCCAAAAGAAGAAGGCCATTTGGGTACCAAAGAGCTTAGTGACTAATCTCCAAGGACCCAAACAAGTATGGGTACCTAAGAAACATTAATTTGTTTTGTAGGTTAATTACAAGGCCGGAGGAAGGCATTGGGTGCTTGATAGTGGGTGCTCTCAACATATGACCGGTGATTCAAGAATGTTCAACTCTCTCAAATCAAATGATAGTGGCATTGATAGCATCACATTTGGTGACAATAGCAAGGGTGATGTAAAGGCTCTTGGAAGGATTGCAATCTCAAATGATCATAGCATCTCCAATGTGCTACTAGTTGAAAAGCTCAATTTCAACTTGTTGTCGGTTGCTCAATTGTGTGATCTCGGTTTCAAGTGCATATTTGGTGTTGATGATGTGGAGATAGTTAGTGTTGATGGCTCTAACTTGATCTTCAAAGGTTTTAGATATGAGAATCTATACTTGGTTGATTTTAATGCTAGTGACACTCAACTTTCAACATGTTTGCTCACCAAATCAAGTATGGGTTGGTTATGGCATAGAAGACTTGGTCATGTTGGCATGAAGCAATTGAACAAGTTAGTGAAGCATGACTTAGTCAGAGGCTTGAAGGATGTCACATTTGAGAAAGATAAGCTATGTAGTGCATGTCAAGCCGGAAAGCAAGTAGGCAACACTCATCCATTGAAGAGCATTATGAGTACTTCCAAGGCATTTGAGTTGTTGCACATGGATCTATTTGGGCCAACTACATACACAAGCATTGGTGGCAACAAGTATGGTTTTGTGATTGTGGATGATTTCACTAGATACACATGGGTATTCTTTCTTGTGGACAAGAGTGATGTATTTGACATATTCAAGAAGTTCATCAAGAGAGTGCAAAATGAGTTTGAGACCACAATCAAGAAAGTAAGAAGTGACAATGGAAGTGAGTTTAGAAACACAAGAGTTGATGAGCTATGTGAAGAGCTTGGAATCAAACATCAATTCTCGGCCAAGTATACACCTCAATCAAATGGCCTAGTTGAAAGGAAGAATAGAACCTTAATTGATATGGCAAGATCAATGTTGAATGAGTATAATGTGAGTCATTCATTTTGGGCCGAAGCAATCAACACGGCTTGCTTCTATAGCAACCGCCTCTATTGCCACAAGTTTCTAGAGAAGACACCATATGAGATCCTAAATGGAAGAAAGCCCAACATTCCATACTTTCGTGTATTTGGTTGCAAATGCTACATCTTGAAGAAGGGCACTAGATTGAGCAAGTTTGAGAAGAAATGTGATGAAGGATTTCTACTTGGTTACTCAACTACTAGCAAAGCTTATAGAGTTTGGAATTTGGCTAGTGGTTCACTTGAAGAAGTGCATGATGTTGAGTTTGATGAAACAAATGGCTCTCAAGATGAGGAAGATAACTTGGATGATGTGAGAGGAACTCAATTGACCAATGCTATGAAAGAAATGGACATTGGTGATATTAGACCAAAACAAGTAATTGATGTGGATGACAACAAAGATCAAGTGCTCCAAAGCCCAATCACTCAAGCTAGTGGTTCTCTAATGCAAAATCAAGCTAGTACATCATCTCAAGTGCAACAAGATCAACAAGTGGCTAGTTCATCATCTCCAACTCATGATCAACATCAACATCCAAGCAATCAAGTCCAAGTACTTCAACCAACTAACATTGCAAGAGACCATCCATTGGATTCCATCATTGGTGACATACAAAGAGGAGTTCAAACTAGATCAAGATTGGCATCATTTTATGCTCACTCTTCTTTTGTGTCAATAGAAGAACCCAAAGACATTGATAAAGCATTGAGAGATCCGGATTGGGTAAATGCAATGCATGAAGAGCTCAACAACTTCAAGAGAAATGAAGTATGGGAACTAGTTGAAAGGCCTAAGGATCACAATGTCATTGGAACAAGATGGGTCTTTCGCAACAAGCAAGATCAAGATGGGATAGTAGTAAGGAACAAAGCAAGACTAGTGGCTCAAGGTTACACACAAATAGAGGGTCTTGACTTTGGTGAAACTTATGCCTCGGTTGCAAGATTGGAAGCAATTAGGATCTTACTTGCCTATGCTTGTGCTCACAATATCAAGCTATATCAAATGGATGTAAAGAGTGCATTTCTCAATGGGTACATTCAAGAGGAGGTGTATGTGGAGCAACCTCCCGGTTTTGAAGATGTCAAGAAACCCAATCATGTATACAAGTTAAGGAAGGCTTTGTATGGATTAAAGCAAGCACCTAGAGCATGGTATGAAAGATTGAGAGACTTCTTGCTATCCAAAGGATTTGTCATGGGCAAAGTTGATACAACACTATTCACCAAGAAGATTGAGAAAGACTTATTTGTATTGCAAATATATGTTGATGATATCATATTCGGTTCAACCAATCAAGATTATTGTGATGAGTTTGGGAAAATGATGGCAAAGGAATTTGAAATGTCAATGATTGGTGAACTTAGTTTCTTTCTTGGACTTCAAATCAAACAAATGAAAGAAGGTACATTTGTGAGCCAAACCAAGTACATCAAAGATATGCTCAAGAAGTTTGGCATGGAAGATGCAAAGGTCATTACAACTCCAATGAGCACTAGTGGAAGTTTGGATAGTGACAAGAGTGGCAACATGGTGGATCAAAAGCTATATAGATCGATGATTGGTAGTCTACTCTATGTGACGGCATCAAGGCCCGATGTGATGTTTAGTGTATGCATGTGTGCAAGATTTCAAGCCTCACCAAGAGAAAGTCATTTGAAGGCAACAAAGAGAATATTGAGGTACTTAAAGCATACACAAGATGTTGGATTATGGTATCCCAAAGGTGCAAGCTTTGAGCTAGTTGGATATTCGGATTCCGACTATGCCGGTGATAAAATGGAGAGAAAGAGCACTTCCGGGACATGTCAATTGTTGGGAAGATCACTTGTCTCATGGTCATCCAAGAAACAAAATAGTATTGCACTATCTACCGCCGAAGCCGAATACATCGCCGCGGGTAGTTGTTGTGCACAAATCTTGTGGATGAAGGCAACATTGAAGGATTTTGGAATCAATTTCAAGAATGTGCCATTGCTATGTGATAATGAAAGTGCCGTGAAGCTAACCAACAATCCGGTTCAACATCAAAGAACAAAGCATATTGATGTTCGCCATCACTTTATTAGAGATCATCAACAAAAGGGTGACATCGCTATTGAGAGTGTGGGCACCGAAGATCAATTAGCCGATCTATTCACCAAGCCACTTGATGAGAAGAGATTTCACAAGCTAAAGAATGAGTTGAACATACTTGACTTCTCCAACATGAGTTGACGCACCCCATATATGACATGCCTCTCCTTCGAGCCCCAAGGTACAATTGGTTGACATGTCATACATTCTATGCTAAGGACTTGTTTAGTGCATCTAGTCATAATTTATATGTTCTAGGCTCATTCATGAAAATCAAATGAATTTGAAGTTTATATGGTACCACTATTGTTTCCATGACTTGTATGATCTAGTGGTAGCATATAACTTGTTTAAGTAGCTTGTGATCCTAAGTGTTTAATCTAGAAAACTTGGCTAAATATTTGCTTCAACATGGTGCATGATAACCCTTCTAGTGAGGTGTGAAGAAGCTTGCCCTTGGATCAAACCGAAGTATTTTATTTATGCAAGCAATCTAGGTTGATTCATGAACTTGATCCTCACCCCATATTTCAACATGATAATCTATCTAAAGATTGCTCCTTGTGGTCAATTGGTGCCAAAGGGGGAGAAAATATTGTTCACAAAGATAGAACTCAAAGGGGAAGAAAATGTTGTGGGGGAGAAAATGTTGTTCACAAGATAGATTCTAAAAAGGGAGAAAACCTAAAGGGGAGAATTGATAAAAGAAGGGGATCAACTAAAATTTTGAGCACATAAGTAGGGGGAGCAAGCTCTTAAGCATGAATGTTGCATTTCCATGTGCACTTCATATGTATGATGCATAGTTATGCATTTCGTTTTCTCTGATACTTTGCTTGTGTGGTGTCTCGCTAGTATAATTTGAATGATGCATTGAGGTACTAATATGAATAGGAAGTAGCTAGATTTTTCTTGCTTCATGTTTTTCAAAGTGGTACTAGAGCCTTGCTTATAATGTTGATCTCACGAGGTTTCTAGTTATGTTTGTGCTTTTCCAAGTGGAATCTAACTACACAAGGTGCTAAGATGGTGTTTATCGCTACTCCGATGGTATCACGCTTCAAAGGTCTATAATCTAAAACACTTAGCACCTATTGGTAGACAATGCTCCTAATCTTTCCTATCTAACATGTATGCTTTCAAAATCCAAACATATAGCATACATGTAGGGGGAGCCATTGCTATCAACTTGAATTCATGATCACATGTCCATAATTCTTACACATGGTAATATACTTGGACAATGTGACATGGGTTCAATCAAAATTTCATCATAACATCTTTGTGAAAGGTTTGTCACCAATTACCAACAAGGGGGAGATTGAAAGTCCTATGTTTGGTGTTGGTAATTAGTGACAATACCTAAGTACTAATCCTATGCCTAAGTTGTATGTAGCATATGAGGATTAGTACACTCCAAGGTTGGTGGCAAGATGGACATGGTGATCATGATGGCCACACTTGGATTTGGACGCAACCCTACGTGATCAAGGCAAAGGTATATGCTTAAGGGTTGTGTTTTAGTAACCAAGACACCTAGTGGGTGTGGTTACATTATAGGATAGATAGCCGTACTATAAAGAGGGGAATGACGCGGCTATTGAACTCCTAAGTGCCTCTAGATGTGCATTTCATGATCATATGCATTTGGATAGAACTAATATCGCCTCGAAAAATAATTGTGAAAATGCTAACACACTCACACATGACGAGATCACTTGGTGATGTTAGCACGTTTGCGACGGCGGTGGAGTTTGAGCGGTAGAGAGGGTTTGGGTTCCTCTCTCCCTCCCGCCGAGCGTGCGAGCGTGGGATTCAGGCAATTTTGGGGAAATGAAATGCCTATTTTCCACTACGCCGGAAGTCGGAAAAAGAAACGGAGGCAAACGGGGGTCACAGTGGTGACCGGACGCTGGACCGGACGCGGTCACTGTTTGACCGGACGCGTCTGGTCAGTGTCCAGTATCTGCGCGTTTTTCAGTTGCTTGATCAGACGCGAGGCGCGTCCGGTCACAGGCGACCGGACGCGTCCGGTCGTCCAGGGGGCTTACTGGACTCCAACCGGACGCGGGCACTGTGGCGTCCGGTCAGTTCTTCAGCGCGTCCGGTCGCTGGTTCGTTGTGCGCGGCTCAGGGTTGACCAGCGCGTCCGGTCAGTTACGGGACCGGTGCGTCCGGTCGTGACCGGTGCGTCCGGTCGTTGCGACCGGCGTGTCCGGTCGGTGCTTCGCGAAACTAGCCGTTGCGCGACCGGCGCGTCCGGTCAGTTGGACCAGCGCGTCCGGTCAACGCGACTTCGGCTGTTTCAAGTTTCTAACGGCTATATTCGAAGGGGTACGTCTATAAATACTCGTTGGCCGGCTCAAGGCTCTCGCTCTTGAACATTTGACATACTTGTGAGCACTTTGAGCTAAGCAACTCCCCTCCCACTCATCTCTCTTGCTTCTTTGCATATTCGAAGTGAGATTGAGTGATCCAAGTGCTTTTGCATTGTGAGATTGCATCTAGTTGGCACTTGGTGGTTGATTTGCTGCGGGATTCTTGTTTCTCTTGGTGGTTGCCGCCACCTAGACGGCTTGGAGCAGCTTGGAGGCGTTGGCAAGAGTTGGTGTTTGTTCTTGGCCACCTCCGGTGATTGTGAGGGGTTTGTGCCTACCTCGGCGAAGCGCCAAAGGCAACATTAGTATATTGCTCATGTCATTGCAATCTTTTGCCATTTGGTAGGTTCTTGTGGCGCCTTTTGAGAGGCTCGGTGTGTGACCGATTAGCCACCGAACCACGTGGTGAAGAGGGACACAATGGGGACTAGCGTGTCGGCAAGCACGTGAACCTCGGGATAAATCTTCGTGTCATCACTTTCATATTGTGATTGATTGATCCCGGTGTTCGGTTATCTTGGTATTCATTGTTGATCATATTGGTTGGCTCAATACTTCGCCCCTCGGTGATACCCTCCTAACTCAACTCCACATTACTTTCTTAGTTATCTTTGCTAGCTAGTTAGCTTTGCTAGAGTAGCTTCTTTGTGTAGCTTGCTAGTTGTAGTTTCCTTCTCGGTTTGACTTGTGCGGTTGAGTGCAATTACTAGAATTGTGAATTGGTTAGGTGGCTTGCAAACACCCATAGGCTAAGCAGAACTCGCATCTCGCTATTTGTTTTATTGATAAACTTGTTTAGCTTGTCTTTGTAGAAAATTTTAATAGGCTATTCACCCCCCCTCTAGCCATCAAGACCTTTCAGACTTTAGTACATTATTCCGTTCCTTTGCGTTTGATATTAAAACTGGGTCATTCTAGTGAAGTGCTACATCGGTAGATTATCTATGCGCTTGCGGATAACTAGAGTGTGCATTAATTATACCAACAGCCTCCACCCGAATCACGAACACCAAAGGACGAGTAATTCTTCCTTTGGAGTTTCCTATCAAATCCAAGGATTATGGCAATACCTCATAGTTATCATGGCACAAGAAGAACATAAGGAAAGTTTCCCCTAAAGTTGAACCACTAAAGGAATGGCTAATGAAAGTGAAACGTTCTTCTGAAGCAATTCGAATTATTTCACCTTCAACGGCCATAACTTGTTCATTAAGGGGAACCACCATAGAAGCCCTGCACAACCCCCACGGTCGAGACTAATATCATGTCCGAATTCCTTATCGAAGCCCTTTTGGGCAAAATGCCGCTAGTCTCGCCCAACAAGCTCTTCAAAAGTGCTTTGGGACTATTTTTTGAGTGTTGTGGGATTGCTAGGGCCATGCCGGTCATAATTGACAAAATCGAGGTTTTCATAGATTTTCACATCTTTGCCATCCTTGAGTTTGTTCTACTCATAGGCTACCCTCTAGAAAAAAATTTCAAGAAAAATCTTCCCATGAGGGCCTTCATGATAAGTTAGGAAAAGCTGCTTCCACCACTCACCTAGAAACCCCAATGGCGGGCTATCTTCTTCGTTCATTTCACCTAAGCTTGCTTGTGAAACAGAACGTGTACCATCACCCTCACTCAAACCCAAGTCATGTCCCTCTGGCCATCCAAATGTTGTTCTCGATAGTGATCGAGAATCAACATTGATCCTACACAATAGGTTTTGTGCTATGGACATGTCCAAAGCACCGACTCTGGAGACCAAGAAGAATTCTACTAACGAGCATGGAAACTTCTCTTTTAAGATCCCTCATGTTTCATGTTCACTTTCAGAGTCTCCAAAGTTCATTTTACTTAGTATCTCTTGTACCCATGGGAACCACAACCTACTCCTCCATAGTTGTGGATGCATATGTTTATCACAAATATTGCAGATCTCATGGATGCATTGTGGTACTAACCTTGCAACTTGAGCGATAATACTAAATGTTTGGTGGTAAAACTTGAAACTATACCGCCATTGTTAGCTACAAGATGAGTTCCCATGGTCAAATTAAGATCGTAAATTAAGCACTACCGGGAGATACCCCGGATTATCATAGAAAATATGATTATCATAAAAAACTTCACTATCAATAAAAGCAAGAACATGTTTTTCAAGTTAGTATGCAACTTCAGGTATTGTTGGTTGTTAACCCTTTTAGGTTGAGACTAAGAAGAACAAGGGGCATATGATGTTAAAGAACATGAGAGCTACATCAATCATACATGTCGATGTTCTTTTGTGATGGAACACACTCAGAGGGAAACCCTCGACATTGCACACTTGACTTTTACACAAAAGTCCAAGTGTGGGGAAGTTCCATCCACACAAAAGGCCATCTTGGGCTGAAAAAATGAAATGATGTCAGCTCTACCTTGCCATAAAAAAGAATGAGAATAAAAAAACCCTTTATAAAAAAATGATGATAAAAAATGCAGAAAAAATATATATTAAAAAAGAGAAGAGGAGAGAGAAGGAACATTCTCCTCTCCTAGACCTTTGCTATCACAAAGGCCCATGGTCCACACACACTAGTTGTGTGTCTAGCCCAGCCTTGGTGATAACCTGAGAAGAACCATATACAAGCCACCATTGCAGCAACTTCAAAATCTTCATCCACATATGCTACCGGTAAGTAAACTCAAGTATGCAAAGGTGAATAAATGTTCACTAACTCTCTTATTCATAGTTATCTCCATTAGAATAAAACTTGATCATGCAAATTCATACTTCCTTTATTTATGTAGTATGCTTAGGTTTGGGTGTATTCATGAGTACATCCATAGGCTTTTGAAATTATGCATGGTGTTTAGGTTCAAATAGCTTTCTTTAATCAAAATTTTACATGGTGTTGAAATTTGATTAATGAACTTTGAGTAATAATCTCATAAAACAATGGAAGCAATCTTTCATGGAGATAAACCAAGGCTAGATTTATATGGTATCTTTTACCATGCCTTGCATGAGTATAAAAATATTGGTGAACAAATAAAAATAAACATGATAAATTAATAGATAATAATGAAACACTAATAATTAAATAAAGTTAAGGCTCCCCAATTCAATTCGGTAGAGCCCTTGTTTGTTTCCTTCTTTGTTTTTCTTTAATTAAATAAAATAGGTACAAGAATAAGTGTGGGGGATATCTCTCAATAATGACATGCACACATTTGAGATCTCCCACCAACACGTTGCACAACCTCGAACGATCATCATGCAAAAGGATAGGACAAGCAGCTTCAGAAAGGATTGGCTGAACCTTTGGTTTAGCCAAACCTCTTCTGAATCCCTTTAACTCCTTCCTCTACAGTGATGGTTTGTGCAACTCTTCCCTCAACTCCCAACAATTTTAAGTTTGAACAAACATAAATCTTGATCACTAAAATCAAACTCATTTTATCCCTGCTATCACCTCATGATAAACAAATGCCCCTTTTGCACCACACTGTATTAAATTTTTGAAAGGTGAACATGTTCATAACATCTCTATGACAAAAGCTTGCATGAAGTTTTTTTCCATATGCATACATTTATGCTTGTGGGAAAATTCTAATAGGACAATTGTTGGCGGTCATTATCGACAAATATTTACCGCCAACATACGACCAAAAAGGAGGAAATAAACATTAATACACACATATACATTTGATAATGCCCTGTTTCCACTTGTACCCTAGAATTATCATAAATACAGGAATAGGAGGTGGAAACAGGCGAAACAGAAAAGAAATTTAGCTTTTCCAGAAAGTGTAAAGGGAGAGAGAAGAGGAGCAGGCCAACCCAACTCAGAATCAGGTCAAGCCTACCATGCCACATTGCTACTAGGCCAGAGGAGGAGCTGCTGGATGAAGAGGAGTAGGAATATGCTTTTTAGGAAATCGTATTGGAGCGAGAGAGAGAAGCAGGCCACCATGGAGCAGAACTGGGCCGAGCACACCACAACACAAGCATCCAAGCCCAGTAGGGAAGCGATCGAGCAAAGATGGGGTCGAGGGGCGCCGACCTTGGCGTGTGCACGCCAGGGGCGCGGCCACGCCCTCCCCAGCTCCGCTCGGACCCAATCGCCTCCTACCGACTGCATTTAATGCACTCAGGTCGGTGCGGGGGTGGGTTCGCTGAACCTGGACTCTAGGAGGCCGGCCACTGCTGCTATATAAGGAGGGGCAACCCCCCTAACACAAATCATCTCATCTAATCACATCATCACCTCATCATCTCATACACCATGTAGCCTTTACCTCTCTCTCCCTCTCTCTTTCTCTCTCTCTTTCTCCCTCTCTCTCCCCTCCTCATTCCATACACTCAAGTATACACACTTGAGCAAGAGAGAGGAAGAGCCTCAAGTCCTAGCTTCTAGCTAGATGTAGTGATGGGGAGTGAGTGAGGGCAAGAGGAGGAGAAGGGCGGAATTGTCCACCCCTCATAAGTGCGCGGCTCCCAGAGTCCACTGAGTAGTCAAAGTGCCGGACATGTCGGCACCTACTATCCTTGTACCTCGACGACCAGATTACCACTTGGGGTAAGAAAGTCATGATATTCCTTTGGTATTACTCCTTAAGTGATTTATCGTTTATCGTTATGCTTTGCGGGTTTGTCATATGTCCTTGTGGTGGATGCTCTAGCAAATGGACTCCTGATAAAGACAGATGTTCCGAGCTTATACTAGAGTAGAAGTCGATAGTGTAGACATGGTGTCTAGGCTAGAGGCTACCTTCGTTTGCCTTGTGCTCTATGGTCGAGGGGTAGGCGGGCTGGTGGTGACAACCCTGTTCGCCCCTTGCATTCCCCCACGTTCGGGTATGGCATAGAGCTAGAAGCCAGCATCGGCTGGCAGACCAGCCGATATCCGGTGCCCGAAGTGAAGTATAAAGATAGCGATATCTAACCTTAAGCAAGCTACCTAAGATATCCTCACTGCCCAAGTTATCCTTCTCTTGTTCATAGGGTTAAACTAGAATTAGACACTACCTACTAATGTCGTCCTTGGGAAATTACGATACCCTGAATACCACCGGGTGAAATACTAGAACGGTATTTCGGTGCGCTTGCGGACTTGTTCTGTAAATGTTGCAGAATACCACCCGACATTTTTTGATGGCATTGCTAGGATACACCAATTCTAGTGATGACGTTAAGAAACGCCAACAAGCATTTCTGGTGCCGTTGCCAGGGATAGGTTTTATATCTATTCTTAGTAACGATGTTAAGAAACGTCAACAAGCATTTCTGGTGCCATTGCCAAGGACAATTGTCGTAGTTATCTTTGAACCTGGTTTGCTCGTGTATCTTTGAGTGTCATCATGAAAAAGGAAAAAAAATTATTATTTATCATCTATTCATGAAACCCAGTCAAAAAAACTCTTAGGATGAGCTACTGCCATCGAAGCCAATCATAGCTTCTGGTTACAAGCTCCGTCCTAGTTTTGGAGGTCAAGCTTATGACCATAAAGTAAGCATTGCCGAGAGATACCTCAGACTATCTTAAAAAAAGAGAGATTAAAAAAATAGTTCTGATTAATAAAAGCAAAAATATGTTTTCAAGTTAGTATGCACCCTCAGCTATTCTTGGTCACTAACCATTTTAGGAGGAGATTAAGAAGAACAAAGGACATACAATATCGGAGGACATAAGAGCTGCATCAAATAAACATCTTGACATCTTGACGACTTTTGTGAGGAGATCAATCCAGACTCCGCACACTTGACTTTCACACAAAAGTCCAATTGTGGGGGAGGATGGTGAGAATCTCACCACAAGGCCATCTTGGTTAAAAAGAAAAAATGATGTTAGTTCTACCTTGCTGAAAAAAGGGAAAGAAAGAAAAAAATTTTGGAAGTCTTGCTCAACGGACGATAAACGATGGGTCCTTCGCCGAAGGTAAATCGGTAGTTATCTCATATTTAATTTTGTAATGCATTCTTATTTTTTCAAATTGCATCTTAAAAGAACAAAATCATAATCATGCATTTAAAATTCATAATCATGCATTTGAAATTTGAAAAAAAATGTTCATCAACTCCATTACTCATGCTTATCACCATTTGAATATACAAATTCATGTTTCTCTTGTTTATGAAGTATGCTCTGGTTTGGGTATATTTACATGGACCCATGTGGTATATCCATAAGCATTTCAAATTAAGCAATGTGCTTAGGTTAAAAAAAGGTTTCTTTAATCAAAATTTAACATGGTGTTAGATTCTTGTTAATGAATTTGGAGTATTGCTTTCATAAACAATAGAAATAATCCATGTTGGTGATAGATCAAGGCTAAGAATGCAAACTTTTACTATAGCCTTGCTAGAGTAAAAGTTTTACTAAAGTTGGATGAACAAATAAAAATAAAACCTAAGAAATATATATTATAAAATGCATCATCGCCACAAGAATTCAAATTCCATCTCAAGTGACGACAATAAAAGCTGCACTACTCACAAAATTCAAATTCAAATTGTGAGTCATGGTAAGTTTGATTCAAAAGGTGAGGAAGTCTTCTCATAGACTTTAAATTTGTTAAGCAACTATCTTTTTATTCTTGCATTCCACTGCAAGTTTGCTTTGAATAAGTGATGCATCCACTCCATTTTGAGTTTTTGCATATCAAATCCACAACATGTTTAAATTTCATGCATATATCCATATTGCTTGCATTTAAAAAAATAATAAACAAATAAATAATATTCCTCACCATGACCATTCTCTATCTCCATTTGAATAAATCTCTATATGCTTTCATGATACCTTGGTCTACCATAGTATGCTTAGGTTTGGAGTATCTTTAAAATACCTTTTTAAGTTAAGCATGGTGCTTAGTTTAAAGAATGTTTTTCTCAAACCAAATCAGACATGGTGTCTAGTTTGCTTTTTGAAACAAGAGGTGTGATAATCTTACTTCCAAAAGCTTTTTAAAGTAAGCATGGTGCTTAGTTTAAACTACTTTCCTAGATCCATTTAGGCGTGGTGTCTAGTTTGATCCTTGAACCAAAGGTATGCCCTAGTAGACATTGGCTATTTTGGACTAACCCTTGCAGAAAACTTTCAAATTCAATTCGGATAAGTCAAGAGATGAATTCACATTGAAGATGAGCAAGGCATAAGTTGAACTCCAAATGACTTTGCGCAAAAAGACATGAATCATTCATCCTAGATGGAATAGAGGTAAGCATCAACTTTTATCCACCTTATATTTTGTTGCAAGTCACCTTTGCCTTGTACCACGTTATAGTGCAGCCAACACATAAAAAATGATGATAAACCAAAAACTATGCTAAAGTAATCCAAAAGAAACATCTTTTCTTTAGTATATATTAAAAAAACTTACCTTAATGACGGAATACACATGTTTGAGTTTCAATTTTTGCTCGATACATCCTAATAACTCAACATGTCATATTCATAACATCTTGATTTCATGGTCTGAATAAAATGAACTCATCTTTCTGATTCCATCACCAATGTTATAAACAATGCACATCATGTCAACTTGAATATATTAAACGTGCCCAAGGTTAGAGAAGAATGAACAAAGTTTTGGTTCTGTTGGTGTTTTTCCACCAACAGAGCCTATGCACTTGATCTCTACCTTGTCAATATAAGCAGAACACACTTTGAATCAAGTGTGGTGGAGTCAATCGTCTAAATCCACCACCACACCGGCAACTAAGAAGAAGAAGAAGGTGTGGAGGCTCGAGGAGACATCCGTACTCACTCCCTCGAGTATGGACAACCCTTCATCAAGCAAGCAATGAAGAGGGAGACAGTCCTGTTCATAGGACTTAAAACTATGAACCCTCACCGCAGGTGAACGGTAGTTACCCTTTTTTGTATTAAATAAAACATTACTAGTGTAGTAATGATAAAACATAAAAACAACAAAAAGATTTATTGCTTTCTCAAAACTAAAACTTCATTCATATACAACCATCTACCTTGGGGGAGTGATGCTTGATCCATCACCACCCCATAGGTTCATAATGCAAGCATGTTGCTTGGATTATTCAATCTACTTTGATCATGCTAAGCTCTTAGTCTGATCATAGAGTTAGAATTGGTGGCATATGACATGGAAACAAAACATATTTCAAAAACATGATAAAATTTGGTTACTCTTCTAAGTCTTATATGAAGCATGCTTTAGCTTGGAGCATGATTTAATCATCATGTCTTCATAGGCCTTTAAATCTAACATATGCAATGGTTAAAATGCCTACCTTGATTAAATTTCAAATTTGATCATTGTCCTAAAAACTTGCTAAGTATAAAACTTTGAATGATTAACCAGACCAAAAATATTTACTACTTTAAATAAATTCTTGCCTATACTAGTAAACTTTGGTTTGAAAATATGGTTCTTGCAGAATCATGTTTTCATAGACGTCTCAAATTAAGCGTGGTGCTTAGATTGATTAGTCTACCTTAATCATTTTGAACAAATTGCTTAATTTGATTATTGTTCTAAAACTACTAAGTATAAGATGAGCTTAAAACATTAAAATTCATAAATAAATAAAATACATACCTCGAAGTCTTCATCAAGCAGCCTCGACTTTGAGCTAGCTTGGGGGAGGACCCCACTCAGGTATGGTTGCATTGCATATTTATTTTCTATTTTCATATTTGTTTACCTCATGCATAGAAAAGTAAAATAAAAATATTAATAATAATAATATTAGCAATAATATAAATAAAATAAATAAAAAAACTCCACTCCATACATATGTGATGTAGAAATGTTGATTCCATCCTTGTTGAAATGATGAATAGTGGCTCTGCCTTATATTTCATAGTATGCCTAGCTTATAGCTTAGCTTTCTCCAAAGTTTGAGTTTATTGGCTTAAATTATGTTTACTCTGAAAACCTAAATCTTGTGGGTAGCAAGTGCTTAATCTAGTCTAAGTAATTGCCTAACATGATATAGAGAAATAGACCTTGCTATGACTTTGTTCCTAAGAGAGACTTGTCATCCGAAGATTTCATTTTCAAAACTTAAAATAAAAATTGCTCAATGATCAAAATTCCTACCAAAGCCATATGACACATTTCATATACAAAACCTTAGTCATATGCTGCTTGCATTCATGGTGACCTTTGTCAAATTGTTGCGACCAATGTTGAGATTATTTTCATGCACCCATGATCAAGATTCACGTACACTTTATAAAAATAAAACTCTATGTCAAAACTTTTCTTCCAAAAGTGGTCAAAGAGAGCTTGGGCTATATATAAAAAGATGACATGCCAAAGAAGCATGAGCCAATAAAAGATGTTGTACCAAAAAGGTATGTGCCAAAAAAAGAGAGAAAACAATGGGTACTTAGATGCCCGCTAAAAAGAGAGACAAAAATGGGTACAAAAGTACCCACAAAAAGTGAGAATAAATATAGCCCAAGTTTTTGAAGATCTCAAAAGAAGAAAAGTATGACACAAGAGTGTGGGGGTGGGTTCGCTAAACCGCCTCCCACCGACTGCATTTAATGCACTCAGGTCGGTGTGGGGGTGGGTTCGCTAAACCTAGACTCCAAGAGGCTGGCCACTGCTACTATATAAGGAGGGGCAACCCCCTAACACAAATCATCTCATCTAATCACATCATCACCATGTCATCTCATACACCAAGTAGCCTTTACCTCTCTCTCCCTCTCTCTTCCCTCCTCATTCCATACACTCAAGTATACACACTTGAGAAAGAGAGAGGAAGAGCCTCAAGTCCTAGCTTCTAGCTAGATGTAGTGATGGGGAGTGAGTGAGGGCAAGAGGAGGAGAAGGGTGGAATTGTCCACCCCTCCTCCTAAGTGCGCGGCTCCCAGAGTCCGCTGAGTAGTCAGAGTGTCGAACATGTTGGCACCTACTATCCTTGTACCTCGACAACCGGATTACCACTTGGGGTAAGAAAGTTGTGATATTCCTTTGGTATTACTCCTTAAGTGATTTATCATTTATCGTTATGCTTTGCGGGTTCATCGTCCGTTGTTGACGATGGTTATCTACCATAATAAAGGGTTAAAATAAATATATAAAGGGCTAATAAATGATCACCAACATAGGTTTAGGGTGTCACTAACAAAATTCCACAAGTTTTGGTGAATCTATATTTTGCAGGGGGTTATCAGAATAATTCAGGAATTGATATCTTTCACAAGAAGGAACCCACGTCAATCGGCCTAATCTCCACGTCATGAATATGCAAGAGGCTTCTAGAGGACACCAGAGGACTCCACGAGGAGGGCCACCATGAGGCACCGCCAAGTGGGGCCGACTGGCCTCAACCCTAGGCCGATCGGCCCCTGGCCACCGCCCCTCGGCTCCTTCCTTTGCAAGCTACTTCAACTGCCTCCAAGGATGCATCCTAACCCTACGTGAAGGTCAGTTTGATCCAAGGGCCATGGTTCCATGCTCTGGGCTATATAAATGAGGCCCTAGATCCCCCTTCAAAGGGGAATTCATTCAATCAATCATCAACCAGAAAGCAGAAGACCAACCAGTAACTCTCATCTCCTTAGAGCTCAATCAGATCTAGGCATAGCTAGATTAGAATTAGAAGTAGAGGAGTCAAGCAGCCTTGGGATCCAGATCTAGTCAAGAAGAGCTTGGTAAATCTAGTTCTTCTCTCTTGTATCAACATTATTCTACACATATTCATCTAGTTCATCAGTTCTTCTAGTTCATGTTCCAGTTCTTCATGTTCTAATTGTTTATGTTCTAGTTCGTAATTGTTCTAGTTCATCATTGTCTAGTTCTAGTTCATTGTTCTTGATCATTATTCTTGATACATTAGATATGATTTTGTTCTTAATCTATATTATATCCTTGATTATTATGAGATTAGTCTGCTTTGATTATATATTTGGCATAGATAGTTTATCATTATGTTTATACACATGTTTGCAAAGCACTCACCTTATTGAGTCATGGGTGGGTGCTCAACATTGTGTAAGTGTGGTACTTATACACTGTTTACCTACAAATGCACTCTATACTTCGGGCCATGTGGTAGATCACGGGTGTGACATTCCTATTGAGTCCTTTGTAGTCCACTCCTCGAGTGTAGAACTTAGTAGAACACGGTCTCATTACTTAGTTGTTACTCTGTTTCTCAGCTTCGTAATGGAGATGTTCCTTGTTTATGGATATGAGATAACCTAGTCAATGATTGCCTGATATAATTGCACTAATCAATGCAGATTATGACTAATAGTTAACGGATTACTTAGGAGTTATTCTCTTACTTTATATTCTGATCAATGACTTACCATAGTAGTACTGCTCTAAGGAATATCATCTGAATGGTCTGATTATCATATATTTTATCTCTTTTTATTTGATTGATTCCTATTTGAGAGTAAAGGATAGTGATTTTGAATATTCATATCACATGTGTAGAGTAGCATTTAATTAATATGTGTCCCTCTATTTGTTCTCCTTTGATTAAATATAAATAACGTTACGTAGAATAAACTTGGGTGAAATGCTGCAATGGGTGTATTTATCTGTGCGCTTGCGGATATATACTTTAATATCTTTATATAGTTATGTGGCATGAGTACAATACAACCACACTCTTAGTGTCATGTTGGGGATGACAACCTAACGCGAGTGATGCTAAGAAGTGTCAACAAGCATTTCTGGCGCTGTTGCCGGGGAGGCAATGGAATGGCACACTAAGTTAGAAAATATTCATAAGAGCATAAACACACTTCCACATCTAGGAACACTCTTACACATGTGATATTCGAATTACATCACTTGATCCTTTACTCTAACAGGCTCACCCTATCTTTTGTCTATTTTTTTGATCTTGTGCAGGGTGATGTATGACTGGTTTTGAACTCCCAACAAACTACATTGAGAACCCCGAAGCTCTAATCAGAAGAACAAGAGCAAAGCTCAAGAAGGCTCCAACCACTTTGTCTGAGATCAACCAATTGAGAAGAAGCTTAACACCAGACTTTGAAGCCATGGCCGACCGATCACTCCGTTAATTCTCTGCTCCAACCACTGCTAACATCAGGACTGGACTGACAGTAAATGTGGGAGATAACGGATTTGAGCTCAAGCCTGCTTTGATCAACATGGTGCAAGCAAACTAGTTTTGTGGAAAAGCACATGAAGATGCAAGTGCTCATCTCCAACACTTTTTGGAGATTTGTAGCACCTTCACCATCAAGGGAGTCACAAGAGACGCCATATTGCTCCGCTTGTTCCCTTTCTCACTCCTAGGAAAAGCAAAGCAATGGTTCTATGCCAATAAGGACAAGAATACCACATGGTCGATCTGTGCTACTGCTTTTCTAGCAAAATTCTTTCTAGTGGGGAAGACAAATGCTCTACGTGTGAATATTTCAACCTTCCAACAACAACACGATGAATCAATCCCTGAAGCCTAGGAATGCTTTCAAGATTACATATCAGAATGCCCTCACCATGGGATGAAGAATTGGCTACTCATGCAGACATTCTACCATGGACTCACTCTAGTACTCGTGAGAACGTGGATGCAGCTACTGGAGGATCATTCTTATCGCTCAACATCACTGAAGAAACCACTCTGATTGAGAAGATGGCCTCTAACCAAGGATGGAACAAGGAACACACTCAACCTCGAAAGAGAGGAGGAGGAATGCATCAACTGAAGGAAGTAGACATACTGTCTACCAAGATAGACCTGCTCATGAGGAAGTTCGATGAACGCACCACTGAGAAGAATGAAGTCACGCACATCCATGATTCTCGCATGACCTATGAAGAGTGTGGAGGCATTGGCCACTCAGGGAGCAACTGCTCTAAGATTCAAGAGGATGTGAACTACGTCAACAACAACTTCAACAATCGTCCTCAACAAAATCAAGGATGAAATCAGCAATCAAGGCCTAATTACTTAGGTAACTACTCAGGTAACTACCAAGGTAATAATCTTAATAATAACTTTAATCAACCACCCTTGAGAGAAATGATTTCTAATCAGAATAAAGTTATTGGTACTATGTCTAGAAAGATAGCTTCCAATGATAAATTGCTTGAAAATATTAATACTAGAATGGATAGCTTTACTTCTACCATAAAGAATCAACATAGCTTTAATAAAATGGTAGAATCACAAATATCTCAGCTAGCAGCTTATGTACCAGCGATCGAAAGAGGTAAGATTTCGAGGAAGCCGAAGGATTTAGAAACTGCAAATCTTGTAGACATTTATAATGCAGGGCAATACTTCACCGCACCTCCAAAGCAATGAGGAACATGGGTAGACAACACTCTACCAGTGAAGAAAGGAGACCTAGGGAGACCTATCATCCCTATTCACATTGGACCCCACAGCTTTGAAGAAGTTGTCTATGACCTTGGAGCAAGCGTCAACATCATGCCCAGGGTAATCTATGAGAAAATTCATGGTGATCCTTTATTGTATACAACTATATGTTTGCAGCTTGCAGATCAGACACTGTGCTACCCCCAAGGGAATTATTGAAGATGTCTGGATCGTAGTTGGACACTCGTATGTGCTGGCAGACTTTGTGATTATAGAAACAGGTGGAGATGAAAAAGCACCCATCATCTTGGGGCGACCGTTCTTGAGTACCACCAAAGCCATCATCTACGCAGATAGCACCAAGATCTGTTTCACAATCAATGGGATAAAAGAAAGATTCAATTTCAAGAAGCGTACCCTCAACATTCGAGTTCACCCATAGACGCCGTACCTCTACGAGGATACAACTGCTACCCCAACAAAGAAGAAGAACAAGAATAGGAGAAGGAGGAACAAAGCTAAGCATCAGGCAAAAGAAACAGTATGGATGGTCAACACTATTGATTCAGAACTTGACCACCTCCTTCCATCACCATACCTCACTAAGCTGGGAGATCCTAGAGTACCCACCATCGATTGTATGATTGAGGGAAGTACTTTCTACAAGACGTTCTGCGACATCGGCTCTAGCACCAACATAATGTCTAAGGTAACATATAAACATTTATATAATACTAGACTCATGTATCATACATATGTGCAGCTGCAGATGGCGGACCAATCATTCAGACGTCCGGAGGGAGTAGTGAAAGATATTATGGTCAAAATAAGAGATCATTATATTCCTACCGACTTCATGGTTCTTGACATGGGAGAAGAAGACGATGTCCACCTTATTTTAGGACGACCCTTCCTCAACACCACTGGCGCGATCATCTACATAAGAACTAGGGAAATCCACTTCCAATTCCCTAGAGAGAAGGTATGTTGTTACTTTAATAGTTACACTACTTGTGAGCAGCCTAGAAAGAACAAGAGGAGACACCACTCTCAACGCCAAAAGAAACAAGCCATCAAAGAGAAAGAAGCTACCCAAGAAGAAGCTATTCCAAAGGAAGAAGAAGAGAAGCCCAAGAAGAGTGAACCACAGGAAGAGACTCCTTAGTCCAAGAAAGTATGGAAAAGAAAAAAAACATCAACATCATCATCAAGTTCTCCAACACTGGACGAGCAACCATCCAACTCCTTAGTTAAGCTTGAAGAAACCTCTGAAGACTGAATCAGACGTAAGGTCTAGGTTGACGGACCTAAATCTCCGAACCTTCTCTGAAAGGTAAATTGGTATTTATCCGCACATTTAAATTCAGCATATCTACTTTGTTTACATTCCCTTAGCATATCATTGCATTGAAAATAAAAATACTTTTTTCATTAATAACATGCATACTATTTAGAATTAAATACATATTTAAATTCTACATTGCATTTGAAAAGAAAATATAAATAACTTTTATATTTTGAATCATCTCATTGCATTCGGAAATATATAAACTCTAAACCCCATGTGAGTAATAGTGTGGTGTGTAGCAACCCATAATAATTACTCACTGTGTAAATTGGTATTTACACGCACATTTAAATTCAGTATATCTACTTTGTTTACATTCCCTTAGCATATCATTGCATTGAAAATAAAAATACTTTTTCCATTAATAACATGCATACTATTTAGAATTAAATACATATTTAAATTCTACATTGCATTTGAAAAGAAAGTGTAAATAACTTTTATATTTTGAATCATCTCATTGCATCCGAAAATATATAAACTCTAAACCCCAGGTGAGTAATAGTGTGGTGTGTAGCAACCCATAATAATTACTCACTGTATATATATATATATATATATATATATATATATATATATATATATATATATATATATATATATATATATATATATATATATATATATATATATATATATATATATATATATATATATATATATACAGTGAGTAATTATTATGGGTTGCTACACACCAAAAACCAGTTGAATAATAAAAGATAATTCAAGACTCCAAAAATAATTAGAGAATAGTTTTCCACTAACCCTTAATATGTTCCATGAGTTTTGTTGTCTATTTGAAATTTAACAGGAAAAAGAGAAATTTCCTATGAAGCCCATGATGTCTTCACTCAGTCAAGAGCTCTGCCTTGAACAATCATCAAAGAAGAAGTGATGACCATCTACGCAATCGAGGACTCAAGATGAACGACTACGTCAAAATCAAGCTTGGGGGAGAGTGTCCCCCGTATATCTCGATAAGTATTCCTTTTCGACTGATTTATCTTTTATTCTGAAAAGTATAAAAAAATGCATAACTTAAGAAAACCAAATAAAAAGAGTGTTGTGTGATAATATTAGCTAGATAATATATTAGTTAAAATAAAAGATACAAGAGAGTATTAGAACTTAAGTACCGTAGAACTCAATTTTAAACATAATGGAAATGATGAATAGTTGCTCTATCGTAATTCCTTTCAAGTGCCTAGTTTTCAAACACGAATTCTCTCGAGTTTTGGGTAGAACTGTCTTGATCTAAAGATAAACTCTGAGCCTGAAACTTGTGGGTTGCAAATGTTGGATCTAAATCTAGGTAGTTGAGGAGTATGATATGAGAAAGTCTGAGCTGCTATTTATCTTGCTCCTACTGATGCTAGAGTTCTGGAGAATTTTATCTTTTGAAATCTTAAAATACCATGATGAGTACTTGTATGACAAAGATTAAAATTCCTACCACAGCAATACATAGGATAGAAAACTCCATTCATACTTTTTACTACTTGTACTTACATTGAGCATTGTCGAGCTCTGTTGACCCTTAGAGGCTTGTCATACTTTTAAAATCAAGATCATGTACACTCCACTCAAATATGCTGCTTCTACACTTGAAGTACGCAACAACATGCCTTTTCATTTAGATCCACCAAATATATTTTTCTCCTACACTGGGAGAGAACACCACTCACATGTCTTATAGGATTTTTGTCACATATCCATACATTTCATAAGCCCCAGCTATTGTTGCTCCAGGTTATTATTATCTCTCAATCTTTCATTGTAGACAAGAATGTTCTAGGCTTATATATTTTTAAAAAAAAAAAAGAAGAAAGAGAAATATATAGAGAGTAAAACATGGACAAGTGTCCTACCAAAACAATGGGTACTTAGATGCCTGCCTCTCTAAAAAACTATAGTTCAAAATATCTCTTAGTCTAAGTTCTTCAATTTTTTCAAAGAGAGATCAAAATCTCTTTCAAAGGAGCAAAAGTAGAATTAGATCCACTATCACCTTCATCATAAATAAACCACTCTTTGATCCATACATATGCACTTCTTGATTTGATCATATGCCTCGTTTCTCTGGATCCACTGTTTGACTTTACAAAATATGCTTTGCAAGTATGAACACGTTGTCTCCATACCTATAAGCTCCAGATAAAGCATTAGATGTAGGATGAGAGAAGGAACTCTCACTTTGCCTTGGAGAGGATCCAGAAATACCACATATATTGAGAGATTTGTGAGAGTCATACAAAAAGATACTCTGAGTTTTATTTTAAAAATCTTGCATAACTCCGGAATAATAGTTGAATGAAGAGATTGAGACATAGTGCTTGATTTGATTGTTCTACTTTTCGACTGCTCAAGACCCAAGTGAAGGCTAATAAGCTCCATAGTTAAAGGTAATATGGGTAAGTCTGAAGGTTAGAGTGGTTAGATCTAATCCGGAGGAAAATTCTTGTTTGAACGCATGTGTACTTTTGAGGCGTGAAAGCATTGTAGCAACTCCTGATCTATTATGAATATTTGCTAAGGGACTAGCAAAAGGTAAGCTTGGGGGAGTTGTTGATGATGGTTATCTACCATAATAAATGGTTAAAATAAATATATAAAGGCCTAATAAATTATCACCAACATAGGTTTAGGGTGTCAACTAACGAAATTCCATGAGTTTTGGTGAATCTATATTTTGTAGGGGGTTATCAGAATAATTCAGGAATTGATATCTTCCACGAGAAGGAACCCATGTCAATCGGCGTAATCTCCACATCATGAATACGCAAGAGGCATCTAGAGGACACCAGAAGACTCCATGAGGAGGGCCGCCACGAGGCGCCACCAAGCGGGGCCGACTAGCCTCAACCCTAGGCGGACCGGCCCTAGACTCCACCCCTCGGCTCCTTTCTTTGCAAACTACTTCAACCGCCTCCAAGGATGCATCCTAACCCTATGGGAAGGTCGATTTGATCCAAGGGCCACGGTTCCATGCTCTGGGCTATATAAACGAGGCCCTAGATCCCCCATTCAAAGGGGAATTCAATCAATCAATCATCAACCAGAAAGCAGAAGACCAACCAGCAACTCTCATCCCCTTAGAGCTCCATCAGATCTAGGCATAGCTAGATTAGAATTAGAAGTAGAGGAGTCAAGCAGCCTTGGGATCCAGATCTAGTCAAGAAGAGCTTGGTAAATCCAGTTCTTCTCTCTTGTATCAACATTGTTCTTTAGATATTCATCTAGTTCATCAGTTCTTCTAGTTCTTGATCTAGTTCATGTTCTAGTTCTTCATGTTCTAATTGTTTAGGTTCTAGTTTGTAATTGTTATAGTTCATCATTGTCTAGTTCTAGTTCATTGTTCTTGATCATTATTCTTGATACATTAGATATGATTTTGTTCTTAATCTATATTATATCCTTGATTATTATGAGATTAGTCTGCTTTGATTATATATTTGGCATAGATAGTTTATCATTATGTTTATACACATGTTTGCAAAGCACTCACCTTATTGAGTCATGGGTGGGCAGTCAACATTGTGTAAGTGTGGTACTTATACACTGTTTACCTGCAAATGCACTCTATACTCCGTGCCATGTGGTAGATCACGGGTGTGACATTCCTGTTGAGTCCTTTGTAGTCCACTCCCCGAGTGTAGAACTTAGTAGAACGTGGTCTCATTACTTAGTTGTTACTCTATTTCTCAGCTTCGTAATGGAGATGTTCCTTGTTTATGGATATGAGATAACCTAGCCAATGATTGCCTGATATAATTGCACTAATCAATGTAGATTTGACTAATCGTTAACGGATTACTTAGGAGTTATTCTCTTACTTTATATTCTGATCAATGACTTGCCATAGTAGTACTGCTCTAAGGAATATCATCTGAATGGTCTGATTATCATATATTTTAACTCTTTTTATTTGATTGATTCCTGTTTGAGAGTAAAGGATAGTGATTTCGAATATTCATATCACATATGTAGAGTAGCCTTTAATTAATATGTGCCCCTCTATTTGTTCTCCTTTGGTTAAATATAAATAATGATACCTACGATAAACTTGGGTGAAATGCTGCAACGGGTCTATTTATCTGTGCGCTTGCGGATATAAACTTTAATATCTTTATATAGTTAAGTGGTATGAGTACAATACAACCACACTCTTGGTGTCATGTTGGGGATGACAACCTAACACGAGTGATGCTAAGAAGTGTCAACATCTGTCCTCATGGCAGATGCTCTAGCGAATGGACTCCTGATAAAGACAGATGCTCCTAGCTTATACTAGAGTAGTAGTCGATAGCATAGACGTGGTGTCTAGGCTAGAGGCTACCTTCATTTGCCTCATGCTCCATGGTCGAGGGATAGGTGGGCAGGTGGTGACAGCCATGTCCGTCCCTTTCATTCCCCCACGTTCGAATAGGCATAGAGCTAGAAGCTGGCATCGGTTGGCAGACCAGCTGATATACAATGCCCGAAGTGAAGTATAAAGATAGCGATATCTAACCTTAAGCAAGCTACCTAAGATATCCTCACTGCCCAAGTTATCCTTCTCATGGTCATAGGGTTAAACTAGAATTAGAGACTACCTACTAAAGCTGTCCTTGGGAAATACGATACCCTAAATACCACCAGGTGAAATGCTACAACGGTATTTCCGTGCGCTTGCGGACTTATTCTATAAAAGTTGCAGAATACCACTTGATGTTTCTAGATGGCGTTGCTAGGATACACCAATTCTAGTGATGACGTTAATAAACGCCAACAAGAATTTTTGGTGCCATTACCAGGGATAGGTTTTATATATATTCTTAGTAGCGATGTTAAGAAATGTCAACAACAATCATGTTGACTAAGTTGTTATGAGGTGTGATATAGTTCTGACTTAGAAATCCAACCATTTGTATTAAAAGGACTTAGAGAATTTATTTTGATAAAAATATTATAAAACCATATTATCACTTACTCCTCTTTTGATGAGCAATTTCTACCTAGGTCAAATATAACTTCTTGCAAAAGTTTCAACCCTTCTACATACATTGCTTGTTATTGTGTTGAGTTTGGTCAAGTCTTGTTGACCCTTGTTGAGAGATTTGTCATGCTCCGAAGATCAAGATCACATACACCCACATACGCTTGCTGCTCCTACACTGGGAGTACGCAAAAATATGCTTTCATCCACCAAAAAAATTCTACTCCTACACTGGGAGTAGACAAAAAAATACTTGTTAGGTAAATACTCCATGCTCTAAAAGATAGTGAATCTCTCTCTAAATAAGCGGTTTCAAACAAGAGACATGGGCTATGCAAAAGTATGAAAAAAAATATTTAGACATATGAAGATCCAAGAAGAAAAAATAATAAAAAAATAGGGACACATGAAGGTCCCAAGGTATTGAAAAAAAGAGATGAGGACATGAAGGCTCATATATAAAAAAAGGAAAAATAATAGCCATGTCTCAATAAAAAAATTAGAGAGAGATCATATCTACAAAAGGAGTATAGTTTTAGTTCATTTTATAATTTTAGTTTATCACTTTCCACAAACTTGCACATCTTGATCTAAGTGTATGGCACTTCTCTCCTTGGATCCTCGATTTGACTTTACAACATATGCAATACAAGTATGCTATCCCTACCTAAAGTTCCACATAAACCATTTTAGAAGTAGGAGAAAACAAAAGAAGGCAAAACATTGCTATGCCTTGGTAATGATTCATACTCCACTGAGTGATTCGAGAGTGCCATTTGAGGAGTATGAAGTGAACTATGCTTTTGTTTAAGAAAACTTTCAAAACTTCGAGTTGGTAAGATGTGAAATTAGGAAGATGACTTTGTTTCGAGAACTGTTCCACTTTTCAACAACCCAAGGAAACATGTTAGCCAGCACCACATATCCCACTTGCGTAAAAGAATGTGTTGGAATAACTTTCGTGTATAGCTGTATATCTTGGGATGTTATGCTCATGATTACTTTTATCTCTAAGCTTTGCTCGAGGATGAGCAAAGAGCTAAGTGTGGGGGCTTGTTGGTGGTTCTATACGCACATTTCTAACCACCAATTATCACATGAAATGAATCAATATGGTCACCAAACTTATAATTAGGGTTTATAACTAACGACTTTTACAAGTTTTGGTGATTGTTCATTTGCAGAATGGCATTTGTAAAAATACACATAAATGGGCTCAAAATACGCAAGAAACAAAGCATAACACCATATTGCGCTAAGCAACATAAGCCCAAGGGGGCGGAGGCCCACAACTAGACAAATCAGGAACACAAGCCCATGATCAAGGCAAATCCACCTTATCTTTAGGAGACACCACCGTGGACCATGTTACAATGATCACAATAGGTGACCCACCAAAGATGGGGCCCAAAGGCCCAGTGGGGGTGCGGTCACCAGGGAAAATTTTATCAGCGATAAAATTTTGATAAACCCGATAATCCCGTTTATCGCTGAGGTCCGGTAAAATTTATTTATCGCCGAGATTCCAATTTTCATTAGTCCACCTACACGAAAGTATGATACTCTATTATATCAATACTATTATGTGCTAGTTCTTGATGCTAAATGTTTTAGAGACAACTTCTAGTGAAATTAGGTATTATTTTGTTTTATTTTTTACCGAGAAATTCTCCGATAAATCCGATAAACCCGTTTATCGGTGACCTCCGGTATTTTTTTGCTACCGATAAATTAAACCCTGGTGGTCACACCGCCGTTGGGCCTATTCAGGCCTAAACTTCACGGGCCACCTCTTATCGCCTTCCCATGGTCGGTTTGGGTGGTTAAGGCGGCAAATTCAATGGAGGCAGTTTGGTTCCTTCCATAGAGGGAGATTCAGAGAATATTCTAAGGAATACACCCCTTCTCTCCACCTATAAAAGGAGACATCCTCCTCCTCATTTGACAACAACACTCAAGGGATCAAGAGCTACACTACTAGAATAAGAGCATCATTCCAAGGGCTTATGCCCTAATAGGTAGCTAGAGTTAAGAAAGCGAGATGTGAGGGAGAGTTCGGGGAAGCGCTAGGCTTATCGGTGACTTCCTAAAGCTTGTACCTCGATGAACACATGCTTGGTACCCAAACGAGATCTTAGCTAAGTAAGTGTTCATGGTTCTTATGGTATTTTATGTCTTTTGATTAGTTGAGCTTTACCTAAACTTGTTTGCGGGTTCATCGTCCTCTCTCGTAGCAAATGCTCTAGTGAGAGGGTCTCTAATAAAGATGGATCACCCTATGTAATGCTAGAGTAGTAGTCGATAGCGTAGACGTGGTGTCTAGGCTAGAGGCTACCTTCGTTTACCTCATACCCTCCGGTTGAGGGGTAAGCAGCAGGTGGTGACAGCCATGTCCGTCCCTTGTAATCCCTGCATCCGGGTACGACGTAGAGCCGTAGACCGGCATCAACTGGCAGACCAGTTGCAATCCGGTGCCCGAAGTAAGCAAGTAGAAGTAGAGTTTATCTATCCAAAAGATCCAAGAGCCATCGGAATCCATCTCTACCCTTTCCAGCTATACCATTGTGTTGTCCTTGGATGAATTAGCCAAAAGAAGTACCTCTGTTCCCTATGGAAATACGATACCCTGAATACCACCGGGTGACAGCTACAATGGTAATTTCGTGTGCTTGCAGAATCTTTCTGTATACGTTAAGAAATACCAACAATCTTCATGCTTAATCATAAAAGGTATAAGCCACAACACCACGACATTCCACAAAAGGGATCTGATCCACCCCATCTCTAGCGTAATCACCAACTATACTTGTTTATTAACCATTTCACAATACCCACAACTTATCCTCACCACTCACAAAGTTTTTGTTTAAAATCATTGTATTTGAGAAATCATAGTGTCGGGTACCAAAAACTAGGGGTACCCACAATCAATGATCAAGAAAAACAAAACCGCTACCCACAAACAGGACGAGCCAAGATAGCCAACGAGACACCTCAACTACGTTCCGACTCGTACGAGGCACGCTCGATGGGACGCCTCGACCACGTTCCGACTCGTACGAGGCTCGCTTGACAAGATGCCTCGACTACCGGGAAATCTCCGACTCGCACGACCCCGGGTCGGGCCACTTGACCCACCTTATTTACCAACTTTGAGACAAAAGTCAGAGCATTTAATGCAACTACCAACTACTTCCTACCATCATGGCTACAGTAGTAACCGGCATGGAAGCAGTATTGGTGTCAAATCTCACTTTTTACTGCCCATCCCGGGATGGGAGGTGAAAACCTGTCACTGTACGCCCCATACCATGCACTATTTCACCACTGATCACCCTCGAGGGAGAATACGACAAGGACTGTACCCCGCGATCCCAGGGACTCGGCCTTATCCGCTCACCGTCGATCCATATCGACCTGTCCTTGACCCGTCCTCGACCCACCGCCGGTCAACAAGGAAGAAGGGCTGATGTGACACAAGACTCGGAGTCTTTTCACCGTCTCATCCTCTATGTCACCATGGTGTCCAGGGATGGCCGGCCATTCTTGGGGCACGTCGCTACAGCCACATCCACAGGGATCAACAAAACTTCACCTCAAAGGCACCCCTGGCGTCCCTGCCTCCTCTTACCCTATAAAAGGGCAAGCACGGGCTCTACAAGGGGACAACGAACGACAGACGACGAAAAACCAGTCTCCATCCCACCATAGAAGATCAACATCTCAAGCAATCTCTTTTGTACTCTCACTTTTTCTCTGAGACCTGGGCTCAGTTCCCTCTCTCACAGCTTGTAACCCATATGCAAGCACTTAGGTGCAAGGAAATACAATACTTCCCCCTCCCCGCTGGATGTAGGGCCTTCTGTTGCCCGAACTAGGATAAACCTCTATGTATTCCCCTTGCATCACCATCTAGATTAGGGACACGCAGCATTGATTCACTCGTTGGCTTAGGACCCCTGCAGGACCAAACGCCGACAGTTGGCGCGCCAGGTAGGGGACGCTGCGTGCCAACATCATTTTCCCACCATTTTTCTAGATGGCTGACCCTGAACATCCACTCCCATTGGCCACGATGATCTAGTTTGGGAGCTTGGAGTTCATGTCCCTTGGCCACAACTATGACATGGTCCTTCTCCCGCCCAGGCACCCGACCGACGGTGACCATGAGCTCTCCTAACCTGGGGGAAAGTTGCGCCGGTATTGTCACTCTCATCAGGCATGCGCCGCCAGGCGACGGTGAGCCTAGCGCAACCGCCGTCATTGCCTCGCGAAGGGAGATGGTATTCCCTGATTTGGTGCCTCTTAGCCAGACGCCAACATGGATTTCCACACTGAGGAAATGTGTAGGATGAGCTTGGCTAAGGGTAAGATGCCGACAGGCAGTCCCGTCGCTCCACCGCCCGGTGCGGCGCCGCCACCACCCACTTCGACTACACCGGCACCAGGAACAACGCCTTCATTAGCATTCCTGTTTGGACTAGACTCGGTTGCCTGGGCTTATGCTTCTTCTGTAAGCACCAGCATGAGTGCTTACAAGGAACTCCCCGGACACCATCTACGCTCCACCCTCGACCTCGTTGCATCCATGCTAGCTTCCGAGTACCTGGACTCCACGGAGACCCTAGATACGAAGCTCCGTGCAACTGCTTTTTGACATCATGGCCCTAGGGACGCACGACCTCAGATGCACCCATTGTACTACTATTTTGGTGCTCCAAACTCTGACTCTGCCGATGACACCTATGACCCGACTCGCGAGTGCTTCAATATCGATAGAGCTATCATGTCGGATTTGGAGGATGAGGCAGTCGTCGGAGGAAGAAACACGCCACCTCAGGTCAAGCTCCCTACTGAATGGGATGAGGCTCAATTCCTTGCAGATCAAGGAATGTAGCTCGAGCAAATCCACGAGTTGCAGGACAGGCTCGACGAGGAAGGAGAAAACCTGCGCCTACTTCATCAAACCCTCAAGCATGAACATGCAGCCCGCGCACACGGTAGAGGAGCTCGAGAGAGAGCTCACGACGTCAATCGTCGCATCATCGAGGATCGAGCAGTCGAGCCCCCGGTTCTCGGTCGAGCCAGCCAGAACATGGTCACGGCTGCCATGCTCCTTCGTAACATGCCCGAGCCATCGAACCCTGAGGCCCGTCGAGCCCAGGATGAAATCTAGGGACTCCTCGAGACCACTGCCATGCAGCAGGCCCAGAGTTCAGCCTTGAGGCGACGCGGGCTTGCCTCAGAGACCCCTGCGGAGCCCTCCCGATAGGAGAGAGAGGTCTCGGTTCATCCCGAGCACGCCCAACGGAACAAGGTGGTCTCTGTCAGTGAGCGCATCATCGACAACCACGAACCTCGAGATGCCTGTGACAACATCATTGAGCACAGGAGGCGCAAGCATGGTGATGGTGCAGCTCGAGGCTACCACGAGCACAGAGGCGGGCGCTACGACAGCTCGGAGGATCGGAGCCCTTCACCCGAGCCACTGGGCCCTCGGGTCTTTAGCAAGGCCATTCACGAAACATTACTCCCGGCTCGGTTCTGCCCCCCCCCCCACAACTCTTACCAAGTATAACAGTGAGACCAAACCCGAACTTTGGCTCGCTGACTTCCGCTTGGCTTGTTAGTTGGGCGGGGCCACCGATGATCGGGTCATCATTCGACAACTCCCCCTATTCCTGTTAGACATCGCTCGAGCCTGGCTCGAGGACCTCCCACCTCGACAAATCCACGACTGGGATGACCTTGTGAGAGTGTTCAAGGGGAACTTCAAAGGAACCTACATGCGCCTCGGCAACTCGTGGGATCTCTGAAGCTACAAACAAAAGCCGGGTGAATCCCTTCGGGATTACATCCGCCGTTTCTCCAAACAACGCACTTAGCTCCCCAACATCACCGACTCTGATGTTATCATGGCCTTCCTCTCTGGTACCACCTACAAAGAGTTGGTCCGAGAGTTGGCCCGCAGCACTCCCATCACTGCCAACGGTTTGATGGATATTATCACCAACTTCGCCGCCGGTGAGGAGGCGGTTGGTGCCATCTTTGGTAGCGATCAGGACAAGGGGAAGCACAAGGAAGAGGATCCCGCGGGCTCCAGCCAGGGCTCAAAGAGGAACAACAGGAAATAGAAGAAAAGCCAGCAAGGCAAACAAGAGGCCCCGGCCGATGGCCTTGTTGCTGCTGCTAATCGTAAGAAACCTCGAGGGCCCCTGGCGGGGGCATTTTCGACAAAATGCTCAAAGAGACATGTCCCTACCACAAAGGGCCCACGAACCACAACCTCGAGGACTGCCACATGCTCCGAAGATACTTTGAAAGCATAGGCGTCAAGAAAGACGACAAGAAGGAAGATCCCAAGGGTGATGACAAGGACGAGGGGTTCCTCGAGATCCATGACTGCTTCATGATATACGGAGGACCCTCGACGTGCCTCTCAACGCGGCAGCGCAAGTGGGAACGTCGAGAGGTTTTCTCTGTGCAACTCGCAACCCCCCTGTTCCTTGACTGGTCTGAGGTGGCCATCACTTTCGACCATGATGACCACCCAGACTACGTCCCTAATCCTGGAGTCTACCCACTTGTTGTCGATCCCATCATCGCCAACACATGCCTCACCAAGGTGCTCATGGATGGCGACAGCAGTCTTAACATCATCTATGCTCAGACCCTCAACCTTCTGGGGATCATGAGGACGCACCTCTAACCCAGCGTCGGGGCCTTCCATGGAGTCGTGCCAGGGAAGCGAGCAGAGCTGGTTGGCCGTAGCTCATCCAAAAACAAATGGCAAAGTAGAATGTGCCAATGGCATGGTCTTACAAGGCCTGCCAAGCCAAGAATTTTTGACAAGTTAAACAAACACGGCAAAAAATAGGCCAACGAGCTCCCCTCGGTCCTGTGTAGCCTAAGAACGACACTGAGTCGAGCCACAGGGTTCACTCCGTTCTTCTTAGTCTATGGGTCTGATGCTTTGCTCCCAACTGATGTAGAATATGGATCCCCGAGGCTGAAAGCCTACAACGAGCAAAACAATGACGCCACAAGAGAGGATGCCCTCGACTAGCTTGAGGAAGCTTGTGATGTGGCTCTGTTACACTCTACTAGGTATCAGCAAAGTCTCTGACACTACCATGACAAACACATCCATAGACGGGACCTCAATGTCGGTGACATGGTGCTGCGGCGAAGCCAGAACAACAAGTGACGTCACAAGCTTACTCCACCATGGGAAGGGCCATACATCGTCGCAGAAGTACTAAAGCCTAGCACCTACAAACTATCGAACAAGAAAGGTGAAATCTTCACCAACGCATGGAACATTGAACAACTATGTCGCTTTTTTCCTTAAAGCCTCGAGGCTCTGTAAATTATTTCGCAATCCCATGATAGAATAAAGAATACATCGGTGTTCAAAGCATTCTTTCATAAAAACCAGGGAGGATCGACCCTATTTTCTTAGAGTCGACCCTCCCTCGGGGGCTGCAAAGGGGTGAACCCCCTACGTATCCCCAAAAAATTCACATTTTTTCAATTTCAAAAAAGAGGAGAACTCTTACATAAGTCGACGAGGCCGCAAGTGCACCCTAAGGCTAGAGGGCTGCCGAGCCGCGAGATCACCTACGCCTCCGGGCTATGGTACCTCCACTCACTCCCTCGTGCCAAGAGGTGCAACCACGTGCCAAGTAGACCTAATAAAAGTTTATGATTTTGAAAAAGCTCACGTCTAACGTTCCCATATGCTTCGAATCGAGTTCTAACATAATCCACGAGGCCACAAACGCACCCTAAGGTTTGAGGGTGGCTGAGCCACGAGATCACTTACGCCTCTGACGCTACGGTACCTCCACTCGCTCCCTCATGCCCAGAGGTGCAACCGCGTGCTAAGAAAATTATGCAAGAATATGATTCACGCAAGAAAGGGAAGAAAAGACTCGAACGAGAACGAACATATACGATTACATATTAATGTTTTAGGGCCCCTGAGGCCATCACAGCATAATTCACGAGTGCTAACTACCCTATTACATAGGCCTTCATGCCCAGTTTTGGCTCACAGGCCCTCGTCATCGGCAGACAGGACCACCTCAACCTCGAAAAGTTTTGCAAGGCGACCCCGGGCTCCTCAGCGGCCTCGATCAGGTTAAGGCAAGCGACTTCATTCTCCTCGTCCGTCCGGTCTAGATCCGTGATGAAGCCATCAGCGATGAGGTCCATGTCGTACTCAAATCCAGACCGAACGACTGCCATAGCCCTCTTCACACCGTGATGCAGCCTGCCTCGTATCTTCTCACGGACGAGGCGCCCCAGCACCGCCATCTAATGGACAAAGGAATTCCCCGGTGCGTCCTCCTTGGTATAGGCATCGGGCTCGACCCCTAGGCCATCACACACTGAGGTGATGGCACCCAAGAGCAACTGAGTCCGCCCGACCTCGGCCTCGAAGAGGTTCTGGAACGAGGTGGCCGTCGCCTGGGCCGCATGTTGTTGCTTCTCCAACTCTGAAACATAAGCACTGAGTTAGCATAAGCCTAGGACCTCGAGGCCAAGACCAGAACATAACAAGAGGTTTACCCTCAGCGTGGGTCTGCCAACCCATAACCTCATCACGCAACTCCCAGCACGTCATCTCATACGCTCGAAGAGCCTCGTCCTTGTCGTGGACAGCCGCCCTCAGTGCCTCAATCTCCTGACCGGTGCCCGAGAGAGCCTCATCCCTCTCTCGGACCATCCCCTACAACATCACAACCTCGTCCTCCAAGGTTCTAGCATGAGTGGATGCCATCCCGACCTGAATGTTGAGGGCATCGCGCTGACCACCGACTAAGGCGACATCCTCCTCGAGCTTCTTCACACGTGCCAGCAGCGGCGCGAGGTCCTCGCAAGCTTTAGCCGCCTCCTCCTAAGCCCTTGCCGCATCTTCACGTGCCTTGGCCTCGGTTTCTCGGGCCTACGCCGCCGCCTCCCTAACCGCTGCGTGGGTGATGCGGTGCTTGTCCGCCTCGGTGCTCTTCTGGGATAGCCGCTTGTTGGCCTCCTCGACCAGGGCCCGTTGATGAGCAAGCGCCGCCCACACGCCACTCTCATGACGAATAAAGAGTGACTTGCGGCGAGAACACTCCTTGAGCTCCTGATCACAGTTAAAACCTAAAAATCAGAACCAAGGAAAAGGGAAGGATAAAACATAGGGAAAGACTAACGAACCTGGCTTACCTCGAAAGCCTCTGACATACCCCGCACTAGGGTATCCGAGACCATGCGTAGGGACTGCAGGGAGTGCTTTCGGAGTCCCTCAAGGTACCTCGTCCTTATCATCGAGGGCAAAGAAGGGCTCAGCGTCTGACATACCCCGCACCTAGTGTTGCACCTCGTCCTTATCATCGAGGGCAAAGAAGGGCTCAGCGCTGGGGTTGGACGCGTCCCTAAACTCGAGGGTCGACCGGCCCCAGCGCGGAAGATCCTCCTCCGCCCGTACAAGCGCCAGCCCGGCGTAGTTAGGCCACCTGGCCGACGCCTCGGCCGGATCATCCCCCAACGCCACAAAGGTACCAGGCCGATCTGGGGCCTTGGCCATCTCGACGTCCGCCTTCTGCTTCCCTTTGTCAAAAGGAGATTCATCGACGGTAAGGTCGATCAGGGTCGGGGTCGACTCTTGGGGCGGGGCTAGCGTTTTGACTGCCGGCACCACCGCCTGTACGATGGGCGGTGGCATGACCGCCCCCCGTTCCACCTTGACCGCCTGCTCCATTGGCCGGTCATGCTGCGGCTGTGGCTCCTCCCACGCCGGTTGCGACTCCGGCTGCATCGCTTCTTGCCTTGCCTCTAGCGGGGCCTCCACCACCTCCTTTGACTTTTCAACATCCGCCCGCCCCGCGTCACGGATGGATGTTTTGGCCTCAGTGGCCTCGACGATCGCCTGGGTCGTCGCGATCCACCTAGGCTCTGACCCACCAGCGCCGGGCATCTTGAGCCCGGCGTCGCCCGGGACCGCCTCAGCCGGCTCTGGCCCCCGCGTCGTGACACTAGGACCAGCGACCTCCTAGGCGCTTGCCCCCGCCTTGGCGGCCGCCTCCCTTAGCCTAAGCCGCTCCGTCGCAGCCTGGCACGTCGTGACCCAGGCGACGTCCGCATCATCAAGGCGGCACCCGACCTGAGCGCCTTGACAGGAGTCGGAGACATGAGCTCCACCTTGCGCTTATGGCTGAGTAGCAAATAAACATGTCAGAATAAAGAATGAGATCATCAATGACGGAAAGACAAGGCAAGATACTTACCCGAATAAGGGAAGCAAGGGCCTAGACCCCAGCAAGCCCGAGCCACCCGACAGCACATGTGACGGCCCCTTCGTTGAGCCTCCTATCGGTCGGGTGCTCCTCGGAGCCCGGGCTGATGGGGCATCGGAGGATCTTTGCGCTGCCGAGGCTATTTGGCCTCGGGTCCTTACGCCCGTTGATGGGGTCCTAGCTTCTGATGTCGACGCTGCTGCTCTGACCACCGGCTGAGTCCGAGGCGATCGGGCTCGCGGGAGCAGCACCACCAACCCCTCCTGTGGGGCCCCAGACGAGGTAGCTCCTCTCGTTGAAGGACCCGCTCCGGCCCTTCCCTCTCCTGGCTCTCCTTCCCCCCCTCAACGGGTGCCGAGACTTCCCTCGACGCCTGGGAAGTCGACCCCCAAATGGGCTCTAGCAGGGGCCGCACGTCGGGGAGGTGCGCTAGAAAAGTCACGGTATCATACCGCAACCTGGCGTCGTCGTCGCCGCTGTCTTCGTCCTCCCCCGAGACCATCTCAGAGGGAGACTCCTCGAGTAGGAGCACCTCGAGCCTCTGTTGGCGACGGGGCTTCTTCAACGCCTCCTGCTCAAGGGTCTTCCAGACTTGACGCTTCTTGGCAGCGTCCTTCTCCTCCTTCTTCTGGGCCGCCAAGAGGCGTCCAGCCTCTCGAGCGGCCCGATCCTCCGGAACCGGTGGCCGTGATTCCTTGACCGCCGATAGATCCTATACACACGCCTCGACCGAATTAGTCGAGGGAATCTGGAAGCAAAAGGACTTAAGACTGTCAGAAATGACACTTACCAGAGGCTCAAAGCATTGAGTGGGGCGTATCGAGACCCTGTCGATGTCCTCCTGCTTAAAACTCCCCACCATCCACCATGCACGCCGGGCGACCTCGTCGAGGGGGAGGGCCTCATGCGACATCTGACTCCCCTCCAACGATGCCTCCGGCGTCATCTCATCGAGCCGGAGCCGGCGCTGCGTCAGCGGCAGCACCCTCCGACGATAGAACACAGCGGCCACCATTCCCGCCGTCAGCCCACCTTGACAAAGTCTCCTCAACGTGTCGAGGAGCGGCTGCAGTTTCGGCTTGTCGTCCTCGACGACACTGTAACATCCCGGGTTTTCGGATAGCCAAAAATACGAACTTTTTAAAAATTTTCTTGCAATTGTGTGAAGCATGTAGAATTAGGTCGAAGCCGAATATAACTGCTAACACATCGTTGCACACATTTAGTTTTGCTTGTAGGGTAGTGTCGGAGTTCTATAGTTGATTAGGGTTTCGTCTCTGAGTACACAAATCCGTAGCAAGACCGTCTCAAATCCCTTTCGGAATCCATCTCGAGTCCTTTCCAAATTCCTCACGAGATCCATTTTGAATATTCTCAAAATCCCTAGAGACGTAAATGGGAAAATCCTTTCTCTATCTTTCTTCTAAAATTCCCCTGGAAATTACCTTCTCGAATCTCGTCTTCGAATCCGATTTAGTTCTCTTTTATTAAATTTCATGATAATCCCTTTTTGGGAATTCCCTTCTTAAATCTTCCTTCAACTCATTTTAGATTCCTTGTCTCATAATTCATAAATAGTAAATATCTCTTATTTATCTCATATCCAGAAGCTGCACGGGCTAGCTTGTGCAGGCTCCTGTGCAAGGCTATACGTGTATGTATACACAGCTGCACCAACCGGAAGCACCGGAGCCCAGCTCCTATTCGGCCCAACTCCAGCACCAGTCGACAATCAGCAGCTCACCTCTTATCTCCGCCTCACGTGTGCAGCACGTGCACGAGCACGCCGCCGCCCTTCTCCAGAATCGTCTCGTGCATGCCCCTGTGCTCAAGCAGTCAAACATGTACGTGTATTTACCGTGTCCTACTGCAAGCAGTCAAGTCAAGCCACGCCCTCCTTCCTCATGTCGCAGCCCAGCCAGCACAAAGCATGCCATCCTCCCTTCGCCCAAGGCCGAAGCCAGCAGACGGCGTTCTGTACGTGCATGTATGCATGCATATATACGTGTATATGTACGTACACAAATGCCCGGCCTAAGCAGAAATGCCACCTGAGCCTCGGCCCCATCCGAGCGGCCCACTCGCGCCTTGGCCCAGCTGCGGCCCGGTGGCCTACCAGACGCAGCCCCTCGCTCCCAGGCAGGAGACCTGCTGCCGCCGCTACACGCGATGTGGAGCACCTGCACCTTGCCTCAGCGTCCATACTGCGGACTCTGCATCCAGCGCCGCGTGTCCCGCTGCGGGCACAGACGCCTAGGATGGCTGACACCCTTCCGAACCCTAGCCTCCCGGGTATAAAAGGGCGAGCAGCCGCCGCATCCTTCGGGATTTCCCAAATCCGCCGCCGCCACCAACCCGCTCCTCTTCCTTCCTCGCCGCTCTGCCCAACCCGGGAGGGAGCGCCGAGGCGCGGTGCCGCGCCGGTACCTAGCCGCAGCGCCTAGTGCCTCGTCGTGCCTCTTCTCTTCCGCGTCCTCGCCGTGCCACGGAGATGCCGGCGTCCACGCAAGTGTGGACGCATGAGACCAAGCCACAGCCGTCCGCCGCTCCACTGTGCTATCGCACCAAGCACCGCCGCCGGTGCCTCGTCTCTGAGGCCGACGCCACCATGCACGACTTCCACCGAACCACAGCTGCGTCGTCGGTCCGAGCTACAAGACCGCGACGCCGAGCCTTCCATCACCGCGGCGTACGGTGCCACCACGGCCACCTGACAAACCCTGCGGCGTCGTGCTCCCTTCACCCATGGCACTGCTCCCGGCCTCGGCCTCTGCTCCAAGCCTCGCCGTTGCCCTCCGCCTCCACCTCGCTGTTCCGGCCGGACGCCGCCGGTCAAGCCTTGTGCCCGCCAAGACCGTGTCTGCCTCGTCCGTACGTCGAGAACGCCACTGGTTGGCCAAGGACACGCCACGGCTTTTCGCCATCGCCTTCTTGAGCCTGCACGTGCGTCATGTCCGGCTGCACATCGCTGCCGAACCCGCCGGTGAGCCTCCAGCACCAAGGCCCTGCCTTCCTCCCTTTTTGCTGTTAAACTTGGCCTTCCTGTACTGAAATGGGCCACTGTGCCTCGTCTTCCCACTGTAGCAGAGGGGCAAACCCCACGTTTGCCATCACTGGGAGCAAGACATCGCTGCCGAACCCGCCGGTGTAGCGGCACTTCCTCGCCGAGTCAAGGAGCGACCCCGCGCGGCAACTACGACGCCCTGCCGTGACGTCGTTCCCTACCTCGCGGCCACGACGCTGCGCTCTGCCATCCTCGTCGCGGCAGCCGGTGACCGCGAACCGTTCTCACCAATAGCCTGCCGCGCCCCTTGCCATGAGCGCCCACCATGGGGCTGCAACTGTCGGACATCCACGCCTAGAGCCCCACCCGTTCTCTGCTAAGCCCCAGACCTCGCTGCAATGCAGCATCCATCGCTGGTGAGCCACGCGCTGCCCAAGCTCCACCCTTCTTCCACCTTACCATTTGGCTTGCACTAATCCTGCTGAGACCGGCCTTCATGCCATGAAATTGTTGCCATGCAGGAGGCTACAGCGGGCCAGCAGCTAGCCGCAGATCATCGGGACATGCTGCAGCAGCCCTCCGCCCTTCTCGTAGCAAGGTCAACCTTCTAACCTAGCCGACGCCATCCACGACATCGGCGAATTAGCTCTTACTTATTAATTCCTTATCTATCATCTATACTTGCTTATGCACTGGTATTTGATCTATCAATATCCATTGTTTAATCATGATCATGATCTTTATCTATTTTATGCATGTGTCGTGCCTTCGCCGCCGATCTGTCTATTTATTTATCCATCTGTCTCTTGTGCCGCTATGGGTATGTGCTACTCCACATCGGGTTGTGTTTTGTGGTTGCGTTGCGGTCCTTTGTTGGTTGTGTGATGATTGTCTCCGCCTATAGACCGTGCCTTCGAGCCGGTTGGGAAGCATTGTGTTCGTCCATCTTGGTTGTGGGTTTATCCCGTCGTGGCCACGGTGCCGAGCATAACTCGTTCCCCTGCGTTTAGTTGTCTCTGTGGTGCCATGATCGAGAGCTTCTATCTATGTCCCTAGGATGCGGTCACTATGGACTTGATGTCCTTATCAACGCGGTTCTCACCCGCACCATTCGAGTCCTATGTGACCTAATCTAGTGGGATATGATTTAGGGGACGACAATCATGGAACAATGGAAGCCAACTCGTGGGTAAAGCTTATGGTCGCGGGTTCGCTCGCCATGACCAATAGGCTCTACCTCTTTCGCTTTCGCTCCTTTTGCTCTCCTCCTAACTACCTTGTATGCTTGCACCACCTAGACCCGGGCATCTCTCTGGCCCTTGCGGTGACAACCTCATTGCTAAGGACCATAGGGACAGTCTTGTGCTGATTCTCCACCTAGGTTGTGGAGCACTGTGAGTTGGTTCGGGTCGCGGGACCGTCCCTCTTTTCTCCCAATCTTTACCAGTTCTAGGATGAGTTGGTCGGAAGTGTGCGGATTCCTTTCTTCTTTCTCTTTTCTTCTCAATCCCCATCGATCCAGTAAGGCGTGGGTTGAGCCTTTCGCTTGTCGATGTTTGTTGCTCTTTTGATTTCATTTCTTCGGTTCTCATCATTGCTATGGTGAGTGGATCAAAGAAAGGTGAATCCCGTGTCTCCTACTGTCTTTTGGCTCTCTCGTGCTCGAGCCCTTGTATGCTTGTACCGTCTTCGACCGCAACATTTTTTCGGTTCTTGCAGTGACAACCGCACCGCTAAGAACCCGAGAGATGTCTAGTGCATTTGGTGCACCCAGGTTGTGGTACCCTACAAAGAGCTTGAGCACTCGTGTTCTTTTGTGTGTCACTCCTTTCCGATGCCTCGTCTTTTGCCGTGACGTGTGTATTGGGAGAAGTAGACCGCCTCTGCTCTTCTCTTCTCCGTTCCACCCTCTCTTGGTTCTCATTGATTATAATGGCATATGGATTGAGAGAGAACAGAATTTCTCTTGCATGTAGTCTTTTGGTTCTCGTCAGTCACCATGATGATTGGATTGAAAGCCACAAGTCGTGGTGTTTGCTTAGGATGAGCTAAGGCCTATGCCATTTCTATTTAAGCCGTACAGGTTGACACAATCGACCCGAGAAGTACTGGCTAGGCTAAGACCTAAGTTTGTGCTTAGCAAATCACCACTTGCATTTCTTTGGCCTAGGGATCGGACATCCGTCGAGAGGGCTAAGTCATTCTTCCTTTTGCATTCTTTCGGTGTAGTTGTTCTTTTTGTGCCTTGATGCCTCTCTTTCCGCGGTCTTTCTAGGTTTAGTGGTCTGATTGCTCTTTTGCTTGTCGCTGTAGGTAATTGCGTCGAGGTTAGCGTTGAATGGATCAGAACCCGTTGGAGAAAGGACATGCGGATGAAGGACTATGGAGGAGTACGACTACAAGTGCACCGAGGATCCCGGATACGACTTTTAACAGGTGTTCCGCGTCCCACCCAACTTCGTAGAACCTATTAGACATGCTACATATAGATGCTAGTGCTTTACTTTCTTGCAATTAAACTGTGATAGGTTGCATGGTAGATTGCTTGTAAGCCATTACCTTGTCACAACCTATTTCCCTGCACACCCGCTGATAGGCTAGACGCTCGCATTCTACTTACTGTTTTACTTTCACTACGCATTATACGTGTGATGTGATGCTTGGTGAAGGAATAACGTGAGTGTATAAGGCACATGGTGCCGATAACTTAGTAAAACTGGATGATGAACTTGGGGAGATCTTGGCATGCGTCTTGGGTGTGTGGTGAGGGTTGAGTCGATCGGACAGGATTCTACAACGAGTCTTTGGGGCAAGTCATGCCGGAGGGGTGCGACCTGGGCATCCCTCGTGAGAGGTACCTGTGGTGGGTGCATGGTGAGCAGACGGGGTGTTGGTTATCCCCAGTGGAGGTGTCGTCGATGCATGGGGTGTTGGTTATCCCCTTGAGAAGATATCATGTCCGGTCCCCTTAAGGACTGGTATGTCTTGAGAACCAGAATCATAGGACCCTTCGTGCACACCACTCGCTCCCGATGGGTGGGAGACGATTAACCGACTGACTAGGGCGGTGCCACCACTACTAGGTTGAAAGGTGATAGTGTAGGGAGGTACGGGCATGGGGGCCCACACCCTCCTAAGACAGCATAGTGACCTTGGGGGCCCGGTACTACGTCTCACAGTCTCAGCGTTTTGGTGGACGCCGAGGTGCCCAGGGCTGAGTGGTAGGGTGGTACCATACCGGTTGGGAGGCAGTCAGCATCAGCCTAGGCGGGGCACTGCCGATGATGGTGATCTTGTGGATTTCCAGGTGTACATGCTCTGCAGAGTTGATCGATCTATACGTATAGCCGCATCCGCGGATATGGACATTCCTATGACCTACACTTCACTTGATTAGTGAGAGAAGTCCTTTCTACCTTTCCCCCTGGGTTTTGGTATTGGATCTGGCTTTGGCCGTTGAGGCAAGGTACGAGCGGGAGTCGACCTTGTCGCCTAGAGAGAGAGAGTGAGATGAGATGAGATGTGTGTTTGGGATGGGAGAACGTGTGGATGAGATGGTTTAAAACTTGAAGAACTATTATTATAAAATCTTGTTGAACTTGCATAGGAAACCTACCGCCATATACAGGCCTTTCTTCTACCCTTGCATTCCACTTACTACAAAGCATACGCAAAGCATAGGGTGGGAGACAGTGGCCTGTACAAATCGTACTGATAGATTTTGGATAGGTTTGGACAAAATCTACGACAACCACGAGGACTTGGATTAGGTGGTCTCGTTCCTACGCTCGAGTTTGGTTCAGAAGATGAAGACCACGCCGCTGACATTCTACGCCAACTCTAATGATAGCCTGTGAAGGAGGAGCCTTCACCTGCTGATGCGCCACAACAACTCTGATGAAGACGCGTGTGTTTCCGCTAGATTACAATGTAATAGATGTGTTAACCAGTGTTGTAAAGCCTTGTAACTTGTAGTTATATGATGTATGACTATGATATCAGCTGATAATTGATAATGTGATGGATTGCTCTCGTGATCTACTACATTATAAATCGTATCTGTGGATTTTCCCTTCGAGGAAAATCGAGGTCGTTTCAGACACCGTACGTCTAGTTCTCCTAGTGCGACATCAGCACCCGGCCGGAGAACCTCGGCACCTGGTCGCCGTCGTTGCGCTAGTAGAACCATCTATCGTGCCAGCCACTGTTCGACGAAATCAGTTGTGCCAGGATGTATTGATCACCTCGACCCAACCGAACTTGGAGAGTGCAGCTCCTCACATGCACTGTGCGCCGCACCCCTCGCTCGCCCGCCTTCTTGGCGAAGTGTTCCGCCTTGAAGAGGTGGAGCCACAGATTCCAGTGTGGCTCCATCCCTAGGTACCCCTCGCAGACCGCCACGAAAATGGCAGCCTGCGAGATGGAGTTGGGGGCGAGATGGTGCAGCTCCACCTTGTATTAGTGGAGGAGCGCCCACATAAAGTGGCTCGGCGACACTCTGAGCCCCCTCTCATGGAAAGCCATGAAGCTTGCCATGTAGCCCTCCGAGGGCGCACGACTCTCGGTGGTCGGACGACGGCACCCTCCATTCCGGCTGGGTTCGGCTTGTAACAGAACCGACCAAATTATAAGAGCACAAGTACAAAAACAAGCACCGAAGCGCTCAAATTTTCGAACTTGAGCCCATATAATCCCGGTAGTCAATCAAAACCACGAAGGATTTCAAACCAACTTGCTTACAACCAAGATCGCATCATTCAACATACAACATCATACGTTACATTTCGCAAGTAGTTCCGAAATAAGTTTACACACACGGAGTCGCAAATATTACAAACCAAGTTTATAAATTAGCGGAAGCAAACACACACCAGAAAGTAAGGTGTGCCCACCTAAAATATTTATTTAAATTCATTTCTTAATTTACTTAAGTAATTAAGTGGAATTTCAAACATATATGTAAACTGCTCCTAAAATTCTACAAAAATTACAGGAGACTCTCTGAGCCAAAAAGAGGCTACTATAAAAATTTGAACTAAATTTATTCACAGGAACTTCCTACACAAAATTCCCAAGCCAAAAATGCTGATTTTTGTATAAATAACAAGGCATAGTAAAAAGTGTCAAACAACAGATTTCCTAATTTTCTTGGAAACTCTAGGCTACCAAGAAATTCTCCAAAAAGTTATATGATCACTGCACATGTAGAAAAATTACAAAAATTCATTTAAGTATTTCTTAAAATAACAAGATAGCATTATAACTTGAAAAGTACTTAAGCACTACTACCAAATTTTTACTAGAGCTAGAGCAAGTATAAATTAGTCTACCCACCAAATTTCATAATTTTTGGAACACTGAAACTCGAGATATAATTTAAACAATTTTGCATGTGATTTAAAACACCCTTCAAAGACCTATTTAAATATCCAGAAAACTAAACATCCCATAAGCATTTGATATTTTTCCTAGATCCTACACTTTATTTGGAACCCAACAAAATTTGGGTCACCATTTTTGGATCTACAAAACCCTAACTAAGAAAATCACAAACATCAATCAAATCTGTGAAAAAAAAATAAGAAACTGGATTTTCCAAAAATCAAAAGGGCACTGGGCCGGCCGAACCGCCCGCGTGGCCCAGCTCGAGTGGCGCGGCCCACTCGGCCTCCCGCCCGCACGTGCGCGTCTGCCAGGGTGGGACCGCTGCCAGCGAGAGGGGGACAGGGGAGCGGCGAGCCGAGAGCTCCGGCGAGCGGATTCACGCCGCCGGCGGCTCCCCTGGCCAAGCCGAGCATACCACCGTGCTCTCCACTCCAAACCGCATCTAGGCATGTACTTTTTCCCAACTCTACCGCGCCGGAGTACCCTTGCCGACGGTGAGGGCGGACGGCAGCGAACGCGTGGCGGTACGCTGGCGTGCTCCGGCCGCTAGATGGCCGGCAGAGGGGCGCGCCTGCTTCCTGGAACCCTGGCGGACTTCCCGAGGTTACTCAAACGGATTGGGATGGGGTGGAGCAGCTTGGCCGCGTGACCACCTGGCCGTCGGCCATGGCGGGCAGTGCGTGGCCGTGTTCCGGCTTGACCGGACCGAGACTGGCGGTAGCGTCATCACTTGAGCATCTAGGTGTGCAGGGGAAGAGGGACCGTGAGCGAGGGAAGACGGAGGAGTGCGGTGCGGTGCTGGCCACGGTGACTCTCAACCACGGCGGAGCTCCGGTGACATTTGGAACGGGCGGAAGCGACAATGCGGCTCACCTTGGGCTCGATTGATGTCACGGGTTGGTCGAGGAGGTGCAGGGCAGTGTGGTGGTGTGAGGGGTGTTGATTTGGCCAGTAGGAGTATGGCGGCGAGCTCCCACGGCCGCGACAAGGCACGCGGCGGCGATGCGGCTCAGGGCGTCCGCCTGAGCTCTGGAGGAGCAAGAGAGAGGGCAGAGGCGCGAATGAGGTTGGGGGCGGCATCGTGGCGCCCTTGAAGCCCTCGCGGTCGGACTGGTGGGGCCACGGCCGGTGTACGGCTGCCACCGCGCGGCCATGCTGCTCTGACCGACTGAATGAAACCGGCATTCAGCGACTGACAGAGCAAGTTTGAGGCAGATTATCTCCTAATCCATCTCGAGTTAGCAGAAGATGACAATACCAAAATTGTAGAGCTACATGAGGGCTACAAGTTTGTCAATTGGAGTTTGGACTGGTTCAGCCTGGATTTGAAACCACAGAGCTCCAAAGTGGTGTACTTGGAAACTGAAACGTGTTTTCAGTCAGTGAACCCAACTGAAACCCTATTTTCAAGACACCACAACTCCTAACCCATTTAGAACTAGGTGATGGTGATATTGACAATGTTGTAGAGCTATGTGTGGACAACAACTTTGTCAATTGGCTCAAAGACTGGTTTGGCCTAGTTTGTGAGTTACAAGTTGCCAAAGTGAGGTACAGTGAAACGGTTTTTCAGCTTCACACTTAGCCAAAATTGCTAAGTCCCAAAGCAGCCCCTAATACTGACTTGTGGGCCACTTTTGAGCATGTTCTGGTCATTTTCATGAGATGGCCATATTAGAACTTTTGTTCCTTATGAAATTCTCTACAACTTTGCTTAAGGGTGCTCCTCCATGCAAGATTTCTAAGCTGGACTTTTTAACTGGTCAAACCAGATCACTCTAGGGGTCCAACTTAGTCAACCACATTTGGAAGGGCAATTCGGTAATTTTGGTCAACATGAACATTGCTCCACTACTTACCCTAAATGTAATTAAGGTGTTATAAGACCTAATTAGCCACTCTACACATTGGTTGCACAAAATTCCTAGTGTCACTTACTTTGGAACAAGTAATTCAATACTTTCTCCCAAATGTTGCAAGCTCATGTTGCACATGTTGCATGAGTGTGTTGCATAACACTTGCTAATTATGTTACACTAAAGTGGTTGACATGTCTCACAAAGGAAATTGCACATAAGGTACTTGTGTGTTGCACACTACTCACTTCTTACTTCACATGAAATATAAACATATGTGGCAATGTTTCCAAAGCATGTTTCACATATTATAAGCTTATGCATGAAATGAATGATGCTTGCTTATGCTTATGCAAATGCAATGCAATTAAGGAGCTAAACACCTGAGGTGTTACAGCCCTCCCCCCTTATAAAAATCTTGTCCCGAGATTTAGAAAGCGTACCATTTTTCATAGAATTCCTTATAACCATCCCGTAAATAGTCTTCCCGTTCCCATGTAGCGTCACTTTCACTACCCTGATTACTCCACATTACTTTATACCACTTAACCACTTTGCTTCTATTCACTCGTTCCTGAGTATCGATCACTCAGACTGGCTTTTCTTCGTAAGTTAGATCGGATTCCAGCCTGATATCTCCTAAAGGGACTCTTTCCTCAAGAACTCGAAGACACTTTTTGAGCTGAGATACATGGAAGACGTTGAATATGGCACTCATTTCAGGAGGTAACTGGATTTTGTACGCAACAGCACCACTCTTGCCTATGATCTGGAAAGGACCCACGTATCTTGGCGCAAGTTTCCGCTTAACACCAAAACGTTGGACACTCTTCATTGGAGAAACTTTCAGATAAACGAAGTCTCCAACTTCAAACTCGAGCGGTTTTCTACGACGGTCAGCATAACTTTTCTGTCTAGCTTGGGCTGCAGCCATATGTTTTTGGATGGTACGGACTTGTTCCTCAGCTTCATGAATGAAATCAATACCATAATACCTCCTTTCACCAGCTTCTACCTAGTTTAGTGGAGTTCTACACTTACGACCGTACAAAGCTTCGAATGGAGCCATCTTAATACTCTCTTGATAACTATTATTGTACGAAAACTCGGCTAGAGGTAACCATTTTTCCCAAGAACCCTTGGATGAAATGACACATGCCCGCAACAGATCTTCCAAGATTTGGTTAACCCGTTCCATCTGTCCTAATGTCTGGGGGTGATAAGCAGAGCTTCTCACTAACTTGGTTCCCAGAAGGTGATGCAAGTGCTCCCAAAAGCGAGCAGTGAACTAGAGACCACGGTCAGATATGATAGTACGAGGTATCCCATGGAGCCGGACTATCTGATTGAAGTACAACTCAGCATAGTCAGTGGGACGATAGTCCACTCTAACTGGAATGTAGTGAGCTGATTTGGTCAAACGATCCACAATTACCCAGATGGAGTTATGATTTTTGACAGTAGGAGGAAGACCGACAATGAAATCCATACTTATCTCTTCCCATTTCCAACCTGGGATAGAAAGTGGTTGAAGCAACCCAGCTTTCATATGCACAGCTTTAACCCTACAGCAGGTGTCACACCTAGCCACATATGCAGCTATCTCTTTCCGCATCTTGGTCCACCAATAGTATGGCTTCAAATCGTAATACATCTTATTGCTACCAGGATGGATGGACAACTTAGAGAAGTGTGCTTCAGACATAATATCATTTCTAAGCTCTCGGTCCTTAGGCACAACTAACCTATCCTTGAACCATAGTACACCCTCTTCATCTACCCTGAACTGTGAAATTTCTTGCTCTTTCATCTTACGCTTGATGTGGAATATACCAGTGTCAGTCTTTTGGAGTTCAATAATTCTGCTTTTGAGAGTACAACTGACAGTGATGTTGTACAAGACTGCTGGATGTAGGAGGCGACTGACAGTGATGTTGTACAAGATTGCTGGATGTAGGAGGCGAGATCGATGAAAATTAGTTTCAACTAAGGAATGGCAATGAGACTTACGGCTTAGAGCATCCGCAACCACATTTGCCTTGCCAGGATGATAGTGCACTTGAAGGTTATAATCCTTAATCAACTCGAACCATCTTCGTTGACGCATATTTAACTCGGGTTGGGTGAAGATGTATTTGAGGCTTTTGTGGTCTGTGTAGATATTGCAAACATTGCCCAACAGATAGTGTCGCTAGGCTTTCAAAGCATGAACAACCGCGGCGAGTTCTAAGTCATGTGTTGGATAATTCACCTCATGTTTCCGAAGTTGTCGAGAGGTATATGCAATCACTCGGCCTTCCTGCATCAGAACACCTCCCAAACCTATGCCTGAGGCATCACAATAAACATCAAATGGTTTCTCAATATCCGGTTGTGCCAAAACCGGAGCTGAGGTTAGGAGGGTTCGCAGTTGGTGAAAAGCCGCATCACACTCAGGAGTCCAGACAAACCTGGTGTCTTTTTGTAGTAACCGAGTCATTGGCTTGGCTATTTTGGAGAAATCCGGGATGAAGCGACGATAATAGCCAGCCAAACCAAGAAAACTCCGAACCTCGTGAACCGAGCTAGGAGCCTTCCAGTTCAAAACTTCTTGTACTTTGGTGGGGTCCACCATAATTCCTCCATCGAACAACACATGCCCAAGGAAAGGTACTTCTCGAAGCCAGAATTCGCACTTACTGAACTTTGCATATAGTTGATGTTCACGCAGTCTTGTGAGGACTATACGCAGATGTTCAGCATGATCTTCCTCATTTGCAGAATATATCAGGATGTCACCAATAAATACCACCACAAACTTGTCCAATTCGGGCATAAACACCGAATTCATCAAGTACATAAAGTGTGCGGGGGCATTTGTCAAGCCGAAAGACATAACAAGATACTCATAAAGACCGTATCTGGTAGAAAAGGCTGTCTTTGGAACATCTTCTGGGCAGATTTTAATTTGATGGTAGCCAGATCTTAGATCGATCTTGGAGAAAACTTTAGCTTTAGACAACTGATCGAACAAGATGTCAATACGTGGTAGAGGGTACTTATTTTTGACAGTGACTGCATTGAGAGGTCTATAATCTACGCACATCCGCAACGACTGATCCTTCTTCTTTACAAAGATAGCAGGACATCCCCACGACGATGAACTAGGACGAATCAACCCCTTCTTCAAAGTTCATTCAATTGCACCTTAAGTTCAGTGAGTTCATTTGGAGGCATCCTATAGGGTCTCCTAGAGATGGGCGCCGTGCCAGGCAACAACTCAATTTTAAATTCCACATCCCGATCCGGAGGGAGCCCCGGCAAATCATCGGGAAAAACGTCCGGAAACTCATTTACTACTGGAATTTCGGTCAACGCCTTTGCTTGCACAGCATGAACTTCCCCATACAAATCAACTTTTCTGGGAAGTTGTACCAGAAAACCCTTTTGATCTGTAGGATCTCTGAGCATAACTACCCGAGTGGATGTATCAATGAGTACCCCATTCTGACTCATCCAATTCATGCCCAGAATAACATCTATGTCTAAGCACGGCAAAACCACTAAGGCAAGCGAGTACTTTCGCCCTTCTATCTCAAGCTCAAGATTCCCCACTACTTTATTTGTGGAAATATTCCCACTTGCTGCACTAATACAATAACCCCCACCTTCAACAGTATGCAATTTGTGTGCAAACTCTGATGCAAACTTAGGACTGATAAAGGAATGCGAAGCACCTGAATCAAAAAGTACCACTGTAGGGTGTTGGTCAACTAGGAACTTACCAGCAGTGACAACCTCACCAGATGGGATTTCCTCAATACTGTTATAATGAGCGTGCCCTTGACGGCCACCTTGGTTGACATTCTTCTTAGGGTATGGACAGTTCCTGGACCAATGGCCTGGCTTGTTGCAGTTCCAGCAGGGCATGTTGCTAGGAGGGACACTGGAGCTGCCTTGGCCCGAATTACCCTTTGGCAGAGCCACTGTATATGCCTTGCGAAACCCAGTCTTCACTGGCGCCTTCTTTTGCGGAGGACGGAACTTAGCACTTGTGGCAGGCGGGAGAGGAGGAGCCCTCGGGGCAGCTGGAGCTTGAGACTGTGAAGCACCTGCCTCAAGTGCCCTCTTGCGACTCTTAGAAGCAGCATAGATAGAGTTATTGTTCTCTTGAGTCAGAGCATCACTGATAAATTCGTTGAAGGTAGTGCACTTGCTAGTGCCCATAGTCTTCATCAGCTTTGGGCCGAGGCCTCTTTTAAAGCTAGCAATTTTCTTGGCATCGGTATCCACAAACTCGGTGGCATACCTAAAAATAATTTTTTTTGTTTTAACCCTCTTTCATAATCAAATACTTTTGTTTTTAAATACTCGTAAGATGTTTTTAATGTTGAATTATGCTCCGATACCAGCTGTAACAGAACCGACCAAATTATAAGAGCACAAGTATAAAAACAAGCACCGAAGCGCTCAAATTTTCGAACTTGAGCCCATATAATCCCGGTAGTCAATCGAAACCACAAAGGATTTCAAACCAACTTGCTTACAACCAAGATCGCATCATTCAACATACAACATCATACGTTACATTTCGCAAGTAGTTCCGAAATAAGTTTACACACACAGAGTCGCAAATATTACAAACCAAGTTTATAAAGTAGCGGAAGCAAACACACACCAGAAAGTAAGGTGTGCCCACCTAAAATATTTATTTAAATTCATTTCTTAATTTACTTAAGTAATTAAGTGGAATTTCAAACATATATGTAAACTGCTCCTAAAATTCTACAAAAATTACAGGAGACTCTCTGACCCAAAAAGAGGCTACTGTAAAAATTTGAACTAAATTTATTCACAGGAACTTCCTACACAAAATTCCCAAGCCAAAAAGGCTGATTTTTGTATAAATAACAAGGCATAGTAAAAGTGTCAAACAACAGATTTCCTAATTTTCTTGGACACTCTAGGGTACCAAGACATTCTCCAAAAAGTTATATGAACATTGCACATGTAGAAAAATTATAAAAATTCATTTAAGTATTTCTTAAAATAACAAGATAGCATTATAACTTGAAAAGTACTTAAGCACTACTACCCAAATTTTTACCAGAGCTAGAGCAAGTACAAATTAGTCTACCCACCAAATTTCATAATTTTTGGAACGCTAAAACTCGAGATATAATTTATACAATTTTGCATGTGATTTAAAACACCCTTCAAAGACCTATTTAAATATCCAGAAAACTAAACATCCCATAAGCATTTGATATTTTTCCTAGATCCTACACTTTATTTGGAACCCAACAAAATTTGGGTCACCATTTTTGGATCTACAAAACCCTAACTAAGAAAATCACAAACATCAATCAAATCTGTGAAAAAAATAAGAAACTGGATTTTCCAAAAATCAAAAGGGCACTGGGCCGGCCGACCCGCCCGCGCGGCCCAGCTCGAGTGGCGCGGCCCGCTCGGCCTCCCGCCCGCGCGCGCGCGTCTGCCAGGGTGGGACCGCTGTCAGCGAGAGGGGGACAGGGGAGCGGCGAGCCAAGAGCTCCGGCGAGCGGATTCACGCCGCCGGCGGCTCCCCTGGCCAAGCCGAGCATACCACCGTGCTCTCCACTCCAAACCGCATCTAGGCATGTACTTTTTCCCAACTCTACCGCGCTGGAGTACCCTTGCCGACGGTGAGGGCGGACGGCAGCGAACGCATGGCGGTACGCTGGCGTGCTCTGGCCGCTAGATGGCCGGTAGAGGGGTGCGCCCGCTTCCTGGAACCCTGGCGGACTTCTCGAGGTTACTCAAACAGATTGGGATGGGGTGGAGCAGCTTGGCCGCGTGAGCACCTGGCCGTCGGCCATGGCGGGCAGTGCGTGGCCGTGTTCCAGCTTGACCGGACCGAGACTGGCGGTAGCGTCATCACTCGAGCATCTAGGTGTGCAGGGGAAGAGGGACCGTGAGCGAGGGAAGATGGAGGAGTACGGTGCGGTGCTGGCCACGGTGACTCTCAACCACGGCGGAGCTCCGGTGACATTTGGAACGGGCGGAAGCGACAATGCGGCTCACCTTGGGCTCGATTGATGTCACGGGTTGGTCGAGGAGGTGGAGGGCAGTGTGGTGGTGTGAGGGGTGTTGATTTGGCCGGTAGGAGTATGGCGGCGAGCTCCCACGGCCGCGACAAGGCATGTGGCGGCGATGCGGCTCGGGGCGTCCGCCTGAGCTCGGGAGGAGCAAGAGAGAGGGCAGAGACGCGAATGAGGTTGGGGGTGGCATCGTGGCGCCCTTGAAGCCCTCGCGGTCGGACTGGTGGGGCCACGGCCGGTGTACGGCTGCCACCGCGCGGCCACGCTGCTCTGACCGACTGAACGAAACCGGCATTCAGCGACTGACAGAGCAAGTTTGAGGCAGATTATCTCCTAATCCATCTCGAGTTAGCAGAAGATGACAATACCAAAATTGTAGAGCTACATGAGGGCTACAAGTTTGTCAATTGGAGTTTGGACTGGTTCGGCCTGGATTTGAAACCACAGAGCTCCAAAGTGGTGTACTTGGAAACTGAAACGTGTTTTCAGTCAGTGAACCCGACTGAAACCCTATTTTCAAGACACCACAACTCCTAACCCATTTAGAACTAGGTGATGGTGATATTGACAATGTTGTAGAGCTATGTGTGGACAACAACTTTGTCAATTGGCTCAAAGACTGGTTTGGCCTAGTTTGTGAGTTACAAGTTGCCAAAGTGAGGTACAGTGAAACGGTTTTTCAGCTTCACACTTAGCCAAAATTGCTAAGTCCCAAAGCAGCCCCTAATACTGACTTGTGGGCCACTTTTGAGCATGTTCTGGTCATTTTCATGAGATGGCCATATTAGAACTTTTGTTCCTTATGAAATTCTCTACAACTTTGCTTAAGGGTGCTCCTCCATGCAAGATTTCTAAGCTGGACTTTTTAATTGGTCAGACTAGATAACTCTAGGGGTCCAACTTAGTCAACCACATTTGGAAGGGCAATTCGGTAATTTTGGTCAACATGAACATTGCTCCACTACTTACCCTAAATGTAATTAAGGTGTTATAAGACCTAATTAGCCACTCTACACATTGGTTGCACAAAATTCCTAGTGTCACTTACTTTGGAACAAGTAATTCAATACTTTCTCCCAAATGTTGCAAGCTCATGTTGCACATGTTGCATGAGTGTGTTGCATAACACTTGCTAATTATGTTACACTAAAGTGGTTGACATGTCTCACAAAGGAAATTGCACATAAGGTACTTGTGTGTTGCACACTACTCACTTCTTACTTCACATGAAATATAAACATATGTGGCAATGTTTCCAAAGCATGTTTCACATATTATAAGCTTATGCATGAAATGAATGATGCTTGCTTATGCTTATGCAAATGCAATGCAATTAAGGAGCTAAACACCTGAGGTGTTACACGGCTCGCCCTTGGCCGCAGAAGCCCATCGTGGACCAACTCCTCCAGCCTCCTCTCTGTCACCGAGGAACAAGCCCACGCGTCCGCGGGAAGGATCTGGCTCTTGCTCACCATGGTTGTCGGAAAAACGGCGCGCGGCGACGACAGACGAAGGAGCAACGGCAGAAGTGGACGGTGGCTGAAGGGCGCAAAGGAGGCAAAGGAGGCGAAGAAGGCAAAGAAGGCAAAGACGCAAAAGGATTATAGGGGGCATACGAAACCCCGGGCCTCACACTTATACCCCGATGGAAGACCAACGGGCGGGCAAAAAGGTAGGAACAATTGCCACATTCAATGACCTTACCTAACCGCTCCCTCAAAATCCACAGATAGGGCACGTGTCTGCCGTGCACTCTGTAACCATCGCACCACACCGCCCACTACCGCACCGATCTCTCTTCCCCTCCTAAAAAGACGTGCCCTAAACGGGCAGGAAAAGGATCCATGGACAGATATTCCCAGACGAATGGGTAACGGGCTCCGAGCCCGATATAAACCTCGAGGGATCGAAAGCTGGCCCTCGACCAGGGTTCGGCAGCTGCCCTTGAGTAGCGGAGTCAGGGACGACTAGGGACACGCCCATACAAGGCCAGGGCTCGAGCCACGCTCTCGAGGTGCCCCTAGACGTATTCGAGGCTAAAAGAGAGGTCGACGGAGGAATCCCCTCAGAGGGAGGCATCGAGCCCTCGAATCCTATCGCAAGGAATCGAGATCCACGTGACTACTCTTTGGCATTTTTTAGAGCACCTCCATGGCCGCTAGCCGACTCCTACCGAATGGAGCATGGGCTCCCACTCGAATTCCCTGTTAACAGCTCACCGGAGACCATCGAAACTCGCCCGACGAGAGTAGTACGACGTTCCCCACCCCTCCTCCTTTTTCCTAAAAAAGGGAGCGTGAGGGTCGAACGATAAAAGACGGCCAAGACTCTGATCGACCTCGTGCGCGCGAGGCTTGGGGCCTCGACCGTAGAAAGCCAAACCTTGAACGAAAGAATACAGAACACGCCACGATACGAGAGCATTTCCTTGATAAAGCGTGCAAAAGACCTCGGAGGAGTCAAAAACACTCCATCGAGGCCTCGGGGGCTACACCCGGCGGGTGTGCTCGCGCGCACCCTCCGGAAAAGGCTACGGTGCTACGACTCTAGTTCATGAACCGCTGAGCCTCTGTGAGAGTGATCCACACTCACCCAAAGGCTCAAGGGCTACTGTCAGGTACCAAAAACTAGGGGTACCCACAATCAACGATCAAGAAAAACAAAACCGCTACCCACAAATGGGACGAGCTAAGATAGCCAACGAGACACCTCGACTACATTCTGACTTGTACGAGGCACGCTCGACGGAACGTCTCGATCGCGTTTCGACTCGTACAAGGCTCACTCGACAAGACGCCTCGACTACCGGGAAATCTCCGACTCGCACGACCCCGAGTCGGGCCACTCGACCCACCTTATTTACCAACTCTGAGACAAAAGTCAGAGCATTTAATGCGACTACCAACTACTTTCTACCATCATGGCTATAGTAGTAACCGACATGGAAGCAGTACCAGTGTCAAATCTCACTTTTTTCTACCCATCCTGGGATAGGAGTTGAAAACATATCACTGTACGTGAATTGGGCTTTTCTAAAAATTAAATGCAAGAAATAAATCCTACAAGCCGGAATTCACCCCTAGTGTCTACTTGTGTTCCTAGAGAGTCTACCGATACAAAGTTTTGCACCCTAGTTTCCAATCCTAGTCTAGCATGGCAAGTCTAGGAATGTAAACAAGCAATGAAAGTAAATACGAGAATGTAAATGCTTGAATGTAAAGGGGCAAGGAACACGGCGATGTTTTTCCGAGGTATCGGAGAATCGCCACCCCCCACTAGTCCTCGTTGGAGCACCCGTGCAAGGGTGTAGCTCCCCCTTGATCCGCACAAGGATCAAGTGCTCTCTACGGGTTGATTCTTTGACACTCCATCGCGGTGAGTCACCCACAACCGCTCACAAGATGAGTTGGGTCATCCACAAGCTCCGCCGGATGATCACCGAACTCCCAATCACCACCAAGCCGTCTAGGTGATGGCGATCACCAAGAGTAACAAGCTAGAACTCTCACTTGACCACTACGAGCCCAAATGAGAAAGTGGATGCACACTTGCTACTCTCTAATCGCTAGTGAGGAACTCTCAAGCTTTGATTCTCAAATCTCTATCCTCACTAGTGCTCTTGCACTCCCTTGCACCCCAAAGGTGTTTATCAGCTGATCAAATGAGCAAGAGACCTCTAAAAGAGGTGGTGGGGATGTATTTATACACCCCACAGACAAAACGAACCGTTACCTGCTGACTCAGCAAAACACGAGCTGACCGGACGCGCTGGTCGCTCGTAACGGTCGAAATCCGAAAAACAACTGAGTGACCGGACGCACCGGTCAGGGGTGACCGGACGCGTCCGATCGTGCAGGGAGCATACTGTACTCGCACCGGACGCGCGACCGCATCCGATCGGTGATGACCGGATGCGTCCGGTCGTCTCTGGACCTTACTGGACTGTGACCGGACGCGCCGATCACACCCAGATCGCGTCCGATCGGGTGTTTCCCTTAAGTGACACGTGTTGACTTCTGACCACCGCGTCCGGTCCTCGCGAGGACCGCGTCCGGTCGTCAGAGCTGAAACCCTAGCCGCGGAACTGAACTGACCGGATGCGTCCGGTCATGCCGAGGACCGCGTCCGGTCATGGGAAAACGACCCGAAACTCTCCGAAACGCGTCACAACTTGAACCAAGTTGCTTCCAACTGAACTTTGAGCTATTCTAGCGCTGCCTAGCGCCAAGTTTAACAAGTGTGCACCACACCTAAACATAGGACTCGCCTAGGTCAAGCTACCTGCTCATGCCCCCCTTAATAGTACGGCCAAAAGAGAAAAACGAAGATCCTAACGACTATTCCAAATGTCTCTCAACACCTCGACATCCGGAACTAACCGTCCTTAATCTTGACGCCACTCTTTTGAAAACCGAAACGATTTCCATCAAGGGGCATGAATACCATGGTGCCCAAAGCAGTTAAAACCTCCATGACCTAACTTACCAAAGTTTCTGCAAAACACACGTTAGTCATGGTAATAAAGCGTTGTCATCAATTGCCGAAACCAAACCTCGGGGCCTAGATGCTTTCAATCTCCCCCTTTTTGGTGATTGATGACAACACTAAGATATAAAAGAATTGAGTTGAGGTTTTCGAGCATGCATGGTTCACATAAGCAAAAAGCAATAAGCACAAGGGGTTAGGAATTGCTTATGTGCCCCAAGCCAAAAGAGTGTACTCATAAGATAAGACAAAGAACGTTAGTACACATACAGATATAGCTCATAAGAAATCGGAGTAAGGCACAGAAGCACAACCTTAGAGCTATAATTAAAAACGGTGACAAGCGCTAACACTGTGACTGGATAAAACATTAAGACTCACGGTTTATCACATGACGACATGTCACACGAAAGCAATGACTGAAAAGTAAACATGATGCATGAATGTAGCACACAAGAAAAAACGAAATGAAAACCCTCTCTCAAAACTCCCCCTGAAACTACTCTCTCTCCCCCTTTGGCATCAAGCGCCAAAAAACTAAACTAAGGATCTGACGGGGGGACAGACGGAGTCGTGTCGGGTGCCGAGGTGCGCGGAGTAAACACGAAATGTAGAGAATCTCCCTCGGAATCTGAGCTATCTGGCTGACCCTCTGAAGAAACCCGTGGCTGTGAAGCGGTCTGGGTCTGAGCTGCAGGAACAGGTACTGACGTAGTAGCAACAAGAGGAGCCGTCTGAGTGACCTGAGCCTGTAGCGAGCCAATAGTTGGAGGATCTGTCGAGGCAACTGACGAAGGAAGAGTCTCTGTAGTCCCGGTCCCTATCACTAGAGGAATAGCTGCCTCTAAAGCTGACAACCCTGACGAAGTGGCAAAGGTAGTGTGAGAGGGCGTCGGCTGACCAGTCAACTCGCTGTAGGTAGCACTGAAATCACCGAAGGGTGTGCCTGTCAAGAGGTGAGGGCGAGGCTGGTCTGAAGGGGTAAACCCCGTGTGAATAGGCGTGAAGCTCGGGGACTGGAATGACTGGGGAACCTGCTGCTGTGGAGATGTGAACTGGAAACCCGGCTGTCCCTGACTCGATGGATCACTAGATTGTAAAGCAGAAGTCAGGACAGAAGCAGGCGGAGGAACCCCAACAGTGACTAGGTGGCGCAGGAGATCCAAGTACTGCTGCTGACTAGCTGCACTCTGTCGCTGAATCTCGTACTGCTGTCGCTGCATCTCAACCTGCTGCCTCTGGATCTCAAGCTGCTGACGCTGAAACTCGTCCTGACGTGCCTGAATCTGTGCAAGTGCTGCAGCTGTGTCCTGAGCCTGTCGCTGTATCTGCTGTTGCTGCTGCTCCTGTGCCTGGGTCAACCTCTCAAGTATTGCCACCACGGCTGGGTCTGTGCGGGAGGCTGAACCAGAGCCACCGGTCTTGTGGTCGTGAGACCGAGGAGACCAGTACCTGGGGATGGGCTGGTAGTCCTCATCAGTGCTGTCAGATGTCACATCCTCAGGAAGATCAGCAGGCTGAGCGTCAAGATCGGCAAGCTCTGCCTCTGCAAACTCATCAACTGTGGCGTCCTGCTCAGCTGCTGTCTCAGGAACCTCAGGTCGCACACGCTGTCCTGGCACTGGGGCCTGATCTCTGGTGACTGAAGCCCAAAGCTGACGGATATCATACTCAGGGAAAGCAGTAGTCGTATCTGATATCTCAGCTCGAATCTCTGCAGGTAACTGGATGGATGATCTAATGATGAAGCAGATCCAGTGTGCATAGGGCAGCTGACGATTACCCTTGAAGCCCTCAGCTATGGTGTCCTCCATCTCACTAAGTATGAGATCCCAAATGTCAAACTGTGTCTGTGAGAGGAGGTGGTGAACAACCCATAGCTGCATCCGAGTCAGTCCCTCTCTGTAGCCAAGTCTGGGAAGAAGAGTGCATCTGACTATAGCATCCAAAACTCTGGCAAGTGGTGTCAAACTGGCAGGCGTGCGACGAGACCCTTCGCCAAAAGGCTCACGGAAGCAGGGTCGAACCAAGTCTGTAGGTGGCACTGCACCGCCGTGAGGGCGTCTCGGTGGAGGAGTCTGACCAAAGCACAGCTGATGTATCCTCGTGTTGGAAGCTGGGAGTCTGAGAATCTCCCGCACTCTGGTGCTGTATAGGCGGTGATCGTGGCCTTGGAATGCAAAGTGAATGAAATCATGGGCAGGATCAATCCATAGTGAAGCATAAAACTCTCTGACCCATGTGCCGCAGTATGCACCTGTCCGTCTAAGAAGATCTGACAAGCCTGGCAGAAAGGACAGGTGCGGACGTAGCTGCTCTCCCACAACCTCAACTAGTGACTCAAGTCGACAGACCCTCTGTGGTCGGAAAGCAATACCGCTGTCAACTAGAGCCCTGTAGAAATCCTCCTGAAGTGGGGTATAAAAACCTTCTGAAGCTCTGGGATCCCTCACAGGCGGAAACCACCGACTGACCACCACGAACCTCAACCCCTGCACCTGACGTGCTGTAGCACCCCTCAAGTCAAAGTGCTCGATCGGGGGTGAACCTCTAGCTCTGGGTGGAGGACGTGCTCCACGACGCTGGCCCTCTGGCCTAGGAGTCACCTGAGTACGTGCGCGTGTGGAGCGGCGACGTGGTGGAGACTGAGCTGGCTGCTCCTCTGTGTCCTCTGTAGCCTCTGTAGCCTCTGGAGCCTCTGTGGCCTCTGGAGGTGGATCAACTGACATACCCTCTATAGCTCCAGTATCCTCAGTACCCTCAGTGGCCTCTGTGCCGAGCTGTCGACCTTCAAGATGAAAGCGACGCTCGCCTATGCGTATGCCACTGCTCCTGCCACCTCTCTCTGCCTGCTCTGCTGCATCTGCCACGGCCTGAGCAATCTCTGCCTCTGTGAGTGTCTTCTTCTTCTTTCTGGCCATGACCTTGATACGCTTCCCACGTGCAATCTCAAACCGACGAGGAGGACTATCGTCCCCGTCACCAGGAGCACCACCGGCGTTCTTGCAATGCACCATGCTGACAAACTGACTGAAAACCTCTGAAAGATGGTGAACTGTCACTCGAGAGGCTTGGCCTCAATCCGTATCCGCAGGCTTGGCCTCGGATTCAGCAAACTGATCTCACCCGACACACGGACAGACTCGCTGCAACGACGGAATAGAGAGATCTACTATAAGCATATATATGACTAAAAGGTACGAAACCCAAGAGATAGCAAGCATATGTGATACGATGTGAATCGAAACGTGAAGCTACCTCAGATTGACGAGACGAAGGTGACAAGATGAGATGACCTAGATCGCTTGATTCCCCGAATCCACCGGATGGGCTCTCGCGAAGAAGACGGCGCGTGACGAAACCTCGACGACGAACGGCCGAACGACGTTACGCGAACCCTAGGGTTAGGGTTAGGGCAACTCGACGAAGACCGATTGGAGGCGAGCGCGAGGCAGTCCACGGCCAGAGGTGAAGCTGGTGGGCTAGGGCGCGGCTCACCAGCGACAAAGGCACGGCTCACCGGCGGCGAGAGGCGAGCGGGCGGCGGTGGCGCGGCTGCGGAGCAGGCGCGGGCAAGGCACGGGCAGGCGCAGGCTGGCGCGCGCTCGCGTGCAAGGAGACGCGGCTGGGTCGTGGCTGGGCTTGCCGGAGGCAAGGAAGACGGCAAGGGCGCGGCGGCTCCAGCGAATCGACGGCGACTCGGCGAATTTGGCGAGTTAGGGCAGGCGACGGCGGAAAAACGCGTGCGGGTGAAAGACACGGCCGAGGACGAACGGTTTTATGAAGGGGTTAGATCCGCTCGACGCGCGATGACCGGACGCGGTGGTTGTTATGACCGGACGCGGTGGTGCAGCGTCCGGTCACACTCCAGTAAGCTCCTGGAGTGACCGGACGCGTCCGGTGAGGACTGACCGGACGCGGTCAGAGTCCGGTCGAGGGGAGCTCGGGAAATCGTCGCGAATGACCGGACGCGGTGGTGATAACCGGGACCGGACGCAGTGGTCAACAGAGGCGCGTCCGGTGCAGCGTCCGGTCACTAGATCTGGAGATGGTCTTCTGGATGACCGGACGCGCTGGTGGACGCCGGGACCAGACGCGGTGGTGAAGCATCACTGCGTCCGGTGCAGCGTCCGGTCCAGCGTCCGGTCACTGTTCTTCGCCCTTCTTCATTCCGAACTACGACGCGACTTCTCCCAATCAGGTTCCAATTCAAGAAGACACAAATAAACACCAATTGGAACACGATATGAGTGACCTCACTCAAACCCTCAAATTTTATAAAATAGATTGCCTTAGGCTAGTATTATTTTTAAGAAAATAGGCAATAAACACCTAAGGAGCAACGTATGGCCATGCAATAGAGTTTTTGAACCTTTAGGAGCGTCAAAATGCTCTCTCTATTCATGGACGAACACAGAGGTTGCTCAAAGCTTAACCGAAAAGAAACGACAAGGACAACAACCATGCATATGCAATGCAATACAAGAAGGTAAAACTAGAATGCTTGTCAAGTTTGATCCACGGTTAGGCTTTTTCACTCCTCCAAAGAAGGGTTATCGTAACCGTGTTAGCCAAGCCCTAAAAACATTGCAATAAAATAAACATGGCATATTATACAATGCAATGCAAGAGACAACACACGCTCATTTTTTAAAGTTACTAGAATCAAGCACATTGAGTTCACTTCTTAACCTACAAAAAGTTGCCTCATCCAAAGGTTTAGTGAAAATATCCGCTAATTGATTTTCACTTCTTACACCTTCTAGTGATATGTCATTTTTAGCAACGTGATCTCTTAGAAAGTGATGGCGGATATCAATGTGCTTGGTGTGAGAGTGTTGTACCGGATTGTTAGCAATTTTAACGGCACTTTCATTATCACATAAAAGTGGCACCTTTTCAAGAACAATTCCATAGTCTAGGAGGGTTTGTTTCATATATAAGATTTGTGCACAACAAGCCCCCGCGGCAATGTATTCCGCCTCGGCGGTGGACAAAGCCACACTATTTTGCTTTTTAGATGACCAAGATACTAAGGATCTTCCAAGCAAATGGCACCCTCCGGATGTGCTTTTTCTATCAATTTTGCAACCGGCATAGTCCGAATCGGAATAGCCAACTAGTTGGAATCTAGCTCCTTTGGGATACCAAAGACCAATGCTTGGGGTAAGCTTAAGATATCTTAGAATTCTTTTTACGGCACTTAGGTGGGGTTCTTTAGGGCACGCTTGAAAGCGGGCACACATGCACACACTAAACATGATATCGGGCCTAGATGCGGTAAGGTACAACAAGCTACCAATCATAGAACGGTAGAGAGTTTGATCAACCGGTTTACCTCCCTCATCTAGGTCGAGATGTCCATTTGATGGCATTGGGGTCTTGATTGGTTTGCATTCTTCCATCTTGAATCTTTTGAGAAGATCCTTGGTATACTTTTCTTGAGAGATGAAAATCCCTTCTCTCATTTGCTTTACTTGAAATCCAAGGAAGAATGTGAGCTCACCAATCATTGACATCTCGAACTCCTTCGACATCAATTCACCAAATTCCTTGCAATAATCTTCATTTGTTGATCCGAAGATGATATCATCAACATATACTTGACAAATGAAGATCTCCCCATTAAACTTCTTGGTGAATAGTGTGGTGTCGACCTTCCCAATGGTGAAGCCCTTCTCAATGAGGAAGTCCCGGAGGCGCTCATACCACGCTCTAGGGGCTTGCTTGAGCCCATATAACGCCTTGGACAACCTATAAACATGATTAGGATATCTAGGGTCTTCAAACCCGGGAGGTTGATTAACATAGACTAGTTCATTTATAAAGCCATTTAAGAATGCACTTTTCACATCCATTTGATATAGTTTCATATCATGATGTGATGCATATGCAAGGAGGATACGAATGGCTTCAAGTCTTGCAACGGGTGCAAAGGTCTCTCCAAAATCAAGACCTTCAACTTGAGAGAACCCCTTTGCAACTAGTCTTGCCTTGTTCCTCACCACTATGCCTTGGTCATCTTGCTTGTTTCGGAACACCCACTTGGTTCCAATGACTCTTGCACCTTTAGGATGCTCTTCAAGTGTCCATACTTGATTGCGAGTGAAGTTGTTCAATTCTTCATGCATTGCATTCACCCAATCCGGATCTTGAAGAGCTTCTTCTACATTTTTAGGTTCAACGCAAGAGACAAAAGAGTGATGTTCAACAAAAGAGGCTAGCTTTTGGGATCGAGTCATTACTCCCTTTGTAGGACTCCCTATGATGAGATCTTGTGGATGTGCTTGAAGTAGTGATGAGTTTCTTCTATCAACCACTTGAGGAGGTGGATGGGGAGCATCAACATCTTGAGCTTGTGCCTCGGCTTGTTCATGAGACATAAGTGTCATCATTTTCAACTCTCTCATTCTTGTCATCATCTTGAGGCACACGTGATGAAGATGGTGGATCAACAATTTGTACATCGTCATCATCATCTTTTGGCTTGATGTCTCCCACCGGCATGTTCTTCATGGCCTCCCTCAAGGGTTCATCACCTACATCATCACAATTCTCAATTGCTCCTTGGGAGCCATTAGATTCATCAAATTCCACATCATATGTTTCTTCAACCAAACCGGTGGCATGGTTAAATACTCTATATGCTTTGGACTTTGATGAGTAACCAACAAGAAAACCAATATCACAACGTCTTTGAAACTTCCCTAGGTGTTGACGCTTCTTGTAGACGTAACATTTGCAACCAAACACCCGGAAGAAAGAGACGTCCGGCTTCTTCCCATTAAGCAACTCATAGGGGGTCTTGCCAAGAAACTTTTGTAGGAAGAGGCGATTTGAAGCATAGCATGCGGTGTTGATTGCCTCAGCCCACAACTTCTCCGGAGTGTTGTACTCATCTAGCATTGTTCTTGCAAGGGTGATCAATGTTCGGTTCTTTCTCTCAACTACACCATTTTGTTGAGGAGTGTAGGTTGAGAGACCTCATGCTTGATTCCAATTTCATCACAATAAGCTTCAATGTTGGTGTTGTCAAACTCTTTGCCATTGTCACTTCTAATCTTCTTTATCTTGACTTCAAATTCATTTTGAGCTCTCTTTGCAAACTTCTTGAAGCAATTTGCCACTTTGGATTTGTCATGAAGGAAGAAAGTCCAAGTATACCTTGAGTAGTCATCCACTATCACAAGACAATAGAGATTACCACCCAAGCTCTTGTATGTTGTAGGCCCAAACAAATCCATGTGTAGAAGTTCTAGCACTCTTGAAGTTGACATGAAAGCTTTGGTTGGATGAGTGTTTGCAACTTGTTTGCCCGCTTGACATGCACTACAAGGTTTGTCCTTTTCAAACTTCACATTCTTCAATCCTCTCACTAGTTCTTTCTTCAATAGCTTGTTGAGAGTGTTCATTCCAACATGAGCAAGCCTCCTATGCCAAAGCCAACCAAGTGAGGTCTTGGTGAACAAACATGTCATCAAATTTGCATCTTCGGAGGTGAAGTCAACAAGATAAAGATTGTTGTATCTAAAGCCTTTGAATATCACTTGCTTGTCATCTATCTTTGAAACTTCCACTTCATTTGGTGTGAACAAGCATTGGAAGCCAAGGTCACAAAGTTGCCCAACGGATAACAAGTTGAAACTCAATGAAGCAACATAGAGCACATTTGAGAGTGAGTGATCATGTGATATTGCAATCTTGCCTATACCCTTGACTTTGCTCTTTGAATTATCCCCAAATGTGATCTTCTCTTGACATATTCCATTCTCTTCAATGGTGGTGAACATACGAGGATCACCGGTCATATGTTGAGTGCAACCACTATCAATAACCCAATGAGATCCACCGGTCTTGTAGTTCACCTACACACAAGAGATCAAGCTTTTTGTTTAGGGACCCAAACTTGAGAGGGGCCCTTGATTTTCTCCACTAGTGACTTGGCAACCCATATTTTCTTTGGCCTATTCTTGTTTGGGGGACCCAAAAACATGACTTTCATCTTTCCATTTGAATCTTTTCTTAGCATATAATGAGCATTGAAAGCGAAAGGTCTAGCATGCTTGGGCAAGGGTTGTGGTGGTGGAGTTTTGCATTCATGAGCAAAGTGACCTTCTTGACCACACTCAACACATCTCTTTGGCTTGGGCTTTGACTTGCTTTGTTGTTGTTGAGCTTTTGCTTTCTTCTCTTGATTTGCCAAGTATCCAATACCACTTCTATCCATCTTCATTATGGTGTTCATGAGGAGCTCACTTTGCAAATGTTGGCCTCTTGTGAACTTGCTTAGGCCGGTCTTGAGATGCTCTTTTTCTTGTTTGAGCTTTTTGTTTTCTTCAATGAGTGACTCATTTGTTGGTTGCTTCTCAAGAGCCATCAAACCTTTTAGCTTCTTGTTCTCATTTGCAAGCTTCTCATTCTCACTCTTAATCTTGGCATAATCATCATGGTTGCTTTGTAACACTTCAAGTGTTTAGTCCTTAATTGCATTGCATTTGCATTTGCATAAGCATAAGCATGCATCATTCATGTTTGTTATTTTATGTGATGCAACACATGTGATTGTTCTAGGGTTTGTTTGATTTATTTCATGAAGTATTTGATAGTTGGTGTAACAAAAAGGTAAGGTAGCCAATCATGACCTACAACACCTTAGTTATACTTAGGGTAACATTTGGAACAAGGTTCATGTTGACCAAAATTACAAATTTGCCCTCCAAGAGAAGTTTGACCACCATTTGACCCTAGAAGGCTCTAGTTTGACCAATTAAAAAGTCTAATTTAGAGACCTTGCATGGAAGAGCACCCTTAAGCAAAGTTGTAAAGAAACTCATGGGGAACAAAAGTCTCAAAATGACCATCTCATGAAATTGACCCTAACATGCTCAAAAGTGGCCCACAAGTCAGTTAGAGAGGTAGCTCCAAGACTTAGAATTTTTCTAAGTCTGGAATCTGACCCTACAGTTTTACTGATGCCTACTTTAGGAGCTTTTAGTTTGCAAACCAGGCCGAACCAGCTCCCACTCATATTGACAAACTTGTAGCCCTCATGTAGCTCTACAACATTGCCAATATCACCATCACCTAGTTCTAAATGGTTTAGGAGATTTGGTGCCTAGAAAATCGGGTTTCAGTCGGCATAGTGACTGAAACTAAGTTTCAGTTTTCGGGTGACCCACTTTGGAGCTCTGTAGTTTCAAATCTAGGCCGAACCAGTCTAAGGTCCAATTGACAATTTTGTTGCCCTCACATAGCTCTACCAAATTGCTGTTAACACTTAGCACTAATTCCGGCTAGATTTGGAACGGGGATCGGTGGAACTTTGGCCGTCAGTCGGCCAATGGACGCCGAAGTCGTCGGGTTCAAGGTTCAGACAACGACCGTGTCGTGGCGCTCGGGCAGAACAGCTTGGCCGCGTGGCGTCCGAGCTCTGCCGTCGCCTCCACGTCACGAGCCCAGGCGCGGAGATGAAGACCGAGCCGACACCTCAACCCCCACCACTCGCGCTCGCCATTCCCTCCCTCTCTGCTTCCTTCTCCGCGCGCGGGCGGTGACCAGAGGAGTGAAACCGCGATAGTGTCGAGCCATTCTCCCAAACCGCAGCTCCATTGGCCAAACCATCTAGACCACCGCACCACCGTGAGCCCCTCCACGTCCTCGTCCTCACCAAACCGTCTCTATCGCGTCAGGTGAGCTACACCGCGAGGGCGGCTCCACCGGACCGCCATGTCCGCCACCGTCAAGCTTGCACGTGGCCATGCCATTCGGGCCCCTCCCTATCCTATCTCTTCCGTGCTGTAGGTACAGTTAGGTAGGCTAAAGCTTGTAGGGTAGGCTAATTGGACAGGGTTGCCGGCGACTAGTCGGAATTGGTCGAGCCGTGGCCGCACACCGCCATGACCGCTGCCATCCTATCTAGCCGCCGTAATCATAGCAATTGAGGGTACCCCTAGGTGCGCGAGGTTGAGGTGAACGCGCTGGTACGGTAGCTTCGCCGGAGCTGCCGCCGGCGGCGAGCTATCGCCGTCGCCTTCCTTTCCCCCTCTGTCTCCCTCGCTGACCAGTGGGGTCCCCAGGTCAGGCGCGCGCGCGGGCGGGAGGCCGGTCGCGGGCCATAGCGCGGGAGCGGGCCGTAGCGCGCGAGTGTGTGGGCCGAGTTTTCCGGGCCGGCCCAGTTCATCCGAAATGAAATTCATTTTTATTATTTTGTCACTGATTTTTGTACAAGTTGGAAAAATATAGATCTAGGGTTTTAATGATCCAAAAATCATGAGATAAATTTTGTTAGGGTCTACATGATGTGTAGTATTTTAGAAAAATATGGATCTGGCATGAGATGTTTAAATTCTGTAAGAATTTAATAGATCCTTTAAATGTGTTTTGGAATGCATGCAAATTTGTTAAATTTATAACTTGAGCTGTATTGCTCCATAAATCATGAAATTTGGTGGGTAGGTTACTCTATGCTAGCCCTAGGTCTGGTAAAAATTTGGGCATCAGTGCTTAAGTAATTTCCCAGTTATAAGTCTATCATTTTATTCTACGAGATAATTGAAGGAATTTTTGTAATTTTTCTACATGTGCAATGTTCTTGTAACTTTTTGGAGAATGTCTTGGTACCCTAGAGTGTCTAAGAAAAATATGAAATATGTTGTTTGATACTTTTCAAAATGATTTATTAATTATACAAAAATCAGCCTTTTTGACTGGTGAATTTTGTATAGAGAATTTCTGTGAATAAAACTTGTTCAAATTTTTACTGTGGTCTCTTTTTGGGTCAGAGAGTCCCCTGTAATTTTTGTAGAATTTTATGAGCAGTTTACATATATGTTTAAAATTCCACCTAATTAATTAAGTAAAATAAGAAATGAGTATAAATAAATGTTCTAGGTAGTCACACCCTACTTTCTGGTGTTGTTATACCCCATGTGAACTTTTGGAAATCTTAGTTTGGTTTTAAGGGTCTTTGGCCACATCAATAAATGTTTAACCTTTGTAATTTTAGGTTTTCTGGACAGCTAGTAGTAATTCTAAATTTGGCTTTGATAAAATTGGTTGCTGGAAAACTTGTAAATACCAAAGTTGGAGTAAACTTGATGAACTAGCTTGTGTCAAAATTTGGAAGCATTTGGCTTAGTAGTTTGAGAGTTACTGTTGTTTAAAGTGGCAGTTCAAAATCTGCTACTCTCTGTTTTGAGAGGACAGATTCTGGAACTTGTGAAGTTTGACATGGAAAACTTAGGATTTTGGAGTTGAGGTCTGAAAATGAATTGTAGTGCATTTCTTAGGCTTTCCAGATTGTCTTAGATCATATCTTTTGGAATTGTAAATCTCCAGTTGTGATAAAAACAAGTAGCTACTGTCCAGAATGCTTACTGTGGTGTTTTGCTGATTGATATGGTGAGATATCCTAAGACATGCTACTTTTGTAATTGTTAGGTGTTATGGCCTTAACTGAGGATGAGCAGCTTTATCTTAGGTTAAGTAGATTAGGTGAGTACTTCTCTACCGGAGAGGAAATTTGCACCTACTCTTTTGAAGTAATTTGAATAGAGCGTTAAATTGTTGTAATGCATTTCATTCCGAGCATATTGCATCTTTCATTATGCATTCATGGGATTTATTATGCACTCATGCAATAGGTGTACCGGAGGGGGTGACACTTCTCGAATTCGAACAAGCGATACCGGAGGAGGTGCTGAGTCAACCGGAGGAATTAGCAGAAGAACCCAACGTCGGGGAAGCTCCGTCAGAAGGTCTACCCAAGTGTCCGGACCACAGACCCGCAACCTTTCTCAAAGGCAAGCCCCGGTGCATGCTGAACCTACTGATTTATAAATTAATCTTGAGTATTTTTAATTGTTTACTGCATTAAGTTGTAGGAGTTATATGAAAACACTTGTTGCATTATACCTGTCCTTGTCCAGATATCGTACTTAATCCTATATTAGGTTTAGGCACGTGTCAATGCTTAGTCCTGCTTAGTACGGTAGAAGTCAGGTGATTTCCGGTCATCCGCGAGATGTAGGAAGGAGTCACGAGTGGCTTTATGGCTATCGTGGATGGAACCATGCTTAAAAATGAAATTGAGACCGGGCAGGAGTTCGATAGTACAGCCGCAAGACACTTCACGTCTTGGGTGTGGAGCTATGCCCGTCTGAGTCGTTTAAGGACCGATTCGCTGTACGTCCTCGAGTCATGTTGAACGCAGTCTAACACTTAGTTGGCCGGATAAGTCGTTCCGACCGCGAAGCCGAGTAATGTGGTTCAGGCCGGGAATCGAATGGTAGGTTGCTTCTTGGAGGAGAGAAAGGATGTGCTTGGGGACATTGGCGTGAGACCAAGGGGGGGTTAGAGTCCCTATCACCTGGCAGAGTGTCGCCCTTGGGGTCGCGACATTATTCGGACCCGCGATTCCTGAATCATATGAAACGGTGGCCTGTGCGACCCTGGCAGGGGTCTGCACGGTGAGTGTTAGAAATACCCCTCCAGCTGGATAGGAATTCGATTCGAATCGCCGTCGCTCCCGGTTAGTGAGCACTTGACTTGAGCAGCGGCAACGTAGATCTCATTAAATAAACTGGTGGTTAAGGGAATGATACAATGTTGCCAAAATTCATACCTGCTCTGGATATAATGATGATAATTGTTTGATTATAATCAAGTGCATGTTTAGTACAGGTGCTAAGATAGATGACAGGTAAATGCTAAAAATAACTGCTAGTACAGGTTATAAGAGTTTCAATTACTTGTGCCTTTATGCAAAATGTTATGTCAGCTAGCCTCTTGTGTAAGCCTTGCATAGTCCTTGGTGTCATCTTATTTCTGGTTTTCGACGGGTAAGTCTAGCTGAGTACATTCCAGTACTCAGGGTTTATTCCCTCCTGTTGCAGATGACATGCTTTATCAAGGATTCTGCAAGACGTGTCTCCACCCTTCGGGTGATGATGACTAGATCACAAGGGCATGATCGTCTTTATGTACTTTCCTCATGCTTTTGCGGGATGTCGATCATCCAGACTGGCAGTAGTTAACAACTGGTGTGTGTTATGCTTCCGCTACTTTATAAACTTGGTTTGTAATAATTGCGACTCCGTGTGTGTGTAAACCTATTTCGGAACTACTTGTGAAATGTAACGCATGATGTTGTATGTTGAATGATGCGATCCTGGTTGTAAACGAGTTGGTTTGAAATCCTTCATGGTTTCGATTGACTACCGGGATTATATGGGCTCAAGTTCGAAAATTTGAGCGCTTCGGTGCTTGATTTTGTACTTGTGCTCTTATAATTTGGTCGGTTCTGTTACAGCTGGTACCGGAGCATAATTCAACATTAAAAACATCATACGAGTATTTAAAAACAAAAATATTTGATTATGAAAAAGGGTTAAAACACTAAAAATTATTTTTAGGTATGCCAGTGATCACATCCCTTAGCCCAAATAAGGACTCTTAGGTGGCTTATTATAAAGACTAACTTGGGGGCCTTGTTTGTTTTTGTTTCGTCGTCCATACGGCGTGATATTGTATGGATGCCATCCACTTGGGTGGTAATGTATGGATCAATTGCCTCGACGCTCTGGTAAGTGTGAGTTGTGAGAGCATGATCGTCCAACCGGCGATCTAGGGGAGAGTAGTTTTGGTGACTTACATCTTTACATGTTTAAACCATGTAATTACGTAAGCACTTAATTGTGGGAACCTTTATATTGGGTAGCTTTGATACTGAAGTATATACATCTGGGGATGTGTATATGGAAAGTATTTAAATTACTGCTTTCTTGTGTGCTTATATTGGGAAACTGTTGGGCTGAAATGAGGTTTTCTGCAGGTACACTAACAGCGTAACGAGTAGACCGATTGTTTCGCTTATATGAGAGAACGTATGTATGCCACCGCCTAGCGTTAGAACTTTAGGTTTCTACTAAGGTGAGAGGGCGTACGGAACGTGCATGCATCATGTTTAATTATATCATACATATCATTTACTCCCTCCTTAAAAATTTCAGTACTCCCGACTAAAGTAAATTTCGTATCCCCTAAATGATCCTCACTTTAAGTCGTATCTTATCTGTTGCTACAGATGGCACGTACCAAGAGGACCGCTCGTAAATCCACTGGAGGCAGGGCACCGCGTCACCAGCTCGCTCCACGTGAGCCCCGCCCTGAGCCTACTGAGGTGGAAAGGCTGAGGGCAGAGTTGGCTGAAGTGTCTGCTGCCAGGAATGCAGCGCGTCAGCAACTGGAGCAAGTGATTCGTGATCGTGACCAGGAAACCCTTGCAGTCCAGAGGTTGACAGTAGCAAACCGCAACTGTCAACGCATGTTGGTTCGTGTCATGAACTAGAGGGATGAAGCCTGGCACGAGGAGAATGTTCTGAGAGCTCGTCAGTTTGAGCTCGAGCAACAGTTGGAGAACGCTGAAGAATACAATGATAATCTTCATGAAGAAGTGCACCGCCTGAACAACGAGCTTAATCCCCTGCTGCCTCGAAACAACAACGTCGATGAGGACATGGGTTCGGGAATCTTCATGGCTGAAAATGATGATGAAGTGGAGGTCAATGGACCCCAAGATGCCGAACCAGAAGAAGAAGAAGAAGACGAGGAGTTAGAGCCTGTCAGTGATGAGGACGGCGGGGAGATCCTTGACACTGACTCGGAGGATGATGCTTAGAGTAGTCATCACGTGCCTATAATGTTAGGATCGTCTTTTGTGCCCTCCCTGTGAAGGAGTGAGGCCTTGTAATAACTTGACTTTGGGATGTAAGGTTGAACCGTATGTTTCCTGAATGTAGTTTGAACCTGTTAATTTCGATCACAACTTGATGTCTTATTATGTTGCGTTCGATGATGGTGTCACGATTAGCACCCTTCGGTGCCGCGACGAAACTGAGGGCCTCCTATGGCGCGCGACATAAGGCTGTGCTGCTTGGCACGCGCAGGTATCGAGGTGGCTAGTCATGATCCACCATGGAACTCTTCATTGAGGAGTCTCTTTGTGGTCAGTTTGAAGTAGCCTTTCACAGTCAACTAAAAATCTTGAGATCGAATCCAAGTACCGTGCAAAAGGTCAAAAATCACGTAGATAGCAACGTAAACGGTCCGGTAACTGTTGTGCTCCCTGTGAGTGAGCCTTTAACAAAGAGCATCTTGTTGGATTACCAAGTATGATCTCGTCAAATGATGCGCTAGAATGGATTGTGCGGTTGTGATGAATTATTGTGCCTTAATTATTATGAGAAATCTATTCATACAGTCAGATTGACATTTCGCAATGATTCATCTACAAATTTCCCACATCGTCAGTGCTCATTGGCTATGCATTTTGCAGATGTCGTACAATCTACGCCGGGGTCGTGGAAATGAGGAGGAGGAACAGCCGCCCCCTCCGCCACCACCTACTCCGGCCGAGTTGATGCAATCAGTGGTTGAGGGGCAGCGTATGTTGGCTGACGCCATGCGCCAACTGGCTAATCGAGAGGCTCGTCATGGCCGCCAGGGCCCAGAGCCAAATCAGTACAGCGATTTCAAGGACTTTCTGGATACAAAGCCCCCGCTCTTCAAGGAAGCGGAAGAACCACTGCAGGCTGACGAGTGGTTGAATACCATTGAACAAAAGTTTTGTCTGCTACGCCTAACTGATGAGCTGAAAACTGAGTATGCTTCCCATCAGTTGCATGGTCCGGCGGGCATTTGGTGGAGCCACTATCGTTCCACACTGCCTGCCAATGTCCCGATTGCTTGGGATCAGTTTAAGGCGGCATTCCGGGGAAATTATATCCCTCCCGGTCTTATGGCAATCAAGCACACAGAGTTTATGAGGCTGTCGCAAGGAAACAAAAGCCTGACTGAATACTTGCAGTCCTTCAACAACCTGGCAAGGTATGCCACAGAGTTTGTGGATACCGATGCCAAAAAGATTGCTAGCTTCAAAAGGGGCCTCGGCCCAAAACTGATGAAAACTATGGGCACTAGCAAATGTACTACTTTCAATGATTTCATCAGCGATGCTTTGACCCAGGAGAACAACAATACTATTTATTCTGCCTCTAAGAGCCGTAAAAGGGCCCTTGAGGCAAGTGCTTCTCAGTCAAGGGCCTCAGCGGCACCAAGGTCTTCCCCTCGCCCACCTGCTCAAAATACAAAGTTCCGTCCGCCGCAGAAGAAGCCTGCTGCAAAAACGGGGTTCCGTAAGGCTTATACCGTCGCTCTGCCAAAGGGGACTTCTGGACAGAGCAGCTCTAGTGTTCCTCCTAGCAATATGCCTTGCTGGAATTACAACAAGCCAGGTCATTGGGCCCGGAACTGTCCGTACCCTAAGAAAAATGTCAACCAAGGTAGTCGTCAGGGACACGCCCATTATAACAGCATTGAGGAGATTCCATCTGGTGAGGTGGTCACCGCTGGTAAGTTTCTAGTTGACCAACACCCCGCAGTGGTACTTTTTGATTCAGGTGCTTCGCATTCCTTTATCAGTCCTAAGTTTGCATCCAAATTTGCACACAAGTTGCATACTGTTGAAGGTGTGGGTTATTGTATTAGTGCTGCAAGTGGGAATATTTCCACAAACAAAGTAGTGGGGAACCTTAAGTTTGAGATAGAAGGGCGAAGTTATTCGCTTGCCCTATTGGTTTTACCTGGTTTAGACATAGATGTTATCTTGGGCATGAATTGGATGAGTCAGAATGGGGTACTCATTGACACATCCGCTCGGGTAGTTATGCTCAGAGATCCTACAGATCAAAAGGGTTTTCTGGTACAACTTCCCAGAAAAGTTGATTTGTCTGGGGAAGTTCATGCTGTGCAAGCAAAGGCGTTGGCCGAAATTCCAGTAGTAAATGAGTTTCCGGACGTTTTTCCCGATGATTTGCCGGGACTCCCTCCGGATCGGGATGTGGAGTTTAAAATTGAGTTATTGCCTGGCACGGCTCCCATCTCTAGGAGACCCTATAGGATGCCTCCAAATGAACTCGCTGAACTTAAGGTGCAATTGAATGAACTTTTGAAGAAGGGGTTGATTCGTCCTAGTTCATCGCCGTGGGGATGTCCTGCTATCTTTGTAAAGAAGAAGGATCAGTCGTTGCGGATGTGCGTAGATTATAGACCTCTCAATGTAGTCACTGTCAAAAATAAGTACCCTCTACCGCGAATCGACATCTTGTTCGATCAGTTGTCTAAAGCTAAAGTTTTCTCCAAGATCGATCTAAGATCTGGCTACCATCAAATTAAAATCTGCCCGGAAGATGTTCCAAAGACAGCCTTTTCTACCAGATACAGTCTTTATGAGTATCTTGTTATGTCCTTCGGCTTGACAAATGCCCCCGCACACTTCATGTACTTGATGAATTCAGTGTTTATGCCTGAATTGGACAAGTTTGTGGTGGTATTTATTGATGACATCCTGGTATACTCTGTGAATGAGGAGGATCACGCTGAACATCTGCGTATAGTCCTCACAAGACTGCGTGAACATCAACTATATGCAAAGTTCAGTAAGTGCGAATTCTGGCTTCGAGAAGTACCTTTCCTTGGGCATGTGTTGTCCGATGGAGGAATTATGGTGGACCCCGCCAAGGTACAGGAAGTACTGAACTGGAAGGCTCCTATCTCGGTTCACGAAGTCCGGAGTTTTCTTGGTTTGGCTGGCTATTATCGTCGCTTCATCCCGGATTTCTCCAAAATAGCCAAGCCAATGACTCGGTTGCTGCAGAAAGACACCAGGTTTGTCTGGACTCCTGAGTGTGATGCGGCTTTTCACCAACTGCGAACCCTCCTAACCTCAGCTCCGGTTTTGGCACAACCGGATATCGAGAAACCATTTGATGTTTATTGTGATGCCTCAGGCATAGGTTTGGGAGGTGTTCTGATGCAGGAAGGCAGAGTGATTGCATATACCTCTCGACAACTTCGGAAGCATGAGGCGAATTATCCAACGCATGACTTAGAACTCGCCGCAGTTGTTCATGCTTTGAAAGCCTGGCGACACTATCTGTTGGGCAATGTTTGCAATATCTATACAGACCACAAAAGCCTCAAATACATCTTCACCCAGCCCGAGTTAAATATGCGTCAACGAAGATGGCTCGAGTTGATTAAGGATTATAACCTTCAAGTGCACTATCATCCTGGCAAGGCAAATGTGGTTGCGGATGCTTTAAGCCGTAAGTCTCATTACCATTCCTTAGTTGAAACTGATTTTTATCGATCTCGCCTTCTACATCCAGCAGTCTTGTACAACATTACTGTCAGTTGTACTCTCAAAAGCAGAATTATTGAGCTCCAAAAGACTGACACTGGTATCTTCCACATCAAGCGTAAGATGAAAGAGCAAGAAACTACACAGTTCAGGATAGATGAAGAGGGTGTACTATGGTTCAAGGATAGGTTAGTTGTGCCTAAGGACCGGGAGCTTCGAAATGATATTATGTCTGAAGCACACTCCTCTAAGTTGTCCATCCATCCTGGCAGCAATAAGATGTATTATGATTTGAAGCCATACTATTGGTGGACCGAGATGCGGAAAGAAATAGCTGCATATGTGGCTAGGTGTGACACCTGTTGTAGAGTTAAAGCTGTGCATATGAAAGCTGGGTTGCTTCAACCACTTTCTATCCCAGGTTGGAAATGGGAAGAGATAAGTATGGATTTCATTGTCGGTCTTCCTCCTACTGTCAAAAATCATAACTCTATTTGGGTAATTGTTGATCGTTTGACCAAATCAGCTCACTTCATCCCAGTGAGAGTGGACTATCGTCCCACTGACTATGCTGAGTTGTACTTCAATCAGATAGTCCGGCTTCATGGGATACCTCGTACTATCGTTTCTGACTGTGGTCCCCAGTTCACTGCTCGCTTTTGGGAGCATTTGCATCACCTTCTGGGAACCAAGTTAGTGAGAAGCTCTGCTTATCACCCCCAGACATCGGGTCAGACAGAACGAGTTAACCAAATCTTGGAAGATCTATTGCGAGCATGCGTCATTTCATCCAAGGGTTCTTGGGAAAAATGGTTACCTTTAGCTGAATTCTCGTACAATAACAGTTATCAAGAGAGTATTAAGATGGCCCCATTCGAAGCTTTGTACGGTCGAAAGTGTCGAACTCCACTAAACTGGGTAGAAGCTGGCGAAAGAAGGTATTATGGCATTGATTTTGTCCAGGAAGCCGAGGAACAAGTCCGTACCATCCAGAAACACATGGCTGCAGCACAAGCGAGACAGAAAAGCTATGCGGATCGTCGTAGAAAACCACTCGAATTTGAAGTTGGAGACTTCGTTTATTTGAAAGTTTCTCCAATGAAGAGTGTCCAACGTTTTGGTGTTAAGCGAAAACTTGCACCAAGATACGTGGGTCCTTTCCAGATCATAGGCAAGAGTGGAGCTGTTGCGTACAAAATCCAGTTGCCTCCTGAGATGAGAGCCATATTCAACGTTTTCCATGTATCTCAGCTTAAAAAGTGTCTTCGCGTTCCTGAGGAACAAGTTCCTTTAGGTGATATCAGGCTGGAATCCGACCTAACCTATGAAGAAAAGCCAGTCCGAGTGATCGATACTCAGGAACGAGTAACTAGAAGTAAAGTGGTTAAGTGGTACAAAGTGATGTGGAGTAATCAGGGAAGTGAGAGTGATGCTACGTGGGAACGAGAGGATTATTTGCGGGATGGTTATAAAGAATTCTATGAAAAATGGTACGCTTTCCAAATCTCAGGACGAGATTTTTATAAGGGGGGAGGGCTGTAACACTTCAAGTGTTTAGTCCTTAATTGCATTGCATTTGCATTTGCATAAGCATAAGCATGCATCATTCATGTTTGTTATTTTATGTGATGCAACACATGTGATTGTTCTAGGGTTTGTTTGATTTATTTCATGAAGTATTTGATAGTTGGTGTAACAAAAAGGTAAGGTAGCCAATCATGACCTACAACACCTTAGTTATACTTAGGGTAACATTTGGAACAAGGTTCATGTTGACCAAAATTACAAATTTGCCCTCCAAGAGAAGTTTGACCACCATTTGACCCTAGAAGGCTCTAGTTTGACCAATTAAAAAGTCTAATTTAGAGACCTTGCATGGAAGAGGACCCTTAAGCAAAGTTGTAAAGAAACTCATGGGGAACAAAAGTCTCAAAATGACCATCTCATGAAATTGACCCTAACATGCTCAAAAGTGGCCCACAAGTCAGTTAGAGAGGTAGCTCCAAGACTTAGAATTTTTCTAAATCTGGAATCTGACCCTACAGTTTTACTGACGCCTACTTTAGGAGCTTTTAGTTTGCAAACCAGGCCGAACCAGCTCCCACTCATATTGACAAACTTGTAGCCCTCATGTAGCTCTACAACATTGCCAATATCACCATCACCTAGTTCTAAATGGTTTAGGAGATTTGGTGCCTAGAAAATCGGGTTTCAGTCGGCATAGTGACTGAAACTAAGTTTCAGTTTTCGGGTGACCCACTTTGGAGCTCTGTAGTTTCAAATCTAGGCCGAACCAGTCTAAGCTCCAATTGACAATTTTGTTGCCCTCACATAGCTCTACCAAATTGCTGTTAACACTTAGCACTAATTCCGGCTAGATTTGGAACGGGGATCGGTGGAACTTTGGCCGTCAGTCGGCCAATGGACGCCGAAGTCATCGGGTTCAAGGTTCAGACAACGACCGTGTCGTGGCGCTCGGGCAGAACAGCTTGGCCGCGTGGCGTCCGAGCTCTGCCGTCGCCTCCACGTCGCGAGCCCAGGCGCGGAGATGAAGACCGAGCCGACACCTCAACCCCCACCACTCGCGCTCGCCATTCCCTCCCTCTCTGCTTCCTTCTCCGCGCGCGGGCGGTGACCAGAGGAGTGAAACCGCGATGGTGTCGAGCCATTCTCCCAAACCGCAGCTCCATTGGCCAAACCATCTAGACCACCGCACCACCGTGAGCCCCTCCACGTCCTCGTCCTCACCAAACCGTCTCTATCGCGTCAGGTGAGCTACACCGCGAGGGCGGCTCCACCGGACCGCCATGTCCGCCACCATCAAGCTTGCACGTGGCCATGCCATTCGGGCCCCTCCCTATCCTATCTCTTCCGTGCTGTAGGTACAGTTAGGTAGGCTAAAGCTTGTAGGGTAGGCTAATTGGACAGGGTTGCCGGCGACTAGTCGGAATTGGTCGAGCCGTGGCCGCACACCGCCATGACCGCTGCCATCCTATCTAGCCGCCATAATCATAGCAATTGAGGGTACCCCTAGGTGCGCGAGGTTGAGGTGAACGCGCTGGTACGGTAGCTTCGCCGGAGCTGCCGGCGGCGGCGAGCTATCGTCGTCGCCTTCCTTTCCCCCTCTGTCTCCCTCGCTGACCAGTGGGGTCCCCAGGTCAGGCGCGCGCGCGGGCGGGAGGCCGGTCACGGGCCGTAGCGCGGGAGCGGGCCATAGCGCGCGAGTGTGTGGGCCGAGTTTTCCGGGCCGGCCCAGTTCATCCGAAATGAAATTCATTTTTATTATTTTGTCACTGATTTTTGTACAAGTTGGAAAAATATAGATCTAGGGTTTTAATGATCCAAAAATCATGAGATAAATTTTGTTAGGGTCTACATGATGTGTTGTATTTTAGAAAAATATGGATCTGGCATGAGATGTTTAAATTCTGTAAGAATTTAATAGATCCTTTAAATGTGTTTTGGAATGCATGCAAATTTGTTAAATTTATAACTTGAGCTGTATTGTTCCATAAATCATGAAATTTGGTGGGTAGGTTACTCTATGCTAGCCCTAGCTCTGGTAAAAATTTGGGCATCAGTGCTTAAGTAATTTCCCAGTTATAAGTCTATCATTTTATTCTAGGAGATAATTGAAGGAATTTTTGTAATTTTTCTACATGTGCAATGTTCTTGTAACTTTTTGGAGAATGTCTTGGTACCCTAGAGTGTCTAAGAAAAATATGAAATCTGTTGTTTGATACTTTTCAAAATGATTTATTAATTATACAAAAATCAGCCTTTTTGACTGGTGAATTTTGTATAGAGAATTTCTGTGAATAAAACTTGTTCAAATTTTTATTGTGGTCTCTTTTTGGGTCAGAGAGTCCCCTGTAATTTTTGTAGAATTTTAGGAGCAGTTTACATATATGTTTAAAATTCCACCTAATTAATTAAGTAAAATAAGAAATGAGTATAAATAAATGTTCTAGGTAGTCACACCCTACTTTCTGGTGTTGTTATACCCCATGTGAACTTTTGGAAATCTTAGTTTGGTTTTAAGGGTCTTTGGCCACATCAATAAATGTTTAACCTTTGTAATTTTAGGTTTTCTGGACAGCTAGTAGTAATTCTAAATTTGGCTTTGATAAAATTGGTTGCTGGAAAACTTGTAAATACCAAAGTTGGAGTAAACTTGATGAACTAGCTTGTGTCAAAATTTGGAAGCATTTGGCTTAGTAGTTTGAGAGTTACTGTTGTTTAAAGTGGCAGTTCAAAATCTGCTACTCTCTGTTTTGAGAGGACAGATTCTGGAACTTGTGAAGTTTGACATAGAAAACTTAGGAGTTTGGAGTTGAGGTCTGAAAATGAATTGTAGTGCATTTCTTAGGCTTTCCAGATTATCTTAGATCATATCTTTTGGAATTGTAAATCTCCAGTTGTGATAAAAACAAGTAGCTACTGTCCAGAATGCTTACTGTGGTGTTTTGCTGATTGATATGGTGAGATATCCTAAGACATGCTACTTTTGTAATTGTTAGGTGTTAGGGCCTTAACTGAGGATGAGCAGCTTTATCTTAGGTTAAGTAGATTAGGTGAGTACTTCTCTACCGGAGAGGAAATTTGCACCTACTCTTTTGAAGTAATTTGAATAGAGCGTTAAATTGTTGTAATGCATTTCATTCCGAGCATATTACATCTTTCATTATGCATTCATGGGATTTATTATGCACTCATGCAATAGGTGTACCGGAGGGGGTGACACTTCTCGAATTCGAACAAGCGATACCGGAGGAGGTGCTGAGTCAACCGGAGGAATTAGCAGAAGAACCCAACGTCGGGGAAGCTCCGTCAGAAGGTCTACCCGAGTGTCCGGACCACAGACCCGCAACCTTTCTCAAAGGCAAGCCCCGGTGCATGCTGAACCTACTGATTTATAAATTAATCTTGAGTATTTTTAATTGTTTACTGCATTAAGTTGTAGGAGTTATATGAAAACACTTGTTGCATTATACCTGTCCTTGTCCAGATATCGTACTTAATCCTATATTAGGTTTAGGCACGTGTCAATGCTTAGTCCTGCTTAGTACGGTAGAAGTCGGGTGATTTCCGGTCATCCGCGAGATGTAGGAAGGAGTCACGAGTGGCTTTATGGCTATCGTGGATGGAACCATGCTTAAAAATGAAATTGAGACCGGGCGGGAGTTCGATAGTACAGCCGCAAGACACTTCACGTCTTGGGTGTGGAGCTATGCCCGTCTGAGTCGTTTAAGGACCGATTCGCTGTACGTCCTTGAGTCATGTTGAACGCAGTCTAACACTTAGTTGGCCGGATAAGTCGTTCCGACCGCGAAGCCGAGTAATGTGGTTCAGGCCGGGAATCGAATGGTAGGTTGCTTCTTGGAGGAGAGAAAGGATGTGCTTGGGGACATTGGCGTGAGACCAAGGGGGGGTTAGAGTCCCTATCACCTGGCAGAGTGTCGCCCTTGGGGTCGCGACATTATTCGGACCCGCGATTCCTGAATCATATGAAACGGTGGCCTGTGCGACCCTGGCAGGGGTCTGCACGGTGAGTGTTAGAAATACCCCTCCAGCTGGATAGGAATTCGATTCGAATCGCCGTCGCTCCCGGTTAGTGTGCACTTGACTTGAGCAGCGGCAACGTAGATCTCATTAAATAAACTGGTGGTTAAGGGAATGATACAATGTTGCCAAAATTCATACCTGCTCTGGATATAATGATGATAATTGTTTGATTATAATCAAGTGCATGTTTAGTACAGGTGCTAAGATAGATGATAGGTAAATGCTAAAAATAACTGCTAGTACAGGTTATAAGAGTTTCAATTACTTGTGCCTTTATGCAAAATGTTATGTCAGCTAGCCTCTTGTGTAAGCCTTGCATAGTCCTTGGTGTCATCTTATTTCTGGTTTTCGACGGGTAAGTCTAGCTGAGTACATTCCAGTACTCAGAGTTTATTCCCTCCTGTTGCAGATGACATGCTTTATCAGGGATTCTGCAAGACGTGTCTCCACCCTGCGGGTGATGATGACTAGATCACAAGGGCATGATCATCTTTATGTACTTTCCTCATGCTTTTGCGGGATGTCGATCATCTAGACTGGCAGTAGTTAACAACTGGTGTGTGTTATGCTTCCGCTACTTTATAAACTTGGTTTGTAATAATTGCGACTCCGTGTGTGTGTAAACCTATTTCGGAACTACTTGTGAAATGTAACGCATGATGTTGTATGTTGAATGATGCGATCCTGGTTATAAACGAGTTGGTTTGAAATCCTTCGTGGTTTCGATTGACTACCGGGATTATATGGGCTCAAGTTCGAAAATTTGAGCGCTTCGGTGCTTGATTTTGTACTTGTGCTCTTATAATTTGGTCGGTTCTGTTACATGCTTGACTCAACCACACTCTTGCCTTTGCTACTAGAACCTTGCTCAATACTTTCAATGATCAAGTCATCACATGATGTAGCTATATCACACTTAACAACATGGTTAGTAGCATCATGTGTCTCAAGAGCGAGTTCATTAGCAACCACAAGACTATCATAGTCAATTTTTAATGTGGTGTATTTGTCCTTTAGAGAATTATGTCTAGTGATGAGCTCATCATGCTTCTTCTCAAGTTTATCATGTTGATCTTTAAGCTCTTTATTAGAGGTTTTGAGCTCCTTGAGAGTGGAAGACATCACTTCATTTTGAACTCTAAGCTCACCACTTGTCTTTTGAATATTTTCAAGCTTGGATGAGAGTGATTCATTTTCATTTTGAAGATCATCATTTTCACTTCTAGTTCTTCTTATGATTTTAGTGTATTTGTTTAGCAATTTTACAAGTTCATCATAAGAAGGTGAGTCATATTCATCATCACTATCACTATCATCATCATCATCACTATCATGGTTTTGTACCTTTCGTTCACCCTTGGCCATAAGGCATAGGTGAGTTGTGGACGATGATGGTGAAGAAGGCGGTGAAGGTGGTGATGAAGATGTTGGTGAAGATGATGGCCCCATCACAAATGCGGCAACCTTCTCTTTCTCATCATCGCTCTCATCTTCGGAGGACTCACAAGATGATTCAATGTCGGTGAGCCAATCACCAACAATGTATGCCTTTCCTCCCTTCTTCTTCTTGTGGAACTCCTTCTTCTTGCCATCCTTCTTCTTGTATGGCTTGTTCTTCTTCTTCTCTTCTTCTTCATCACTTGAATCATTTTTCTTGCCCTTGTTCTTGTTCTTGTACTTGTCTTTTGGTGGTCTAGGGCATTGATGAGCTAGGTGGCCAAGTTCACCACAATTGTAGCAATCCATCTCCAAGATTGGCTTTCTCTTGCTACTTGTGAAGAATTTCTTCTTCTTGCCATCGAACTTGATGCCACTCTTGTTGAGCTTCTTTAGCATCTTGGTGGTCTTTCTCACCATGAGTGCAAGTGATTCATCATCAACATCACTTTCACTTGAGCTTTCTTGCACCATCGTGGCTTGGCCCTTCTTCTTCTTCTTGTCATGACTAGCTTTGAAGGCCAAGTCTTTCTTCTTGGAAGATGATGAGCCCTTTTCCGGAGTGATATGCATGTACATCTCATGAGCATTGATTTTCCCTAAAACTTGAGTCGGTGTTGCGGTGGAAAGATCACTTTGGTGAAGCACGGTGACAATGTGTCCATACTTCTCAACGGGAAGCACACTCAAGATCTTCCTTGCAACATCCGATTGGCTCATTTTGGTGAGCCCAAGAGCATTGAGGTCCTCTACAAGAACATTCAAGCGAGTGTACATGTCATTAGCACTTTCTTTGGGAAGCATTTCAAAAGAATTAATTTTCTTTAAAGCTATGTGATAGCATTCCTCACGCTCACTCTTAGTTCCCTCATGGAGAGCACAAAGATTTTCCCACAATTCATGAGCGTTCTTTGCATTACGCACGCGATTGAAGATATCTTTGCCTAAGCCCCGGTAGAGTGCATTTTTGGCCTTTGCATTCCACCGGTCGTACTTCTCCTCGTCACCACTTGGGTTAGCGGGATCCGTTATGGGGGGAAGCCCTTCGGTTGCGGCTCTAAGGCACCCAACATCTATGGCTTCGAGGTACGCCTCCATACGAATTTTCCAATATGGAAAATTGTCTCCCTCAAAAGTGGGAGGTGGTCCTTCTCCATTAGACATCTTGCTCTAGGCGGTAAAGCCTAAAAGTAGAGCAACACGGCTCTGATACCAATTGAAAGGATCAAGATGCCCAAGAGGGGGGGTGAATTGGGCTTTTCTAAAAATTAAATGCAAGAAATAAATCCTACAAGCCGGAATTCACCCCTATTGTCTACTTGTGTTCCTAGAGAGTCTACCGATACAAAGTTTTGCACCCTAGTTTCCAATCCTAGTCTAGCATGGCAAGTCTAGGAATGTAAACAAGCAATGAAAGTAAATACGAGAATGTAAATGCTTGAATGTAAAGGGGCAAGGAACACGGCGATGTTTTTCCGAGGTATCGGAGAGTCGCCACTCCCCACTAGTCCTCGTTGGAGCACCCGCGCAAGGGTGTAGCTCCCCCTTGATCCGCGTAAGGATCAAGTGCTCTCTACGGGTTGATTCTTTGACACTCCGTCGCGGTGAATCACCCACAACCGCTCACAAGATGAGTTGGGTCATCCACAAGCTCCGCCGGATGATCACCGAACTCCCAATCACCACCAAGCCGTCTAGGTGATGGCGATCACCAAGAGTAACAAGCTAGAACTCTCACTTGACCACTACGAGCCCAAATGAGAAAGTGGATGCACACTTGCTACTCTCTAATCGCTAGTGAGGAACTCTCAAGCTTTGATTCTCAAATCTCAATCCTCACTAGTGCTCTTGCACTCCCTTGCACCCCAAAGGTGTTTATCAGCTGATCAAATGAGCAAGAGACCTCTAAAAAGAGGTGGTGGGGATGTATTTATACACCCCACAGACAAAACGAACCGTTACCTCCTGACTCAGCAAAACACGAGCTGACCGGACGCGCCGGTTGAACTGACCGGACGCGCCGGTCGCTCGTAACGGTCGAAATCCGAAAAACAACTGAGTGACCGGACGCACCGGTCAGGGGTGACCGGACGCGTCCGATCGTGCAGGGAGCATACTGTACTCGCACCGGACGCGCGACCGCGTCCGATCGGTGATGACCGGACGCGTCCGGTCGTCTCTGGACCTTACTGGACTGTGACCGGACGCGCCGATCACACCCAGATCGCGTCCGATCGGGTGTTTCCCTTAAGTGACACATGTCGACTTCTGACCACCGCGTCCGGTCCTCGCGAGGACCGCGTCCGGTCGTCAGAGCTGAAACCCTAGCCGCGGAACTGAACTGACCGGACGCGTCCGGTCATGCCGAGGACCGCGTCCGGTCATGGGAAAACGACCCGAAACTCTCCGAAACGCGTCACAACTTGAACCAAGTTGCTTCCAACTGAACTTTGAGCTATTCTAGCGCTGCCTAGCGCCAAGTTTAATAAGTGTGCACCACACCTAAACATAGGACTCGCCTAGGTCAAGCTACCCGCTCATGCCCCCCTTAATAGTACGGCCAAAAGAGAAAAACGAAGATCCTAACGACTATTCCAAATGTCTCTCAACACCTCGACATCCGGAACTAACCGTCCTTAATCTTGACGCCACTCTTTTGAAAACCAAAACGATTTCCATCAAGGGGCATGAATACCATGGTGCCCAAAGCAGTTAAAACCTCCATGACCTAACTTACCAAAGTTTCTGCAAAACACACGTTAGTCATGGTAATAAAGCGTTGTCATCAATTGCCGAAACCAAACCTCGGGGCCTAGATGCTTTCAGTACACACCATACCGTGCACTATTTCGTCACTGATCACCCTCGAGGGAGAATACGACAAGGACCGTACCCCGCGATCCTGGGGACTCGGCCTTATCCGCTCACCGTTGATCCATATCGACCCGTCCTCGACCCACCGCCGGTCAACAAGGAAGAAAGGCCGACGTGACACAAGACTTGGAGTCTTTTCACCGTCTCATCATCTACGTCACCATGGTGTCTAGGGATGGCCGGCCATTCTCGCAGCACGTCGCTACAGCCACCTCCACAGAGATCGATAAAACTTAACCTCAAAGGCACCCTCGGCGTCCCTGCCTCCTCTTACCCTATAAAAGGGCAGGCAGGGGCTCTACAAGGGGACGGCGAATGACAGACGACGAAAAATCAGTCTCCATCCCACCGTAGAAGATTAACATCTCAAGCAATCTTCTTTGTACTCTTACTTTTTCTCTGAGACCTGGGCTCGGTTCCCTCTCTCACATCTTGTAACCCCTACGCAAGCACTTAGGTGCAAGGAAATACAATACTTCCCCCTCCCCGTTGGACGTAGGGTCTTCTGTTGTCCGAACCAGGATAAACCTCTGTGTATTCCCCTTGCATCACCATCCAGATTAGGGACACGCAGCATTGATTCACTCGTTGGCTTAGGACCCCCGCAGGACCAAACGCCGACACATAAGTGATGAGTATCCATGTTGGGTACCAAGTCCTAAGCATACTAAATAATAATATTTCATGATAACATAATGTTTATTCCTAGGTTTGAACAAGATAATTATTAGGATATATCAATTCATGGATGGCTATTCAAACGGGTTGTAGCTAAGCAGCGAAAATATTTCATACGTATAATCGTACATGCAATATTTAAAACAGCTTCTACGGGTTGTATTTAAAAAAATTAGATCAACATGCATCAAAGGGAATTAGATTGAACTTGTCTCTGTCGGCGTACTCGGCAAACTCCTGCTGATAGTTCGGATCCTCGACACCGAACTCGCGGTACTCACCTCCAAACTCGTCCTGGCCACCGAGATCGTTCGCCTCCTCGGTCACTCCATCGTGTAACAACAGGCAAACGACCGAAACAACGAACAAACATAATTAAATATTCACATAAATTCATATGAGCTTTATAAATTATAAAATTTATATGGGAGATAGAATATGATTTTAGATGAATTTAGGAAGAAGAATCGATGAAATCGGAGTTCAGATGGTGGAGTATTTTACATGATAGCTGTTAGATTAGTTTCCAGAAATAACTAGGATTTGCACTAGCTACTCTTGGAATTCTGTGCAACACGTGGATACGTGGATTAGCACTTGCAGTGGGCTTTGCGTGTGGAATGTGGGCTCATGGTTCAGCACCTGGGCTGCTGCCTGCTTGTTGCTGTGCTGTACTAAATAAGACGAAGTAAACGGAGGAGCATTAACACGAGGGAGGGAAACGAGAGGAGTTGGGTGGTGGATTCGAACTTGTTTGCAGCAGCGAATCCGTCTGGGGTTACGGAGGGGAGATGGAGAACAGAGAAGGCTCACCTGAAGCCGCCATGGCCATGGACTACGGAGCTCGGGGGACCCTTGGTACAGGCAAGGGGAAGGAGAGGTGCATCATGGGGAAGGAGAGGGAGATGCTGGGAAGGCTCACCGTCGAAGGAATTGAGAGGAGATGGCCGGGAGAAGGAGATCGACGAGGGCAACTCGTGGGCTACCGGTATTTTAAAAATCTCCGATAAATGAGAATATCATATAGTATGTTTATTATAGAGCTTATGCGAAACGAATTATTCAAATTAATTATAGAAAAAAATAGATCAAAATTTATAATAAAAACTTTGTACTAAAGCATATTATATTATATGTTCACTGTGTAGATCTACTCAGGTGGAGTCCAACAAAATTAGATTTTTCATTTTATGATTTTTTTGTGATTTACTATGATTTTTCAAAGATTTAAACGAAATAAATAAAAAAGAAAAGGACAAAAACACGGTTACTGTAGTAAAACCGTTGTTACTGTAGCAAACCACCGTCCAAAACCGCTCGAGGGTGATTTGGCCGATTTTGCAAAGTTCAGGGGTAAATTAGACCGTTTCATAGTTGATGAGGTAAACTAGACCACCCGGGAGTCAAGTAGACTTTTTCCATATCAGATATATCGAAAATTTATCGATAATAGAAATAAAATTTCGAAAGAAATTTAAATAAAAAAATAACTCATTTAGTTCAGAAAAGCACGTAGATCATTTCTAAATAATCTAACATAAAAAAACTAAATAAAACATATTATGAATTGCTTATTCCACGAGGAGGACAGTGACATGACTTGAGCATGTTGATTGTGTTGTGACGGTGGCAACTTGAACTTAGAAGAGAAGGGGAGAGAAAATAAAACATAGATTAAGATTAGAGTATAAGGTGGACTTTTGCGTCTATTTTGATGACAAAATTTTAAAAATATAAAAATTTCAGATGATAGAGGAAAAATTTCAGATCTAGCTGATAAACGGGATATCTCGGAAATTTCAAATTCTACCGACCGATATTTTTCCCCTGGTGGCTACGTAAGAATAGGGAAAGCTCGAATCGAGCAGGAAGGAGTTGAGTGGCAGCGCTGAGATGGCTCGGCTGCTAGGTGGAGAAGTTGCGGGCATCGTTGTAAGGTCCAGATAGGCTAGAGGGGGGTGAATAGCCTAATTAAAACTTTTACAAGATTTACTTAATCACAAGTGTTAGTACAAAAGGTGGCGAAGCAAAATGCACTAGCTCTAACTAATTAAGCAAGCCACCTACACAAGTCTAGTACAAGGCTATCCACTAAGCACAACAACAACTACAAGCTAGAAACAAGGAGTCACGCGAGAGAAGAGCTTTGGGTGATTATACCGCCGTGTAGAGATGAGAAAAACCAATCAATCAATCACATAAGTGAAATCCTCAGGAAGATAATGACATAAGAATTTATCCCGAGGTTCACTTGCTTCACGGCAAGCTACTCCCCGTTGTGGAGATACACCCACTTGTCGGTTCGCGAGCTAATCGACTATCAAGAGTCGAGCTCTCAGCAGCGCCGCACAACCGCACACAAGATGGGGATCCTCCAAGCCACGAGCTCCACTAGAGTATCCAATTCGTGAACTCCCACGGAGAGAGATCAAGAACCCCATACAACACTTGGTGAGGGCTCCAACAATCTCTAATTGCGAGCTTAATCACCTCCGCTGCTCCAAGCCGTCTACCACGTCGGGAAACACGGAAGAGTAACAAGAAATCCGCAGCAACTCGAAGATCAAGTGCCTCAAGAATGCAACTCTCAAGTAATACACTTGAATCTCACGCAATCTCACTTAAGATGTGCAACCAAGTAAAGAGATGAGTGGAGGGGTTGTTCTCTAGCTCAAAGGATGTCTCAAGATTTCAAAATGTCCAAGAGAGAACTCTCCAAACCCAGCCACCATCTATTTATAGCGAAGGGGTAAGCAACTAGCCGTTACTAGACATCGCAGTGAAAAACGTGATGACCGGACGTACCGGTCAGGGTGACCGGACGCATCCAGTCACTACAGGATGAACAGTAACAGTGCGAGTGAGAGAGAGCCATTGTCGTGACCAGACCCGCTTCACCGTATGACCGGACGCGCTGCACCCGGCGTCCGATCGGAGTCCAGAGAGCTCCCCGCGCGATCGGACGCGTCCGATCGCATGTGACCGGACACGCCGCGCGTCCGATCAGCTCCTCACCACGCTCTGCTCCTCTGGGTGCCCGACCGGACGCTCCGGTTCCGTTAGGGACCGGACGCGCCGGTTGCAAACCTTAGTGCCCACGCCGCGTTAAACTGACCGGACGCGTCCGGTTCAGCGTCCGGTTGGAGTTTTTCACAGAGAAACACTTCAGACTTTCGCCAACTTTTCTTGCCTCCGGCGCAATGGAAAATAGGTATTTCATTTCCGCAAAAAATAAGCAAGCTCGGCGGGAGGGAGAGAGGACCCCAAACCCCTGTCCACCGCTCAAACTCCACCGCCTTGGCAAATGTGCTAACACCACCATGTGTATATCACCATGTGCATGTGTGTTAGTATTTTCACAGTCATTTTTCAAGGCATTATGTTAGCTCTCAACTAGATCCTAATGCATATGCTCAAGACATTGATCTAGTGGCACTTGATTCCCGAGCTAACCGTGATTGCCTCTCTTGATAGTCGGCTATGTATCCTAAACACTGTCAATCACTTCTCTACTCATCTTAGACCGGCAAAAGGAAAACCCTATGGTTATACCTTTGCCTTACGCTCTTAGATCCTTCTCCTCCACTTGATCATCATGTCCATCATTTTATATGCATTCCTTCATGATCTTGCTCATCATTTCATGCACCAAATCATGTGGTCTTGTGGCCATCTCTCTATGTCATTTGCTCCTTCATCACGTGTGTTGCTTATGCCTAATTCAAACCACTTGACACAATGGCATTAGCAACTTGGTGTCATTAATTACCAAAACCAAACTTAGGCTTTCAATCTCCCCATTTTTGGTAATTGATGACAACCATCACAAAGATATGAAATTAAGTCATATTTTCAATTTCGATAGTATTAGCTCCCCCTACATATGTGCTTCCATGAGTTTGGTTCAATTGTGCACATATGTATGGATTTGAATTTTGGGAGAGTTACTACTATCAAACTGATGTTAAGGTATATAGAATGGACCTTTGAAGCGTGATACAAATCGGAGTTGCCTTTATATACCATCCTTAGCATCGATGTAGCTAGACACCACTTGTAATACATCACTTGTAAAGATCACAAATACTAAAATACCTTGTGAGATCAATATTATAAGCAAAGGTGTCTAGATACCACTTGTAAAGCTACTCTCAACAAATCATCATTCAAGTTCTATTTCTAGCATACACCATACAATCATGAATATTAATTTAAGCTTTACAATGCAACAATTCATCATGTTAATGCACATACAAATGCAACAAATAATTCATGGGCTTGCTCCCTCTACTCGTGTACTCAATTTTAGCTCAATTTTAATTGATCCCTTTCAAATGTCATATCTTTTGCTTTCTCTCCCCCTTACTATATCTTTCTGACTTACTTCTTCCCCTTTGCAACTTAACTTTTTATCTTTGTTACTTTTCTCTCCCCCTTTGTCAACAATCACCAAAAAGGTGCCAATTTTAGTGAGAGTTAAGTCAATCAATATGAGGGAGTCCAATTTATGGTTCAATCTAGATCACTTGCCTAGAATATATAATTCAGTTTGATCCAAGGACAAGCTTCTTCATACCTCATAAAGTATAAGGGTTATTTTCGCCATGTTGAATTACACATCATGAGCTCGTTTTCTAGATTCAACACTAGGTTTGCAAGCCTACAAACATGTCATATGCTACCACTAGATCAAACAAACATAGAAACAATAGTGGTACCATATATACATTGAAATCATTTGATTTTCATGAATGATCCTATTTGTCATGCAAATATGTCTATATGTTCTAACCATGTCCTTAGCAAAGTATGAATGGTATGCCAAACAACTTTACCTTGCATTGTCGAAGAGGAGGCATGTCATATAAGAATGTGGGGGTGCACTCATTTCAAGTTGGAGATGTCAAGTATGTTCAATTCATTCTTCAACTTGTAAAATCCTTTCTCATCAAGTGGCTTTGTGAATATGTCGGCTAATTGATCTTCGGTGCCAATGCTTTCAATGCTAATATCACCCTTTTGTTGATGGCCTCTTATGAAGTGATGCCTTATGTCAATGTGCTTCGTTCTTGAATGTTGAACCGGATTTTGAGTCATCTTGATTGCACATTCATTGTCACAAAACAATGGCACATTCGTGAACTTGATTCCAAAGTCATTCAAAGTGGCCTTCATCTAAAGCAATTGTGCACAACAACTACCGGCACTAATGTATTCGGCCTCGGCGGTAGATAGTGCAACACTATTTTATTTCTTTGATGACCATGAAACAAGAGACCTTCCTAGTAATTGACAAGTGTCACTTGTGCTCATTCTATCAATCTTGCAACCACCATAGTCGGAATCTGAATATCCAATCAACTCAAAATTAGATCCTTTGGGATACCATAGTCTAACATCATGAGTGTCCTTAAGATATCTCAATATTCTCTTGGTTGCCTTCAAGTGACTTTTCTCTAGGTGAAGCTTGATATCTTGCACACTTGCACACACTAAACATGACATCCGGTCTAGAAGCGGTGACATATAGCAAACTTCCAATCATGGACCGGTATTACTTTTGATCTACCATGTTTTCACTAGCATCAACACCCAATTGATCACTTGTCCCCATTGGTGTGCTCATTGGTTTGGCATCTTGCAATCCAAATTTCTTGATCATGTCCTTGATGTACTTTTCTTGACAAACAAAGGTGCCATCCTTCATTTGCTTTATTTGAAGCCCAAGAAAGTAACTAAGCTCTCCAATCATGGACATCTCAAACTCTTTTGCCATCATATTTTCAAACTCTTCACAAAAGTCTTGGTTAGTTGATCCAAAGATAATGTCATCTACATAGATTTGCAACACAAACAAAGTCATTTTCAATTTTCTTGGTGAAGAGAGTGGTGTCAACCTTTCCTATCTTAAATCCCTTAGAGAGAAGGAAATCCCTTAATCTCTCATACCATGCTCTAGGTGCTTGCTTCAAACCACACAATGCCTTTCTTAGCTTGTACGCATGGTCAGGTTTCTTGTCATCTTCAAAACTAGGAGGTTGCTCAACATAAACTTCTTCATTGATGTAGCCACTGAGAAATAAAATTTTGACATCCATTTGATAGAGCTTGATGTTGTGTGCACAAGCATAGGCTAATAAGATTCTAATTGCCTCCAATCTTGCAACCGGTGCATATGTTTCTCCAAAGTCAAGACCTTTAACTTGAGTATAACCTTGAGCTACCAATCTTGCTTTGTTTCTCACAACTACACCATCTTGATCTTGCTTGTTTCTAAAGACCCACTTGGTACCAATCATATTGTAGTTCTTCGGCCTTCCAACAAGCTCCCAAACTTGATTTCTAGTGAAGTTGTTTAGCTCTTCATGCATGGCATTTACCCAATCGGAATCTTTCAATGCATCTTCTATTTTCTTAGGTTCTTCAAGTGACAAATGAGTAGTGCTCACAAAAGGATGCTAATCTTGATCTAGTTTGAACACCACTTTGAATTCCGTCAATGATTTGGTCCAATGGATGATCTCTTGCAATGTTAGTAGGTTGGAGTATTGGAAGTTGATTGCTTCCACTTGCTTCACCTTGATCTTGCACTTCATCATGAGAACCACTAGAGCTTGCTTGATTTGTATCAATTTGCACGCTTTGGTTGATCATATGTATGTCACTATCATCATCAACTTGCATCAGCCTTATATCACCAATGTCAGTGTTCTTCATTGCATTTGACAATTGATCTCCTCTCACATCATCAAGGTTTTGAGCTTCATTTTAAGACCCTTGGGTTTTATCAAACTCAACATCATGAACTTCTTCCAAGGTGCCATTTGTGAGATTCCAAACTCTATATGCTTTGCTTGTGGTAGAATAACCAAGTAAGAACCCTTCATCACATTTCTTTTCAAACTTGCTCAATCTAGTGCCTTTCTTGAGAATATAGCATTTGCAACCAAACACTCTAAAGTAAGCAATGTCGGGCTTTCTTTCATTTAATAGCTCATATGGTGTCTTCTCAAGCTTTCCATGGCAATAGAGACGGTTGCTATAATAGCATGCCGTGTTGATGGCTTTACTCCAAAATGAATGACTAACATTGTATTCACTTAGCATTGATCTAGCCATGTCAATCAAAGTTCTATTCTTTCTTTCAACTACACCATTGGATTGAGGTGTGTATGTTGGAGAGAATTGATATCCAATACCAAGATCATCACACAAATCCTCAATTCTTATGTTCTTGAACTCGCTACCATTGTTACTTCTAATCTTCTTGATAGTTGTCTCAAACTCATTTTGCACTCTCTTGATAAATGACTTGAATAGATCATAAACATCACTCTTGTCATAGAGAAAGAACACCCAAGTGTATCTAGTGTAGTCATCAACAATCACAAAACCATACTTGTTGCCACCAATGCTAGTGTATGTTGTTGGCCCAAACAAGTCTATGTGTAATAGCTCAAATGCCTTTGATATGCTCATTTTACTTTTACTAGGATGTGCATTTCCAACTTGTTTGCTGGCTTGACAAGCACTACAAGATTTATCCTTCTCAATGGTGACATCCTTCAAGCCTCTAACTAAGTCATGCTTCAAAAGTTTGTTTAATTGTCTCATTCCAACATGACCAAGCCTTCTATGCCACAACCATCCCATACTAGATTTGCTAAGCAAGCATGAAATCAATTGTGTCTCACTATCATTGAAGTCAACCAAGTATAAGTTACCATGTCTAAATCCTTTGAATATGAATTTTGATCCATCAACACTAATGACTTCAACATCTTTTGTATGCTCATGTCAACACTAATGACTACCAAATATGCATTTGAAGCCAAGATCACAAAGTTGTGCCACCGACAAAAGATTGAAATCCAAGCTCTCAACTAGCAATACATTTTATATGCTCATGTCATTTGAGATAGCAATTTTACCAAGCCCTTTGACCTTGCCTCTTTTGTTGTTACCAAAAGTGATAGCATCAAAACCACTATTTTGACTTGTATCAATTGATTTGAACATACAAGAATCCCTGGTCATATGTTGAGTGCACCCACTATCAAGCACCCAATGCCTTCCTCCAGCTTTGTAATTGACCTACAAGACAAGATCAATTCTTTTTAGGTACCCAAACTTGTTTGGGTCCTCCAAGGTTAGTGACCAAGCTCTTTGGTACCTAAATAGCTTTCTTCTTTGAGCCCATCCATGGTGTACCAATGAACTTATTATGAACACCATTAGTACCCTTAGTAAGTATATAGAAAAAATCAAACTTAATTGAGGATACATTAGCATTGGATTTCTTGTTCATGCAATATTGCTCTATATGACCAACTTGCTTACAACTTTTATAATAGCTACCATTGCTCTTCACAAAACGAATCTTGTGAGGAGCAAAAGCGGCCTTACCTTTCTTGGGGTTATAGCCCAATCCCTCTTTGTAGAGAGAAGCTCTTTGGCTACCCAAGCACATAAGCAAACAGTCCTCACCACCAATAGCCTTGGCTAAGGTGTGATTGAGCTCTTTTACCTCCTTGAGATTCTCATTCTCAACTATTAGTGTGGAATCACAAGTGAGACCGTCACTACTAGATGAGGATGATGTGGATATTCTACATGAAGGGTTAGTAGAAGCGACAACAATAGGCTTATAAAAGGATTCATCAATTATATCACATGATATGCCTATGTTGCAAGTTTTAGCTTTCTCAACATTAGTTGGCATGTTTTCACATTTTTCAACTTGAGAGGAATGAACTTCTTCAAGCTTAGTGTGAGACTTTTGAAGCTTCTTATGGTCTACCTTTAGACTCTCATAAGATGCCCTAAGCTCATCAAGTTCTTGCATAAGGTTTTTCTTTTCCTTAAGCAAGCCCTTGCACTCCTTTCTAGATTCTTTGAAATGTTGAGTGCAATCTTCTAGTATAGTGATTAGTTCATCTTTAGTTAGATCATCATCATCACTATCACTAGCACTATCATGATCACTCTCATCATCGGACGATACCTTAGCGGCCTTAGCCATGAAGCATGATGGAGTGTCAAATATGGAGCTCTTCTCTTGAATAGCAATGCTAGCATGCCCCTTCTTCTTATAGTTCTCATCATCACTTGAGGAATCATCACTATCCCATGAAGCAACATGAGAATCATTCTTCTTCTTATGAGAGCTCTCCTTCCTTTCTTGCTTCTTCTTTTGCTTCTTTTGCTCCTTCTTGATAGCATCTTCATCATCACTATCATAAGGACATTTGGCGATGAGATGGTCCTTGCTATGACATCTAAAGCATCTTATAGTTTGCTCATTCTTCTTGGATGAGTTCTTCCTCCTCCTTGCATGATAACCTTTCTTCTTTATGAATTTGCCAAATTGCTTGACAAAGAGAGTCATCTTCTCATCAATGTCATCACTATCACAAGAGCTTGAGTCTTCATCACTTGATGATTCATTCTTGAACTTGCCCTTAGATGTGGTGGCTTTGAATGCCACACTCTTCTTCTTCTTATCATCCTTCTTCTCACTTTCTTTCTTCTTCTTTTTGACCAACTCCTCTTTTTCATCATCTTCTCTATATGAATCATCGGTCATCACTTCTTGGAATACTTGTTGAGGAGTTGAATTTTTCAATGTTGTCCTCACAAGTATGGTGATCAACATGTCAAACCTCTTGGGTAAGCTTCTCAGGAACTTCATGGAGAATTGATTGTCCTTGACCTCCTCACCAAGTGCCTTGAGCTCAATCACAATGACTTACAATCTATGAAACATCTCCGGCACACTCTCATCTTCTTGCATCTTGAAGCTAGAAAACTTTTCTTGGAGAATATACGCTTTGGCGGTCTTGGTGCCTTCGGTTCCTTCATATGTTTCCTCAAGTTTTGCCCATGCATCATGAGCAATCTCAATGTTCTTCACTTGCTCAAAGGTCTTTTCATCTAGTGCCTCATGAAGAGCATTAATGGCAATGCCATTGCATTGGAGCTTCTTCTCCTCCACCGGAGTTGGTGCTTCCGGATTTGCAACCTCAAATTTGGTTTCGGTGACCTTTCACACTTCTCTATTGATTGACTTGAGGTGTGCGGTCATCTTAACCTTTTAATATGCATAATTTGTGCCATCAAAAGTGTGGTGCCTTCTTGGTGTTGTTGATGTGCAAGCTTAATTGAGCCATTTCTTCTTCACTGTAGGTTGTTAAGCCTCAAATAAATGGTGCCTCGGCTCCGATACCACTTGTAAAGTCCAAATAGGCTAGAGGGAGGGTGAATAGCCTAATTAAAACTTGTACAAGATTTACTTAACCACAAGTGTTAGTACAAAAGGTGGCGAAGCAAAATGCACTAGCTCTAACTAATTAAGCAAGCCACCTACACAAGTCTAGTACAAGGCTATCCACTAAAACAACAAGTACAAGCTAGAAACAAGGAGTAACGCGAGAGAAGAGGTTTGAGTGATTATACCGCCATGTAGAGATGAGAAGAACCAATCAATCAATCACACAAGAGAAATCCTTGGAAAGAGAACGACACAAAAGTTTATCCCGATGTTCACTTGCTTCCCGGCAAAGCTACTCCCCGTTGTGGCGATACACCTACTTGTCGGTTCATGAGTAAATCGACTATCAGGAGTCGAGCCCTCAGCGGGCGCCGCACAACCGCACACAAGATGGGAATCCTCCAAGCCACGAGCTCTACTAGAGTATCTAATTCGTGAACTCCCACGGGAAGGGATCAGGAACCCCTTACGACACTTGGTGAGGGCTCCAACAATCTCCAATTGCGAGCTCAATCACCTTCGCTGCTCCAAGCCGTCTACCGTGTCGGGCAACATGGAAGAGTAACAAGAAATCCGCAGCGACTCAAAGATCAAGTGCCTCTAGAATGCAACTCTCAAGTCACGCAATCTCACTCAAGATGTGCAACCAAGCAAAGAGATGAGTGGAGGGGTTGTTCTCTAGCTCAAATGATGTCTCAAGATCTCAAAATGTCTAAGAGAGAACTCCCCAAACCTGGCCACCATCTATTTATAGCGAAGGGGTAAGCAACTAGCCATTACTAGATGTCGCAGTGAAAAATGTGATGACTGAACGCACTGGCCAGGGTGACCGGACGTGTCTAGTCACTACAAGATAAACAGTAACAATGCGAGTCAGAGAGAGTCATTGCCGTGACCGGACCCGCTTCACCGTATGACCGGACGCGCTGCACCTGGCGTCTGATCAGAGTCCAGAGAGCTCCCCATGCGATCGGACGCGTCCGATCGCATGTGACCGGACGCGCCGCGCATTCGATCAACTCCTCACCACGCTCTGCTCCTCACCGGTTGCAAACCATTAGTGCCCGCGTCGCGTTGAACTGACTGGACACGACCGGTTCAGCGTCCGGTTGGAGTTTTTTCAGAGAGAAACACTTCAGACTTTCGCCACCTTTTCTTGTCTCCGGCGCAATGGAAAATAGGTATTTCATTTCCGCGAAAACCCCAAACCCCTCTCCACCGCTCAAACTCCATCGCCTTTGCAAATGTGCTAACACCACCATGTGTATATTATAACACCCCGGTGTTACCAAGCTTTTGCATGGCAATCATAAGCATGACATTTCATATCATCCATAATCATATATGGTAATATTATAACTTGAATGAAATAAAAGCTTGGAAAATGGTATTCATGATGTAATATGTTAATGTGCTAATTATCTTTCATCAAAATTGTGCAACTACAAATTTTATATCACTTAGAATTATAGGTCAAATTTTTGGAGCAACTAAATTACTCAAAGTTTTGTCAAAAACTGGTTTCAAAAATGTATTCTAAAAATATTCAAAAATACTCCCTATTTTAGCTTTCATTCTCCAATTCAAAATCTGTTGAGAATTTTTAGTTGGCCCCTTAATCAAAGTTGTAGAGAATTAAATTCTAAGCAACTTTTATTTTTGGGTCATTTCCAGAAAAGGTCTTTTTCTTATTCAAAATAGGGTTTGAAAACTGTATTTGTGGCTCTGGCTGTGGCTCCTGGTGGTTGACGTTGTTTGCACCACCCCCACCAGCCCCTGCACCGTTGCCACCAGTTTCAGCGACCTCATACGTGGCACGGCGAGTGTTTGCCATCTGCATATTTCAGCAACAAGTAATAATTGAGCGAAGTTGTAGTAATTGTATTCGAATGAACAATCATGCCATACTGAATTCATTGGAGAGAACAAGTCATACAATAAAACAGAGACACAATAATCACATTCCAATTAAAACAACATCACTAATCAAATTACTTCGAAAGCAACATCGCGTTCCATACAACCACGTTGCCAGCATACATACACTGGACTTTTATGCGTTCGGGCATCGCATACACAACTAGTTTCCAAAAGATCATCAGTCTCAAGATCGAACAGGATATAACATGATACATAGAAACCAAAAGAAGGCCATCGTGACAGAGCCTAGATACTAACGCAGGGCACTATCCTACTCTTCGGGGCCGTCGTCGAGGTCGGAGGCGTCACCATTGCTACCATCAGTAGCAGCGTCGTCGTCGACGTCCATCTGGGCGGCGTCCGGAGGAGCATACGGGCCCATCCCATTGTAGAGGGCATGAAACTCTTCATGCAAGTTGGCATTATACTCTTCTAGCTCCTTGACCCTCTGCCTCAGAAGGTCCCTCTCGTTCCAGGCTTCATTCCTTTCCTGCACTAGCTGTCCCATCATACGGTCTGCATTTCTGTTAGCCTGAGTCAACGTCTGCACCCGCTACATGGCACTCTCACCTCTCTCGAGAGCCCGGTCTCGCTACAAGCTCATGTCGGCCAACTGCTCCTGCAAGCTAGCTATAGCACATGCTTGCTTCTTCTTCTGCTTCCTTGCTTCAAGCCGGTCATCGCCACGCAGGCCAGTCAAGATCCAATAGGTACTCTCAAGACCCTGGTATGCTCTGATGGTTGCATACATCGCACTCATTGCATGGTTGTCGCTAGCCCGTCCTTCACTTGGGCCTCTAACCAGGGCACTTCCTTGCGGTTGCACCCAAATGGCATCACGAGGATCATCTCTCAGAAAAGTACCGGCCAAAGCGGCTGCCAACTCATTGGGAAACCTGCTTATTATGTCTTGGATGACGCGAAAGGCTGCGCCCTCTGCACCCTCAACCGGAGTGTGTCCTTCAAACTCCAAATGCCAACCATCCTATTCTGGCGCATCACCAAGAGCAGGGACGGTGATTTCCACTACTGCAAGTCCATCCTCAGCTAGCTGGCTCTCACTCCAAGAGTACACCGGCTCTTGACCCTTCGGGTACCCCCACATCATGGAGCACTCTCCAAAGCAAGGTGGGCATGCCAAACTCGCTTAGAAAAGTGTCCATGCTGCGGCGCTCCCATGGGGCCATCTGGTGACGGGGTGCTCTTTCGCCAGTGGACTTACGGGCAGTCTGCTTCGTACGGGCCATCTGTAGCACAAGTTTTAAATTACCCAGTGAGAACATATTTTAAGTTGATGTCACTTTTATCAAACTGGGATAATCCTTTTATAAGGGGAGGAATGCATGTTATGAATGAAATGCACAGAATGTATGATGCATGCACGAGTCTTACGTTCTCACAAACTTAGAAAATAAAGACATCTAATGATGAATTCGGTGGCATACAAACGATCCCTCATATACATAACTAATTCAATCTACACGATAAACGCTGTTATGTACCTGCAGAAAATTCATTTTAGCCCATTCCCCATGAATGCATGAAAGCAGTAAATCTACCTATACGCTCTACACGAATCCTCAGATGCATGTACAACGGTAGTAACTACCCAAACACATCGTCCTATTGACGGCATCGCCTCAACGGATGGAACACCCACACATATGATACTTTCATAAAAACATGTGTAGAACATGTAATTATTCTAGTATCATATAAGCACTCTCCCTAGATCGGCGGTGTATCCGATCATGCTCTCACAACTCACACTTACCAAAGCGTAGAGGTAACTGATCCATATATTACCACTCAATTAAGTGGCACTCATACAATAGCACGCCGTATGAGCAACGAAAGAGAAATATGGTGCAAGAACCCCAAGTTAGTACTTAAATAGCCACCTAGAGTCCTTAACTGGGCATACAGGATATGACCACTGGCACACCTTTAGTTTTAAAATCACACTTTTTAAACAGAATTTTGTTTTCAATACACTTATGAACAGTAATCACGCTAAACCTGCTCTGATACCAGCTGTAACAGAACCGCCCAATTATACGAGATTAAGTAGGAAAATCATCCAATGGGAGGACAATTTAACAAACTTAAGCCCGTATAACCCGGTAGTCCGTGAAATCTCGACGGATTTCAAACCATTTCACATAACAGCCAAGATCATACTAAGTTTAGCGGTCACCATCATAAGTTACATAAAAGTTCGCGGCGTAAAATACATCGGAGTTTAAACATAGTTATTACAAACCAGGTTCGAATAAAAGTAGCGGAAGCAATAGTTCAAATCACGCACACACACAATGTTTTGAAATAAAGTGCCAGCTTGTGATCATCTCCAGCAAAAGCATCAGACGAGAAGTAGCGAATGACCATTGCCCATGGTCCTAAGCTTCGCCCATCGCAGGATAGAGGCAGTTGATACAGTAGCCGTAATACATCTGCCCATCTACAACAAGTGGGAACAAAGCCCTGAGTACGAGAAGGTACTCAGCTAGACTTACCCGACAGAACCAAAATAAAATGACACCAAGGATCATGATAGGCTTTCTGGTGGGGTAGCTGACTCATTTGCAAGAAAAGCATTTTTCAACTTAACAATTCTTTTCTAAAAGTATGCGGTAATTTAATCTTTATTACCCTGTCAACTATGTTTGCATCTGTGCTAGAGTAATATATAATTAAGCAAGTAAGGATTACCAATGCTTATTAACAATAATTTCCATGTCATCTTCCACATAACTATCCAAGTGTTTCATCAATATTACTACGATGAAGTAGCTCAAGTCAAGTGTTCACTATCCAGTGAACGATGGCGATTCGAATCGATTATTAACCAGCTGGTAATTTATTCCTCACACAAACCTCACTCACCCGCTAAAGTGAGGTATTGGTCACTGAGTCAACATTTGGTAAAGTCGCGAGCTTGCCAGGAACCACATGTACCTGGGGGCCGCCCGACTGCTCTTTGGCCTTATCATCGCGCCCCCGTATCCTACCACTACTGCTCCGGTACAGTGCGTTGCGGGCAATCCACCAGGAATCACATGTACCCGGGGGCCGCCCGACTGCTCTTTGGCCTTATCATCGCGCCCCCGTATCCTGCCACTACTGCTCCGGTACAGTGCGTTGCGGGCAATCCACTCGGCCCGAATAATCTCCCAGCTTCGTGGTCGAAAGGTACATTATTCGGCCAGCTAAATGTGAGGCATGTGTTCAACATGACTCGAGGCCCAACAACGGTCGGTCCTTAATCAACACAGATGGAAAACACTACAATCCGAAACCCTGCAAGTTTCCGTCCGGTCTCAGGTTCATTTCGACACTTAGTTATTCTCATATGACATACTTTCACATAAATCCAGGTAATCCCCTATAGCTCGCGGATGACAGGCAATCACCCGACTTCTACCGGTCTAAGCAAACTAAGCAATTATTGACCGCGGACACCAGGGTGACAAGGATCGGTAAAGCAAGGTGAAACAAGGTATAATGCAGCAACGTTTGCAAACAACTGCTAAACGTAATGCATCAAATTAAGTAAAGTTAATAATAAATTATTTGCAAACCGGGAGAGAAATGCTCCGGGGCTTGCCTCTCTCAAAAGAGCTCGGACGGTGGTCGGGGCACTCTGGAAGATCTTCACCGACCTCCTCTTCGGCTTCGGTCGCCTCCTGCTCTTGCACCTCGGACTGCTCCTCCGGGTCCTCAGGAACTGCTACCGGGATCACTTCTTGCGATCCTGTATGATGCAAAAGTATAAGTGCTCATACCTAGGTGCATTGCAGGGATGACATGAGATGATGATGAATGAATGAGATGTAATGAGCATGTTACTTTATTTGGATTACATGGAACTTACGACACTTCTACAAGGTAGTCTACGTCATTCAAGAACATGTACTCAAAAACTACCACCACTAATCTCTACCATGCAAAGGCACACTGACACTTAAGATGCTTCAAAGATACACCAAAGCATAGTTTACTAACTAATCTTGCATTAAAGGTTGAGTGTAAACCCTAATTAGCACTATGCTTGAACAGCAACACATATTTTGGTAGCACAGAAAAAATCTTAGAAAATTACAGCGGATTACTAACATCAATTCTAGCATGCCACAAAATTTTCATTGCATTTGGATTATTAGAACTGTCTATACAAAAATAACAAGCTAAGGCCTAAAAACGAGCATGAAAATACTTTGCATTATGAAAAGTATCAAACAACAGATTTAGTAATTTTCCTACTTTCTACACAGTAAATAATCACTGTAGAAAAATTATTACTTGCATGTTTTATTCACATTTATTTAAGTAACAAAAATAGCAAATACTAGTGATAGAAAGCATTTGAACTACACCTACACATTTTTCTACAGAATAGTCATGATATATAATTTTCCTAGCAAGTACATGGCACAAAAAGATTAACAAACTTGGAATCATATTTTTCTGATTTTTCTATAATTTATTATCAATTTTTCAAGAAAACACCAATTCCAAGGATTAAATAAAATACTACAGAAAAGTAATGAAATATTGACATGCAATATTTTTATACTGTAGATCTGGTTCCAATGAGTCCATAGAAATTTATTTCATAATTTTTGGAGCTGAAAGGACTACAAAAACATTTTCCAAAGTATTTTTCATCATGAATAATAAAAGAAAACAGAAATTGATTTTTCAGTACTGGGCCGGCCCGTGGGAGTCAACCGGCCCGTGGCCGTTCTCGGCCTGGTTCGCGCGCACGGGGAAAGGTGAGCCGGCCCGCTCGGAGGCGCGGCCCACAGGGCGGTTGGCCTAGTGAAGACCGAAGGGGGGGAAGAAGAACAGAGCGGCCTCGTCGGCGTTCGTGACCTTGACGTCGCGGCGGTGGTCGACGGCCAAACGGCCATTTCCGGCCACGTCCCGACCATCGAGCGAGCGCACAACGTTCGCAAGGAACTAGCAAACTCGAGAGGGAGGCTTGGAAGAATGGAGAGGGAGCGAGCGAGGCAGTGGGCGGGGCACGAGCTCGGCGGTCCCGACACGGTGGCGCGGCGGGGGCGGAGAAATGGAACCCTACCGGAGCGAGCAAGGTGATGGTGGCACCCGTTCGGAGGAGAGGAGAAGGGGGCGGAGCTTCGTGCACGACCAATCGGACGGTGGAGGTCCACCGGCGTCGGAAGACGATAGTGAAGGTGGGGGCGTGCGGTGGCGAGCGGCGTTCCCGCTCGGTTTCTCCGATGGGAGGGAGAAGGGGAGCGAGTGAGTGGCGAGCGGGATGGAGACCAGGTGCCCAGGGCGATTTGAAGCGGAGCGCGAGCGCGGGGTCCACGGCGGCCACGCGGGGGCGTCGCCGGCATGCGGCTGCCACGCGGCGGGCGTGTTCTGCCGCGGCGCCAGCGAGCCGCACGCGCGGGCGGGAAGAGGAAGGGGGGCTGGCTTGGGCCGGGCCGAGGCGGGGGAGCGGGCGCGGGCGTGCGCGGGAGTGGCGCGGGCCGTTTCGGCCAGCGGGCCGAAACCGAGGCGGTGGCCTGCTTAGGTTAGGTTTTGATTTTTTAAATTTCTAAATTCAAACCAATTTAAAATACAGTTTTCAAACCCTATTTTGAACAAGAAAAAGACCTTTTTCTAGAAATGACCCAAAAATAAAAGTTGCTTAGAATTTAATTCTCTACAACTTTGATTAAGGGGCCAACTAAAAATTCTCAACAGATTTTGAATTGGAGAATGAAAGCTAAAATAGGGAGTATTTTTGAATATTTTCAGAATACATTTTTGAAACCAGTTTTTGACAAAACTTTGAGTAATTTAGTTGCTCCAAAAATTTGACCTATAATTCTAAGTGATATAAAATTTGTAGTTGCACAATTTTGATGAAAGGTAATTAGCACATTAACATATTACATCATGAATACTATTTTCCAAGCTTTTATTTCATTCAAGTTATAATATTATCATATATGATTATGGATGATATGAAATGTCATGCTTATGATTGCCATGCAAAAGTTTGCGTAACACCGGGGTGTTACATATATCACCATGTGCATGTGTGTTAGCATTTTCACAGTCATTTTTAAGGCGTTATGTTAGCTCTCAACTATATCCTAATGCATATGCTCAAGACATTGATCTAGTGGCACTTGATGCCCGAGCTAACCGTGATTGCCCCTCTTGATAGTCGGCTATGTATCCTAAACCCGGTCAATCACTTCTCTACTCATCTTAGACCGGCAAAAGGAAAACCCTATGGTTATACCTTTGCCTTGCGCTCTTAGATCCTTCTCATCCACTTGATCATCATGTCTATCATTTTATGTGCATTCCTTCATGATCTTGCTCATCATTTCATGCACCAAATCATGTGGTCTTGTGGCCATTTCTCTATACCATTTTCTCCTTCATCACGTGTGTTGTTTATGCCTAATTCAAACCACTTGACATAATGACATTAGCAACTTGGTATCATTAATTACCAAAACCAAACTTGGACTTTCAGTCGTCGTTCATAGGGAGCTGGGCAAGGCTGTGGCAACGCTCACTGGCTCGCCTTCAATGGCGTCACTGTGGCGTAGGCGTAGCGCGGCGTGCCGCAGCAGAGATTGTACACAGAGGCCGAGCGACGTGCGCGTCGCAGCACGGCAACGTGTGGCGGCAGCTTTTGCAGGAGGGTGATGCGGCGCGTAGCGGGGGATGGTGGCGTTGAGGCGATGGTGTTGTGGTGACGGTCGCGTTGACGGCGCAGCGTGGTATAGCAGCAGCTTTGCAGAGGGGCGGTGGTGATCCGTGCAGCTACCGTGGAGGTAGCGCGACGTGCGGCAGCAGGCTCTGCTGCTTGAGTGCGTGCTTTGCTCTGGTGGTATGGGGTGCCTGTGGATGCGTGCTCTGCTCTATCTGCTGTTGGTGCTGTATACTGCAGAGGTTGTTTGTGCTCGGTTAAACAGGAGGGAGGTGGGGCCCACGATGTCGCGGTGGTGCGTGAGAACAGTGGTCGGCGAGGGTGTCCGGGCATGGGTGCGCCGTAGCAGTAGTGGCGGGCGCTATCGGGCGGGAGCGAGCGGTGAGAAAGAGGTGGGGGATGGGCGGTATATATATATATATATATATATATATATATATATATATATATATATATATATATATATATATATATATATATATAAGTAGGAAGGAGATTTAAATAGAGCTCAAATAACATTAGTGTTCAAAATAGATTTTGAAAATATTTTTGAGCGAGTGATTTTAAGATTTGAATTTTCGAGACGTTACACAACCTGAGGGCTAAGCTATCAGCTAGCTTGCCATTAAGTCCTACGGTGGCTACTACTGTCAGATATATGGGCCGGGGGTATCCACATCGCCCATATAGAAGGCAACGTCCAAGCTATCGGCCCAGAAGCCGAAAGGAGGCCCACAAAGGCCGAGGCGGAAGAGTAACGTGAAGACCACGGCATGCCAAAGACATCTAAGATAGATGTATCTAGACGATAGTTAGGATGAAGCTGTTTCACGTTCCATGTAACAAACTAGGAATCCAATCTGTAAAGTTGATCGCCGTCATTGTAACCCTACCCCCTCTGCCTATATAAAGGGGTAGGGGCCTAGCGATCGGGATCCAACTCATCTCATTCCAATCTACTACGTAACTAGGAGCAACAACCCCTATAACCGAGCATACAAATATAAGAAGAGCAGCACTGGACTAGGGTTTTATATGCACCGCGGCCTGAACCAGTATAAATCCTTGTATCTCGTGTGCTACCATTTGATTCCGTCTACGCGATCACGTTGCTAGGCATTACCGGGGCTAATTCATCCAACACTTTGACATGCCCTAGCTAACTGGGCGCTAGCCTGCCAGGCTTGTGTGGCGTGCCACATGCGCAAAAATGACAAAACTTATGTTAAAACTTCTCTCCTATGGCAAATGTGCAATGGCAACCGTAAGAGTCATATTTGGACGAGTGGCGTTTGTAATAATGGCGAAAATGTAAAAGACCCCGCTCGGGTCACTGCTCCTGCGCCGCCTCATATGTAACCTTCGTAGATCGAGCTCGAGTGTGATGCGAGGGGACAGGTCACCGTGAGCGGGAGATGGGGGGTTGGGGGAGGAGCTACCGATGACCAAGGGCGGTGGACGAAGACACCGGAAAGGGCCGTTCGAGGATGGTGCAAAAGTGGGCCGGTGGCATCGGCAGGAGCCCAATTCAAGCTGGCAACGGGTACGTACCCGACGGGTAGTGCTCACCCGTACCCGTACCCGCAAAATTTTACCCGTCGGGTTACCCGTACCTGCATGCGGGTAAAAAAATAGTTCCATACCCGTACCCGCCGGGTAATTCTCACCCGACGGGTAACCCGTACCCGATAACATACCCGAAAATTACCTAAAAATATCAAATAGTCACATGCAAAAATAAATAATTCTAAGCTTCCAACAAGTTACAAACATGCTAACAAATATTATTAGCATCATTACAACAAAGGCAATCTACTAGAAATATAGTAAATGTCTCAATGGGCCAAATTCATGACTTATATGCGCTAAAATAACTGAGGTTGGCTAGTTATTTTTGCGGGTATGTCTTACCCGCGGGTATGCGGGTATGGGTAGTATACACCCGCACCCGTACCCGCATACCCGATGGGTATAGGATTTTGCCCAATAACATACCCACGGGTAGAAAGTTCATTCCATACCCGCCTCTTTATCGGGTAATACCCGTCGGGTACTCGGGTTTCGGGTACTCGTTGCCATCTCTAAGCCCAAAGGAGGCAAACGGGCAGTCCACCCAGGTTTGCGACGATTTGTGAGTGACCAGGCTTGCGCTTGGATGGGCGAGAGGTCCGATCAGACCCACGTCGGACAGTCAGTATATCTGACGGCTAATAGACTAACGGGCAACATGGCCTTATTGGGTGCCCGCGTTTTGCCTCAGGATTCGTATTATCCATCGTATTACTCTTACCCCTGACACACGTATGCTGTTGCTACTTGCTAGATACCAATCGGATCGACGGCCAAGGGAAGATAAATTGTTGCAGGAACTGTGGAACAGTAAGTCGACCCAGTAACATCTACAACTGTGTTGGTCTTTTATTGATTGATAGATCTACAACAGTAATATCTGATTACATGGATATAACCAAAACTTGATTACAGTTGGCAACATGCACGAACGGATACTAATCCTTTTTCTCTCATGAAAGAGATGGGACTAATCGAGCATTAATCCTCCGCTGCACAGTGGACTGCAGACCTGTAAAGCCGTTGAGATGCCTTCTCTTCTTGTTCCTCAAATCCTCAGCAAGCCTTCCGGCGGCAAGGCGGAAGGTTCGGTGGATGGAAATAACCACGCGCGGCGAAGAGACCCTTCTCGTCGATAAAACCCGCAACACTGCCTTCACCGCTGTCTCCTGCCAAAGAAGAAGTGTATGAGTGATTAGTCGAGCTCGGACATGGTTGGACTCAATCAGACGAAAATATGTATAAGCAACAAGCCAACAATTTTACTGAACCAGAGTAAGCTATAGCAAGTTTTCTTAGATCTGAGGCTGCTAGTACCTTGAGAAGGAACGGTACTCGCGTCCAGCAGCGCTGGTCGCGATCCCACCAAGATCGGCGTGAGCTGATTTTTATAGCGTCCGGCCCCGACCCCATCGATGAGCTGCCCGACGATGACCACGCTTAATGCCAGACCAAGGATAAACTTATGGCTGCTCATACTGCTAAGCTATATTGATCTGCAGTTTTGTGCTAATACCTCGTGCGTTTCAGTGGTTTTTCTGATTCCATTGTACACCTTATATAGTACGGCAGTTGGTGATCTGAAATACCCCTCTATGATTTTGCATCCGTCACTTTCTGAATAGTTTGGCATGAGTACATATCTTGTGGGGTTTACACTAGGGAATCAATATCTTGTAGGCATAATATACGCCACCGTTGGTGACCATATAGGAACGATGGCTGCTGCCCGTCAGCCGATTACTTGTCAGATGCAATCCAGCCAAAAGAAATTTGAATGCGCCTGGCAGGGATGGGACTCGGTTCAGGCATGGTACTAAGAACGATCCCAGAATCTTAGGATGTGGTTGGAGGATTGCATGGTTCGATCATCTTCTTATATCTAAACTTTTGTTCAGCTTAAGAAGTGATCTACCACCCCTTATACCTCCAAACACTACGCCAGAAAAAAGCAATCAACTATAGCATCACTGTCGGTTGCGCTGGAGTCGGTACTGATTACTTATCACTGTCGGGTAGCATGCCTAGGATTTAGAAACTTGATGGCAAGCTATTTACCCTGTTGTGATGAAACCTATCACTGCCAGCTCATACCACCCCCCGGATAGTGATACATCCTGCCGGTTCAAGCTAAAAACCGAACATATTATAACTCGGTAGCGATATATCACTGCCAGGTAAAACCACCACCTAGCAGTGAAATTTTCATATCACTGTCAGTTTTTTTACTATCCCACCAGCCATTGGATCCACCTACACTACTAAAAAAACAAATTGAGGAGATAGGGCCTTTTGATTAACGAAGGCATGCATAAAGTGCTCTCGTCTCCTAAAATACCAAGTGATTTATTGAGGCGGAGTGGACATTTATGAAGACTCCACAAAAGCAACTGTCTTGGTAAATCAAGGGGCCTGTCTCTGAAAATAATAGCCATTTTCAAAGACAAACCTCTTAGGAGACCTGTATAAAAAAGGCCTGAAAGCATCTAGGCCCCGGTGTTGGTTTCGGCAATTAATGACAACACATAATTACCATGACTAATGTGTGTTTTGCAGAAACATTGGTAAGTTAGGTCATGGAGATGATAACTGCTTTGGGCAATATGACAGTCATGTCCCTTGATGGAAATCGTTTCGGTTTTCAAAGGATCAACGATAAGATTAAGGACGGTTAGTTCCGGATGTCAAGGTGTTGAGATACATCTAGAATAGTCGTTAGGATCTTTGTTTCTTCCTTTGACCATACTATAAAGAGGGGCATAAGCGAGTAGCTTGACCTAGGTGAGTCTTGTGTTTAGGTGTAGTGCACACTTATCAAACTTAGCACTAGGTAGCTCGAGAAAAGCTCAGAGTTCAGTTAGAAGCAACTTGGTTCAAGTTGCATCGCGTTTAGAAGACGTTTGAGCCGTTTACCTATGACCGGACGCGGTCCTGGTCATGACCGGACGCGTCCGGTCAGTACTAAATCTTCACTGCGTTTTTCAGCTGACTGACCGGACGCGGTCCTTGAGAGGACCGGACGTGGTGGTCAGGCTGACACGTGTTCCAGAGGGTAAACAGCGTAATCGGACGCGACTGTGAAAATGATCGACGCGTCCGGTCATGTTCCAGTAAGGTCCCGTGGAGACCTGACGCGTCCGGTCACCTATGATCGGACGCGGTCGTGCGTCCGGTCATGTTCCAGTAAGGTCCCGTGGTGACCTGACGCGTCCGGTCACCTATGATCGGACGCGGTGATGCGTCAGGTCAGATTTCCAGAGAGCTCTTGCATGATCGGACGTGTCCGATCATCCCTGATCGGCGCGTCCGGTCACCATAGATCGGCGCGTCCGGTCACTCAGCACAGGTTTCCGTTATTCGACCTTTACAACTGACCGGCGCGTCCGGTCATATCGACAGGCGCGTCCGGTCAGTGCGCGTCTGGCTATTTCGAAAGGTAATAGTTGGATTTGTTTGAGGGGTCTATAAATACAACCCCTCCACCTCTTTTTGAGGTCTCTCGCTTATTTATTTAGCTGAGAAACATCTTTGAAGTGCAAGAGAGTGCAAAAGCCCTAGTGAGGATAGTGATTTGCGAATCAAAGTTTGAGAATCCTCTCTAGTGATAAGAGTCAAGCAAGTGTGCATCCATCTTCTCATTAGGCTTGTTGTGGTCAAGTGAGAGTTCTAGTTTGTTACTCTTGGTGATCGCCATCACCTGGACGGTTTGGTGGTGATTGGGAGTTCGGTGATCATCCGATGAGATTGTGGGTGACCCAACTCAAGTTGTGAGCGGTTTTGGATGATTCGCCTCGACGGAGTGTCGAAGAATCAACCCGTAGAGAGCACTTGATCCTTGCGCGGATCAAGGGGGAGCTACACCCTTGCGCGGGTGCTCCAACGAGGACTAGTGGGGAGTGGCGACTCTCCGATACCTCGGCAAAACATCGCCGTGTTCCTATTTCCTACTTTCAAGCATTTACTTTCTTGCATTACTTTCATTGCTTGTTTACTTTCATAGAATTGCCTTGTTAGTCTAGGATTGGAACTTAGGGTGCAAAACTTTTGTCGGTAGAATCACAAGGAACACAAGTAGGCGCTAGGGGTGAAGTTTGGCTTGTAGGATTTAATTCTTGCAATTAATTTTTAGAAAAGCCCAATTCACCCCCCTCTTGGGCATCTTGATCCTTTCAATTGGTATCGGAGCCGTGTTGCTCTTAATTTAGGCTTTACCGCCTAGAGCAAGATGTCTAATGGGGAAGGATCACCTCCCACTTTTGAGGGAGACGATTTTCCATATTAGAAAATTCGTATGGAGGCGTACCTCGAAGCCATAGATGTTGGGTGCCTTAGAGCCGCAACCGAAGGGCTTTCTCCCATAAGGGATCCCGCTAACCCAAGTGGTGACGAGGAGAAATACGACCGGTGGAATGCAAAAGCAAAAAATGCAATCTACCGGACGCTAGGCAAAGATATTTTCAATCGTGTGTGAAATGCCAAAAACGCTCACGAATTGTGAGAAAATCTTTGTGCTCTCCATGAGGGAACTAAGAGTGAGCGTGAGGAACGCTATCATATTGCTTTAAAGAAAATTAATTCTTTTGAGATGCTTCCTAAAGAAAGTGCTAATGACATGTACACTCGTTTGAATGTTCTTGTAGAAGATCTAAATGCTCTTGGACTCACTAAAATGAGTCAATCGGATGTTGCAAGAAGGATCTTAAGTGTTCTTCCCGTTGAGAAGTATGGACACATTGTCACCGTACTTTACCAAAGTGATCTCTCCACCACAACACCAACTCAAGTATTGGGGAAGATCAACGCACATGAGATGTACATGCACATCACTCCGGAAGAGGGCTCATCATCTTCCAAGAAGAAAGACTTGGCCTTCAAAGCTAGTCATGAAAAGAAAAAGAAGAAGGCCCAAGCCATGATTGTGCAAGAAAGCTCTAGTGAAAGTGACATTGATGATGAATCACTTGCACTCATGGTAAGGAAGACCACTAAGATGCTAAAGAAGCTCAACAAGAGTGGCATCAAGTTCGATGGCAAGAAGAAGAAATTCTTCACAAGTAGCAAAAGGAAGCCAATCTCCGAAATGGATTGCTTCAATTGTGGAGAACTTGGCCATCTAGCTCATCAATGCCCAAAGCCTCCAAAAGACAAGTACAAGAACAAGTACAAGGGCAAGAAAGATGATTCAAGTGATGAAGAAGATGACAAAAGAAAGAACAAGCCATACAAGAAGAAAGATGGCAAGAAAAGAGAAGTATACAAGAAGAAGAAGGGAGGCAAGGCCTATATTGTTGGTGATTGGCTCACCGACATTGAATCATCATGTGAGTCCTCCGGCGATGAAAGTGACAATGACAAAGAAAAGATCGCCGCACTTATGATTGGGCCATCATCATCTTCACCGACATCTCCATCACCACCTTCACCGCCATGTTCACCATCATCTTCTACTACTCATCTATGCCTTATGGCAAAGGGTGATCGAAAGGTACAAAATAGTGATAGTGATGATGATGATAGTGATAGTGATGATGAATATGATGCTCCCTCTTATGATGAACTAGTAAAATTGTTAAATTAATATTCTAAAATCATAAGGAGGACTAGAAATGAAAATGATGAGCTTCAACATGAAAATGAATCACTCTCATCTAAGCTTGAAAGTGCACATAATACTAGGGATGAGCTCATAGATCAAAATTAAACTATGTCTTCTTCTCTCAAAGAGCTTAAAACTCCTAACAAGGAGCTTAGAGATAAACATAATAAAATTGAGAAGAAGCATAGTGAACTCATCACTAGACTAAACTTGCTAAAAGAAGAGTACACCACCTTGAAAATTAATTATGATACTCTTATTGTTGCTAATGAGCTTGCTCTTGAGACATATGATGCTACTAACCAAATTGTTAAGATTGATATAGCTACATCATGTGATGAGTTGATTGTTAAGAACTTTGAGCAAAGCTCTAGCGGCAAAGGCAAGAGTGTGGTTGAGGCAAATGACTATGATGAGTATGTCAAGCTCAAGAGTGAAAATGAGATGCTTAAAGATGAGAACAAGAAGTTGTTGGCTCTTGAAAAGCAAGCTTCAAATGAGTCACTCATTGAAGAAAACAAGAAGCTCAAGCAAGAGAAAGAACATCTCAAGACCGGCCTAAGTAAGTTCACAAGAGGTCAACATTTGCAAAGTGAGCTACTCATGAACACCGTCATGAAGTTGGATAGGAGTGGCATTGGGTATTTGGCAAATCAAGAAAAGAAGGTAAAGGCCAAACAACAACAAAGCAAGACAAAGCCCAAGCCAAAGAGATGTGTTGAGTGTGGACAAGAAGGTCACTTTGCTCATGAGTGCAAAACCCCACCACCACAACCCTTGCCCAAGCATGCTAGACCCTTTGCTTTCAATGCTCACTACATGCTTAGAAAGGACTCTAGTGGAAAGATGAAAGTCATGTTCTTGGGTCCTGCTAACAAGAATAGGCCAAAGAAAATTTGGGTTGCCAAGTCACTAGTTGAAAAAGTTAAGGGTCCCTCTCAAGTTTAGGTCCCTAAACATAAGGCTTGATCTCTTGTGTGTAAGTGAACTACAAGACCGGTGGATCTTATTGGGTGATTGATAGTGGTTGCACACAACATATGACCGGTGATCCTCGTATGTTCACCTCACTTGAAGAGGATGGGGTATGTCAAGATAAGATCACATTTGGGGATAATTCAAAGAGCAAAGTCAAGGGTATAGGCAAGGTTGCAATATCAAATGATCATTCTCTATCAAATGTGCTCTATGTTGCTTCAGTGAGCTTCAACTTACTATCCGTTGGGCAACTTTATGATCTTGGCTACCAATGCTTGTTTGGTCCAAATGAAGTGGTTGTTACCAAGATAGATGACAAGCAAGTGATTTTCAAGGGCTTTAGATACAACAATCTTTATCTTGTTGACTTCACCTCCGAAGATGCAAACTTGATGACATGTTTGTTCACCAAGACTTCACTTGGATGGCTTTGGCATAGGAGGCTTGCTCATGTTGGAATGAACACTCTCAACAAGCTATTGAAGAAAGAACTAGTGAGAGGTTTAAAGGATGTAAAGTTTAAAAAGGACAAACCTTGTAGTGCATGTCAAGCCGGCAAACAAGTTGCAAACACTCATCCAACCAAAGCCTATATGTCAACATCAAGAGTACTAGAACTTCTACACATGGATTTGTTTGGTCCTACAACTTACAAGAGTTTGGGTGGAAATCTTTATTGTCTTGTGATTGTGGATGACTTCTCAAGATACACTTGGACTTTCTTCCTTCATGACAAATCTGAAGTGGCAAGTTGCTTCAAGAAGTTTGCAAAGAGAGCTCAAAATGAATTTGAAGTCAAGATAAAGAAGATTAGAAGTGACAATGGAAAAGAGTTTGACAACACCAACATTGAAGCCTATTGTGATGAAATTGGAATCAAGCATGAAGTGTCATCAACCTACACTCCTCAATAAAATGGTGTAGTTGAGAGAAAGAACCGGACCTTGATCACTCTTGCAAGAACAATGCTAAATGAGTACAACACACCAGAGAAATTGTGGGCCGAGGCAATCAACACCGCATGCTATGCTTCAAATCGCCTCTTCCTACAAAAGTTCCTTTGCAAGACCCCTTATGAGTTGCTAAATGGGAAGAAGCCAGACGTCTCATTCTTCCGGGTGTTTGGTTGCAAATGCTACATCTACAAGAAGCGTCAACACCTAGGAAAGTTCCAAAGACGTTGTGATATTGGTTTTCTTGTTGGCTACTCATCAAAGTCCAAAGCACATAGAGTATTTAACCATGCCACCGGTTTGGTTGAAAAAACATATGATGTGGAATTTGATGAATCTAACGGCTCCCAAGGAGCAATTGAGAATTATGATGATGTATGTGATGAACCATTGAGGGAGGCCATGAAGAACATGCCGGTGGGTGACATCAAGCCTAAAGATGATGAAGACAATGTACAAATTGTCAATCCACCATCTTCATCATATGTGCCTCAAGATGATGACAAGAATGAGAGAGTTGAAAATGAAGACACCCATGTCTCTCATCATCAAGCCAAGGCACAAGCACAAGATGTTGATGCTCCCCATCCCACTCCATAAATGGTTGATCGAAGAAACTCACCTCTACTTCAAGCACATCCACAAGATCTCATCATAGGGAGTCCTACAAAGGGTGTAATGACTCGATCTCAAAAATTTAATTCTTTTGTTGAACATCACTCCTTTGTCTCTTGTCTTGAACCTAAGAATGTAGAAGAAGCTCTTCAAGATCCAGATTGGGTGAATGCCATGCATGAAGAATTGAACAACTTCGCCCGCAATCAAGTATGGACACTTGAAGAGCATCCAAAAGGTGCAAGAGTCATTGGAACCAAGTGGGTGTTCCGCAACAAGCAAGATGATCAAGGGGTAGTGGTAAGAAACAAGGCAAGACTAGTAGCAAAAGGGTTCTCTCAAGTTGAAGGTCTTGATTTTGGAGAGACTTTTGCACCCATTGCAAGACTTGAAGCCATCCGTATCCTTCTTGCATATGCATCACATCATGATATGAAACTATATCAAATGGATGTGAAAAGTGCATTCTTAAATGGATTCATAAATGAACTAGTCTATGTTGAACAACCTCCCGGGTTTGAAGACCCTAGATATCCTAATCATGTTTATAGGTTGTCCAAGGCGCTATATGGGCTCAAGCAAACCCCTAGAGCGTGGTATGAGTGCCTCCGGGACTTCCTCATAGAGAAGGGCTTCACTATTGGGAAGGTTGACACCACACTATTCACCAAGAAATTCAAAGAAGAGATCTTCATTTGTCAAGTGTATGTTGATGATATCATCTTCAGGTCAACAAATGAAGACTATTACAAAGAATTTGGTGAATTGATGTCAAAAGAGTTCGAGATGTCAATGATTGGGGAGCTAACATTCTTCCTTGGGTTTGAAGTCAAGCAAATGAGAGAAGGGATCTTTATCTCTCAAGAGAAGTATACCAAGGATCTTCTCAAAAGATTCAAGATGGAAGAATGCAAGCCAATCAAGACCCCAATGCCAACTAATGGACATCTTGACCTAGATGAGGGAGGTAAACAATCGATCAAACTCTTTACTGTTCAATGATTGGTAGCTTGTTATACCTTACCACATCTAGGCCTGACATCATGTTTAGTGTGTGCATGTGTGCCCGCTTTCAAGCGTGCCCTAAAGAACCTCACCTAAGTGCCGTAAAAATAATCCTAAGATATCTTAAGTATACCCCAAGCATTGGACTATGGTATCCCAAAGGAGCTAGATTCCAACTAGTTGGCTACTCCGATTCGGGTTATGCCGGTTGCAAAATTGATAGAAAAAGCACATCCGGAGGGTGCCATTTGCTTGGGAGATCCTTAGTATCATGGTCATCTAAAAAGCAAAATAGTGTGGCTTTGTCCACCACCGAGGTGGAATACATTGCCGCGGGGGCTTGTTGTGCACAAATCTTATACATGAAACAAACCCTCCTAGACTATGGAGTTGTTCTTGAAAAGGTGCCGCTTTTATGTGACAATGAAAGTGCGGTTAAAATTGCTAATAATCCGGTACAACACTCTCACACCAAGCACATTGATATCCACCACCACTTTCTAAGAGACCACGTTGCTAAAAATGACATATCACTAGAAGGTGTAAGAAGTGAAAATCAATTATCGGATATCTTCACTAAACCTTTAGATGAAGCTACCTTTTGTAGGTTGAGAAGTGAACTCAATGTGCTTGACTCTAGTAACTTTAGAAAATGAGCTTGTGTTGTCCCTAGCATTGCATTGCTTTATATGTCATGTTTAATTACCCGCAATGCATCTAGGCCTTGGCTAACATGGTTACGATAACCCTCCTTTGGAGGAGTGAAAAAGCCTAACCGTGGATCAAACTTGACAAGCAACCTAGCTTTACTTACTTGTTTTGCATTGCATATGTATGGTTGTTGCTTTGTCGTTTCTCTTCGGTTAAGCTTTGAGCAACCTCTGTGTTCGTCCATGGATAGAGAGAGCATTTTGACGCTCCCAAAGGTTCAAAAACTCTATTGCATGGCCATACATTGCTCCTCGGGTGTTTGTTGCCTATTTTCCTAAAAATAATATTAGCCTAAGGCAAACTATTTTGAGAAACTTGAGGGTTTGAGTGAGGTCACTCACATCTTGTTCCAATTGGTGTTTATTTGTGTCTCTTTGAATTGGAACTTGATTGGATGAAGTCGCGTCAAAGTTCGGAATGAAGAAGGACGAAAAACAGTGACCGGACGCTGCACCGGACGCTGCACCGGACGCAGTGATGCTTCACCACCGCGTCCGGTCCCAGCGACCACCAGCGCGTCCGGTCATCCTGAAGACCATCTCCTGATCTAGTGACCGGACGCTGCACCGGACGCGCCCCTGTTGACCACCGCGTCCGGTCCCGGTAACCACCACCGCGTCCAATCATCTGTCTCAGTTTTCCGGGCAAATCAAAACCGGACGCTGTCCGCGTCCGATCGTTGATAATCGGACGCGTCCGGTCATTCCAGGAGCTTACTGGAATGTGACCGGACGCTGCCTCTCCGCGTCCGGTCATATCGACCATCACATCCGGTCATCGCGTAATGAGCGGATCTAATCCTTCATATAAACTTTCACGTTCTTCTTCCTTTTCTTCATCCGCGCCGTACAACTCTTGATTCCGCCGCCTCCTTGCCCTAGCTCGCTGGAACTTTGCCGCGCCTGTGCCACCGCCCGCCGCCGTGAGCCGCTGCTGCCTGCGAGCCGCTGCTACTTGCAGCCGCGCATCTCCCGCGCCTGCGCCGCCTCCTCCACCGCGCCGCGCCTGCGCCGCCGCCGCTACCGTGAGCCACTGCTGCCTGCGAGCCGCATTCTCCTTCACCCTGCACGACCTCCGGCCAGCCCCTGCCCTCGCATTCATCCTCGATTTTCGGCCACCGCGCGTCGCCCTAACCCTAGGGTTCGCACTGCGGCGTCGCCTTCGTTCGTCGTTGAAAAGTTCTTCACGCGACGTCTTCGCTCTGAGGTTGTTTCGCACATCCTTGATCTTCATGTTAGGGTTTGTCGAAATTTTGTTTTTGTTAACCCTAATCGACTTCTGTTTTGGTGAATCAGCGCTCGTCCGGTGCGTCGGGAAGACTCGCGACCTAGGTCATCTCATCTCTTCACCGGATTTCTCGTCGATCCGAGGTAGCCATCGTGTTTTGTTTCACGTCTTATCTTATATGCTTCCTATCTCTAGGGTTTCGTATCTTTTAGATCATATATGTTGCTTATAGTAGATCCATCTATTCCGTCTTTTCAGCGAGTTTGTCGTGTGTCGGGGTGACTGCTGTTCAGCTGTTGAATCCGAGGCCAAGCCTGTGGATATGGATTGAGGCCAAGCCTCTCGAGTATCAGTACATCATCTTTTAGAGGTTTTCTGATAGTGTGACAGCATGGTCTGTTGCAAGAATGCTGGTGGTGCTCCCAGTGACGGGGACAACAGTACTCCTCGTATGTCTAAGGTTGCGCGTGGAAAGTGCATCAAGATCATGGCCAGAAAGAAGAAGAAGACTCTTACTGATGCAGAGATAGCTCAGGCAGTGGCAGATGCAGCTGATGCAGCAGAGAGGGGTGGCAGGAGCAGTGGTATAAGCATTGGCGACAGTCGTTTTCATCTTGAAGGACGACAGCTTGGTACAGAGACCACTGAGACCACTGAGGGCACAGAGGTGCAAATGGATGCAGATACTATGTCAGTTGATCCACCTGCAGTGCCTTCAGAGGGGACAGAGAAACAGCCAGCTCAGACTCCATCACATCACCGCTCCACACGCACACGGGCTCAGGTGACTCCCAGGCCAGAGGGCCAGCGTCGTGGAGGACGTCCACCTTCGAGAGTTAGAGGTACATCCCCAGTTGAGCACTTTGACTTGAGAGGTGCTACTGCACGTCAGGTGCAAAGTTTGAGATTTGTTGAGGTCAGCCGGTGGTTCCCACCTCAGAGGGACTCCAGAGCTTCAGAGGGTTTTTATACTCCGCTACAAGAGGATTTTTACAGAGCTCTTGTTGACAGTGGCATTGCTTTTCGACCATAAAGGGTCTATCGCATTGAGTCACTTATTGAGGTAGTGGGTGAGCAGCTTCGTCCGCACCTATCCTATCTACCAGGCTTGTCAGATTTTCTTGGACGGACGGGTGCATACTGCGGCACTTGGGTTAGGGAGTTCTATGCTTCATTATGGATTGATCCAGTCCATGAGTTCATACACTTTGCTTTCAGAGGCCGCAACCGCAGAATGTATAGCACAAGAGTGCGGGAGATTCTCAGACTCCCAGCTTCAGACACGAAGATTCACCAGCTCTGTTTCGGTCAGACAGCTCCACATAGACGCCCTCATGGCGGTACTGTGCCACCTACAGATCTGATCCGACCCTGCTTCCGTGAGCCTTTTGACGAAGGGTCTCGTCACACACCTGCCAGTTTGACACCTCTTGCCCGAGTCCTGGATGCTATTGTCAGGCGTACTCTTCTTCCCAGGCTTGGTTACAGAAAGGGACTGACCAGAATGCAGCTATGGGTAGTTCACCACCTTCTCTCGCAGACACCTTTTGACATTTGGGATCTTATGGTTAGTGAGATGGAGGACACCCTGGCAGAAGGCTTCAAGGGACATCGTTAGCTGCCCTATGCTCATTAGATTTACTTCATCATCAGATCTGCACTTGAGCTACCTTCAGAGATTAGTGCTGAAATAACTGAAACTACTACTATTTTTCCTGAGTATGATATTCGTCAGTTATGGGCTTCAGTTACGAGAGAGCAGGTCCCTGTGCCAGGACAGAGAGAGAGAGACCTGAGGTGCCTGAGACAGCGGCTGAGCAGGATGCGACCGTACAGGGTCTTGCTGAGGCAGAGCTTGTAGATCTAGACGCTCAGCCCGCTGATATAGCTGAGGATGAGGCCTCCGACAGCACTGACGAGGATTATCAGCCCATCCCTAGGTATCGGTCTCCTCGGCCTCACGACCACGAGGCCGGTGGCTCTGGTTCAGCCTCCCGCTCAAACCCAGCCATGGTGGCTATTCTTGAGAGGCTGACCCAGCCATGGTAGCTACAGAGACAGGCTCAGGATACAGCTGCTGCATTTGCACAAATACAGGCTCGACAGGATGAGTTCCAGAGACAGCAGCTTGAGATACAGCGCCAACAAGTCGAGATGCAGCGTCAGCAGTATGAGATGCAGCGACAGAGTGTAGCTAGCCAGCAGTAGTACTTGGATCTCCTACGTCACCTTGTCACAGTTGGGGTTCCTCCACCTGCATCTATCCTGACTTCAGCTTTACCTTTTAGTGGACCTTCAAGTTAGGATTAGCTGAGCTTTCAGTTCACCTCTCCACAGCTGCAGGTTCCTCAGTCGTTCCAGTCCCCAAGCTACATGCCCATTCAGACGGGGTTTACTCCTTCAGACTAGCCTCGCCCTCACATGTTGACCGGCACACCTTTCATTGATCTGAGTGCCACATATAGCGAGTTGACTAGTCAGCCGATGCCCTCGAACACCACATTTGCTACTTCATCAGGGTTGTCAGCTTTAGAGGCAGCTTTTCTTCCAGTGACAGGGACAGGCACTATAGAGACAGTTCCTTCGTCCGTTGCCTCGACAGATCGCCCAGCTTTTGGCTCTCTTCAGGCTCAGGTCACAGAGACTGCTCCACTTATTACCACTTCGGCAGCACCTGTTCCTGTTGATCAGACCCAGACCGCTTCACAGCCGCGTGCTTCTTCAAAGGGTTAGCCAGATAGCTCAGAGTCCGAGGAAGACACTTCTCAGTTTATGATTACTACGCGCTCCTCGGCACCCGACTCGACTCCGTCTGTTCCCCTGTCAGATCCTTAGATTAGTTTTTGGCGGTTGATGCCAAAGGGGGAGAGAGAGAGTAGATTCAGGGGGAGCTTTTGTTAGAGGGTTTTCGTTCTTTTCTTGTGTGCTACACTCATGCATCATGTTTACTTTACAGTAATTGCATTCGTGTGACATGTGATCTTATGAGATACCTTGAGTCTCTATGGTTTATCTTATCATAGTTTTTAAATCATGTCACTTGTTTGTTTATAGCTCATATGGTTGTGCTTCCGTGCCTTACTCCGATTTCATATGAGCTATGATTTATGTGTACTAACTCTTCATGTCTTATCTTTTGAGTACACTCAGTTGGCTTGGAACACATAAGCATTGACTAACCCCTTGTGCTTACAGCTTTATGCTTATGTGAACCAAGCATGATCGAAAACCTCAACTCATATCTTCTGAATCTAAGTGTTGTCATCAATCACCAAAAAGGGGGAGATTGAAAGCATCTAGGCCCCCGTGTTGGTTTCGGCAATTAATGACAACACATAATTACCATGACTAATGTGCGTCTTGCAGAAACATTGGTAAGTTAGGTCATGGAGATGATAACTGCTTTGGGCAATATGGCAGTCATGTCCCTTGATGGAAATCATTTCGGTTTTCAAAGGATCAACGATAAGATTAAGGACGGTTAGTTCCGGAGGTCAAGGTGTTGAGATACATCTGGAATAGTCATTAGGATCTTTGTTTCTTCCTTTGACCGTACTATAAAGAGGGGCATGAGCAAGTAGCTTGACCTAGGTGAGTCTTGTGTTTAGGTGTGGTGCACACTTGTCAAACTTAGCACTAGGTAGCTCGAGAAAAGCTCAGAGTTCAGTTAGAAGCAACTTGGTTCAAGTTTTATCGCGTTTAGAAGACGTTTGAGCCGTTTACCTATGATCGGACACGTCCGGTCAGTACTAAATCTTCACTGCGTTTTTCAGCTGACTGACTGGACGCGGTCCTTGAGAGGACCGGATGCGGTGGTCAGGCTGACATGTGTTCCAGAGGGTAAACAGCGTAATCGGACGTGATTGTGAAAATGATCGGCGCGTCCGGTCATGTTCCAGTAAGGTCCCGTGGAGACCTAACGCGTCCGGTCACGTATGATCGGACGCGGTCGTGCGTCTGGTCATGTTCCAGTAAGGTCCCGTGGTGACCTGACGCGTCCGGTCACCTATGATCAGACGCGGTGATGCGTCAGGTCAGATTTCCAGAGAGCTCTTGCATGATCGGACGCGTCCGATCATCCCTGATCGGCGCGTCCGGTCATCTCAGACCGGCGCGTCCGGTCACCACAGATCGGTGCGTCCGGTCACTCAGCACAGGTTTCCGTTATTCGACCGTTACAACTGACCGGCGCGTCCGGTCATATCGACAGGCGCGTTCGGTCAGTGCGCGTCTGGCTATTTCGAAATGTAACGGTAGGATTTGTTTGAGGGGTCTATAAATACAACCCCTCCACCTCTTTTAGAGGTCTCTTGCTCATTTGTTTAGCTGAGAAACATCTTTGAAGTGCAAGGGAGTGCAAGAGCCCTAGTGAGGATAGTGATTTATGAATCAAAGTTTGAGAATCCTCTCTAGTGACAAGAGTCAAGCAAGTGTGCATCCATCTTCTCATTAGGCTTGTTGTGGTCAAGTAAGAGTTCTAGCTTGTTACTCTTGGTGATTGCCATCACCTAGACGGTTTGGTGGTGATTGGGAGTTCGGTGATCATCCGATGAGATTGTGGGTGACCCAACTCAAGTTGTGAGCGGTTTTGGGTGATTCGCCGTGACGGAGTGTCGAAGAATCAACCCGTAGAGAGCACTTGATCCTTGCGCGGATCAAGGGGGAGCTACACCCTTGCACGGGTGCTCCAACGAGGACTAGTAGAGAGTGGCGACTCTCCGATACCTCGGCAAAACATCACCGTGTTCCTATTCCCTACTTTCAAGCATTTACTTTCTTGCATTACTTTCATTGCTTGTTTACTTTCCTAGAATTGCCTTGTTAGTCTAGGATTGGAACTTAGGGTGCAAAACTTTTGTCGGTAGAATCACAAGGAACACAAGTAGGCACTAGAGGTGAAGTTTGGCTTGTAGGATTTAATTCTTGCAATTAATTTTTAGAAAAGCCCAATTCACCCCCCCTCTTGGGCATCTTGATCCTTTCAAGGCCCAAGGCCTAAGAGGCCCATTACCTATATTCACGTGTATATATATAGCAAAGTTAGTGTTTTGGATGCTCCTCAGACTCCCTCTCTCAAAGTTGGCTCTCTGTCATCTCTCAGCTCTCTATTCGCTCTCTCCACAATGGATTGGCCTCTCACTAGTAGAAATCTGCTCTTCTATGACGAAATAATGATAAATCCAAAATTGTCATAGAAGATCGTTTTCTATGACGAATATTTTCATTTTGTCATTGATTATTGGTGATGATCCTCCAACCCTCCCTATCTATGACAAAATTAGATATCATCACAAAAAAAACATAGAACAACACAAGTTTTCATCACAGATCACTCTTGCGACTGTTTCTACTCATTCGTGATGATCTTCTTTAGAACTACGATGACCAGGACTTCATCATTGAACCAATTACACATATGTGATGAACAGTTTTCAAACAGTAACCAATGGCACTTCATCATAAATCTCCACACGGTCCTTTCTCTATCCGACATGTACCCGTGGGAACCGTGATCACTCATTCGTGACGAACAGTTTTACAATAGTAACGAACGCCACTTCATCATAAAGTCATGACGTGTACCAGTGGGACCTGTAATTACTCATCCGTGATGCTTGCAATTCGTCATAAAAGTCTCCTCTCGGTCCTTTCTCCATCTGACATGTACCTATGGAACCTTTATCCATCCGACCTGTGGGACCCAACGGCTTACATGTCATGTGTACCTATAGTACCTCTCTCCGTCTCCATCCGACCTGTGGAACCTGACGGCTTATGTGTCACTTGTACCATGGGCGCCACCAGTGTTTAATAATTCCAAAAAAACCTAATACCTAGGAGTCAAACCTGGGACACGGACCAAGGAATGGACCGTCTTTACCATTGCGCTAGACACCTGGTTGTGGTGTTATGTCTATAGAGTCGTTATAGTAGTATGTATTCTCTATGTGGATGCCCTACATGTTGACCTATATAATAGACATCCTCTGTAAGTGGAAACAAATCTGTGCCTATTGGACTTACGGCGACGACGGTAGCGAAGAATCCATGGTGTGCTGTGGTGGTTCGGGCGTCCTTTTGGAGGCTAGGCGGCATGGCTTTCCGGTGGAGCACGGCGACATTGGCGTCCGTATTGGTTGTGTGCCATGACAGAGGTGATAGATCCGATCCACATGTCTCCTTTCTCACCTTTTCTAGTTAGCTTCACTATTTTGGTCCTTGCTTGAACATGAGGTATACAAGAAACATTCTAGCGTTTGAGATCTGCTTAGGCCAATGATGATGAAAAGAATTAGGAGGTGACATTGGTTGATTTTCTACTGATGTCTTGGTTTTTTGCATATGGTCAGTGTTCTTACTATAAATGCCAGTGTGCAACTAGGCCTATTAATTGTCAAGTGCTTGCTTTATTATACATACCTGTCACAACCTGGTCTTGACATACTTGTGATCAGCATCACCATCTTTGCATTTGAAATCCAAATTCTAGAAACTAAACTACACTAAAATCTGCATTCAGTCTGTTCACTGTTGATTTGACGGACAGTCCGCCAGCACCACCGGACTATCCGCACCACCAGACTATCCACCAACTCATATGCATGCCTTGACAGAGTTCAATCTCTATTAGTTAAACTTCGACAGCAGCGGATAGTCCGTCGGAACCGCGGAGTATCCGCCACACCAGCCCATGTAGCAGATGTGAGGTGTCACTTTAGAATCTCACTTGGCCGCACCTGTCATACCAGCTATCCAACTCGTGGAACACCCAAACCAGAGCCCTCACTAGCTCACCCATTCACTCTCACTCTCACTCTCTCTCTAGTTCATCCCTCTCTCTCTACACTCTCACACACTCAAGCAAGGAGAAGGAAAGGAGGGGAGATTTGGAGTTGCAACAGCAAGAGATGGCCATGGAGATCACCTAGTAGCTCTCATCCACAAGAGGTTGGGGTTGGAAGAGGGAGGAGCCCTCTCACCCTCACCACAAGGAGCTAGGAGGAGGAGAAAGCAAGAAACAAGAAAATTTCAAGTCACCAAGGGGGAGATCCAGTGTCTCCATCACCTTGGAGAGCCTTGCATCTTCCTTGTGCAGCCCTTGGTATGGATCAAACCAAGCAAAACTTAGATTTTCACTTTCATGAGCCAAAACCTAGGAAATGTCAATTTGTGACCTATCTCTAGTTTGCACCCAATGTAGATAGATTCACCTAGATAGATGTGCTCCATAGAACACTAGAAACATACCCTAGTGATGGTTTACACATGCAAGTACCATAAATGAAGATTTGGATTTCGAGTTGGTAGAAATGTTTATTGTCAGTGATTTGGTGGAGAGTCCGACCGCACCGGCGGAGCGTCCATCGACACTGAATGTCTGTTAGTCTGCACCTAAATAGAGCACACTATAATTCACTAGAGTGTCTAACGTATTTGGTGGAGTGTCCATTGAATTATGATTTAGAGATAGAGAGCCTAGGCTATAGACTTGATCTAGCGGAGTGTCTATCAATCACAATGGAGTGTGCACAGAATTATTAGCCAGAGTCAGTAAGAAACCCAAGCGTGACTAGTTCCTACCGGATGATCTGTCACCTCTAGCGAAATGTTCTGATGAATCTAAACATTTAGTAGCACTAGCACCCTATAGACCAGACCTGGTGGATGGTCTGTCACCCTGATAGAACATTCTATTGAATTATAGCCAACCCCAAAAGGATTCCCAAAGACATAGACCTGGTACCGGAGAGTCCATGCCTAGTTGTAGAGAGTCCGATGGCCCTAGTGTTCTATTCCCACTAAGTCCCTGAACCATCGGACGGTCTAGCAGTCACACCAGACTATCCGATGATTCAAACTGATAGTCCAATGATGTACACTTGAACACTTATACATATGTCACCAAACAACACTTAAGTAATATCATTGGATGACATCCCATAGCATGTACTTTATGCATTTGCACTCATCAAGCATCATGCATGTACAGGTGATGAGATTCCCGATGAGGCCGCGGTTGAGGAGTGTTCGTATTTCTTAACGCATACAAAAAATAATTCGCAAGTGCATGGAATTACTATTGTAGCATTTCACCCAAAAGTATTCAGGGTATCGTATTTCCACAAGGAATGGATGTGCAAAAGTCTCTTAGCTAGTTCACCTAGGGTAACAAGAAGAAATATAGCTTGGGTAGTGAGGTTTTCTAGGGATAGAGATCCTAAGCTAAGATAGTTTTGCCACTATAGACTTACTTCGAGCACTAGCTTATACTTGGACTACCAAGTACCTTCGGCTTATAGCTCTACACCCTACCCAAGACATGGGGGATTACGAGGGATAGACAGGGCTGTCACCACCTGCTGCCTACCCCTCAACCATCGGGCACGAGGCAAATGAAGGTAGCCTCTAGCCTAGACACCACGTCTACGCTATCAACTACTACTCTAACGTTGTACAGGGTGATCTGTCTTTATCGAGAGCCCTCTACTAGAGTATATGCCATGGGGACAGACGACGAACCCATAAGCAAATAGTAAACAAGACTAACTTAAAGTAAGAGCTCACCACCGTAGAAGAACACGAACCTTTGCACTCCAAATAGTACTAGATTTGTCGAGGTACAAGTGAAGAGGGAGCTGACATTCCTGGCATTCCTTCAGCTACGTGTACAAGGGGCCCCAAGTACACTAATGGAGATAGCTAATAAAATTGGTACTTCTCCATCTCTTTCTCTTCCTCACTCACTCCCTAAACTAAAGAGCTAGCTAGAGAGCTAAGATATGAATAGAGCTCTTCTCTCTTCTTGCTACATTGTGTCTCCTTGTGTTGATGAATTCTCTCTTGAGGAGCGGGAGGCCTCCTTTTATAGGTGGAGAGGGAATGTCCATGGAATATGCCTCTCTCCCACATGGAAAGCACCAAACTGCCTCTTAGGTACATTAAACCTGGATGAAACCTCGACAACCGTCATTGGAGAGGCGGTAAGGGTTAACCGACCTAAGCTCGTGCCCAACGGAGCCAGTGGGGGTGCGGGTGCACCCCTGGTGCAGCCACACCAAGGTTGGCCCCCCTCGCCACCACCTTTGGTAGGTGGGCTGGTATCTAGGCTTGTGCCACTTCTACATCGTGCTTCGCCTGGATTAATCACTTGTGTGGGCTTTTCCTTCTTCTCTCCTTTGCTTTGCTTGGGCCAAAATGAAGAATGAGTGTTTCTTTTATATTTCCCTTCACTTTTGGCCCAACTTGGTGTGATTTCTTGTTTGTCCCTACAAAACAAAGAATTCTCCAAAACCTATGGAAATCATTAGTTTAAAGCCCTATTACTAGGTTTGGTGTTGTTTTTGATGAATTTTATATAAGTGTTGGTGGTATAATATGTGAGTTAAGAACCGCCAACAAGGAGGAACCTTAGGCGGTGGAACCCGACGAGCCTAGCGATGATGTCAAAGGCTGGCCCCTATGCATCCCTATGCTTTGCTAAATGCATAGTGAACTATGGTTAACTATTGCATCAATATGCTACTATATGACTAGTTCAACCAAGAGTTACCTAATTGAGCTATCACACCTTGATGAAGCCACAACACTCAACCATCACTTGGATTTCCTTATTAATTCATGCTTAGTATGCTTAGATCTTAGAGTTGAGCTAATGATGGGTTTCTCATTACTCGTGGGCAATGTTTTCCTAAACGCTAAATAGTAAACAATTGGTCACCCTTCGTTTAGCGTTTAAACCGTTTAAACGGTGTTTAAACGGAGTTAAATGGACTAAACGGTTTTGTACAATAACAATAAAATATACATATTTATGTAGGTAAAAATAAAATTTGCTAGAACCCATACATATTTACACATGTAAAAATCAAAGATTCTACCAAATAATCTTGTTGGAAGAAATCTAAATCCCACAACACTTCATATAATTACAATGTTAATTAGTTTCATGTTGATTGTGATAGATGTAGTCCTTTAATTCACTTAATTATGGATTAAATGGTTGCTTAGCTCATTTAATCATGTTTAATTTGATTTTGTTTAGACTATTTAGACGGGATTGAACGGTTTAAACGGGTTTAAATGGCCCAACCGTTTAATTCACCATTTAGGGCCTAAACAACACGGCTGACTTCTGTTTACCATTTAAACGGTGTTTAAACAGACTAAACAGCCGTTTAGGCGAACAATGCTTGTGGGATGTTAGGCATGTTTGTCCACAAAGCAACATTAACACAGAATGATCTAAAACTTGACCAATGGTGAACTTATGTTGTTGAATGGTCGGTGAGGGGTTGGGTCATAGCAAGAAGGTGGTGAATTCTTGAATGACATAGCTCGCTAACCGGTTAAGGACTGTGTATCCGTGGTAGTGAGTTAAGAACATAAAATTGTATAGACCACTTGTTATTTATGGGAGTGACAAGCCAAGTAACTAATTGTGACCATTTTGTTTGCAAAACTGGCAAGAAGGTGGCGCTGGTTAGATGGTGGTAGCATTAACCCGGAACCAATCAAACCATTTCTGAATATCTTGGTCGCATTAGGGAAAGGTTAAAACATTGAGGTATCTCTTTTGTACCGACAGGTCTTATGGGCGATATCCCTTGTTTCAAGTGGGTTAACTTGTACACCTCTGTAGAGTGTGTTTATTTGAAAGCAGTAAGTTCTAACTTCTAGATGCAGACTAGTGTTGGTTTTGGGATTTAGGACTCATGGAAGATCAAGCTCCAACTTGCTAATTGCTTCATTCATTTACCTATGCTATGCTTGCAATGCTAAGTCTCAGGAATCACTTGTTATTTATGATTCAAATGCTTTTATGCTAAACCCAACATTCCTTTCTACTATCCAAATGCATAATCCTTGTTTACTATATTGGGTAAGTCCTACATAGTACAATTGAGTACTCACCCTGTATGATTTAAGTTTTGTAGGTGAAGTAGTTCCCTTACATGGTTTCTTCTACACTCCCGAGTCCCAGTCGGATCAAGAGTGGTGAAGGGGTTCATGTTCTATAGTTGTGTGGATGTGTCACACCCATGCATCAGTTATCATAAACTATGTTATGTTGAAAGACTTCCTCTAGACTTTGATGTGGACTTGTGATGTGTGACCTTGTGTGATGAACTAAGTTTGTGAACTAAGACTTATAAACTTAAGTACTTTGAACATGTGATGTAACCTAAGCTTGGTTATGATGTACTCTCTCTCTCTCTCTTGGGCTGATCCTAGATGAAGGCTGGCACTAGTACATCTTATTGGGGGTGTACTGGGATGACTAATTAAGAGATGTATCTAGTATAATAGCCCCTGGTGAACTATCACATTGGGTACTCACTTAAGAGGGCATTGATCCTGACAATATTTGTCTAGGCAAACAAATAGGCCCTTTACTTCAGCCTTAAACTATTTTTTTGTCCAGTGCTTGCTTGATTCGACATTTCTGTTCCGTATGCTGCAGTCCCGCCAATGAGTCCTTATGGTACTTTGAACTTGTAACATATCTGAGGCCACATTTCTGTGCCAATGATGTCTACATGATTGTTGGATGTAGTAGGATGTAGCTCATATGTTTGCTTTCTGTGTCTTCTCCTTGTTGACAACCCTTGTTGACAACCAAGTTATCCATTTGGTTCCAAACAAGAGGAAGGCATCAAAAGTAAATCAATGCTTTGTGTCCATCATTCACACATCACTGAGGCCACTAATGTTTAAGCTGCACATGTTGCTACTGATGCCAATGATGATCACTACCACTTGTTCACTGACATTCTACTTGTGAAAACTAAGGCAACCTATTCAAGTTGTGCAGATTTGAGATGAATCCCTATATGTTGTGTTCAATGGCCATCAGCTAGGAGTTTACAACAACTCCAAGTTCATAGGTTTCCTAGTGCTTCTTATAAAAAGTACAACTCCTATGAAGATTGAATTATTGCCTTCAACTCAAGAACAAACTCAAATCCACCCTTAGCTCATGATGATGACTTTTGTGTTCAAAAACCAATAGTTGCTCTACTCTCTCTCCTTCAAAACTGTTGTAATTATCATCCTCTTAATCTTTGTTTGTCTCCTATGGAATAAGCCAATCTTTTGTACTGATTGTAAGTGTGATGGTTAGACATAATTTAGCTGAAATTATAGTGATTATAGCTCTATTAACTGCTACTCTAGTTTGAGTTATATATCTATGTGGTGCTACTCTTAATTTAGATGTGGTCGTACCATGAAAATTGTGAATGGTTGTTAAAGTTGCACTTTAGTATGAGTTATGGACTTCACTTATGGATCTTTCTTGGATTATTTTTCTCTTCAGTGACCTCATTACTAAGGAAGCTCTCATCCTACTACACACTGACAAAATAGAGGAGGCCCCCAACAAGAGGAATGTAGTGGCTTGCCTCATGGATGATGTCATTATCGAGATCCTCCACCACCTCCTTGCCTGCTCCTTGTTCTACTACAAATGTGTTTGTCGCTCCTAGAAACACCTCATCTCATACTCCAACAACTATAAGGTTGTTGGTGGTCCTTAACTCCTACTTTTGACCTCCAACACTCACATAAAAACCACTCAAATGAATACCAAACTTAGTGATAGGGATTATAACTAATGAATTCCATGAGTTTTGGTGTTTGACCATTTGCAGGAGGGCATTTGTGGAAATGCACATAAAAGACTAAGAATGCACAAAGGAACAAAGCGTAAATACCATCCTACGCAACCTATGAAGAGAAGGCCCACTACTATGCAGAACTAGGGCCTAAAGATGAGGAAAGCAAGCCCATAACCAAAGCAAATCACGTCAACTTCACGGCAAAACCACCATGGGCCAAGACAAGAAGTTCATAGGAGGTCACCAACCAAAGAGGGGCATGATTGGGCCTAGCCAGGGTGCAGCCACACCCCTGGTGTGGTCGTACCCCAACCTAGCCCATTCGGCCTTATCTTTGGTCGGTTGACACATACCGCCTTTCCCAACATCAGGGTCAAGGTTTCATCCAAGTTCAATGTATTTGGAGGTCAGTTTGATGCTTTCCATGTGGGAATCAAGCATATTCCATGAGATCAACCCCTCCTCTCCACCTATAAAAGGAGGCTCCCTCCTCCTTATTTGATCATCAAACACAAGAGAGCACAATATGACAAGAAGAGAAGAGCCTCATTCCTATCTTAGCTCTTTAGCTAGTTCTAGTGTAGGGAGGGAGTGAGTAAGAGTGAAGAAGTACCGGAGTTGTTTGCTACATCCTCTTGTGTACTCGGGGCCCCTTGTACACTTAGCGGAAGGAATGCTAGGAATCATTGGCTCCTCTCCACTTGTACCTCTACGAACCGAATACTACTTGGAATTAAGGTTCATATTTATCTTTGGTGGTGAGTTCTACTTTAAGTTAGTCTTGTTCATTATTTAATTGTGGGTTCGTCGTTTGTCCTTGTCAAGAATACTCTAGTAGAGGGATCTAATAAAGACAGATAACCCTAGTCGATGATAGAGTAGTAGTTGATAGCATAGACATGGTGTCTAGGCTAGAGGCTACCTTTGTTTGCCTCGTACTCCATAGTTGCAGGGTAGGCGGTAGGTGGTAACAACCCTGTCTATCCCTCGTAATGCCCCATGTCCGTGTATGACATAGAGCTATAGGCCAGTATCACTAGGCAGACTAGGTGTAAGCCGATGTTAGAAGCAAGTCTTTATTGGCAAAGCTATCTTAACTTAGGATCTCTATCCTTAGAAAGCCTCACTACCCCAGCTATCTTCCTTCTTGTTATCTTAGGTGAACTAGTTAAGAGATTTCTACACTACCATTCCCTGTGGAAATATGATACCCTGAGTACATCTAGGTGAAATGCTACAACGGTATATCCAGCGCTTGAGGAATATTTCTGTTTACGTTAAGAAATATCAACAAGCATTTCTGGCGCCATTGCCAGAGAATGATTGCTATATTACCTCCAAACCTAGTTCACCTGTGTACCCTTATGTTTTAACTTTCAAAAAAAATCCTTTTTTCCTTCAACTCAAAATCTTTTTGCTCCTAAGGACGAGTTCTTAGAGCCACCACCATAGAAGCTAATCATAGCTATGAACTCTGTCCTAGCTTTGTAGCCATGGTTTGGGAACAAACCTTCTTAGGTTAAGTTTACAAAAACTCTTGCCATCATCTATGGGAGTTTTGAGCAATTCTGTGTGTGCTTGATAATCTTAGGCATGGCACAAGAAAAACCTTCGATCGAAGTTGTTTCCCTTCTTTTGAGAGGGCAAAACAACCTCCACCCACAATGTAGGGAAGGTAAACAGAGATTGGGAAGAATTGAGGGACAAATTTTGTTTCGCATTCTTTCCTATATCTCATATCGTGTAACATCCCAGATGTTAAAAAGCAATTAAAACTTGATCATGAGCATCATTATGCATAATCATCAAGCATTATAATAGAAATGCATTCCATGTTGCAATTGTAGCATGTCCATGTTGCATTGTGGTGTTTCATATGTTGCTTATAATATGTTTCACATGTTGCATGAAATGATGTCAATGTTAGTGCTTAAGAAACTTGTTAATTTATATATGTAAGTTTGCTTAAACAATTAAAATTTTGTTAAAATAAACTTTGTAGAGTAAAATATGTGTTTTCATGTGGGATAAATGTTTGAAGATGTTTTTGAATCAAACATGTTTAATTTGAACTCCAAAGGTTGAACTAATGCTCGCTCCACACTTAGTCATTTTAATGGCTAAGTCCCTGAACACCAGTTAATAAGTCCAAACTTTGGAGAATTATCAAATGAATTGTTATGAATAAAATTTGATCAAACCTTGTTCCATTACTTGGTAGAATGTTTGATCTATGTTACCATGTATTTGGTTGTTATGTTTGATAGCTGTTTGTTCAATAATCAATTCACCAAAATGGCTTATCTAACTAATTTTCAAAACCCTAAGTATCAGGGCTAAGAGTTCAGTGTTTCGGTGTCATCCTACCCCTATTCTTGCTCCTTGATATCTCAATCTAGTTAGAATTAGGGGTCAAGCCCTAAAGCGAAGATGAAGGCCACATCAATATGAACTCTTGTTTTTGGAGATTTTGAGTTACCATAAGGAATCAAGAGAAAAATGAAGAGGAATATGGGCATTTAGGCTGCTACAATGCGTCAGCGAAGCAGCTACCACCGAGCTACTTGCCGCCGATGCACTGACCGCCCATCGCCCTCATGCCATTCTTTCACACGTGGCCATGCACCTGCTCATGGTGGCAGCAACTACCAATAGTTGGCGCTCCTAGAAACATCGCCACGTCATCTTAAGCCGAGCTGGCTGTCATCTTCCCCTTCTTTCCCTTTTTGCTCTATCGCCAGGCCGTCTCGCTCGCTGGCAAAATTCACCGCCCTTGCTTCACCTCCATCCAATTCCTCTCACCAGTAGCCTCTACTTGTTCTCATGCTTCCACTCAACTCATTTGCATCGCCTCTCACCATTAGAGTTGGCCACTCGCGCCGTTCTCGCCGTGGCGATGCCGCCATGGCTGCCGTGAGTAGCTCCTCATGGCTAGCCCACTCCAGGGAAGCTCTTAACCTCCCTCTTATCATTTATGCTTTCTTGTGGCTTGCTAGTGCTCATTGACCCATTAGTTTTGATAGGCACCCACCGGAGCCATCGGAATGCCACCTCGCCAACAGGTTTATGCCGCCACATCCGCCCTCACTGTCGGTAATCCTCTCTACTGAGCCCCTGCTTCAACCATCTAGCCAAACTATCATGGTGAGCCCCTGAAGCTAACTGTGCCCTCTGTTTTACCTCTACCATGTCAGAGTAGCCAGTCTACCACTGTGCCACCGTGCTCGTTACCGCCGTCTACCATGGTCACGGTTGAGTTCAAGCCTAACTTTAATCCATTTAATAGATAGTGTAGATAGGTCCACGTGGTCACCCTGAGCATGTCATTGGTCTTACTATCACCGGAGACCCATCGTCGATGAGCTCCACCGCATCGAAGTGCCGCCAGACCACCATGGCTACTGCTGTGCATGCTGCAATTCCCTAGATGCTCACCTAGTGCTTGGATGGGATGCACGAGGGAGAGAGGAGTCAGCTGGGGTAGTCCGTGTCACTAGAGAGCTCGCCGTTGGTCGCTACCATCTCACTGGAGCACTACCATGCTACCATGACCATTGGCGTGATCACTACCATACCCTAACTAGTCAATTGTCCCCACCAGCATGTGCGCGAGAGAAGGATGAGTCCGTTAGAGTTGACCTCGTCACCGGTGAGGTCGCCGTCGGTGAGCACTTGCCGATCAAAGTTGGTGCCACTGCGGTCAGCGTGGGTGGTACTATGCACTAACCCTAGCCCCACCTATCTATGATGGGGGGTAAGGGATGAGTGGGTGAGAAATGTTTTGAGTTGGTTTAATCTTTTTTAGAAAATGTGATGATGTGTTGATTCTTGTTAAATTCATAACAAATTGTTGGAGCATGATAAAAATGTGAAACTTTTTGTGTAGCCTTGTTATGATGTGCTCTACATAGAAAAATATGAGTTTACCATAATTAGTAGTTTTGGTATGCTTAAAAATTACATCTTTTAATTAATAAATGGACCTTGCATGATTTTTGTAGATAAAAATATTGATCCTTTTATGATGAAACAATGTGTATATGCTTTACATGCTTATACCTGCCTTCACAAAAAGTTTGGTACTATTTTGATAAATATAACTTGGCTAATTAATTTAAGTATGTTCAAATGCCTTTTATAGATTAATAAAAATAACAAATGATTTCTATAAATCCCTAAATGACTTTGGTGTGATTTTGGACTTGATTGTGGACCTTGGAACACTAAACCTCTGTTGTTCCTTGGCTACTCTTTTACTTCCTTGTTGTGCTCATGATTAATTTGTTAGTTAATAAATAAAATAGTTTACTTAAATGATTAATTAGTAAATGCACGTGATTAGGTCATGTAATGATCCTTGCTTGCCCACATGATTAATCTTGGTGTAATGTTAAGTTAAATACCTTGCCTTGCTTGACTAGTATAATATAATAAGTTTGATTCTTACATGATAACAACTAGTTAACTTGTTAGTTAAATAACTACATGCTTTGTAAGATAATGACCCTAGTTCTTAGTGAAGGAAAGTTGTACTCAAGATAAATAACTCTGTTTAACTTCTGTTATGCACTTGTGTGTTTTTCATTATGCATCATGGCATGTAGTCCATCATGTTAAGCAAAGCATCATTTGTTATGTGTAGTGTACGAGAGTAAGAAGGCTCATGTGGATCAAGTTTCAGAGAAGGTGTATCCACCGTGGTGTTGGTGCCAAGTTAACCTCTAGATCTTTCTGTGGAATCTAACCTTCTCTGCAAACATAGGCAAGCCCCAGAGCATAAATCCTTCTCTAGTATTTACAAATCTTTATTACAATTTATGTCTTGTGAGATGTGCATTAAGTAATTAGGAGTTGGTTGAATACCATTGATGCATGATTACCTTGATATTCAGGTATCCATAGTACTACCCTACTAGTATGAATAGGTCGATGTCTCTAATGCTTAGTAATGCTTAGACTTCAGTAGAAGTCGAGTGCTGGTTTCATCATTCACGAGAAATAGGTTTTACCTTTGTTCTTCTCAACTCCATTTATGGGTCATGAGAATACCATGAATATGATAATGTTAAATCAAGACTGGGCAGGTGGCTTGCATCGAGAATGCAGTCTCCACGTAGTGCCTCCGCTTGTGTCAATTGAGGACCGTACTGTTGTAGACCTATGTGAGTTGAGACTTTATAGTACTGGACACATACTCTGGTAAGCCTGATACCTTGGCTATTGCATTATGTGAAAAGACAACCACGCACTGAGTGTGGGAGATGGTGAGAGTAGCGTGTACTCCATCCTGTGAATCCACAAGTAGTGGCGCAGGGAGGTGGAGTACTGTGCTCTCAAGTAGCACGGACCAGTTCACATTTTGGAGAATCCGAGTGAGGGTTATGTAGGTCTAGGACCTGCATATATCGTGTGGTAAGGAAACCCCAGCTAGGCCTAATCAATTCGAATCGCTATTGCTTCTCAAAGAAGGAGACTCGATTCCCTAATCTGCATCATAGTTAATCAGTGGAACATGGTTACTTGTGGATAAGAGATGAAGATGAGATGAGCTGATTTAAGAAGTGATTGATTTAGATTAGGTGTAAACTAGATACCATAATGACTTAATACAAAATCTAAAATATTGAAAGTAAGGATCCACTTATAGTAAGCTTTTCTGCAAAAGTTACTCTTGCTTCAAACTTACCTTTAAGCCTTCATGCCCTTGGAGTCTTTTCTTTTAGTCGAGTAAGACTTGTTTAGTACCCTCAAGTACTTAGGGTTTGTTAACCCCTGTTGCAGGTTCTGACTTGTGAGGTTAATCAAGGTCATGTCGGTGGGCTCGACATGATTTGGCTGTCTCTTCTACCTTAGATGATTAACCTAAGTTGCTTCCACAATTCTACTAACCTTTTGAAACTTAAGTTAAGTTTTGACCTAAACATGTGTTTGTAAACTAATGTTATAAGTCTTTCCCACTCTGATGTAAGTTATTTTTGTACCAACTATTGTAAAGTTGTGGTAACTCCATGTTGATTCTGTATGAGTTATAAAATGTGGATGATTCAGGGTTCCCTGAGGACACCCAACAGACTACCAGAGTTATCTGGCTCTCGTGTCCAGCAATCAGAGGTCTTTAGGACAATGGCAGCTGCACGTGGGCCAAATAATTTAGGTGATTCAGCCACAAATCGCTTCCCTGCGACAAGAGATTCTCAGCTTCCACTAACATGAGAAGGAAAGCATAGGTGCAGCTGTTGGCGGTCCTTAACTACTATTTTATACCACCAACATTTGTATAAAAGTCATCAAAGAACAACACCAAACCTAGAAATAGGACTTTAAACTAACAATTTCCATAGGCTTTGGAGAATTCTTTGTTTTGCAGGGACAAACATGAAATCACACCAAACTAGGGCTGAGCACCGGCGTAGAAGCAACCCAAGCCCACTCAAGAACTGACCCTGCGAAGGTAGTGCAGGGAGGCTCCACCCTAGGTACGGGCGCACCCAGGGTGCACCCGCACCCCTCTTGCCACCTCTTGGGCCCACCTTTGGTAGGGTGGTACCATTAATGCTCCTAAGGTCGATGGCAGTGGTGCTTCCCTAAAATAACAAAGCAAACTGACCTCAACTCACTTTAAAAGGGAGGGAGGTGCTCCTCATTTGATTCATCAACGCTTGGTTAGCAACACAAAGGATACACAATTTAGCAAGAAGAGAAGAAGAGCCACAATCATATCTTAGCTTCTAGCTAGAATAGAATAGGGAGTGAGTGAGGAAGAGAAAGAGTTGGAGAAGTACCGGGATTATCGGCTACCTCCATTTGTAGCGGAAGGAATGCCGAGAATGTCGGCTCCCTCTTCACTTGTACCTCAATGGACCTAGTTCCACTTGGAGTGCAAAGGTTCGATCTCTCAAGTATAACAACCACACATTCGAGATCTCCCCCCACATGTTGCACAACCTTAAACGATCATCATGTAGAAGGACAGGACAAATAGCTTCAAAGAGGATTGACTAAACCTCTGGTTTAGCCAAACCACATCTGAATTCCTTAAACTTCGTCCTCTACAATGATGGTTTGTGCAACACTACCCTCACTCCCTACATTAATAAAGTTTAAAATTAAACAAAATTAAAATATGAAACAAATAATGCTCCATCTCCATGTTATCCTTTGATGAGAAGTTTGCATACTATTTATTCCATGCCAATATTCCTAAACTTGTGAACAACTTATCATGGGGACCCCATTTTATCTAGGTAATTGGAATATGAGATACAGTAGGATGGAAATGAAACTTTCTCACTTTTGCAAAGTACTTCGGATATTTATAAATCAAAATCTCGATTAACATGCTCCTCAAATGATTATAATTCCTACCAAAGCCATATGACAATATTCCATGATACAAAACCTTAGTCATATGTTGCTTGTATTTACATTGAGCTTTATCAAATTGTTGTGACCCTTGTTGAGATTCTCGTCATGCACCCATGATAAAAGATTCATGTACACTCAAAAAATAATATGCTAACCCTTGCACTGAGAGTTACACAAAAACATGCTTTTTCATCCACCAAATAAAAAATACTCTAATCATTTGACATGAGTCTCTCTCAAAAGTTTTCATATGCCAAAAGAAAAGTATGAGCTATTCTAAAAAGAAGAAAAAGATATATCCATGCTAAAAAAGGATGAGAGAAAAAAGAAAGTCCATGCCAAAGAGCATGAAATAATCCCATGCTAAGAGGCATGAAGAAAAAGAAAAAAAGAAAAGAAAAAGATAGCCCATGCTTTCAAATAAAAGGAATCATCAAAAGAGAGAGAGAAAGTCATGATCAAAGGAGTACAAAAATATTTAGAATTAGGAAAAATTTAAAAATTCCACACACTTGCACAATCTTGATCAAAGTGTATGACTTGCATATCATTGGATCCGGTTTTTGACTTAGCAATATTATGTGATGCAAGTATGCCTCTCTTTCATACCTACCCAAAACTCCACAAAAAGCCTTTAGAAGTAGAATGAAAAGAAGGCAGATATCAAAAGCCTTTGGTGAGGACTATACACATTGATTGATCGAGTGAATCATTTTGAGGAGTAAAGCTAAATTTCATATTTTCAAAACCAAACAAAACCCAAGTTTCTAAGCAAAGTATAGTAAGGGGATTTGAATCCTTACTGTTCCATTATCCAATCACTCAAGATTCTATGGTAGACACTTTGAATGTTCACAAGTGCAGTGAAGCTTGGAATAACTTGTATGCAGATTATATATTAAGGAGATGACCCATCTTAGTCCCTTGAACTTTACTCGAGGACGAGTAAAGGGCTAAGTGTGGGGGGGCTTGTTGGCAGTCCTTAACTACTATTTTATACCACCAACATTTGTATAAAATTCATCAAAGAACAACACCAAACCTAGAAATAGGACTTTGACTAACAATTTCCATAGGCTTTGGAGAATTCTTTGTTTTGCAAGGACAAACATGAAATCACACCAAGTTGGGCCAAAAGTGAAGGGAAATATAAAAGAAACATTCAATCTTCATCTTGGCCTAAGCAAACAAAGGAAGAAAGAGGGAAAAGCCCACCTACACAACAAAACCTAGGCCGAGCACCGGCGTAGAAGCAACCCAAGCCCACTCAAGAACTGACCCGGTGAAGGCGGTGCAGGGAGGCGCCACCCAGGGTGCGGGTGCACCCCTCTTGCCACCTCTTGGGCCCACCTTCGGCAGGGTGGTACCATTAATGCTACTAAGGTTGGTGGCAGTGGTGCTTGCCTAAAATAACGAAGCAAACCAACCTCAACTCACTATAAAAGGGAGGGAGGTGCTCCTCATTTGACTCATCAACACTTGGGTAGCAACACAAAGGATACACAATGTAGCAAGAAGAGAAGAAGAGCCACACTCATATATTAGCTTCTAGCTAGAATAGAATAGGGAATGAGTGAGGAAGAGAAAGAGTTGGAGAAGTACTAGGATTGTCGGCTACCTCCATTTACAGCAGAAGGAATGCTAGGAATGTCAGCTCCCTCTTCACTTGTACCTCAATGGACCTAGTGCTACCTAGAGTGCAAAAGTTCATGTTTATCTTTGGTGGTGAATTCTACATTAAGTAGTCTTGTTTACTATTTACTTACGGGTTCATCATCCGTCCCCATGGTGGATACTCTAGTAGAGGGCTCCTGATAAATACGGATAACCCTGTACAATGCTAGATTAGTAGTCGATAGCGTAGACATGGTGTCTAGGCTAGAGGTACCTTCATTTACCTCATATCCTTTGGTTGAGGGGTAGGTGGCAAGTGGTGATAGCCCTATCCATCCTTTGTAATCCTCCACATTTGCATACGGCATAGAGCCATAGGCCGGCAAAGCAATAACACCCTAGGTGTTTTTCACTGATTAAGTAGTGGGTTTGAGCTCAAACATGATAGATTAAGTGAAGATGATGATGTCAAGGTCAACCTATGGAGATGAGCCTAATCTAAACTTGGATGTTGCACCCTTGCTTTGCATATAGGCCATTTTCAAGATATATGTTTGGGTGGTGTTATTGCAATATCTTCATGTGTCTCACCTTAATACCTGTCTATATTGGTTACTGGAAAAGTTTCATGAAGTTTGGAATAAAAAAGTCACATGAAATGATAAGTTCTATTCCTATTAGAATTTCACCATTAAGTGAATAGAATTATAGATCATCAAGCAAACCTTGCAAACTTTCCCAAATGCCTCTAGATTAACTCTACAATAAAAGTCAAGAAGGATTCATGTTGAGCAAATACCAAGAAAATGCCTTAATTGGCCTAAAGCCCTAGTTTAGGCTTTATCGAGTTGCTACATTGACCAAAGTGAAAGTTTGACTTCTATACCAATTATGAGGTTTGACCTTAAATAAAGGTTGTAGTTCTTCTTATATAGAACAAAATTTGTTTAATGGTCAAGAGCTAGTTTGGCCTCTAACCTAGTCAAATAGAGCTCACAAGATTCAATGCAGTGCTGTCTTGGAGCCCAGAAATTTGGCTAAGTCCTGAGTTTCAGTTTTGGGTGCCCTACTTTGGAGCTGTGTAGTTTCCTAACCTGGCCGAACTAGTTGATGATTCTTTAATCAGAGTTGTAGTTTAGTTTGAGTACAACAAAATTTGTTTTTGGAGCATATCATGAATCAGCTTGGAAGGAAGTGAAACTAAGGCTTGAAGATCGAATCTGCAGCTGTTTTTAGACTTGGAAATAATTAAGGCCGAGATTAGTAACAACTTGATTGGCATGCCGTGTTCTCATGTTTTCATTAAGCAACTTGATTTGATCCAAAAATAGAAGTTGGGGCAAACCCCATGGAGAAGGTCTAGGAAAAAGTTGCATTAAGTTTGACCAAGTTTTGGCTATGAATTTTAGGTCAACGCCGAGCAAGCTTAATCGAATCAAGTCGTTGACACTGTCACTTTGGAGCATAATTATCCACTAATCCATGGCTCTAATGGTTGTGCACCCTTAATAGGAAATGTAGAGCATCTCGTGGGCTTCAAACTTCGTTAAAGGCCCATGTCCAGAATTGGCCCAGAGCAAGCCTAAAATAGCGTCCCACCTTGTCCCGTTCGCTGCCTGCCAGGTGTCTGACGTAATGTCGTAGTGGGTGACGTGAATCCTGGACATGTCAGCCATGCTGACTCCATGCCCACCTCCCCGACACGCGCCCCTGTTGCTCCCTCTTGGGTTTGACAAAGCCTAAGACGCTCCATAGGCTCTCGGTCTCACTCTCCCTCGCTCTTGGGCGCTCGCACGCGCTGCTCATGGTCGTGTCCTCCATGGCCGGCTAGCCAAGCTGTGCCACTACCGCGTTCCCACCCCATCACTCAACCGCCATCCAAGCCAAGCTCGCTGTCACCTTTGCCAGGCCATGCCGAGCATGCAGCGCCGTTTCTTCGCCTTCCCTAGCAGCCAGAACAGCCCAGCATCGGGCCACCGCTGTGGTGGCCATGGGCACAAGCGAGCAGCCCACCATAGGGAGCCTCTAGCCCAGCCATGGCCACCTACGGGTTTGGCTAGGGCACCTCGATCCTTGCAAACCCCTACTATGTGCTCCAGCGCCGCCGTCCGCCGTTGTCGTCGCGGCCACAGCTACTGACCACCGTGCTCACATGGTTAGATGGCCATGAGCTACCTCCGACCAAGCCGTGGCTACCCACGGGAGCATGCGGGCCAGCTGGTGCTCTCCCGCTGCACCACCATCGCCGGCAAGCCTCCTCCGGCTGCCACTGGCTGTTTCCCTGTCCGCCCTTGCTCTCTGCCTCGTGAGGAAGAAGATGAAGGACCAAGCTACGAATAGAAACTGTTTTCTAGGCCCAGATGCAAAGTTCATGACACATATGAACAGTACAAGCAGAGCTCGGGTTGATTCCTAGAAACTCCAGGGGCCTCGAGGCAAAAGTGTTTTCCCCTTTTCTTTTTTGGAATTTTTAGTTCATTTAAATGGCTGAAACATTGAAAATGCATAGTAAATCATAGGAAATTCATAAAATAGCAAATAAGACTTTTTGGAATATTTGTGAAATTATGTATGCAATAGATCTATAATAAGTCATGTTTTAGATTAAGATTTTAGCTGTAAAAATAGATTTATGCAACTAGGTTTTCAATGCTAGATGTATTTGTCATTTTCATAACTACAAATTTAGAGTTCAAAATGAAGTGAAATTTTTGTGGCACGCTACAAATGTGATGTTTGATGTGTGGTAATAATTTCATAAATTTTGGGTGCTGTATGTGTGAGTTATTAGTGTATCGTGCTCTCACCTGATTTATTGCAATATCCATTTGTCTTTTTCATAGAGGTTGATATAAATGTCCAAATGGCTTGAAATTTGTATAGTAGACTACTGGGATCATATGTAGGCCACTATAATTGTGGTAGAATTTATTGTGTACTTTTGTATGTGTTCATAATTCCACCTAATTATCAAGATAAATTAAGAAATGTATTAAAATAATTTATTTAGCAATGGACACTATGTTTTCTGGTGTTCATTAGTCATGTCTGATATGTTGGTAAAGTTGGTTTTGTCCAATTATATGTTTACAACATGAGTTAATAATTATTTCTTGCAAATGAGGTTTCTGGACAGATCTGGGAACTTAGCCAAGTTCTTCATAATAATGTGCTTTGTTGTAAAACTTGTTTATACAAAACTTGTAGATAATTTATGTATTTAGCTGCTGTTAAAATGTGGTGGCATTTGGCCATGTGGTTTAGGAGTTATAGCTGTTTAAAGTTTGGTTACAGAATTGCTTCCTCTCTATCTTGTTAGACCAGTTTCTGTGTTTGTGTAAATTCAACATGTTAAAGTTTGGAATCATGATGTGATGATTATAAAGGAAATGTGGAGAAATTTATAATCTTTTTAGAATGTCTTCTTGCAAGTCATTTGGATTTATAAAACTCCTGATATGATTGATTTATTAAGCTACTGTTTGCTAGTCCAGAAATTGGTATATTCCAATTATCGTTGTTGCTTCACCTTGATTTGCTTTGAATGTTGCTAAGTGTGATTCATGTCCCTAGTGATGAAGTTAGAACACCTGAGACTTTGTAAATCTTGTGTCATGTTTGGTATTGCTTTCCTTGCTATCTTAGCATGATAGGTCATGTGATGTTTAATTAAACAATGTGAAGTGCTTATGTGTATTTAGTGTAACCTCGTACTTGCCTTGATTACTATATGTGATGCATGGTCTATTGCACTTCTATGTATTCATACACTTGCATCTTGCATCTCATCTAGGTACGCTAGGTACACCACGTGAAGGATGAGATGTTGGAGGCTAACCCGAAGATGTGTTTGGTGGACCTATCTCGAAGACAGAAGGACTGGACATGTGATAGAATGAGAGGTGCTCACCAAGCGAGTGTCATCTGACAGCCACTGACTTGTGTTGGATCCTAGGCAAGCCCTAGAGCAATATAAACCTTTTAATTTCTAAAAATGCAATTAAGTACTATGTTATATATATTGTTGCATTAAGTTATAGTTGTTGGATGAAAACACTTGTTGCATTGATATCCAATCCTTGTCTAGATATTATATCATGAATCCTATATAGCTCAAGATCAAGTAGATGCTTAGCCCTGCTCTAAGCGGTAGAAGTCGGGTGATTTCCTGTCACCTGCGAGCTATAGGAATATAAATGTGGCACGGTTGGCTATATTTGCTATCGTGGAAAAGAACCTTATGTTAATGAAATGAAATGAGACCAGACAGGATGTTGATAGTGAAGCAACAAGGAATAGAGGTCTTGGGTGTGGATCTATCCTCGTATGTGTCGATTAAGGACCAATTCTTGGAGCCTTTCCATGTTCATGTTGAACGCATGCCTAACACTTAGTTGGCTGGGTCTAGTGACCGACCATGAAGCTGAGTAACTCAACTCAGGCCTGGCCGTAGGCGTGAGTCCAAGGTCAAGTGATTTAAAAGTCCTGATCGTCCTAGCAGAAGGGTAATCATTGAGGGTGCTGGCGCTGACCGAACCCCCGAAGTTGGTTCCTAAGTTGTACCAAAGGTGATCGACGCCTACCTTTAGTGGGGTTTGCCAGGTGAGTGTTAGGAATACACCCTCAGCTGAGTTGTAATTCGATTCGAATCGCCGTCTCTCCCAGTTAGTGAGAACTTGACAGGATTATCTCCAACGTAGATCTCACTAAATAACTTGATGGTTCAAGAATGATGATGATGACAACCTTATTATACCTGATATGGTTAATATTGTTTGCTCCTAATCAAGTGAGTGCTCTAGTACAGGTGCTAATATGGATGACAGGTTAATGATTATGAACTTGATGCTTAAGCATTAAATGATTACTTATCTGTACTAAGCTTTTATGCAAAATGTTGTCATGCTAGCCCCACTTATATCAGCCAAGCATACTCCTTGAGGTCACTTTATTTCTGGTTTATGACGGGTAAGTCTAGCTGTGTACATTCTCTTACTCAGGGTTTATTCCCACTTGTTGCAGATTGTGATGTATCATGGCTACTGCAAGAATTGGATGGCTCCTGCCGTAGTGGTGGAGTGTGATCATGGGCATGATCCTTCTAAGTTATCTTGTCTCTACTGCTGTTGTTGGAAGTTGATCTTGGTACTGGCATGTACTTGAAATAAGAGTAATGTTAGTTTCAAATTACTTTGCTTCTACTACCTTTCAACTTAAGTTGTAATAACTATGTTGAACTCTGATGTATGTTAAACTACTTGTGAAATGAATATAACATGTGACTTGTTATGTTGAATCACTACGATCTTGGCTTGTATGTTGGTTGGTTTGAAATCCCTCATGATTTCATTGGACTACCGGAGTTATATGGGCTCAAGTGTGAGAATTTGATCACTTCGGTGATTGTTTTTGTACTTGTGCTCTTATAATTTGGACGGTTCCGTGACAGTGGTATCGGAGCAAGATTCAACATTAAACATGTCATATGTGTATTTAAAACAAAGGTTTTGTTTGCAAAAGTCAGTTTTGACAACTTATGGCTATATATATAGGTGTTCCAATCTAAATTTTTGAACCTAAGTATGCCAGTGGTCAATTTCCTTATGTCCATATAAGGATTATTAGGTGGCTTATATAAGTACTAACTTGGGGGTTTTTAATTCTACATCTACGCTCAGGCCAAGGTATGTATGTGTGGACCACACCATGCTACCCTATGATCAAATGTTAGAGGTAGCCTCCATATATGAAATGGCCATATATGTCGATAGTTACATTTATGCAAATGTCGCACCTACGCTCAGGTAAGTGTGAGTTGTGAGAGCATGACCGAACAACCATCGGTCTAGGGGAGAGCTAGCTTTGGTTACTGGATTATTTACATGTTACCCACATGTATGTATGAAGGTACTTAATTGTGGGTGATATGATGATTCGGGTAGTTTTGGTGCTACATGTACGTATATAGGGTATATGTATATAGGAGTACTTAGAATGTTAATTATTGCTTTTATTGTGTGCTATATTTGGGGAATTATTGGGCTGCAATGAAATCTTCTCCAGGTACGCTAACCACGAATGCGTAAGTTGAATGTAGCTGCCGACTAGCTATATATCGAGAGAGTGCGTGTTATGCCACCGACATCGAATATGATCACCACCTTAGGTTGGCAATCTTGTGAGGATGAATAGGACGAAGCATGTATCGTCCTGATTGTTGCCTTATGCATAGCTATGCTCCTCTCACCCTTGTTCTATAATAAGTAACTTATGATTGATGTTATGCACTATCTTTCTTGTGTGGAGTTAGATAAGAATGCCTTGTTCCAAGGTGCTTGAATATAGTGTGTGCTTAGCCTTGCTAGAAATAAGTGTGGTTACATGCTTGAAACTATAGTTGTCCTCTAGTTTAGCCAAGTGGTGGATGTGTTGTTCATACAAGCATTTGCAAATGTTTTAGACCTCACTTAAGTAATTTTGATTCTCATGAATGAATTAAATTATTGTTGGTCTAAGGTAACAATGTTTAGAGTTACTAGAATAACATGTTTGTGTGCTCTCTTGATAAGTAGAACAAAGGCAAGCTTTGTTTTGTTTGTTGAACGTTGGCTGCTAGAACGGTTTATGTTGTAGTGATTGCTTTCATGGTCATAATGTTGTTTTCTATAGTTATGGAGCATACCAAATCTGTAGCTAACTTACTTATCTTGCTTGTCCTAAAATTTTATGACACTAGGCCTTATGGTTTGGGAGTTATGAATTTTAGAAGTTTGCTATCAGGTTTTGCTTATTCTTTGAGCAGATCTAAATGTCTGGTTTGTTTGATCTGTGTGCACATGGAATCATGTCTTGGATATCATAGAAGAAGTGTAGTAATTTTTCTAAGCTTTCCAAAATGCTAAATATCACTACTTTTGATGGTGTAAGTCACTAGTTATGAGCTTGTGAAGTTGAATGACAGAATCTGTCCAAATTTGGACAGAAATGTCTTCTTTGTGTTGATTAGCCTTGTTAGCTGTAGAATCATCCTAAAATGGTAATAATAAAGTTATAGATAACTTAATAAGCTTTTCATGAAGTTAGGGATCAGCTTTGTTGGGTCCCTAGAACTCCAGTTACGCATTTTTGAAGTTCATGTCAGTTTTTTATCCATGTTTGTAAGATCTGAAACATTAGCATGTTTGGTCATGTTAATCTATGAATTAGCTACTGGTATGAATAACAAAAGTGTGGAAAGCTTCCTAAGCTTTCTAGAAAGTCTAGGATCATCTTTGTGGGATGTCTACAACCTCAGTTATGGTTGAAACAAGTAACTACTGTGCTGCTGTCCAGATTCTATGCCCATGCTAAGTTGGCTACTTTAGCTAGCGTTTGTTTTGGGCTAAACTTGTAGTTAGTTCTTGCTTTAGCCTGGTGCTTAGTAATGGTCACTTAAGCTAATTTTATTGAATCTCTCAAATGCTTAACTCTGATGTTTGTATGTATGCTTGTTATCTAATTAGTGCCATAGTTGTCACCTCATTTGTCCTCGGTGAGCATGCGAGTGTCGAATAGCTTTATCTTAGAGCAACACTCGAGTTATACGAAATGATCTCTTGGTGTCATCTACAATTAGGTTCTTTCCCTTAGGAGCCTGAGCTTGTAGCTGTGGTTGCTTGCTTGGAATGTTTGTGCACTATGCCTTTGCTTGATATGTATGCCCGAGCCTAGAACCTTAAATATTCATATATACCATGGCTGTCCTGCACCCGTACGTGAATACCTTCGTTTGATCTACCAACCAAGATAGATTCCCGCAAACGCCTCCTTTTGGCCATAGTGTTCGTTGCCAAGTTGTAAGGCCCATAACCAATTCTATGTTGGACCTCCTAGCTACCTCTCCTACAGGTGTTTTGGTACAACGCTATATCTCACCGCTAGATCTCAGAATCTTGTGTTGCAAATCGTGTAGACCTCATTCGGTTGTGCTGATAAGCCGGCTAAAAAATATTGTTGGCTAATTCGTTGTGAGAGAAAAACACTGTTCTGGCTGAAAAAACAAGCCGAAAAGTACGGATTATAAGCCAGATGAACAAGTACCTATCAACTAAATCTTCGATTGTTACATCGATTTTGTCCTTGGAGTCTACTACTTCATCTCCAACTTCTCCCCATGCCTCGGGATGTTTATCATCCTTAATCCCTTGATCCTGCCCAACATGGTTGAGTCTCATGTTAATTAATTATCTAGTAGTGTCCTTGGTCAACGCAAGTCATGTGGGGAATTTAAGCAAGAATCTTGTGCTTAGTTGTCTCTAGCAATTAAGCTATGTTCTTGTGATATGTGTTGATCTTTGGATCAACTCCTTGTTGATTCTAAACATTGTGACTACCTTTGCTTACTATCCCTCCCTTGTATAATGCTTGTTTTTACAATCCAAATATGTGCCACTTGGAATTTCACTTTAGTTGTAGACTCGGTAATGGGTTATGAGTAGCCACTAATGGTGCCACGACAAAACTGAGAGCCTCCTATGGCGGCCGACATAAGCCTGTGCTGCTCGGCATGTGCTGGTATCATGGTTTCTAGTCATGGTCCATTGCAAAACAACATCAATGTGTTATTTTCAGGTGAACTTTCCCTTGGTTATCTCCCCATATCTTATCATAAGATCCATATCTCAGACTGAAAGTAGTAGAGCTTCCATCTGAAGATACATAAAGGATAACATTTGAAAAACAGGTCACCGACATAAACATTAACAGACTGTAAGATGTGGCAGACAAGTGACTCTACTTGGCTATCCCAATATTGATGACCATCATCTAGTGAGCAAAGTATCTCATCCCTGTGGATAAAAAGGACACACAATACTTAATGTTGGACAAGTTATCCATTGAATAAGAATCGATTATCATGTTGTGCATATGACAGAGCGATATAAGTCTTAATCTTTGTATGCATAATGATCATACATTTGAGATCAACCATCCTTGGTGTGACTCTTTATCTATAGACTTCAATGTCAACCATTTGTTCTGCATCAACCACGATTATTGTGGTCAAGAATGAAGATTTGAAACTTTTTAGTGTTGAGAGACAATTGATTAGTTACCAATAGGAAGGTTAATCTCTAACTAGGTAATGACTCCTTGGTAGCTACGAAGGCTCTGTCTTACAGAGCAATAACCAACAAGAAGTTAATCAACTAGCCAACAACTTGAGCAATATCCTATCTTCCAGAGCCATTGTGTTCAAGTCAATTCCATCTTGGACAATCACACAGATAGTGCAAGGTGTGCTATCAACTAAAGTAAATAATTAGAGAAAGCATGCCCTAGTTTTGGTTAGCATCCTTGTGCCCTTAGGTGCCATAAACGGTTTGTTCATAACTTTGTTGGACGAAGTGTTGAGGAATATTCAAAAGCGGTTCCTTATCCTTGTAAGAAGGTCCTCCAGGTGGAGTATGCATTTTGCCTTGCTAAAGCAGCCACAAGTTCAAAGCATGTGCGTCATCGGATTGATATGTAAAGTAATAGTTGAGGTTATTCCTAAGAAGCATATCAGATAAGCCTTAGCCTCCGTCCACAGAGAGAAAGCTGTTGTTGATCCTAAAGAGGAAGACTCAAGGTAAAAAGTTAGCCTGACAAAGCTAGTTTTGCTATGCTACAAGTCAACTCAACTTACTATGCAACTGCATCACGAAGGAAATTGTACTCAACTTGCTTGGTAGTGAACTATTTACCGAAGTTGGTAAATACTTACAACTTTTGATGTCTGCCAGACCTCGCTATATCCTCCTTTAGTAATAATTGCTAACACTCACTAATCTTTGGTACTTATAAGTGTTTGTACCCAAGAGGTTGCATCTGATTCAACTCAGATAACTGTTGCCTTTGGATAAGAGAATTTTCTTAGGTAACATTTGGTAGAAATACGGAGCCGACAAAGTCAGCTATCACATTCACTGTTCTCTCAACAGACTCAGATAATACAGTTTTGTCATTAGAGAAAGAGAACTGCACACATGGAATAGTAAGTAGTTTTCCATTAGTTGATATCTAAATGATTGAACAATTATGACCAGCATAGACCTTGTCTATTGGTTAGTCAGTTTCCTATAGCCTCAGAGGATGTTTGTCATCTATGATCTCACCCCTTTTGGGAGGTTGTGCTCAAGCCACGTTGGTGGAGTACTACTTTTCAAACTTTGTGAACATAGTCATTGCAACAAGTATACTTCTGAAGATTTCGGTCGTGAAGTTAATATGGCCCATGTTGTGTTCACTGAAGAATCAGATACTTGTGAGTGGTTAGCTCATGGACCAAATGACCTCCTTACACTGAGAATGAAGTACTATGTTGTCTTGGATTCCTCCCAAAGTAACAATACTTTAGGGAAGTCAATGAAGGAAATTCTTCAGACAAAGTTTACCATGAAGAGCAAGTATCAGGAAGTGCCATGACCAAAATAGCTGCTCCGATGCTTGAAGTTTAGTAGCCTAATGCTATCGCAAATGTTGGAAAATGGATAACATGCTTCTCTTCCATTGAAAGTCTTTTGCCCTGAATCTCAGGACGAGATTCTTTTAAGGGGGAGGGCTGTAAAACCCCAGGTGTTTATCACTGATTAAGCAGTGGGTTTGAGCTCAAACATGACAGATTAAGTGGAGATGATGATGTCAAGGTCAACCTATGGAGATGAGCCTAATCTAAACTTGGATGTTGCACCCTTGCTTTGCATATAGGCCATTTTCAAGATATATGCTTGGGTGGTGTTATTGCAATATCTTCATGTGTCTCACCTTAATACCTATCTATATTGGTCACTAAAAAAGTTTCATGAAGTTTGGAATAAAAAAGCCACATGAAATGATAAGTTCTATTCCAATTGGAATTTCACCATTAAGTGAATGGAATTATAGATCATCAACCAAACCTTGCAAACTTACCCAAATGAGTCTAGATGAACTCTACAACAAAATTCATGAAGGGTTCATGTTGAGCAAATGCCAAGAAAATGCCTTAATTGGCCTAAAGCCCAAGTTTAGGCTTTTTTGAGTTGCTACTTTGACCTTAAATAATGGTTGTAGTTCTTCTTATGTAGAGCAAACTTTGTTTAATGGTAAAGAGCTAGTTTGGCTTCTAACCTAGTCAAATAGAGCTCACAAGATTCAATAGTGTTGTCTTGGAGCCTAGAAATTTGGCTAAGTCCTAACTGAGTTTTAGTTTCGGGTGCCCTACTTTGGAGATGTGTAGCTTCCTAACCAGGCCGAACTAGTTGATGATTCTTCAATAAGAGTTGTAGTTTAGTTTGAGTACAACAAACTTTGTTTTTGGAGCATATCATGAATCAGCTTGGAAGGAAGTGAAACTGAGGCTTGAAGATCAAATCTGCAGCTATTTTCAGACTTGGAAATAATTAAGGCCAAGATTAGTAACAACTTGATTGGCATGCCGTGTTCTCATATTTTCATTAAGCAACTTGATTTGATCCGAAAATAGAAGTTGGGGCAAACCCCATGGAGAAGGTCTAGAAAAAAGTTCCATTAAGTTCGACCAAGTTTTGGCCGTGAATTTTAGGTCAAAGCCGGGCAAGCTTAATCGAATTCAAGTCACTAACACTGTCACTTTGGAGCATAATTATCCACTAATCCAAGGCTCTAATTGCTGTGCACCCTTAATAGGAAATGTAGAGCATCTCGCGGGCTTCAAACTTTGTTAAAGGCCCATGTCCAGAATCGGCCCGGAGCAAGCCCAAAATAGCATCCCACCTTGTCCCATTCGTTGCCTACCAGGTGTCCGACGTAATGCCGCAGTGGGTGACGCGCGTCCTGGACATGTCGGCCATGCCGACTCCATGCCCACCTCCCCAACACGTGCCCCTGTTGCTCCCTCCCGGGTTTGATAAAGCCTAAGATGCTCTCCAGGTTGTCGGTCTCACTCTCCCTTGCTCTTGGGCGCTCGCACGCGCTACTCGTGGCCCCGTCCTCCCTGGCCAGCTGCCCAAGCTCTGCCGCTACCACGTTCCCACCCTAGCACTCAACCGTCGTCCAAGCCGAGCTCGCCGTCACCTTTGCGAGGTCGTGCTGAGCGCGCGGCGCCATTTCTTCGCCTTCCCTCGCCATCGGAATAGCCCTGCATCGGGCCACCACCATGGTGGCCATGGGCGCAAGCGAGCAGCCCACCACAGGTAGCCTCTAGCCCAGCCAAGGCCACCTGCGGGTTTGACCAGGGCACCTCGGTCCTCGCAGACCCCTACTCCAGGCTCCAGCGCCGCCGTCCGCTGTTGCCGTCGCGGCCGCAGCTCTCGACCGCCGTGCTCACATGGCCAGATGGCCATGAGCTGCCTCCGACCAAGACGTGGCTACCCACTGGAGCGCGCGGGCCACCTGGTGCTCCCCCGCTGCATCACCATCGCTGGCAAGCCTCCTCCGGCCGCCACCGGCTGTTTCCCTCTCCGCCCTCTACTCCCTGCCTCGTGAGGAAGAAGATGAAGGACCAAGCTACGAATAGAAACTATATTATGGGTCCAAATGCAAAGTTCATGACTCATATGAATAGTACAAGCAGAGCTTGGCTTGATTCCTATAAACTCCAGGGGCCTCGAGGCAAAAGTGTTTTCCCTTTTCTTTTTCGGAATTTTTAGTTCATTTAAATGGCTGAAACTTCAAAAATGCATAGTAAATCATAGGAAATTCGTAAAATAGCAAATGAGGACTTTTTGGAGTCCTTGTAAAATTAGTTATGCAGTAGATCTATAATATGTCATGTTTTAGTTTAAGATTTTAGCTGTAAAAATAGATTTATGCAACTAGGTTTTCAATGCTAGTTGTATTTGTCATTTTCATAACTACAAATTTAGAGCTCAAAATGAAGTTATATTTTTGTGGCATGCTACTCATGTGATTTTTTATGTGTGGTAATAATTTCATGAATTCTGGGTTCTGTATGGGTGAGTTATTAGTGTATCTTGCTCTCACATGATTTATTGCAATAGCCATTTGTCTTTTTCATAGAGGTTGATATGCAAGTCCAAATGGCATGAAATTTGGACAGTAGACTACCGGGAGCATATGTAGGCCACTGTAATTTTGGAAAAATTTATTGTGTACTTAATATGTGTTCATAAATCCACCTAATTATCTAGATAAATTAAGAAATGTATTAAAATAATTTATTTAGCAATAGACACTATGTTTTCTGGTGTTCATTAGTCATGTGTGACATGTTAGTAAACTTGGTTTTGTCCAATTATATGGTTGCAACATGAGTTAATAATTATTTCTTGCAAATGAGGTTTCTGGACAGATCTAGGAACTTAGCCAAGTTCTTCATAATAATGTGTTTTTTTGTAAAACTTGTTTATACAAAAGTTGTAGATAATTTATGTATTTAGCCGCTGTTAAAATTTGGTAGCATTTGGCCATGTCGTTTAGGAGTTATAGTTGTTTAAAGTTGGGTTACAGAATTGCTTGCTCTCTATCTTGTTAGACCAGTTTCTGTGTTTGTGTAAATTCGACATGCTAAACTTTGGAATCATGCTATGATGATTATAAAGGAAATGTAAAAAATTTTATAAGCTTTTCAAAATGTCTTCTTTCAAGTCATTTGGATTTATAAAACTCCAGATATGATTGATTTATGAAGCTACTATTTGCTAGTACATAAATTGGTATATTCCAATTATCGTTGTTGCTTCACCTTGATTTGCTTTGAATGTTGCTAAGTGTGATTCATGTCCTTGGTGATGAAGTTAGTACACCTGAGACTTTGTAAATCTTGTGTCATGTTTGGTATTGCTTTCCTTGCTATCTTAGCATGATAGGTCGTGTGATGTTTAATTAAGCAATGTGAAGTGCTTATGTGTATTTAGCGTAACCTCGTACTTGCCTTGATTACTGTATGTGTTGCATGGTCTATTGCACTTCCATGTATTCATACACTTGCATCTTGCATCTCATCTAGGTACGCTAGAAGCTCCACGTGAAGGACGAGATGTTGGAGCCTAACCCGAAGATGGGTTTGGTGGACCTATCTCGAAGATGGGAGGACTGGACAAGTGATAGAATGGGAGGTGCTCGCTAAGCGAGTGTCATCGGACAACCACTAACTTGTGTTGGATCCCAGGCAAGCCCTAGAGCATTATAAGCCTCTTAATTTCTGACAATGCAATTAAGTACTATGTTATATATTGTTGCATTAAGTTATATGTGTTGGATGAAAACACTTGTTGCATTGATATCCAATCCTTGTCTAAATATTGTACCATGAATCCTATATAGCTTAGGATCGAGTAGATGCTTAGCCCTGCTCTGAGCAGTAGAAGTCGGGTGATTTCCTGTCACCTGTGAGGTATTGGAATATAAATGTGGCACGGTTGGCTATATTTGCTATTGTGAAAAAGAACCTTGTGTTAATGAAATGAGACCGGACGGGATGTTGATAGTGAAGCAACAAGACATGGAGGTCTTGGGTGTGGATCTATCCCCGTCTATATCGATTAAGGACCGATTCTTGGAGCCTTTCCATGTTCTTGTTGAACGCATGCCTAACACTTAGTTGGCCAGGTCTGGTGACCGACCATGAAGCCAAGTAGCTCAACTTAGGCCAAGAGTCAGTAAGTATAAAGTGTGCCTCAGAAGGGAGTCGTAGGCGTGAGTCCAAGGTCTGGTGATTTAAAAGTCCTGATCGTCCTGGCAGAAGGGTAATCCCTGAGAGTGCTGGCGCTGACCGAACCCACGAAGTTGGTTCCTGAGTTGTACCGAAGGTGATCGACGGCTGCCTTTAACGGGGTTTGGTGGGTGAGTGTTAGGAATACCCCCTCAGCTGAGTTGTAATTCGATTCAAATCACCGTCTCTCCTAGTTAGTGAGAACTTGACAGTATTATCTCCAACATAGATCTCACTAAATAACTTGATGGTTCAAGAATGATGATGATGATGATGACAACCTTATTATACATGCTATGGTTAATATTGTTTGCTCCTAATCAAGTGAGTGCTCTAGTACAGGTGCTAATATAGATGACAGGTTAATGATTATCAACTTGATGCTTAAGCATTAAATGATTACTTATCTGTACTAAGCTTTTATGCAAAATGTTGTCATGCTAGCCCCACTTATATCAGCCTTGCATACTCCTTGATGTCACTTTTATTTCTGGTTTATGATGGGTAAGTCTAGCTGAGTACATTCTCATACTCAGGGTTTATTCCCACTTGTTGCAGGTTGTGATGTATCATGGCTACTACAAGAATTGGATGGCTCCTGCCGTAGTGGCAGAGTGTGATCATGGGCATAATCCTTCTGAGTTATCTTGTCTCTACTGCTATTGTTGTAAGTTGATCTTGGTACTGCCATGTACTTGAAATAAGAGTAATGTTAGTTTCAAATTACTTTGCTTCCGCTATCTTTCAACTTAAGTTGTAATAACTATGTTGAACTCTGATGTATGTTAAACTACTTGTGAAATGAATTTAACATGTGACTTGTTATGTTGAATCACTATGATCTTGGCTTGTATGTTGGTTGGTTTGAAATCCCTCATGATTTCATTGTACTACCGGAGTTATGTGGGCTCAATTGTGAGAATTTGATCACTTCGGTGATTGTTTTTGTACTTGTGCTCTTATAATTTGGACAGTTCTATGACAAAAGCTTGGTAGACCATGTGTTATCTGGTGCCCAAAGCAAGTCTATAGTGGCAAAGCTAAGGTAGAGTAGAGGCTACACCAACACCATGTTAGTGATCCACGTGACATTCCTTGGTCACCATTAGATGAAACCGCCATAGAACCGATTTGGAATGGACACTTGAGATCATCTGAGGTGCATGGCGGCATGCCAGGAGTCGGTGGAGGTGATTGGGCCACTAAGGGGCACTGGGCGGTGTGGTGAGGGCACCAGTTGGCCCTTGATTTCACTGCCTTTCGATCATAAGGTCTTGTTTGGCTCCCAAAGGTGGTTGTAGAGGGAGCACATGCGAAGATTTGGATAGGAAATTGGTTTGGAGGCTGGTCGGTGGGCCCAAGTGTCCCCTGTTGGCGGTCGTTATTGACAAATATTTATCGCCAGCATATGACCAAAAAGGAGGAAAACACACATTGCTACACACATATACATGTGATAATGCCTTGTTTCCACTTGTACCATAGAATTATCAGGAATGCAGAACATAGGGTGGAAACAGGCAGAACAGGCGCACGAATATGCTTTTCTAGAAAGTGTAAAGGGGAGAAGAGAGGAGAAAGGCCAGTCCAGCATAGAATTGGGCCAAGCCCACCACACCACAGCGTTACTGGCCTAGAGGAGAGGCGGCCACATGAAGACAGGCCCGAGAGGGGCCAGCCCAGGTGCGCATGCCCCCCAGGCGTGGCCGCACCCCCCGTGGCGCTGACATGGCCCGGCCTCCTTCCACCGACTACAATTAATGTAGTGAGGATGGTGCGGGCATGGGTTCACTAAACCTGGCCTCCTAGGAGCCGGCCATAGCTCCTATATAAGGAGGGGGAGGCCTCCTAATTTTCATCATCACATACACCATGTAGCTCCTAGATCCCTCTCTCCCTCTCCCTCCCTCTCTCCCTTCCTCTCTCTCTCTCTCTTTCTCTCTCTTCCTTTTATCCTTTTGTAGTAGAACTTGCTATCATGAGGGGCTCACTCTTTGGAGAGAGACATCAGTATCAATGGTATCTATTATTTCTCCAGAGTTTGTCCTATTTCATAAACTACAGTTCTTCTGTTATGTTCATAGCATGTGATTAGAATATAGTTTGTTGCTATGATCCTTCTGTTCCTAACATATGAACTAGACTATAGTTTCATGCTTTGATCTTAACATTAGAACTTTAATCTAAATAATATTTTGTATATGAAAATACATAGAGCTAGAGGATACATCCATGTCCATGAGTTCTGGTCTAGATATTCTAGATTAGCTATCCATTTGCGGGATCGTCGTCTATCCCCATGGCGGATGCTCTGGTAGAGGGACCTTGATAAAGACGGGATAACCTTGTCCAACACTAGAGAAGTAGTCGATAGTGTACACATGATGTCTAGGCTAGAGGCTATCTTCGTTTGCCTCGTGCCCCACGGTCGAGGGGTAGGCGGGCAGGTGGTGACAGCCCTGTTCATCCCTTGTATTCTCCCATGTTCGAGTACGGCGTAGAGCTAGAAGCTAGCATAGCTTGGCAGACCATGTTATATCCGGTGCCCGAAGCAACTCAATTGGTGATCTTGGTTGTCCCTATCATGACCCAAGCTCATGGCATAGAAGTATCACTTTGCTAAGAATAGATCATGCTTGCTCTTATAGGATCATTCTTTTATTCTTTATTCTTTCATTCCTTATTTTGTCTTCTTCATCTAGAGCTCGTGGGTATGTATGATCACTATCCAAATCATGAACTATTAACCTCGCTATGAACTTTGGTCTATCATATACACACATGTCACCATGGTATATATTTATGTTAATCCATTTTGCCATGCTTTCCTTTTAGAAAAATATAAATATCATTGATAATTCCGTGCGCTTGCGAAACTTGTTCTATAATTGTGCAGAAATATCATTGAGGTGGTTCTTGACATCATTGCTAATTCTAGTAGTGATGCTAAGAAACGCCAACAAGCATTTTTGGCGCCGTTGCCGGGGAAAGCATTGGTTCCAAAAGATTTAACATAGATGTTATCATGGCCATGTGTATGTATGGTAGTCATAGTTCATGCAAGACCATTGGGATAGTATATGTGTGGTTACAATCTGCAGGAAAGACAACATGAGAATTTGGAGGCATTCCGAAGGAGGAACCCGTTTCTTCTTCCACCACTCCACCCGCAGATGTACATCACCAAAAAAAGGAAAGTTCTAGCCCAACGGACGATAAACGATGGGTCCTTCGCCGAAGGTAAATCGGTAGTTATCCCCTTCACCGAAGGTAAATCGGTAGTTATCTTGTATTTAATTTTGTAATGCATTCTTATTTTTCAAGTGCATATAAAAAGAAAAAAAATATCATAATCATGCATTTAAAATTCATAATCATGCATTTGAAAAGAAAATAAAGAAATTCATAATCCTGCATTTGAAAAGATATTCACAATTATGCATTTAAAAATTTTAAAAAACACTTTTTTTAAAAAAAATGATAAAAATAAATAATGATTGTTGATGGTAGATAAGTGTCAATTTTAACCGTCAACGAAACATGAAAAAGGACCTAAAACATATTTACCGCTTAGATATAGGGGGTCTACTGACATAATTCCATGAGTTTTGGTAAATGTCTATTTCTGCAGGGTGTCAGCTAAAAAGAACCAAGGAAGACCCACATGTCATGTATACATAGAGAGAAAAGACCCATGCACATGAAGAAAGACTTTAGAAGACACGAGAAGGCACCGGAACGAACAGGAGGCCGATTTGCCACGGTGGCAGGGTGCCCGCCCTTCCTTCTTGGGTGCCCGGCCACCTACATGGACCAATCAGGTCAAGTCTCACGGATCATGCCTCCATCGCCTTTGAGGATCAATAATCACCGTTGATTAAAGTCGGTTTGATCCAAGGGTTGTGGTGCTTCGTAGAGGGCTATATAAGCAGGGCCCCTGGCCCCTAGAGGAGGCAATCCCTTAAACCCTAATTCATTATTTCCCAGCCAGGATCAGGTGAGAGGTGTCCCATGAAACGATGACCTCTCTAGGGGATTAGGTTTAGCTTCTCTAATGTAGTAGATTAGTATCTTTGGAGAGAGGGTCGAGTCAGGATCTTGCTCAAGGTTCCAGATCTAGTCATGGAGGCTTGGTAAATCCTTGTATCTTCACTTTAACATTCTATAAGACTTATACTTATTCTCTTATTTACATGCATATGCTTACTTTGAATATATCTTTCTAGTTGAGTTTATCATTGCTTTTGTGTGCTAGTTCATAGAGCACTTAGTCTAGGCTTTACCAGTTGGGCTAAGTAGCTGAGCCTCATGTAAGTGTGGTGTATACACGATACTCTGCCTATGAGTACACCCTGTTCCCTTGTTATATGGTAGTTACGGGAGGCGACAGCCCCATCCATATCGAATCGAGCAGGTTCTTAAAATGTAGGACCGTAGTCATGTTAGTAGAGGTATCCTTTGTGGTACTTTCTCCTGTCTAGTGGCGTCCTAAAGTGCACAAGAGTATGGTAAGTCTTAGCATAGTTGGGTATACCTTTACCATGTTATAAGATTATCATAGGAATCTACCTCACCCGTTGACCTCCAAAGTTAACTAGTTGCGTATCTTTAGTGACCTATCCCATTTGTGTCATATTGCATAAATCCTATCATTCATGTATCATTTATCCCTACTATAGTCTAGTTGGTTTACTAGGTTAGTAGATACATGATGGTAAATTATCAGATTCTTTAACCCTTGCTTCCCTGTGGTAAAATATAAATAACAATACCTGGAATACTCCCGGTGAAATGCTGCAATGGTATATTTTGTGCGCTTGCAAAATCCTTCATATTTTAGTTGCACTTAATTTATACCAACAAGCATTTTTGGCACCATTGTCGGGGAAGCAATTGGCGTAAATATTTTGATAATGATCTTGATGTCTACTAAGTTAGTGTATCACTAGCTTTAGTAGGATTACCCTTGTTCTGTTGAGTGTGGAACAGATAGGACAAAAGATGTCGTTTCGACCTTCCAACAAGCTTCCACAGGACATTGAAGAGCCCAGGGTGCCTCAACATTCAACAACACTGGAACTTTGCCATCTCACAGGTTTGTGTATACATATATATTATTCTAACCATGTGTAGATTGGAGAAAAGGTCGTCGTTACAAAAACTCAACTCATATTTCAAGTGACGAAATTAGAAGCTGCACCACTCACAACCATCTTGTGAGTCATGGTAAGTATGATCAATAAAGGTGACATAGTCTTGCTCATGGACTTTAAAATTAATGGGTAGTTATCTTTTTAATTGTTGCATCTCACTGCATGTTTACTTTCTATAATCCATGCATCCACTCCATTAATTTATGTTTTCTCATATCAAATCTACTGCATGTTTAGTTTCTTGCATACATCCATGTTGCCTGCATCTTTATAAAAAAATCCTCACCATGATCACACTCTTTCATCTCTAATTGAGTAAATCTCTATAGTGCTTTCATGTTACCTTTATCTACCACAGTATGCTTTGGTTTGGAAGTACCATTGACATAGAAGAAATTCAAATAGATAGTGGATAATAGCCCATAGTTTGAATTGTTGCAATCCTTCAGGTATGTGTTCACTAACATTTTGTAGGAAAGAATCTACGATGTGCCTGTTCATGGTTTGTCATGAACATGCCAAACCACCACTTCAGTGATAGAACAAAGAAGGAGAGAAGAGTGCCACAAGAAGGATCAACATCTTGAACTCACTCAAACGAAGTGGATGAACAAGGCGACAAGCTATGAGCAACCTTGAAGACATCATAGCATTGAGCCCAAAACTCAAGCTAGGATGCCGATGAGGAGCAGGGCACAACTCACCTCATTTTAGCCAACCAAAGACCTGCTTTCATTGTTCTTGAAGACACCATCTTGTGCACCAGTGGCGAGGACAAGGATGACATGATAGCATGCATCCTTGTGTCAACCAATCACCAATCAAGGGTTGACTACCGACCAAGCCTTGAAAGACCATTACTGTGGTTGCAAGATGATGTTCCTAAGCCATTGGAGATGAAGCCTACATAAAATATTAAGGAAACTCCTTCCTTGATAATCAAGATGGATGGTGTATCATTAACTGAACAACTCTTTGCCATGCCGCTAGAAGACAAAGACCATCAAGGAAGAACTTGAGTCTACATCTCTAATGAACATCAATTCATCAACCAATACTCAACAAAAATCAAGAATGGTTGACGAAAGAAGATCATGCAATTGTCTATATCCTCATCTCCTGGATAGGATAGTCCAAAGGACAGCAGAATGCAAAGGAGAGAGCTTTGCTGAATGGACCTAGATTCAAGAGCCCTCTCTGATATATTTAAGAACAGAGGACAAACAGTGTCTAAGGACATGGAATTACAACACACTCTAAGGGATGATTCAACACTCACACTTGGCTTCAAGTGACGAGCGACAGCAAGGCTCAAACTTGGGGGAGGAAGGCTGCTGTAACAAAACCGTCCAAATTATAAGAGCACAAGTACAAAAACAATCACCGAAGTGATCAAATTCTTGCACTTGAGCCCATATAACTCCGGTAGTCCACTGAAATCACGAGGGATTTCAAACCGACCAACATACAAGCCAAGATCGTAGTGATTCAACATAACAAGTCACATGTTACAACCATTTCACAAGTAATTAAATGTACATCGGAGTTCAACATAGTTATTACAACTTAATTTCAAAGGTAGCGGAAGCAAAGTAATTTGAAACTAACAACACCTTTATTTCAAATATATGCCAGTACTAAGGTCGACTTCCAACAAAAGCATTAGAGAGAAGATAACTCAGAAGGATCATGCCCGTGATCACACTCCGCCTCTAAGGCAGGAGCCAACCAACTCTTGCAGTCGCCATGATCCTTCAGAACCTGCAACAAGTGGGGATAAAACCCTGAGTACGAGAAGGTACTCAGCTAGACTTACCCGTCAGAAACCAGAAATAAAGTGACACCAAGGATCATGCAAGGCTGATATAAAGTGAGCTAGCTTGACAACATTTTGCATAAAAGCTTATTATGAATAAGTAATCATTAATGCTTAAGCATCAAGTTAATCATCATTGACCTGTCATCTATATTAGCACCTGTACTAGAGCACTCACTTTATTAGGAGCAAACAATATTAACCATAGCAGGTATAAATTGAGGCAACCTTTCCATCGTTATCCAATTAACCATCCGTTCAATTTAATGAAATCTACGTTGCCGCTGCCAGGGTCGCACAGGCCACCTTTTCATATGATTCAGGAATCACGGGTCTGAATGATGTCGCGACCCCAAGGGCGACACTCTGCCAGGTGATAGGGACTCTAACCCCCCCTTGGTCTCACGCCAATGTCCCCAAGCACATCCTTTCTCTCCTCCAAGAAGCAACCTACCATTCGATTCCCGGCCTGAATCACATTACTCGGCTTCGCGGTCGGAACGGCTTATCCGGCCAACTAAGTGTTAGACTACGTTCAACATGACTCAAGGACGTACAGCGAATCGGTCCTTAAACGACTCAGACGGGGATAGATTCACACCCAAGACCTCCATGCCTTGTCGCTTCACTATCATCATCCCGCCCGGTCTCATTTCATTTTATTAACACATGGTTCCTTTCCACGATAGCAAATATAGCTAACCGTGCCATATATGAATATCCCTATATCTCGCAGGTGACAGGAAATCACCTGACTTCTACCGCTTAAAGCAGGGCTAAGCATCTACTCGATCCTAGTCTATGTAGGATTCAAGGATTCATATATCTGGATAAGGAATGATATAATGCAGCAAGGTTTTCAACCAACTCCTACCACTTAATGCAACAATACTTATAACATATATAGAATTAATTGCTTTGAAGGTAGAAGGCTTATAATGCTCCGGGGCTTGCCTGGGATCCGACTCAAGTTAGAGTATGTCAGATGAGTTCGCTTGGCGAGCATCTTCCAATCTACCACTTGTCCGGTCCTTCGATCTTCGGGATGGATCCACCAACTCCATTTTCGGGTTTAGCTCCACCTTAGGTCCTTCACGTGCTTCAGCTAACGTACCTAAATGAGATATGACGATGCATATGTATGAACATGATGAATGGCAATAAGAATGCATCACATAAGACAAGCACAATATTTAAACAAGATACAAGCCCTCCTAGCCACTCACTGACTATAGCACACCAACCATCCAAGCATAATAAGTAAAGCATGATCTTCACAAGTTTCAGGTGTACTAACTTCATAACCAAGGATATGAATCACACTTAGCAACATGCAAAGCAACTCAAGGTGAAGCAACAACGATGACTGGAATATGTCAATTTCTGGACTAGCAAACAGTAGCTTCATAAATCAATCATAACTGGAGACCCCTAAATCCAAATTACTTGCAAGAAGACATTATGGAAAGCTTATGAAATTCTCTACATTTCATTTATAATCATCACAGCATGATTCCAAAGTTTAATATGTCGAATTTATACAAACACAGAAACTGGTCTAACAAGACAGAGAGCAAGCAATTCTGTAACCCAACTTTCAACAGCTATAACTCCTAAACCACAAAACCAAATACCACCAAATTTTAACAGAAGCTAGATATATAAATTATCTACAACTTTTGTATAAACAAGTTTCATAAGAAAGCACATTATCATGAAGAAATTTGCTAAGTTTCCAGATCTGTCCAGAAACCTCATTTGCAAGAAATAATTATTAACTTATGTTGGAAACATATAATTAGACAAAACCAACTTTACCAACATGTCACACATGAATAATTAACACCAGAAAACATAGTGTCCATTCGTAAATAAATTCTTTTAATGCCTTTTCTTAATTTATTTAGATAATTAGGTGGAATTATGAACACATATAAAAAATGCACAATAAATTCTGCCAAAATTACAGAGGCCTAAATATGCTCTCAAAAGTCTACTGTATAATTTTCATGCCATTTGGACAAGTATATCAACCTCTATGAAAAAGAAAAATAGCTATTGCAATAAATCATGTGAGAGCAAGTTAAACCTAAAACTCAATATTTTCTATGAACACATGGCCATAGTATGAATCAATATGATAGAGAAACCTCATGCTAAGGTAATGGAACAACATTTTCCATTTTATCATTTATATATTATTTATAAGCTATTTATCAAGCCATAAACAAGTTAAACCAATAACTTGATCATACAGTAAGCAATGACCATGAAATTTATACCACAGTACATTCATAGCATGGAAAGACTACCATAAAAATTTCACATCAATTGGAGCAACACAACTCAAGATATAAAATGACATGCAATATAATGCAAATTTCCTTATTTAACAAGGTCAAATCAAAACCTTAAGAAAACAGTGAACAATTAGTGTGTTTAATATTTTTACTAGCAAGTACATGTCATCACAAAATTAACAAAACAATAATCACTATTTTTGGAGTTCTAAAACTCCAGACCTTGCTCTGGTTAAGTTTAAAGGCATTTTTAGAGCATTTTTAAAACTTAAATAAAGACATCAGAAAATATCTACAAACATATAGGCTTTTATGACTCTACTGCATAGATCTCTTCTCAAGGTTTCCAAAAAGTCCACAATTGCAAATTTTGGAATTACCTAGCATGAGATATGATTTTTAGAAGATTTACAAATTTTCTGAAATTCAAATCCAGAAATTACTCAAACCCTAATGAAATCGCTAGGTGCACCCGAACATGTACCCCATCCCTGCCATTCATAACGCTGACTCACGGGACCCGCTGGACCGTTGGACCCACTTGTCACCCACACAAAGAAACAGAGAGGGGCGTCGGCTTCTTCCTTCTCCGGTGAAAACAGAGAAAGGGGGGGTGACCGCCGGCCAGTTTCACCGGCCGACCGCCGGCGGCTCGACGGCGGTGGTCGAGTGGGCCAGCTTCGTGGCTGCGAGGCGCAACCACACGCACTTGCGGCGTGGGCCGAGGTGGCCCATGGCCTCCTGGCCACATGTGCAGGCGGCGGCGACTGTGACCAGCCGCGGCCGGCGAGCACAGACGGCGGCGGGCCGAGGGGAAGGACAGCGCGAGTACCCACACGTCCGTCCGCACCCGTGGGTGCACTCGGACTTGCCGGAGGTGGTCCATGGTGGCCTGGCCACGCGCGGCCATAGCAGGGAAGGCGACGCGCGGCGGTGCTTGCTCGACGCGGTGGTCTCTGCCGGCGAGGGCGATGCGTGGGGTAGCAGCGGCTACGCCTATATGCACGGGTGGTGGTAGCTCGGCCAAGAGCAGCCGGTGGGGTAGAAGGGCAGAGTAGTGCTAGCAGCAACAGCGGGAGCTCGAGCTCGGGAGCCGGCCATGGCGACGCTCGCGCCCGGCGCTCTCGGTAGCGGCAAGAGAGAGCGAGCGAGTGGGAGAGGAAGTGGAGTGAAGGAGCTGGGCGTGCGTCCGCACCGCGTGAGACAACGGCTTGCCTGCAGCAGAGCGCCCTTGACGCGTGGAGCAAGGGTGCGAGGCATGGTCACCGCGTGTCCCTGCTAGGGCCCCTCGTCGAACAGGTGGCATGCATTGCTGTTGGCATCTTGGGGCGCCATTTTGGGCCGGTTCTGTTCATATTTGGGCCAAGGGCCTTTAACAAAGTTTGAAGCCCATTCAAAGCTCTATGATTTTCCTTTAGGGAGCAAAGTTATTAGAGTTGTAGATTAGGAGATAATCAGCCCCCAAATTACCAGTGTCAACCTGTTAAGCTAGGGCTCGATTTTGGGATTTTGCAATGCCAAACTTGGTCAAATTGATCCCTACTTTTTACATGTTGTTCTCCAATGAATTGTTTCCAACTTTCATTTTTGGGTCAACTTGAGTTACTCAACAAAATTCGGAGAACGCGAGATGCCAATGTCGACGACGATGAATTTCCAGGCTTAGAAAATGCTAAGTGTTGGAAACAGCCCTAATTCTGACTTGTGGGCCCTTTTTGAGCATGTTCCACATATTTTCATGACTTGACTCTTAAACAAAGTTTGTTCCTTATACAATTCTCTACAACTTTGTAAAAGGGTGCTCAGTCATGTAGAACTTCTAAGTCACACTTTTGAAATGGTCAAACAAAAGGGTTCTAGGGTCCATACATGGTCAACCATCACTTAGAAGCACATTTAGGCAAAATGATCCACATGAACATTGTTCCATTAAGTGTCCTAAGTGTAGTTAAGGTGTTGTAGAGGCCAAATATACACACCATGCATAGGTTGCACAAAAGTGTAGGCCTCACATGCCTTGAAACATAGAATTCAGTGAAATGCTATAGTTGTTTCAAGATACATGCTACCCATGTTTCCCTAGGTTGTTCCACATGTTGCAAAGGTTTGTTGCACATGTTGCACTTGTATGTTGCATAAGCACTAGTTCCCATGGGAGGTAAGGCATATTTCAGTTATAATCCAAACAAGCATATAACTTATCATTTCATGTGACTTTTTGATTCCAAACTTCATGAAACTTTTCCAGGGATCAATATAGATAGGTACTAAGGTGAGACACATGAATATATGGTAATAACACCATCCAAACATATATCTTTGAAAATGGCCTATATGTAAGCAAGGGTGCAATATCCAAGTTTAGGTTAGGGTTTATTTCCATAGGTTTGACTTTGGCATCGTCATCTCCACTAATCTATCATGTTTGAGCTCAAACCCACTGCCTAATTGGTGATAAACACCTGGGGTGTTACAGCCCTCCCCCCTTAAAAGAATCACGTCCCGAGATTCGGAATGGAAGATCTTTTAAGGAAGAGAGACACGTTATCTAGTTCCCAACATCTGCTATAGCATTCAACTATAAAGCTTCAACATCGGCGAACAATTTGGTCAAAGGCACTTTCTGATACTTACTCTTTATGGTAAAATTCGTCTGAGGAATTTCCTTCATTGACTTCCATGAAGCATTGTTACTTTGGGAGGAATCCAAGATAGCACGTACTGCATTCTCAATGTATGGAGATCGTTTGGTCCATGAGCGAACCACTAACAAGTATCTGATTCTTTAGTGAACACAGCATAGTCCATATGAACTTTACATTAGACAAAAATCTTTAGAAGTATACTCATCAAAATGACTCTATGTTCATAAAGTTTGAAAAGCAGTCCTCTACCAAAATGGTTTGAGCACAACCTTCCAAAAGGGTGAGATCATAGACAACAAATATACTCTGAGGCTATAGGATACTGACTAACCAATAGACAGGGTCTATGTTGGTCGTAAATGTTCAAACATTCATATATCAACTAATGGAAAGCTACTTACTATTCCATGCGTGCAGTTCTCTTTCTCTGGTGACAACACTGTATTATCGAAGTTCATTGAGGGATTAGTGAATGTGATAGCTGACTCTGTCGGCTTCGTATTCCTGCCAACAGCTATCTAAAAGATTCTTTTATCCAAAGACAACAGTTATCTGGGTTGAATCAGATGCAACCTCTTGGTAAAAACATGTATAAGGTACCAAAGTATGTCATCATTGGAAAATAATTCCCAAAGAAAGATGTAACGAGGCCTTAAGGACAACAAAAGTTATAATATTTACTAAACCGCGGAAAGTAGTCTACCACCAAGCGGTTGAGTAAAATTTTCCTTTGTGACTTAGTTGCACTATAAGTTGAGTTGACTTGCAGCATAACAACTTTGTCAGGCCAACTTTCACCTTGAGGCTTCCTTTTTAGGATCAAACAGCAGCTCCAAGATGGGAAATCTGTTGTTTGACACTTTTCAAATTGCTTTTGATTCGCGATGGCATACATTGATTTGCAGAAACCAAGGCTGCTCGTACATTAGGGATACGAGAAAGAAAAAGCAAAGGAAAGAGTGTAAACTAGTATCTGTGAGACCTCAAAAGGGCCATCCAACAGTAGATCTCGACTATTAATTTACATACCAATCTGAGGATGCACACGCTTTGAACTTGCAGGTTACTTTTGCAGGGCAAAACGCATACTTTGCCTGGAGAACACTCCTACAAGGATAAGGAACCGCTTCCGAATATTCCTTGACACTTCGTCCAATAAAGTTATGGACAAACCGTTGGTGGTACCTATGGGCACAAGGATACAGATCGGAACTAGGTCATGCTTTTTCTAATTCTTCGCTTTAGCTGATAGAACACCTTGCACTATCTGTGTGATTGTCCAAGACAGAATTGACTTGATCACAATGGCTCTAAAAGATAGAATATCACTCAAGTTGTTGGCTAGTTGATTAACTTCTTGTTGGTTATTGCTCTGTAAGACATAGCCTTCGTAGCTACCAAAGAGTCGTTACCTAGCTGGAGATTGACCTTCCTATCGGTAACTAATCAGTTGTCTCTCGACACTAAAAGTTCCAAATCATCACTCTTGACCACAACAACTGTGGTTGATGTAGAACAGATGGTTACCATCGAAGTTAGTAAATACGAAGTTATTCTAGAGATGGTTGATTTCGGTTGTATGGTCATTATGCACCCAAGATTGCGACTTGGATAGCTCCGGTCATATGCATAATGCGACAATCGATTCTCATCCCACAGATAACTTGTCCAACATTAAGTGTTGTGTGTCCTTTTTATCCAATAGAGACAATATACTTGCTTACTAGATGGTGGCCGTCAATATAGGGACAACTAAGCAAAGTCACTTGTCTACCACCTCTTGTAGTCCATTAATGTTTATGTCGGTGACCTGTTCTTCAAAGGTTATCCTCTTAGCAACTTCAGAAGGAAACTCCACTACTTTCGGTCTAAGATATGGATCTTATGATACAATATAGAGAGATAACCAAGAAAAGGGACATGAGAAAATAACACATCGACTGTCGTTTCATAATGGATCATGACTAGAAACCGTGATACCAGCGCGTGCCAAGCAGCCAGCCATGTGTCTGCAGCCATAGGAGGCCCTTGGTTTCGTCGCGGCACCATCAGCGGCTACTCATAACACTATTACTAAACGCACAACGAAGTGAAATTTTAAGTGGCACCAATGGGCTGTAAGAGCAAGTGCCATACAAGGAGGGATAGCAAGCAAAGGTAGTCACAAGGTTTAGAATCAACACAAAAATGATCTGAAGATCAAAATATAGCACAAGAGAACATCGCACACTTGCCAAGGATAACTGAGCAAGAGACTCTTGCTTAACTTCTATGTACGACTCGCGTCCACCGAGATGAGTTCCAGATAAAAGATTAATAGGAGATTCATTCATGTTGGGCAACAACATGAGATCAAGACTGATAAACATCTCGAGACTAAGAAGGTTAGGGACGGATTAATAAATTTTCAAGGCGAAAACCGATATGTAGTTCTAGATTGAGTTGATAAGGTAGATGCATGAATTTGCAAGCAAATGATTTTGAGGCCATAGCAGAGAGACGTTACGTCACACTAGCTAACCTTTGGGAAAGGTAACCGGAAGGTCCAACATGGATTTGGGTACGGTCTCCACAACTGGCAATGTACGAACCATGGTCAAAGGCTAGCATTGATAAAAGTTAACTTGGTTGGTCAGTCGATAAGGGTCTTCACAAAAATAGTTGCAAAGCACCCACGACTTATGCAAATATATAGGAGAACTAAACTTTGGGCTTTCGGTCAAGCAAAGGCATGGATACAAACATTCAAGGACTAACCCCTAAATCTATATGCTCAGGCTCCTAAGATAGAGAACCTAATGGAAGACAACAACAATACAATTACGTATGTGAACTTTGTTCTAGGATAAAGCTATGTGACCCTCGTATGCTCACCGAGGACAAACGAGGTGACAACTAGAGCACTACCCAGATACAAACACACATACAACATCACAATCAAGCAGTCCTTTGAGAAAATTCAAACGAATGGTTTAAGCAACCAATACAAGGCACAAGGCTCACCCAAAACAAGCATTTATCTCAAGCATGAACTAACTACAAGTTTAGCTCAAAACAACGCTAGCTAAGGAAGCCAACTTAGCATGTGCCCAGAATCTTGACAGCAACGCAGTACTTACTTGTTTCAACTATAACTGAGGTTATAGACATCCCACAAAAGTTATCCTAGACTTTTTAGAAAGCTTAGGAAGATGACTACACTTTAGTTACTCATACCAACAGCTAATTCATAGCTTAACATGACCAAAAATGCTAATGTTTCAGATCTGTACCAATATGGACAGAAAACTAACATGAACTTCAAAAATGCATAATTAGAGTTCTAGGGACCCAACCAGGCTGAGCCTTAACTTTATGTAAAGCTTACTAAGTTGTCTATAACTTTCTTATTATCATATTAAGATGATTCTATAGCTAACAAGGCCAAACAAGATAAAGAGGACATCTCTGCCTAGATTTGGACAGATTCTGTCATTCCACTTGGCAAGCTCATAACTAGAAATTTAGACCACCAAAATTAGTGCTATAGGACATTTTGGAAAGGTTAGAAAAAGTACTACGCTTCTTCTATTATCTCCGAGACATGATTCCCTATGCACATAGGTAAAATAAATCAAACATTCAGATCTATTCAGAGCATAAACAAAACCTGACAGTAAACTTCTAAAATTCATAATTCTCAAACCATAATACCTAGGGTCATGAAATTTTAGGACAAGCTAGATAAGTAAGTTAGCTACAACTTTGGTATTCCCCATAACTATAGAAAACACCATGATGGCCACGAAAGCATCACTACAACAGAAAATGTTCTAGCAGCCAACATTCGACAAGCAAAACAAAGCTTGCCTTTGTTCTACTTAACAAGAGAGCACACCAAAATATTATTCTAGTAGCTCTAAATTTTGTTACCTCAGACCAACACTAATATAATTCATTCATGAGAATCCACGATTATTTCTGGCAAGGCTAAGCACACACTTTTATCAAGCATTTCCTATTCAAGCAACATGGAACAAGGCATTCTTGTTTTACTTCACTCAAGAAAGATAGTGTAACACATTGATCACAAGTTACACACTATAGAACAAGGCTGAGAGGAGTATAGCTATGCATAAAGCAACAATCATGAAGATGCATGCTTTGTCCTATTCGTCCTCATAAGATTGCCAACCTAAGGTGGCGATCACGTTCTATGTCGGTGGCATAACACGCACTCTCTCGATATATAGCTTGTCGACAGCTACATTCGACTTACGCATTCGTGGTTAGCGTACCTGCAGAAAATTTTCATTGCAGCCCAACATTTCCCAATATAGCACACAATGAAAACAGAAAGGTGAAATTCTAAGTACTCCCATATACATATACCCCTGCATACGTACATGTAGTACCAAAACTACCTGAATCATCAATCTCCCACAATTAAGTACCTTCATATATACATGTGTATAACATGTAAATAATCCAGTAACCAAAACTAGCTCTCCCCTAGACCGCAGTTTGTACGGTCATGCTCTCACAACTCACACTTACCTGAGTGTAGGTGCGATGTTGCATAAAAGTAAACTAGCAACATATATGGCTATTTCATATATGAAGGCTACCTCGAATCTGACACACTGGGTAGCATAGTGTGGGAGAGTCATCACACATACATACCTTGGCCTGGGCGTAGATCCAAAATTAAAACCCCCCAAGTTAGTACTTATATAAGCCACCTAATAATCCTTATATGGGCATAAGGAAATTGACCACTGGCATATTTAGGTTTAGAATTCAGATGTCACAAACCTATATATAGCTATAAGTTGATAAAACTGGTTTTAGAAACAAAACCTTTGTTTTAAATACACATATGACATGTTTAATGTTGAATCTTGCTCCGATACCAGCTGTAACAGAACCGTCCAAATTATAAGAGCACAAGTACAAAAACAATCACTGAAGTGATCAAATTCTTGCACTTGAGCCCATATAACTCCGGTAGTCCACTGAAATCACGAGAGATTTCAAACCGACCAACATACAAGCCAAGATCGTAGTGATTCAACATAACAAATCACATGTTACAACCATTTCACAAGTAATTAAATGTACATCGGAGTTCAACATAGTTATTACAACTTAATTTCAAAGGTAGCGGAAGCAAAGTAATTTGAAACTAACAACACCTTTATTTCAAATATATGCCAGTACTAAGGTCGACTTCCAACAAAAGCATTAGAGAGAAGATAACTCAGAAGGATCATGCCCGTGATCACACTCCGCCTCTAAGGCAGGAGCCAACCAACTCTTGTAGTCGCCATGATACTTCACAACCTGCAACAAGTGGGGATAAAACCCTGAGTACGAGAAGGTACTCAGCTAGACTTACCCGTCAGAAACCAGAAATAAAGTGACACCAAGGATCATGCAAGGCTGATATAAAGTGAGCTAGCTTGACAACATTTTGCATAAAAGCTTATTATGAATAAGTAATCATTAATGCTTAAGCATCAAGTTAATCATCATTGACCTGTCATCTATATTAGCACCTGTACTAGAGCACTCACTTTATTAGGAGCAAACAATATTAACCATAGCAGGTATAAATTGAGGCAACCTTTCCATCGTTATCCAATTAACCATCCATTCAATTTAATGGAATCTGCGTTGCCGCTGCTCAAGTCAAGTGCTCACTAACCGGGAGCGACGGTGATTCAAATCGAATTCCTATCCAGCTGGAGGGGTACTTCTAACACTCACCGTGCAGACCCCTGCCAGGGTCGCACAGGCCACCTTTTCATATGATTCAGGAATCACGGGTCCGAATGATATCGCGACCCCAAGGGCGACACTCTGCCAGGTGATAGGGACTCTAACCCCCCTTGGTCTCATGCCAATGTCCCCAAGCACATCCTTTCTCTCCTCCAAGAAGCAACCTACCATTCGATTCCCGGCCTGAATCACATTACTCGGCTTCGCGGTCAGAACGGCTTATCCGGCCAACTAAGTGTTAGACTGCATTCAACATGACTCAAGGACGTACAGCGAATCGGTCCTTAAACGACTCAGACGGGGATAGATTCACACCCAAGACCTCCATGCCTTGTCGCTTCACTATCATCATCCCGCCCGGTCTCATTTCATTTTATTAACACATGGTTCCTTTCCACGATAGCAAATATAGCCAACCATGCCATATATGAATATCCCTATATCTCGCAGGTGATAGGAAATCACCTGACTTCTACCGCTTAAAGCAGGGCTAAGCATCTACTCGATCCTAGTCTATGTAGGATTTAAGGATTCATATATCTGGATAAGGAATGATATAATGCAGCAAGGTTTTCAACCAACTCCTACCACTTAATGCAACAATACTTATAACATATATAGAATTAATTGCTTTGAAGGTAGGAGGCTTATAATGCTTCGGGGCTTGCCTGGGATCCGACTCAAGTTAGAGTATGTCAGATGAGTTCGCTTGGCGAGCATCTTCCAATCTACCACTTGTCCGGTCCTTCGATCTTCGGGATGGATCCACCAACTCCATTTTCGGGTTTAGCTCCACCTTAGGTCCTTCACGTGCTTCAGCTAACGTACCTAAATGAGATATGACGATGCATATGTATGAACATGATGAATGGCAATAAGAATGCATCACATAAGACAAGCACAATATTTAAACAAGATACAAGCCCTCCTAGCCACTCACTGACTATAGCACACCAACCATCCAAGCATAATAAGTAAAGCATAATCTTCACAAGTTTCAGGTGTACTAACTTCATCACCAAGGACATGAATCACACTTAGCAACATGCAAAGCAACTCAAGGTGAAGCAACAACGATGACTGGAATATGTCAATTTCTGGACTAGCAAACAGTAGCTTCATAAATCAATCATAACTGGAGACCCCTAAATCCAAATGACTTGCAAGAAGACATTATGGAAATCTTATGAAATTCTTTACATTTCATTTATAATCATCATAGCATGATTCCGAAGTTTAATATGTCGAATTTACACAAACACAGAAACTAGTCTAACAAGACAGAGAGCAAGCAATTCTGTAACCCTACTTTCAACAGCTATAACTCCTAAACCACATAGCCAAATAGCACCAAATTTTAACAGCAGCTAGATATATAAATTATCTACAACTTTTGTATAAACAAGTTTCATAACAAAGCACATTATCATGAAGAACTTTGCTAAGTTTCCAGATCTGTCCAGAAACCTCATTTGCAAGAAATAATGCAAACATATAATTAGACAAAACCAACTTTACCAACATGTCACACATGAATAATGAACACCGGAAAACATAGTGTCCATTCCTAAATAAATTCTTTTAATGCCTTTTCTTAATTTATTTAGATAATTAGGTGGAATTATGAACACATATCAAAAGTGCACAATAAATTCTGCCAAAATTACAGAGGCCTAAATATGCTCTCAAAAGTCTACTGTATAATTTTCATGCTATTTGGACAAGTACATCAACCTCTATGAAAAAGACAAATAGCTATTGCAATAAATCATGTGAGAGCAAGTTAAACCTAAAACTCAATATTTTCTATGAACACATGGCCATAGTATGAATCAATATGATAGATAAACCTCATGCTAAGGTAATGGAACAACATTTTCCATTTTATCATTTATATTTTATTTATAAGCTATTTATCAAGCCATAAACAAGTTAAACCAATAACTTGATCATACAGTAAGCAATGACCATGAAATTTATACCACAGTACATTCATAGCATGGAAAGACTACCATAAAAATTTCACATCAATTGGAGCAACACAACTCAAGATATAAAATGACAAGCAATATAATGCAAATTTCCTTATTTAACAAGGTCAAATCAAAACCTTAAGAAAACAGTGAACAATTAGTGTGTTTAATATTTTTACTAGCAAGTACATGTCATCACAAAATTAACAAAACAATAATCACTATTTTTGGAGTTCTAAAACTCCAGATCTTGCTCTGGTTAAGTTTAAAGGCATTTTTAGAGCATTTTTAAAACTTAAATAAAGACATCAGAAAATATATACAAACATATAGGCTTTTATGACTCTACTGCATAGATCTCTTCTCAAGGTTTCCAAAAAGTCCACAATTGCAAATTTTGGAATTACCTAGCATGAGATATGATTTTTAGAAGATTTACAAATTTTCTGAAATTCAAATCCAGAAATTACTCAAACCCTAATGAAATCGCTAGGCGCACCCGAACATGTACCCCATCCCTGCCATTCATAACGCTGACTCGCGGGACCCGCTGGACCGTTGGACCCACTTGTCACCCACACAAAGAAACAGAGAGGGGCGTCGGCTTCTTCCTTCTCCGGTGAAAACAGAGAAAGGGGGGGTGACCGCCGGCCAGTTTCACCGGCCGACCGCCGGCGGCTCGACGGCGGTGGTCGAGTGGGCCAGCTTCGTGGCTGCGAGGCGCAACCACACGCACTTGCGGCGTGGGCCGAGGTGGCCCGTGGCCTCCTGGCCACATGTGCAGGCGGCGGCGGCTGTGACCAGCCGCGGCCAGCGAGCACAGACGGCGACGGGCCGAGGGGAAGGACAGCGCGAGTACCCACACGTCCGTCCGCACCCGTGGGTGCACTCGGACTTGTCGGAGGTGGTCCATGGTGGCCTGGCCACGCGCGGCCATAGCAGGGAAGGCGACGCGCGGCGGTGCTTGCTCGGCGCGGTGGTCTCTATCGGCGAGGGCGATGCGTGGGGTAGCAGCGGCTACGCCTGTATGCATGGGTGGTGGTAGCTCGGCCAAGAGCAGCCGGTGGGGTAGAAGGGCAGGGTAGTGCCAGCAGCAACAGCGGGAGCTCGAGCTCGGGAGCCGGCCATGGCGACGCTCGCGCCCGGCGCTCTCGGTAGCGGTAAGAGAGAGCGAGCGAGTGGGAGAGGAAGTGGAGTGAAGGAGCTGGGCGTGCGTCCGCACCGTGTGAGACGACGGCTTGCCTGCAGCAGAGCGCCCTTGACACGTGGAGCAAGGGTGCAAGGCATGGTGACCGCGTGTCCCTGCTAGGGCCCCTCGTCGAACAGGTGGCATGCATTGTTGTTGGCATCTTGGGGCGCCATTTTGGGCCGGTTCTGTTCATATTTGGGCCAAGGGCCTTTAACAAAGTTTGAAGCCCATTCAAAGCTCTATGATTTTCCTTTAGGGAGCAAAGTTATTAGAGTTGTAGATTAGGAGATAATCAGCCTCCAAATTACCAGTGTCAACCTGTTAAGCTAGGGATCGATTTTGGGATTTTGCAATGCCAAACTTGGTCAAATTGATCCCAACTTTTTACATGTTGTTCTCCAATGAATTGTTTCCAACTTTCATTTTTGGGTCAACTTGAGTTACTCAACAAAATTCGGGCCAATGTCGACGACGATGAATTTCCAGGCTTAGAAAATGCTAAGTGTTGGAAACAGCCCTAATTCTGACTTGTGGGCCCTTTTTGAGCATGTTCCACATATTTTCATGACTTGAATCTTAAACAAAGTTTGTTCCTTATAAAATTCTCTACAACTTTGTAAAAGGGTGCTCAGTCATGTAGAACTTCTAGGTCACACTTTTGAAATGGTCAAACAAAAGGGTTCTGTCACACCTGGTTTTCTAAAGAACAAAAACCAGGCTAATCATATGTGTGCCCAGGAAGTCCACACATATGTCAGAATGAAAAAGTATCAAAACAATGTTTATATAAAGCGGAAAACATACTATATTAACACTTACAACTATCAGAGTGTCGCGGAACGGTCACTAATCTTTTCTTCAGGCTCCAACATCACAGGGACGGCTGACTGGGGGTTCCATATGCCAAACACTTCTGAAAAGACTTCTGAAAACTCCACTACACTTTCATCCTTCTTCTAAGCAGCACCTTTCAACACACTGGAGTGTGGTGGAAATAGCAAGAGTGAGTCCATGTCGAACTCAACAAATATAACATGGGGTTCATGAGGCTCAAAGGCATAACATAGGTTTATCAGCATGTAGCTTTTATATAGCATTAATTCAGTATATCAATGATATCAAAGTGTCTCAATATAATCAATAAACATATGATCCATGTGAAATGATTAACGAATAGCAAAAACATATTCATTATTAATGATCCACTATTCCATAAGGGTCCAAGGCCACTCGTGACCGTGAGCACGGCTGTTATAACAGTTTTACACTCTGCAGAGGTTGTACACTTTCACTGTGAGTCGTGATTTACCCTTTCGCCCGAGGTGATCAGCCTCTTGACCCACTACCAAGGAAGGTCGCCAGGGTTCACTATGAAGTCTTTCAAAGGTTCGTCTAACAAGTTAGGGCCATTAGATTTCACTCGGCAAACAGATGTAGAGCCCCCCTTCCTGATGGCACAATAACACGCAGCCTATACACATGAGGACAGAGGCCGCACTATACCTGATTCGTCAAGCCATTCTTACGCCATAAAGGAATACCACTAACAAGCTAGAAAAGGTCCTCATACTTGACTAAAGCCAGAGCCATTATAGCCCTCACAGTTGTACTGTAAGTCCCGGATTTTCGCTTACAGATAAGTCCTTATGGAGAGTAACGAGAGCACCAAAGTAATCCCCATGCTCTAGTACCCTTTAATAGTAATAAAATCATCTTTTAATGTTTATTGCATATTCCATTAGTCAAATTACATGATCATAGTTCATGTTGAGCACTAGCAATACTAATCCATGCAGTATAATAGGTATCAAGGAATAAGATCAACTCTAAGTCATCCTTAACAAGGAAACATATGCATAATGATATTATTTGCTTATTGTGAATAGGACAACAAGGATAATCCCATGCTATACTTGCCTTAGAACTTGCTTTATACCCAAAACAACTTGCTCTGAAAAACCTCAACTTAATCTTTCATTTGCAACTTCTGGCACTCAGCTTCTGGTCTTCATCTTCGGATCTTCGGTGCTCACATATAGTCTTTCTTCTACTCGTAGCAACCAAGCACAGTAAACAAACAACAAACACAACTAAGAACATGCATCAAACAAAAGAAACGCTTTAAAAGAGAACGCATTAAAGGACACGGTACGTTGCTACAGTCACGAAAACGCAAGAACGACGGATAACGGAGCTACCATTAAAGAGAACACGCGACTATCGAGACGATTACAACATAACGTAGAAGACCGACTATAAACTTAATACATTTTAGTTATTGAAATAAGGTGATAAACATTCTGAAGAAATATTCTAAAATTAGATTAATCAATTGAATTACAAAACTAGGTTTAACCCTGGTCATATTTTATTTATAAGTATTACCGACTTTACAGAGATAAAAGAACATGTGAGAACAATTATTCCAATTATATGAGATATGTGGTTGGGCTAAGTAAATTATAATTTAAACATATTTTAAGTTGCCATTAGCTAAGTTCATGCTTAGTTACAAAGGACTAACGTGACAAGATTATATATTATTTTTAATTATAAAACTAATAATAAGCATATTAATTAATATAATATTCAGCTATATATGGAAAAGTATATGACATGAAAAACATTAGTGCTACTGCACAGAGAACGTCGATGCGAATCTAACGCAACTTAATTGAAGCAAAACAGATTCCAAACGAATAAATGCTCGAGTATTAAAGCCGTATAACTATGAAGAGCAGATACGTACTGTAATGTGAAATTATCTACGCAAGTCTATCATATATGCAACATACTGAGACTAAGCAAATTTTAATTTGAAATATATTATACATTAATCATATTAATCAATTTAATATTGAACTATATATATAGAAAACATGTGGCAACTGAACGAAAGCACTTATGTTTCAAGGTTGAACTAAACATCTTATAATTCAAAAGAAACATTTAGTTTAATATTAATTAGATTAACATTAATTTAGAACAGACTGCCTGTGTTGCGTTTAATTAGAAACTCAATTGCACAAGCATAAATCAAATTAATATCTAACTTATAAATTTTAAGGATGTAAGACATGTCAAACGTTGTTGCTAAAACATAACCTCGATCGGCACTATTGCAAAACAACAAGAACGGATTTAAATCACTAGATAACTTTTAATTAACAAAGCAACAAAAACGAAATTATAAACCTATGTCACTTTTAATTAAAAACTATTAAATTAATACTAATCAAATTGCATTTTAAATCAATAAATTCATAATTATAAGATATGACAAACATTAGCACACTGTGTAGAACGCGACAACACGATTCTAACACAATTTGAACGGAGTAAAACAGAATTAAAACGATTAAACTAGGCCTAATCGCGTTTGGTGGCAAAACTGTAATTACCTCGTCTTGTTCATTGGGTTGCAGATCGTGTTGTGCCTCACGCCTGCATGGACATGAGCTCCGGTCATGGAAAAGAAAAGGCAGGGGCCGGGTGCGTCTACTCGCCGAAGCGCCGAACACAGCAGCGTGCGCAGGCGCGCACCCACGCACCAGCTGGGTAGCAGGGCAGCAGCAGGGCGGACCAGCTCGTGGCCAAGAAGCTCCGACGGCTACTGGATGGTGGCCACCGCCGGCGTGTCTGCGTAGGGACGCGAGGAGGTGGCCCAGGTGCAGCACACGGCGGGAGTCGGTGCCACGCGTGTACAGCGAGGTGGTAGCACGAGCAGGGACTGGTTTGGCTGGAAAAACGATGAACAGAGCGACATCAATGGAGAAGCTCGCCGGGAAATCTCGTCGGAAAAGAGAGAAAAGTTAGGAAAACAGCGCAAGAAACACGGATTCACGAAAAGGAAGACGTGTCGGGATAGAGGACGACGAGACAAACCTCGGAGTGGAAGCGGGATTCACCGGAGATGAGAAACGTGGCAGGAAAAGCTCGCCGAACCTTCGTCGGAAGTTCGCCGGAACGCAAGCTGTAGATGCAGAACTTCGGCGAGGGGTGGAGGGAGCTACGAGCGGCGGCTCGCGATAAGAAGGGAGAAAATTCTAATTTACTACACGAGAGATTTCCCAAACTAGGGGCTCCTCTACGGTAGTTTTGGTGTGCTTTTACCCAAGGGATAGGTACGTATATATAGGGAGGAAAACTCTCCACCTCCATGTCAACTAGCGATATGGTGCTAATTGACGTTGCACCATCCACCTTTACTAATAGGCCTAATTAATTATTAAAGCCCATTAGTAAATAAAGACATGGGCCTTTGGGCATGAGGAAATCTGAGATATTTTATTATTTTCGGAATTAATTAATTTCATGGATAAAATAATTCTAGAAAAGTCCAGAATTGAATTTTAAGCCACGAAAAATACCTCGAAGGCTCCGAAAATTTAGGGAAAATTCTCAGAGATATTTTAGAATGAGACGAACCCAAATAAAGTATTTGGAGCTCATGAAAAGATTGATGAAGATATCAAGGAAAAAGATTAAGCTCACGGAAATTGAAATTTTAAATCCAGAAAATACCAAAAAGTTTTCCGGTGAGAAGCAAACGTCGTCCTATGGTATTTTGAAAATAATAGCACTCACCAACACCAAAGACAAGCATCACACAAACACCACATTATCAAATTAATATGAGAAAGTTTAACCACAATTTTCTATATTTAAATTAGCGGCAACTTAACTTATCTAATAAATTTATTCAGATATTGAAATTATTTATTTTATTTAGTGTTTTCTATGCACAACCCAAAATTAGAAATTTTGGGGTGTGACAATTCTACCCCACTTAACAGGAATCTCGTCCCGAGATTCGGAGAGACTAGGGAGAAAGATAAAATAGACCAATAAGGTTGTTTTAAAACTTTTGACAAGTTCTGATATAAGCGTCAAGGATTATCAATGGTTGACAAGAGAACATTAGATTGATCGTTAAGATTGATTCGAGCTAATGACCGAGTGTTAAAGGATTGAAGGTCAGCATAAGTGAAAAGGAAGATCAAAGGAGATTGAAAAGATATATCAAGGTTGATCATCGAGTCTTCACTTTATAAGGTGTAAAAACAAGGGTGGAGATTAGCAAGAGATAACGTAAGAGATAAAGAGATATCCTAAGGTGCTCAAAACTCCTGGATTCAAGATTTATGAGACATCATGAAAAAGTGACAGACTAGCATTGGTTGAAGAAAGATAAAGACTAGTTTTATGTTTTACCATTCAGGGAGACCTGTAAGAATGATAAATTGATCTTCAAGTCTTTGTAGGTCCTTGAATCAGGATTTATAAGATGTAAGGACAAGTGTCAAAAGTTGTCAAATGTTGATAAGAAAAGTAAAGATTGATGGCAAGAAGGTGAGACTGGTTAAGAGGCAAGGACTAGTAAAAGATGATATTATGATAGCCAAAAGATGACAAGAAAGATAAAGTTTGATCTTCAGTTCTTCGTACCTCGTCGCTTGAGATATTCAGGACTTGCTGTTGTTGATAGCAGATCCTACCCCACTTAACAAAGATCTTGTTCCACCTGGCAATGTCGTTAAAGGCAACACTTTCTCCAAGGTTTACTACTATTGATGAGTCCTTCATGTGTTGATCCTCCATTAAGATGAGATAAAGAAGATATCATGACAACCAAGGGTAGACATGGACGGTATAGGAAAAAGACAACAAGAATTATGATCGATTGGAAGATAAGTAGGATAGAAGATGACACTACCCCACTTAACATGGATCGAGCTACTCCTCAAGACTTATACCTTCCGAGACACCTTTGAAACATGAGAACAAGGATAACACAAAGGCATCACATCAAACAATACAAGCACACATTAGGCAAAACAATGCACCAATCACATCATCGGTACTACACGTGCTTCTTCAATAATGGTGGTCATCCTACATGGCAGATATAGATGATGAAAAGGCCATCAAATTTTTGAACAGGGTAAGATCAGAAACCTTTTGGTAAAAACAATACAAATCAAAAACCAAGAGAGTAAGAAATAATAGCTCAAAGGAAGCTATCAAGGAAGGGATACAACAGGACAAGGAATAGGAAATAGTCAAAATCAATGAGTCAAAGGATGACAAAAATAGTTTTATAGTAAAATGAGTTTTAAAATACGTCCAGTGCTACTTGGCATATGTCCTACAGTCAACACCGCTCTGATACCACTCTGTCACACCTGGTTTTCTAAAGAACAAAAACCAGGCTAATCATATGTGTGCCCAGGAAGTCCACACATATGTCAGAATAAAAAAGTATCAAAACAATGTTTATATAAAGCGGAAAACATACTATATTAACACTTACAACTATCAGAGTGTCGCGGAACGGTCACTAATCTTTTCTTCGGGCTCCAACATCACAGGGACGGCTGACTGGGGGTTCCATATGCCAAACACTTCTGAAAAGACTTCTGAAAACTCCACTACACTTTCATCCTTCTTCTAAGCAGCACCTTTCAACACACTGGAGTGTGGTGGAAATAGCAAGAGTGAGTCCATGTCGAACTCAACAAATATAACATGGGGTTCATGAGGCTCAAAGGCATAACATAGGTTTATCAGCATGTAGCTTTTATATAGCATTAATTCAGTATATCAATGATATCAAAGTGTCTCAATATAATCAATAAACATATGATCCATGTGAAATGATTAACGAATAGCAAAAACATATTCATTATTAATGATCCACTATTCCATAAGGGTCCAAGGCCACTCGTGACCGTGAGCACGGCTGTTATAACAGTTTTACACTCTGCAGAGGTTGTACACTTTCACTGTGAGTCGTGATTTACCCTTTCGCCCGAGGTGATCAGCCTCTTGACCCACTACCAAGGAAGGTCGGCAGGGTTCACTATGAAGTCTTTCAAAGGTTCGTCTAACAAGTTAGGGCCATTAGATTTCACTCGGCAAACAGATGTAGAGCCCCCCTTCCTGATGGCACAATAACACGCAGCCTATACACATGAGGACAGAGGCCGCACTATACCTGATTCGTCAAGCCATTCTTACGCCATAAAGGAATACCACTAACAAGCTAGAAAAGGTCCTCATACTTGACTAAAGCCAGAGCCATTATAGCCCTCACAGTTGTACTGTAAGTCCCGGATTTTCGCTTACAGATAAGTCCTTATGGAGAGTAACGAGAGCACCAAAGTAATCCCCATGCTCTAGTACCCTTTAATAGTAATAAAATCATCTTTTAATGTTTATTGCATATTCCATTAGTCAAATTACATGATCATAGTTCATGTTGAGCACTAGCAATACTAATCCATACAGTATAATAGGTATCAAGGAATAAGATCAACTCTAAGTCATCCTTAACAAGGAAACATATGCATAATGATATTATTTGCTTATTGTGAATAGGACAACAAGGATAATCCCATGCTATACTTGCCTTAGAACTTGCTTTATACCCAAAACAACTTGCTCTGAAAAACCTCAACTTAATCTTTCATTTGCAACTTCTGGCACTCAGCTTCTGGTCTTCATCTTCGGATCTTCGGTGCTCACAGATAGTCTTTCTTCTACTCGTAGCAACCAAGCACAGTAAACAAACAACAAACACAACTAAGAACATGCATCAAACAAAAGAAACGCTTTAAAAGAGAACGCATTAAAGGACACGGTACGTTGCTACAGTCACGAAAACGCAAGAACGACGGATAACAAAGCTACCATTAAAGAGAACACGCGACTATCGAGACGATTACAACATAACGTAGAAGACCGACTATAAACTTAATACATTTTAGTTATTGAAATAAGGTGATAAACATTCTGAAGAAATATTCTAAAATTAGATTAATCAATTGAATTACAAAACTAGGTTTAACCCTGGTCATATTTTATTTATAAGTATTACCGACTTTACAGAGATAAAAGAACATGTGAGAACAATTATTCCAATTATATGAGATATGTGGTTGGGCTAAGTAAATTATAATTTAAACATATTTTAAGTTGCCATTAGCTAAGTTCATGCTTAGTTACAAAGGACTAACGTGACAAGATTATATATTATTTTTAATTATAAAACTAATAATAAGCATATTAATTAATATAATATTCAGCTATATATGGAAAAGTATATGACATGAAAAACATTAGTGCTACTGCACAGAGAACGTCGATGCGAATCTAACGCAACTTAATTGAAGCAAAACAGATTCCAAACGAATAAATGCTCGAGTATTAAAGCCGTATAACTATGAAGAGCAGATACGTACTGTAATGTGAAATTATCTACGCAAGTCTATCATATATGCAACATACTGAGACTAAGCAAATTTTAATTTGAAATATATTATACATTAATCATATTAATCAATTTAATATTGAACTATATATATAGAAAACATGTGGCAACTGAACGAAAGCACTTATGTTTCAAGGTTGAACTAAACATCTTATAATTCAAAAGAAACATTTAGTTTAATATTAATTAGATTAACATTAATTTAGAACAGACTGCCTGTGTTGCGTTTAATTAGAAACTCAATTGCACAAGCATAAATCAAATTAATATCTAACTTATAAATTTTAAGGATGTAAGACATGTTAAACGTTGTTGCTAAAACATAACCTCGATCGGCACTATTGCAAAACAACAAGAACGGATTTAAATCACAAGATAACTTTTAATTAACAAAGCAACAAAAACGAAATTATAAACCTATGTCACTTTTAATTAAAAACTATTAAATTAATACTAATCAAATTGCATTTTAAATCAATAAATTCATAATTATAAGATATGACAAACATTAGCACACTGTGTAGAACGCGACGACACGATTCTAACACAATTTGAACGGAGTAAAACAGAATTAAAACGATTAAACTAGGCCTAATCGCGTTTGGTGGCAAAACTGTAATTGCCTCGTCTTGTTCATTGGGTTGCAGATCGTGTTGTGCCTCACGCCTGCATGGACGTGAGCTCCGGTCATGGAAAAGAAAAGGCAGGGGCCGGGTGCGTCTACTCGCCGAAGCGCCGAACACAGCAGCGTGCGCAGGCGCGCACCCACGCACCAGCTGGGTAGCAGGGCAGCAGCAGGATGGACCAGCTCGTGGCCAAGAAGCTCCGACGGCTACTGGATGGTGGCCACCGCCGGCGTGTCTGCGTAGGGACGCGAGGAGGTGGCCCAGGTGCAGCACACGGCGGGAGTCGGTGCCACGCGTGTACAGCGAGGTGGTAGCACGAGCAGGGACTGGTTTGGCTGGAAAAACGATGAACAGAGCGACATCAATGGAGAAGCTCGCCGGGAAATCTCGTCGGAAAAGAGAGAAAAGTTAGGAAAACAGCGCAAGAAACACGGATTCACGAAAAGGAAGACGTGTCGGGATAGAGGACGACGAGACAAACCTCGGAGTGGAAGCGGGATTCACCGGAGATGAGAAACGTGGCAGGAAAAGCTCGCCGAACCTTCGTCGGAAGTTCGCCGGAACGCAAGCTGTAGATGCAGAACTTCGGCGAGGGGTGGAGGGAGCTACGAGCGGCGGCTCGCGATAAGAAGGGAGAAAATTCTAATTTACTACACGAGAGATTTCCCAAACTAGGGGCTCCTCTACGGTAGTTTTGGTGTGCTTTTACCCAAGGGATAGGTACGTATATATAGGGAGGAAAACTCTCCACCTCCATGTCAACTAGCGATATGGTGCTAATTGACGTTGCACCATCCACCTTTACTAATAGGCCTAATTAATTATTAAAGCCCATTAGTAAATAAAGACATGGGCCTTTGGGCATGAGGAAATCTGAGATATTTTATTATTTTCGGAATTAATTAATTTCATGGATAAAATAATTCTAGAAAAGTCCAGAATTGAATTTTAAGCCACGAAAAATACCTCGAAGGCTCCGAAAATTTAGGGAAAATTCTCAGAGATATTTTAGAATGAGACGAACCCAAATAAAGTATTTGGAGCTCATGAAAAGATTGATGAAGATATCAAGGAAAAAGATTAAGCTCACGGAAATTGAAATTTTAAATCCAGAAAATACCAAAAAGTTTTCCGGTGAGAAGCAAACGTCGTCCTATGGTATTTTGAAAATAATAGCACTCACCAACACCAAAGACAAGCATCACACAAACACCACATTATCAAATTAATATGAGAAAGTTTAACCACAATTTTCTATATTTAAATTAGCGGCAACTTAACTTATCTAATAAATTTATTCAGATATTGAAATTATTTATTTTATTTAGTGTTTTCTATGCACAACCCAAAATTAGAAATTTTGGGGTGTGACAGGTTCTAGGGTCCATACATGGTCAACCATCACTTAGAAGCACATTTAGGCAAAATGATCAACATGAACATTGTTCCATTAAGTGTCCTAAGTGTAGTTAAGGTGTTGTAGAGGCCAAACATACACACCATGCATAGGTTGCACAAAAGTGTAGGCCTCACATGCCTTGAAACATAGAATTCAGTGAAATGCTATAGTTGTTTCAAGATACATGCTACCCATGTTTCCCTAGGTTGTTCCACATGTTGCAAAGGTTTGTTGCACATGTTGCACTTGTATGTTGCATAAGCACTAGTTCCCATGGGAGGTAAGGCATATTTCAGTTATAATCCAAACAAGCATATAACTTATCATTTCATGTGACTTTTTGATTCCAAACTTCATGAAACTTTTGCAGGGATCAATATAGATAGGTACTAAGGTGAGACACATGAATATATGGTAATAACACCATCCAAACATATATCTTTGAAAATGGCCTATATGTAAGCAAGGGTGCAATATCCAAGTTTAGGTTAGGGTTTATTTCCATAGGTTTGACTTTGGCATCGTCATCTCCACTAATCTATCATGTTTGAGCTCAAACCCACTGCCTAATTGGTGATAAACACCTGGGGTGTTACAGCTGTGACTCCTCTAATGATGATCCAGCAATGCTCTTCCTCTTCTCAAGCTCTCGTCGTTTGGCATGCTGGTTTGCAATCCCTCCACTCATAATTACTTTCTCTCTATAAGTTTGAATGTTTCTATAGATAGCATATATGCAAATCAAACTTAAGACAAAGTAAAATCAATCCTTAAGAGAAGAAGTAACGTTGAGTAAATGTTTTATGCTAATTAAAATGTTCAAACCAACTTTTCTGTAGCATAGAAAATGACCTTTAGCTCTATGAACAACACTACCCTTTTCATTGTTTGTACATTCCTTCGGGTATGTGTTGTCCACTAATCCTCTACAGAGAAGAAACAATCAGTGGAGCCAAAGGTCTAGACATAATAAAAAAAAGAGAAGAGGAAGGAGAAAGAAGGAGTGTAAATCTAGAGGACCATGAACAAGTCAAGGAGAAAGGTGAATCGAGCAAAACAAACACCAAGAAGAAGGAAAAGACCACTAGAAACATCTACTCTTCATCACAGTGTGCTTTAGTGATAAAGGTAACATCTTAAGGTAAGTGGTAAATATTTAAAAAGCTTTCCTTGACTCTGGTATGCATATGAAGAAAGGAGCAAACATGTTTGAATTACAACTTGCTTGATTCAATTTGACTAACTCAACATGTCTTGTTTCTTAAGCTTGTTCATAACATCCCTCCATTGATTTCATAGTCATAATTAAATGAGCTGAATGTTGCATCTTTGGGAGATGATTGTCTTAATCATGAAAATGTTTGATACAAAGTTGATAATTCTTCCATTGTTTAAGCAATTCCACTCTTTTTGATAAAAGTGTTTAATTGCTACATTCATGCTCATCCTTCTGATCTTGCCACCCATAAAATGAACAACACACACCAATCTCATCATGTTCAATGTGCCTAAGGTTAAAGAAGAATAAATAAGGTTATGGTTTTGTTGGTGTTTTTCCACCAATAGGACCCATGTAGTTGATCTCTACCTTGTCTTTGTAAGCAAGACACACTTCAATGAAGGGGAATAATTAGTTGATTTCCCAAATCCTCCAAGTGAAGTTCTAAACGTGCAACACTGAATAAGATGCTGCCAGCTTCCACAATGAAAGCTTCAATTTAAACTGCTGGACAAGCAAACAACATGGATGACACCTTCCTCAGAGTTACCCTCTTAAGAGGTGCAGTTATCAAGGTCTCTACCTTTGGGATCAAATGATGCACCTAAGGAGTGAACATGCCGAGAAGTCCTATACGAAGGACGTAAATCACCGAACCCTCACCAGGGAGGTAAACTTGGCAGTTACCCATATGTCCCTTTTTTGGCATTGCATGAATTACTTCCTCATTTAGCATATCTACTTTCCCACATTATCATAATCAATTTAGGTTGCATTTTCACTTTGCTAGATTTGCATTAGAAAAGAAAATAAATATATCTTGCATTGCATCTTAAAACTGCTAAGCCCCATATGAATAAATTTATGACATAAAACCCATAAGTCTATTTGTTGTGGTGGTATAAAAATAAAATAAAAATACATTCATCATTCACAATAATTACTTGCATATATATAAATATGAAAGTATAAAAATATTTCTATAGAGATCCTTCTAGAAAGGTACACATGTTAAGAGGTTCTAGATGCTCAAGGCTTAGAGGTTTATCACTAACACTTAATCAAGTTCCACAAGCTTTGTTGTCTATTTGAAGCATCACAAAATTTGAAGGATCGAAGAAAGCTAACAGACAGAAGGATCATCTGTCCCCCGTCAGAATGTTGTCTCAGTAGTCATCATCATAAGCACTCTAATAAGGGAGTACACCTTCACTGTCTATCAACTGTGTCAAGCAAGACTACGTCAACATATAGCTTGGGTGAGAGCATCCCCTGTGTATCCAACTAAGTATTTTTATTACCTATCTATTTACTTATATATTTCTGCTTTGATATATAAACCAAATAAAAAGATGCATAACCTTTAGAAAACCAATTAATATTTCCCTTTCAATATATTTATGTTTTATGTATGATCTTTAAGTTTGTGAAATAAATATAGGAGAGTGTGCAAAGTTTTACCTTGCTAAAGTGAACCCCTAGAATAATCTCTAGCATGGAAATGAAGAATAGTTGCTCTGCCATAATTTCTTTCAAGTACCTAGTTTTCAACCTCGAAGTCTCCTGAGTTTTGGATACAACTGTTTTGATCTAAGATTTGCTCTAAACCAAAAACTTGTGGGTAGCGAATGCTTATTCTACGTCTAGATAGTTGGCGGATATGATATGGGAAGGTTTGAGCTGTTGTTTATCTTCTTCCTAGAGATACTAGAGTTCTAGAGATTTTATCTTTTGAAAAACAAAAAAAAGTTGCATGATGAGTTCCTGTATGACAAGAGCTTGAATTCCTACCACAGCCATATATACATGCTTGTAGACTAGGAAAAACTTCCACTTATATTTACTACTTGTGAGCATTGAGTATGGTCAAGCTGCCTCGACCCTCAAGGATTGGTCATGCGGTTAAAATCAAGGTCATGTACTCTCCACCCATATATGCTGCTTCTACCCTAGAAGTACCCATCCACATACTTCCCATTTATACACATCCCAAAATTGTTCTACTCCTACACTAGAAGTGAGCATCAAAAATATTCCTTCATCCATTGCTAGCCCCTTTTGTTATGTAATAAAGCTCCAAATATCCTTTTGTTACTACCTCCGTTAATATTTCCAAAAGAGGCTTGGGTGCTCTAAAAAGAGAAAAGAAGAAAAAAATAGGAAAAGAAAAATAAAAGAAAGAGGACAAATGTCCCAACATAGAGAGGTCTTGAGCAGCCCAAGTTCTCCCCAAGTTCTTCAAAGTTCAAGCGAGGTATAAATCTCTTCAAGGAGCAAAAGTAGAATTAGGTGCTCACCATTATCATTTTCTTACCCCTTCATTTCTATCTACCATCATCACCATTTGCCACTATCACCATATACCCATTCAACCCATATACTTAGGACCACACACATGCACATCTTGATTTGACCGTATGGCTAGACTCATTCCTCTTGATCCATAGTTTGAATATGCAATATATGTTTGCAAGTATGTATGAGCTGTTTCTCTCCCCACCTTTGAGCTCCACATAAGCCTATTAGTTATAGGGTGAGAGAGAGAAGGCACAATGTTACTTTGCCTTATGCCAAAAATACCACATATCTTGAGAGAAGAGAGAAGGCATACACCATTAATGCCTTGGTAAGGATCCACAAATACAACAAATGAGAGACTTGAGAGGGTCATACAAAGGAATCTCTGAGTTTTATTTGAAAATCTTACAAAACTCTAGAATAATGGTTGATCATAGAGCTAAAGACATGGTGCTTGACTTAACCATTTTGTCTTTCAACTACTCAAGACCCAAGTGACGGCTACAAGCCCCATGGTGGAAGGTAATATGGGTAAATTTGAAAGTCAGAATAGCTCACTCTAATATGGAGGAGAGTTCTTGTTTGAACGCATGTGTACTTTTGAGGCTGAAAGCATCTAGGCCCCGAGGTTTGGTTTCGGCAATTGATGACAACGCTTTATTATCATGACTAACGTGTGTTTTGCAGAAACTATGGTAAGTTAGGTCATGGAGGTTTTAACTGCTTTGGGCACCATGGTATTCATGCCCCTTGATGGAAATCGTTTTGGTTTTCAAAAGAGTGACATCAAGATTAAGGACGGTTAGTTCCGGATGTCGAGGTGTTGAGATACATTTGGAATAGTCGTTAGGATCTTCGTTTTTCTCTTTTGGCCGTACTATAAAGGGGGGCATGAGCGGGTAGCTTGACCTAGGCGAGTCCTACATTTAGGTGTGGTGCACACTTGTTAAACTTGGCGCTAGGCAGCTCTAGAATAGCTCAAAGTTCAGTTGGAAGCAACTTGGTTCAAGTTGTGACGCGTTTCGGAGAGTTTCAGGTCGTTTTTCCCATGACCGGACGCGGTCCTCGGCATGACCGGACGCGTCCGGTCAGTACAGTTCCGCGGCTAGGGTTTCAGCTCTGACGACCGGACGTGGTCCTCGCAAGGACCGGACGTGGTGGTCAGAAGTCGACACGTGTCACTTGAGGGAAACACCCGATCGGACGCGACCTGGGTGTGATCGGCGCGTCCGGTCACAGTCCAGTAAGGTCCAGAGACGACCGGACACGTCCGGTCATCACCGATCGGACGCGGTCGTGCGTCCGGTGCGAGTACAGTATGCTCCCTGCACGATCGGACGCGTCCGGTCGCCCCTGACCGGTGCGTCCGGTCACTCAGTTGATTTTCGGATTTCGACTGTTACGAGCGACCGGCGCGTCCGGTCAGTTCAACCGGCGCGTCCGGTCAGCTCGTGTTTTGCTGAGTCAGCGGGTAATGGTTCGTTTTGTCTGTGGGGTGTATAAATACATTCCCACCACCTCTTTTAGAGGTCTCTTGCTCATTTTGATCAGCTGAAAAACACCTTTGGAGTGCAAGAGCACTAGTGAGGATAGAGATTTGAGAATCAAAGCTTGAGAGTTCCTCACTAGCGATTAGAGAGTAGCAAGTGTGCATCCACCTTCTCATTTGGGCTCGTAGTGGTCAAGTGAGAGTTCTAGCTTGTTACTCTTGGTGATCGCCGTCACCTAGACGGCGTGGTGGTGATTGGGAGTTCGGTGATCATCCGGCGGAGCTTGTGGATGACCCAACTCATCTTGTGAGCGGTTTTGGGTGATTCACCGCGACGGAGTGTCGAAGAATCAACCCGTAGAGAGCACTTGATCCTTGCGCAGATCAAGGGGGAGCTACACCCTTGCGCGGGTGCTCCAACGAGGACTAGTGGGGAGTGGCGACTCTCCGATACCTCAGAAAAACATCGCCGTGTTCCTTGCCCCTTTACATTCAAGCATTTACATTCTTGTATTTACTTTCATTGCTTATTTTACATTCCTAGACTTGCCATGCTAGACTAGGATTGGAAACTAGGGTGCAAAACTTTGTATCGGTAGACTCTCTAGGAACACAAGTAGACACTAGGGGTGAATTCCGGATTGTAGGGTTTAATTCTTGCATTTAATTTTTAGAAAAGCCCAATTCACCCCCCCTCTTGGGCATCTTGATCCTTTCAATTGGTATCGGAGCCGTGTTGCTCCTCTTTTAGGCTTTACCGCCTAGAGCAAGATGTCTAACGGGGAAGGACCACCTCCCACCTTTGAGGGGGATGATTTTCCATATTGGAAAATCCGCATGGAGGCGTATCTCGAAGCCATAGATGTTGGATGTCTTAGAGCCGCAACCCAAGGGCTTCCCGCTATCAAGGATCCCGCAAACCCCATTGGTGACGAGGAGAAGTACGACCGGTGGAATGCAAAGGCCAAAAATGCACTCTACCGGGGCTTAGGCAAAGATATCTTCAATCGTGTGCATAATGCAAAGAACGCTCATGAATTGTGGGAAAATCTTTGTGCTCTCCATGAGGGAACTAAGAGTGAGCGTGAGGAACGCTATCACATAGCTTTAAAGAAAATTAATTCTTTTGAGATGCTTCCCAAAGAAAGTGCTAATGACATGTACACTCGCTTGAATGTTCTTGTAGAGGACCTCAATGCTCTTGGGCTCACTAAAATGAGCCAATCGGATGTTGCAAGGAAGATCTTGAGTGTGCTTCCCGTTGAGAAGTATGGTCACATTGTCACGGTGCTTCACCAAAGTGATCTTTCCACCGCAACACCGACTCAAGTATTAGGGAAAATCAATGCTCATGAGATGTACATGCATATCACTCCGGAAGAGGGCTCATCATCTTCCAAGAAGAAAGACTTGGCCTTCAAAGCTAGTCATGACAAGAAGAAGAAGAAGGGCCAAGCCATGATGGTGCAAGAAAGCTCAAGTGAAAGTGATGTTGATGATGAATCACTTGCACTCATGGTGAGAAAGACCACCAAGATGCTAAAGAAGCTCAACAAGAGTGGCATCAAGTTCGATGGCAAGAAGAAGAAATTCTTCACAAGTAGCAAGAGAAAGCCAATCTCGGAGATGGATTGCTACAATTGTGGTGAACTTGGCCACCTAGCTCATCAATGCCCTAGACCACCAAAAGACAAGTACAAGAACAAGAACAAGGGCAAGAAAAATGATTCAAGTGATGAAGAAGAAGAGAAGAAGAAGAACAAGCCATACAAGAAGAAGGAAGGCAAGAAGAAGGAGTTCCACAAGAAGAAGAAAGGAGGAAAGGCATACATTGTTGGTGATTGGCTCACCGATATTGAATCATCTTGTGAGTCCTCCGAAGATGAGAGCGATGATGAGAAAGAGAAGGTTGCCGCATTTGTGATGGGGCCATCATCTTCACCGATATCTTCATCACCACCTTCACCGCCTCCTTCACCATCATCGTCCACTACTCACCTATGCCTTATGGCCAAGGGTGAACGAAAGGTACAAAACCATGATAGTGATGATAATGATGATAGTGATAGTGATGATGAATATGACTCACCTTCTTATGATGAACTTGTAAAATTGCTAAACAAATACACTAAAATCATAAGAAGGACTAGAAATGAAAATGATGATCTTCAAAATGAAAATGAATCACTCTCATCCAAGCTTGAAAATATTCAAAAGACTAGTGGTGAGCTTAGAGTTCAAAATGAAGTGATGTCTTCCACTCTCAAGGAGCTCAAAACCTCTTATAAAGAGCTTAAAGATCAACATGATAAACTTGAGAAGAAGCATGATGAGCTCATCACTAGACATAATTCTCTAAAGGACAAATACACCACATTAAAAATTGACTATGATAGTCTTGTGGTTGCTAATGAACTTGCTCTTGAGACACATGATGCTACTAACTATGTTGTTAAGTGTGATATAGCTACATCATGTGATGATTTGATCATTGAAAGCATTGAGCAAGGTTCTAGTAGCAAAGGCAAGAGTGTGGTTGAGTCAAGCAACTATGATGATTATGCCAAGATTAAGTGTGAGAATGAGAAGCTTGCAAATGAGAACAAGAAGCTAAAAGGTTTGATGGCTCTTGAGAAGCAACCAACAAATGAGTCACTCATTGAAGAAAACAAAAAGCTCAAGCAAGAAAAAGAGCATCTCAAGACCGGCCTAAGCAAGTTCACAAGAGGCCAACATTTGCAAAGTGAGCTCCTCATGAACACCGTAATGAAGATGGATAGAAGTGGTATTGGGTACTTGGCAAATCAAGAGAAGAAAGCAAAAGCTCAACAACAACAAAGCAAGTCAAAGCCCAAGCCAAAGAGATGTGTTGAGTGTGGTCAAGAAGGTCACTTTGCTCATGAATGCAAAACTCCACCACCACAACCCTTGCCCAAGCATGCTAGACCTTTCGCCTTCAATGCTCATTATATGCTAAGAAAAGATTCAAATGGAAAGATGAAAGTCATGTTTTTGGGTCCCCCAAACAAGAATAGGCCAAAGAAAATATGGGTTGCCAAGTCACTAGTGGAGAAAGTCAAGGGTCCCTCTCAAGTTTGGGTCCCTAAACAAAAAGCTTGATCTCTTGTGTGTAGGTGAACTACAAGACCGGTGGATCTCATTGGGTTATTGATAGTGGTTGCACTCAACATATGACCGGTGATCCTCGTATGTTCACCACCATTGAAGAGAATGGAATATGTCAAGAGAAGATCACATTTGGGGATAATTCAAAGAGCAAAGTCAAGGGTATAGGCAAGATTGCAATATCACATGATCACTCACTCTCAAATGTGCTCTATGTTGCTTCATTGAGTTTCAACTTGTTATCCGTTGGGCAACTTTGTGACCTTGGCTTCCAATGCTTGTTCACACCAAATGAAGTGGAAGTTTCGAAGATAGATGACAAGCAAGTGATATTCAAAGGCTTTAGATACAACAATCTTTATCTTGTTGACTTCACCTCCGAAGATGCAAATTTGATGACATGTTTGTTCACCAAGACCTCACTTGGTTGGCTTTGGCATAGGAGGCTTGCTCATGTTGGAATGAACACTCTCAACAAGCTATTGAAGAAAGAACTAGTGAGAGGATTGAAGGATGTGAAGTTTGAAAAGGACAAACCTTGTAGTGCATGTCAAGCGGGCAAACAAGTTGCAAACACTCATCCAACCAAAGCTTTCATGTCAACTTCAAGAGTGCTAGAACTTCTACACATGGATTTGTTTGGGCCTACAACATACAAGAGCTTGGGTGGTAATCTCTATTGTCTTGTGATAGTGGATGACTACTCAAGGTATACATGGACTTTCTTCCTTCATGACAAATCCGAAGTGGCAAATTGCTTCAAGAAGTTTGCAAAGAGAGCTCAAAATGAATTTGAAGTCAAGATAAAGAAGATTAGAAGTGACAATGGCAAAGAGTTTGACAACACCAACATTGAAGCTTATTGTGATGAAATTGGAATCAAGCATGAGGTCTCTTCAACCTACACTCCTCAACAAAATGGTGTAGTTGAGAGAAAGAACCGAACTTTGATCACCCTTGCAAGAACAATGCTAGATGAGTACAACACTCCGGAGAAGTTGTGGGCCGAGGCAATCAACACCGCATGCTATGCTTCAAATCGCCTCTTCCTACAAAAGTTTCTTGGCAAGACCCCCTATGAGTTGCTTAATGGGAAGAAGCCGGACGTCTCTTTCTTCCGGGTGTTTGGTTGCAAATGTTACATCTACAAGAAGCGTCAACACCTAGGGAAGTTTCAAAGACGTTGTGATACTAGTTTTCTTGTTGGTTACTCATCAAAGTCCAAAGCATATAGAGTATTTAACCATGCCACCGGTTTGGTTGAAGAAACATATGATGTGGAATTTGATGAATCTAACGGCTCCCAAGGAGCAATTGAGAATTGTGATGATGTAGGTGATGAACCCTTGAGGGAGGCCATGAAGAACATGCCGGTGGGAGACATCAAGCCAAAAGATGATGATGACGATGTACAAATTGTTGATCCACCATCTTCATCACGTGTGCCTCAAGATGATGACAAGAATGAGAGAGTTGAAAATGAAGACACTTATGTCTCTCATGAACAAGCCGAGACACAAGCTCAAGATGTTGATGCTCCCCATCAACCTCCTCAAGTGGTTGATAGAAGAAACTCACCACTACTTCAAGCACATCCACAAGATCTCATCATAGGGAGTCCTACAAAGGGAGTAATGACTCGATCTCAAAAGCTAGCTTCTTTTGTTGAACATCACTCTTTTGTCTCTTGCGTTGAACCTAAGAATGTAGAAGAAGCTCTTCAAGATCCGGATTGGGTGAATGCAATGCATGAAGAATTGAACAACTTCACCTGCAATCAAGTATGGACACTTGAAGAGCATCCTAAAGGTGCAAGAGTCATTGGAACCAAGTGGGTGTTCCGAAACAAGCAAGATGACCAAGGCATAGTGGTGAGGAACAAGGCAAGACTAGTTGCAAAGGGGTTCTCTCAAGTTGAAGGTCTTGATTTTGGAGAGACCTTTGCACCCGTTGCAAAACTTGAAGCCATTCGTATCCTCCTTGCATATGCATCACATCATGATATGAAACTATATCAAATGGATGTGAAAAGTGCATTCTTAAATGGCTTTATAAATGAACTAGTCTATGTTAATCAACCTCCCGGGTTTGAAGACCCAAGATATCCTAATCATGTTTATAGGTTGTCCAAGGCGTTATATGGGCTCAAGCAAGCCCCTAGAGCGTGGTATGAGCGCCTTCGGGACTTCCTCATTGAGAAGGGCTTCACCATTGGGAAGGTCGACACCACACTATTCACCAAGAAGTTTAATGGGGAGATCTTTATTTGTCAAGTATATGTTGATGATATCATCTTCGGATCAACAAATGAAGATTATTGCAAGGAATTTGGTGAATTGATGTCGAAGGAGTTCGAGATGTCAATGATTGGTGAGCTCACACTCTTCCTTGGATTTCAAGTAAAGCAAATGAGAGAAGGGATTTTCATCTCTCAAGAAAAGTATACCAAGGATCTTCTCAAAAGATTCAAGATGGAAGAATGCAAACCAATCAAGACCCCAATGCCATCAAATGGACATCTCGACCTAGATGAGGGAGGTAAACCGGTTGATCAAACTCTCTACCGTTCTATGATTGGTAGCTTGTTGTACCTTACCGCATCTAGGCCCGATATCATGTTTAGTGTGTGCATGTGTGCCCGCTTTCAAGCGTTCCCTAAAGAACCTCATTTAAGTGCCGTAAAAAGAATCCTAAGATATCTTAAGCTCACCCCAAGCATTGGTCTTTGGTATCCCAAAGGAGCTAGATTCCAACTAGTTGGCTATTCCGATTCGGACTATGCCGGTTGCAAAATTGATAGAAAAAGCACATCCGGAGGGTGCCATTTGCTTGGAAGATCTTTAGTATCTTGGTCATCTAAAAAGCAAAATATTGTGGCTTTGTCCACCGCCGAGGCGGAATACATTGCCGCGGGGGCTTGTTGTGACAAATCTTATATATGAAACAAACCCTCCTAGACTATGGAATTGTTCTTGAAAAGGTGCCACTTTTATGTGATAATGAAAGTGCCGTTAAAATTGCTAACAATCCGATACAACACTCTCGCACCAAGCACATTGATATCCGCCATCACTTTCTAAGAGATCACGTTGCTAAAAATGACATATCACTAGAAGGTGTAAGAAGTGAAAATCAATTAGCGGATATCTTCACTAAACCTTTGGATGAGGCAACCTTTTGTAGGTTAAGAAGTGAACTCAATGTGCTTGATTCTAGCAACTTTAAAAAATGAGCGTGTGTTGTCCCTTGCATTGCATTGTATTATATGCCATGTTTATTTTATCGCAATGCTTTTAGGGCTTGGCTAACACGGTTACGATAACCCTTCTTTGGAGGAGTGAAGAAGCCTAACCGTGGATCAAACTTGACAAGCATCCTAGCTTTACCTTCTTGTATTGCATTGCATATGCATGGTTGTTTGTTTGGCGTTTCTTTTCGGTTTCGCTTTGAGCAACCTCTGTGTTCGTCCATGGATAGAGAGAGCATTTTGACGCTCCTAAAGGTTCAAAAACTCTATTGCATGGTCATACTTTGCTCCTTGGGTGTTTATTGCCTATTTTCTTAAAAATAATACTAGCCTAAGGCAATCTATTTTGAAAAATTTGAGGGTTTGAGTGAGGTCACTCATATCGTGTTCCAATTGGTGTTTATTTGTGTCTTTTTGAATTGGAACCTGATTGGGAGAAGTCACGTCGTAGTTCGGAACGAAGAAGGGCGAAGAACAGTGACCGGACGCTGGACCGGACGCTGCACCGGACGCAGTGATGCTTCACCACCGCGTCCGGTCCCGGCGTCCACCAGCGCGTCCGGTCATCCAGAAGACCAACTCCAGATCTAGTGACCGGACGCTACACCGGACGCGCCGCTGTTGACCACCGCGTCCGGTCCCGGTTACCACCACCGCGTCCGGTCATTCGCGATGAATTCCCGAGCTCCCCTCGACCGGACTCTGACCGCGTCCGGTCAGTCCTCACCGGACGCGTCCGGTCACTCCAGGAGCTTACTAGAGTGTGACCGGACGCTGCACCACCACGTCCAGTCATAACGACCACCGCGTCCGGTCATCACGCGTCGAGCAGATCTAACCCCTTCTATAACGGTTCGTCCTCGGCCATGTTTTTCATCCGCCCGAGCTTCTTCCGCCGCCGCCTGCCCTAACTCGCAATGTTCACCGGAGCCGCCGCGTCCTTGCCATCTTCCTCGTCTCCGGCAAGCCCAGCCACGACCCAGTCGCGTCTCCTCGCCCGCGCTTGCCTCGCTCGCGCGCTCGCTGCCGCCCTGCCCGCAGCCGCGCCTCTGCCCGCAGCCACGCCCACGCTTCTGCCGCAGCTGCGCCGCCACTGCTGCCGTGTCTGCTGGCCCCACTTGCCACGCCGGTTTCTCCACCGCAGCCATCACGTGCTCCCCCGTGCCAAGCATCCTCGCTAGCTCCTTGAATCCATCCTTCGGCCGAGCCCTGTCCTCTAGGGTTTGCCCTAACCCTAGCTCGAGAGCTCGTTCGACGAATTTGGGGAATCTCGCGATCTAGGTCACCTTATCTTGTCACCGTCATCTCGTCGATCTGAGGTAGCTTCGCGTTTCGATTCACATCGTATCTCATATGCTTGCTATCTCTAGGGTTTCGTACCTTTTAGTTATATATGTGCTTATAGTAGATCTCTCTATTCCGTCGTTGCAGCGAGTCTGTCCGTGTGTCAGGGTGAGATCAGTTTGCTAAATCCGAGGCCAAGCCTGCGGATACGGATTGAGGCCAAGCCTCTCGAGTGATAGTTCACCATCTTTCAGAGGTCTGTCGGTCAGTTTTTCAGCATGGTGCGGTGCAAGAACGCCGGTGGCGCTCCTGGTGACGGGGACGACAGTCCTCCTCATCGGTCTGAGATTGCACGTGGGAAGCATATCAAGATCATGGCCAGAAAGAAGAAGAAGACACTTACAGAGGCAGAGATTGCTCAGGCCATGGTAGATGCAGCAGAGCAGGCAGAGAGAGGTGGCAGGAGCAGTGGCATACGCATAGGCGAGCGTCGCTTTCATCTAGAAGGTCGACAGCTCGGCACAGAGGCCACTGAGGGTACTGAGGATACTGGAGCTACAGAGGGTATGTTAGTTGATCCACCTCCAGAGGCCACAGAGGCTCCAGAGGCTACAGAGGACGCAGAGGAGCAGCCAGCTCAGTCTCCACCATGTCGCCGCTCCACACGCGCACGTACTCAGGTGACTCCTAGGCCAGAGGGCCAGCGTCGTGGAGCACGTCCTCCTCCTAGAGCTAGAGGTTCACCCCCGGTCGAGCACTTTGACTTGAGGGGTGCTACAGCACGTCAGGTGCAGGGGTTGAGGTCCATGGAGGTCAGTCGGTGGTTTCCACCTGTGAGGGATCACAGAGCTTCAGAAGGCTTCTATACCCCACTTCAGGAGGATTTCTACAGGGCTCTAGTTGACAGCGGTATTGCTTTTTGACCACAGAGGGTCTGTCGACTTGAGTCACTAGTTGAGGTTGTGGGAGAATAGCTACGTCCACACCTGTCCTTTCTGCCAGGCTTGTCAGATCTTCTTGGACGGACAGGTGCATACTGCGGCACATGGGTTAGAGAGTTTTATGCTTCACTATGGATTGATCCTGCCCATGATTTCATTCACTTTGCATTCCGAGGCCGCGATCACTGTCTATATAGCACCAGAGTGTGGGAGATTCTCAGACTCCCAGCTTCCAACACGAAGATACATCAGCTGTGTTTTGGTCATACTCCTCCACCGAGACGCCCTCACGGCGGGGCAGTGCCACCTACAGACTTGATTCGACCCTGCTTCCGTGAGCCTTTTGGCGAAGGGTCTCGTCGCATGCCTGCCAGTTTGACACCACTTGCCAGAGTTCTGGATGCTATAGTCAAACGCACTCTACTTCCCAGACTTGGCTACAGAGAGGGACTGACTCAGATGCAGCTATGGGTTGTTCACCACCTCCTCTCACAGACACAGTTTGACATTTGGGATCTCATACTTAGTAAGATGGAGGACACCATAGCTGAGGGCTTCAAGGGTAATCATCAGCTGCCCTATGCACACTGGATCTGCTTCATCATTAGATCATCCATTCAGCTACCAGCAGAGATCCAAGCTGAGATATCAGATACTACTACTGCTTTCCCTGAGTATGATATCCGTCAGCTTTGGGCTTCAGTCACTAGAGATCAGGCCCCAGTGCCAGGACAGCGTGAGCGACTTGCGGTTCCTGAGACAGCGGCTGAGCAGGACGCCACAGTTGATGAGCTTGCAGAGGCAGAGCTTGCCGATCTTGACGCTCAGCCTGCTGATCTTCCTGAGGATGTGACATCTGACAGCACTGATGAGGACTACCAGCCCATCCCCAGGTACCGGTCTCCTCGGTCTCACGACCACGAGGTCGGTGGCTCTGGTTCAGCCTCCCGCACAGACCCAGCCATGGTGGCTATACTTGAGAGGTTGACCCAGGCACAGGAGCAGCAGCAACAGCAGATACAGTGATAGGCTCAGGACACAGCTGCAGCACTTGCACAGATTCAGGCTCGTCAGGACGAGTTTCAGCGTCAGCAGCTTGAGATCCAAAGGCAGCAGGTTGAAATGCAGCGACAGCAATACGAGATTCAGCGACAGAGTGCAGCTAGTCAGCAGTAGTACTTGGATCTCCTGCGCCACCTAGTCACTGTTGGGGTTCCTCCGCCTGCTTCTGTCCTGACTTCTGCTTTACAATCCAGTGATCTATCGAGTCAGGGATAGCCGAGCTTTCAGTTCACATCTCCACAGCAGCAGGTTCTCCAGTCATTCCAGTCCCCAACCTTCACGCCTATTCACACGGGGTTTACACCTTCAGACCAGCCTCGCCCTCACCTCCTGACAGGCACACCCTTCGGTGAGTACAGTGCTACCTACAGCGAGTTGACTGGTCAGCCGACGCCCTCGCACACTACCTTTGCTACTTCTTCAGGGTTGTCAGCTTCAGAGGCAGCTATTCCTCCAGTGACAGGGACCGGTACTTCAGAGACTCTTCCTTCGTCAGTTGCCTCGACAGATCCTCCTGCTATTGGCTCGCTACAGGCTCAGGTCACTCAGACGGATCCTCTTATTGCTACTACGTCAGTACCTGTTCCTGCCGCTCAGACCCAGACTGCTTCACAGCCACGTGTTTCTTCAGAGGGTCAGCCAGATAGCTCAGATTCCGAGGGAGATTCTCTACACTTCGTGATTACTCCGCGCACCTCGGCACCCGACACGACTCCGTCTGTCCCCCCGTCAGATCCTTAGATTAGTTTTTTTTTTGGCGCTTGATGCCAAAGGGGGAGAGAGAGTAGTTTCAGGGGGAGTTTTGAGAGAGGGTTTTCGTTTTTTTCTTGTGTGCTACTTTCATGCATCATGTTTACTTTTCAGTCATTGCATTCGTGTGGCATGTCGTCGTATGATAAACCTTGAGTCTTAATGTTTTATCCAGTCGCAGTGTTAACACTTGTCACCGTTTTTTAATTATAGCTCTAAGGTTGTGCTTCCGTGCCTTACTCCGATTTCTTATGAGCTATATCTGTATGTGTACTAATGCTCTTTGTCTTATCTTATGAGTACACTCTTTTGGCTTGGGGCACATAAGCAATTCCTAACCCCTTGTGCTTATTGCTTTTTGCTTATGTGAACCATGCATGCTCGAAAACCTCAACTCAAATCTCTTATATCTTAGTGTTGTCATCAATCACCAAAAAGGAGGAGATTGAAAGCATCTAGGCCCCGAGGTTTGGTTTCGGCAATTGATGACAACGCTTTATTATCATGACTAACGTGTGTTTTGCAGAAACTATGGTAAGTTAGGTCATGGAGGTTTTAACTGCTTTGGGCACCATGGTATTCATGCCCCTTGATGGAAATCGTTTCGGTTTTCAAAAGAGTGACGTCAAGATTAAGGACGGTTAGTTCCGGATGTCGAGGTGTTGAGATACATTTGGAATAGTCATTAGGATCTTCGTTTTTCTCTTTTGGCCGTACTATAAAGGGGGGCATGAGCGGGTAGCTTGACCTAGGCGAGTCCTACATTTAGGTGTGGTGCACACTTGTTAAACTTGGCACTAGGCAGCTCTAGAATAGCTCAAAGTTCAGTTGGAAGCAACTTGGTTCAAGTTGTGACGCGTTTCGGAGAGTTTCGGGTCGTTTTCCCATGACCGGACGCGGTCCTCGGCATGACCGGACGCGTCCGGTCAGTACAGTTCCATGGCTAGGGTTTCAGCTCAGACGACCGGACGCGGTCCTCGCAAGGACCGGACGCGGTGGTCAGAAGTCGACACGTGTCACTTGAGGGAAACACCCGATCGGACGCGACCTGGGTGTGATCGGCGCGTCCGGTCACAGTCCAGTAAGGTCCAGAGATGACCGGACGCGTCCGGTCATCACCGATCGGACGCGGTCGCGCGTCCGGTGCGAGTACAGTATGCTCCCTGCACGATCGGACGCGTCCGGTCGCCCCTGACCGGTGCGTCCGGTCACTCAGTTGATTTTCGGATTTCGACCGTTACGAGCGACCGGCGCGTCCGGTCAGCTCGTGTTTTGCTGAGTCAGTGGGTAACGGTTCGTTTTGTCTGTGGGGTATATAAATACATTCCCACCACCTCTTTTAGAGGTCTCTTGCTCATTTTGATCAGCTGAAAAACACCTTTGGAGTGCAAGGGAGTGCAAGAACACTAGTGAGGATAGAGATTTGAGAATCAAAGCTTGAGAGTTCCTCACTAGCGATTAGAGAGTAGCAAGTGTGCATCCACCTTCTCATTTGGGCTCGTAGTGGTCAAGTGAGAGTTCTAGCTTGTTACTCTTGGTGATCGCCATCACCTAGACGGCGTGGTGGTGATTGGGAGTTCGGTGATCATCCGGCGGAGCTTGTGGATGACCCAACTCATCTTGTGAGCGGTTTTGGGTGATTCACCGCGACGGAGTGTCGAAGAATCAACCCGTAGAGAGCACTTGATCCTTGCGCGGATCAAGGGGGAGCTACACCCTTGCGCGGGTGCTCCAACGAGGACTAGTGGGGAGTGGCGACTCTCCGATACCTCGGAAAAACATCGCCGTGTTCCTTGCCCCTTTACATTCAAGCATTTACATTCTCGTATTTACTTTCATTGCTTGTTTTACATTCCTAGACTTGCCATGCTAGACTAGGATTGGAAACTAGGGTGCAAAACTTTGTATCGGTAGACTCTCTAGGAACACAAGTAGACACTAGGGGTGAATTCCGGCTTGTAGGGTTTAATTCTTGCATTTAATTTTTAGAAAAGCCCAATTCACCCCCCCTCTTGGGCATCTTGATCCTTTCAGAGGCGTGAAAGCATTGTAGTAATTCCTGATCTGTCATTGAGTTCATCTTTGCTCAGGGACGAGCAAAGGGTAAGCTTGGGGGAGCTGTTGATGGTAGACAAGTGTCAATTTTAACCGTCAACAAAACATGAAAAAGGACCTAAAACATATTTACCACTTAGATATAGGGGTCTACTGACATAGTTCCATGAGTTTTGGTGAATGTCTATTTCTGTAGGGTGTCAGCTAAAAAGAACCAAGGAAGGCCCACATGTTATGTTTACATAGAGAGAAAAGACCCACACACGTGAAGGAAGACTCTAGAAGACATGGGAAGGCAATGGAACGAACAAGAGGTCGATTTGCCAAGGTGGCAGAGTGCCCGCCCACCTACGTGGACCAATCAGGTAATGTCTCGTGGATCATGCCTCCACCGCCTTTGAGGATTAATAATCACCATTGATTAAAGTTGATTTGATTCAAGGGCTGTGGTGCTTCCTTGAGGGCTATATAAGCAGGTCCCCTGGCCCCTAGAGGAGGCAATCCCTTAAACCCTAATTCATTATTTCCCAGCTGGGATCAGGTGAGAGGTGTCCCATGAAAGGATGACATGTCTAGGGGATTAGGTCTAGCTTCTTTAATATAGTAGATTAGTATCTTGGGAGAGAGGGTCGAGTTGGGATTTTGCTCAAGGTTCTAGATCTAGTCATGGAGGCTTGGTAAAGCCTTGTATCTTCACTTCAACATTCTATAAGACTTATATTTATTCTCTTATTTATATGCATATGCTTACTTTGAATATATCTTTCTAGTTGAGTTTATCACTGCTTTTGTGTGCTAGTTCATAGAGTACTTAGTCTAGGCTTTACCGGTTGGGCCAAGTAGCCGAGCCTCGTGTAAGCGTGGTGTTTACACGATACTCTGCCTATGAATACACCATGTTCCCTGTCGATGAAATGTGGTCGATAGTCCATCGAGGGGTATGCCCGTGATAGTGATTTTTCGGTAGACAGGTGCGCAAGATATGAACCTGATGGTAATAGGACACAAGACACAAGATTTATAAAGGTTCAGGCCGTCAGCATTATGTAAAACCCTACATCCTGTGCTCTGTTATATTGTATTGAGTTATGTGTTGTATGACCTGTCCTCTAGGGGTCCCCTTCCTCTCCTTTTATACTCTAGAGGAGGAGGGTTACAAGTAAAGTATTCCATCTGGTACTATTATAATATCTAGTATAGCCTATAATCTTGCGATGTACGCCTTGATTTTACGGGCCGGGCCACGTCAGACGTTGCGGCCCATGTACCATCTTGTGGTACCAGGAGTTTATACCCCCACAGCTAGTCCCTGAGCACCATGTATTCTAATGCGACAAACGCCATCTTGACCTTCTCCGAACAGTGAGGCTTGAGTTCTTCACATCTTCGACTAGTCAAAGCGACATCCGAGTAGTTGTTGCAAGCGTTGTTGCCGGAGAAGTAGGTTGTCCGAAGAATATATGGTGCTCTTGAGAAAAGAAAAAGATTTCTCCTTCCTAGGAAGTGTGCCCACTTGGGTTTCTGTGAAGAAACATAAGTGTGTCTTGAAGCGTAGCATCTTTGATCATTAGAGGCATAGGGGTCGAAAAACAAGCACATTCACTGCAAGGTGAAGTGTGCCTACTTAGTCTTCGAGCCTAGTAGTAGGTGACGTAGGCACGTGGTGCCAGGGTCTAAAAGAATAGAGCCTAAAGTGTTTAAAAACTCGATACTAAGATGCATTGGCAGGTGCATCGTACCGATGTAGTCCCCGAGCTTGCTGGTAGGCAAAGTATAATCCTTGTAGCAAGGTCTAAGAAAATAATGACCTCTCAACTGTATGTGAGTCCAATTTCACATGTAGCCGAGGAAATCAGGCCTCGAGCTATGGGCCTTGAGCTATGGTCGAGGAAGAAGTCCCCGAGTGCTGGTCGGGTGGTCGATGTCACGGAACCGTCCAAATTATAAGAGCAGAAGTCCAAAAACAATCGCTAAAGCAATCAAATTCTCAAACTTAAGCCCATATAACTCCGGTAGTCCATGAAATCACGAGGGATTTCAAACCAAACCATAACGAGCCAAGATCGTAGTGATTCAACATAACACAACACTTGTTACAACAGTTCAAAAATAATCACATACATCGGAGTACAAATCATTTATTACAAAACCAAAGTAAAGATTAGCGAAAGCAACACAATTTCTGAAACCATTTGAAATTAAATACTGCCAGTACAGAGTCACATCCTGCAAAAGCATACCAGAAGAGATACTACAGAGACCACACCCATATGGTCTAGTCTTCACACCCACATGGCGAAGACAATACTTGCAGCAACAAGTACGAATCTGCTACCTGCAACAGGTGGGAATAAACACTGAGTACGAGAAGGTACTCAGCTAGACTTACCCGTCAAAAACCAGAAACAAAGATGACACCAAGGAGTACGCAAGGCTTTATAAAGTGGGCTAGCTTGACTCATTTGCAGAAAAGCTTACTATAGATAAGTAACCAATATATGCTTAAGTATCAAATTGATCATCGTTAACCTGATAACTAGGTTAGCACATGTACTAAAGCACTCACTTTATTAGGATCAAATAATATTAACCATAGCTTGTATAATAAGGCCATCATCATTATCATTAATTTAGAACCATCATTAATAATTATTGTATCTACGCTGGAGATAACCAGTCAAGTTTCTCACTATCCGGGAGAGACGGTGACTCGAATTGATTCCAACTTAGCTGAGGGGGGTATTCCTGACACTCACCCAGCAAACCCCGCTAAAGGCAGCCGTATATAACCTTTGGTACAACTCAGGGTGGGCCCGAACAGCGCTGCGTTCTCGGGGATACCAGTGGCTAGGATGCTCAGGACTTTTAACTCACCTGCCCTTGGACCTTCTGGCTCCCTTCCGAGGCAACTTTCACTTTTCGACTTCGCAGCCTGAGTTGAGCTACTAGGCTTCACGGTCGGCAACCTCAGGCCGGCCAACTAAATGTCAGGCATGCGTTCAAAATGACATAGAAGGCTCCAGGTCTCGGTCCTTAATCGACACAGACGGGGATAGATCCACACCCAAGACCTCCATGCCTTGCTGCTTCACTATCGTCATCTCGCCCGGTCTCATTTTATTTCATTAACACATGGTTCATTTCCATGATAGCAAATATAGACAATCGTGACCTGATAAAGCTCTATATCTCGCAGGTGATAGGAAATCACCCGACTTCTAGCGGTCTAATTTAGTAGGGCTAAGCATATATACAATCCTATCTACTTAGGATTCAAGGTTCGAATTGCTGGACAAGGAGTGTTATCAATTCAGCAAGGGTTTTCAACCAACTCCTATCATGTAATGCAACAATACATATAACATGTACATATAGATAATTGCTTTGAAAGTAGGAGGCTTATAATGCTCTGGGGTTTGCCTTAACCGAAAGAAGAGAGATCGAGGTTTGGCTTCAAGAACGATTCCCACGCCTTCTTTGGCTTCGTCAGACTGGACCTCTAGCTCCTGAATTGACTCCAACTTCGGGTTCCACTTCTAGCGAGACTTCGCTCGAGACACGATTCTCGGCACACCTATTGCATGTATATGCACCCAATGAATTTCATGTATGCACCAATGATGACATGATGATTTATGACATGCATGAATGAGGTGAAGATGAATGTAATGACATGGCAACATCATAACCACAAACCAAGTCAGGTGCTGCTCTATTCAAATCACTTTAAGCTTAGGTGCAAAACATGATATAGGACTAAACTCAATTTATCTTAATCGAGATCACCAACAAATCATTAAAATGATTAATGATCACCTGTAACTCACCAAAGTATAACATTGGTACAAAGAACCTTGATTAAGCATACACATACACATACACATACACATACACATACACATACACATACACATACACATACACATACACATACACATACACATACACATACACATACACCATCATACTATATTATAAGTGGATCATCATCTAGATTACAAATTGACCCAAACCATTCATACCACCAGATCATATGTAACTCAAACAACTCCCAAAATACTTATAGCCCCAATTAACTTAATAATTAAGTGGATTTCATGCCATTTGAGAAGTAGCTATAATAGGGTCTACCAGATCTACATCTCCTAAAATTCCCAGAAAATTATAGTAGCTAATACATGCTAATCCTACACTATCATATAATTTGCACCCCATTTGGATAAGTATACTATCCTACACAAAAATTACAAGGCAACACAATTAAATGGAGCTAAAAATACTTTGTACTATGAAGTATGCCAAACCATTATACATCATTAGCTTCATCCTGGCCTAACAATGACCCACAAAAATTCTCAACCCTAAATTAGACCTAATTATTTTATTATGAATTTTCTAAGAAATAGGCAACGAATGGCACTTGAACTACAACCCTATATTTTTACATAACAGGTGCATATGATATATTTTCTATAGATTATTCATCTCATCACAAGACCAATGCAACAAGAATCACAATTTTAGGAGCTATATTCTAATTACTAAGCAATTTCAAAGATAAAGGCATTTATCAAAAATAATTAAAACTACACAGAAACGTTCCACAAAAATGGCATATCATATTTTTATTGCATAGATCTCATCACCAGAAAAATTGTGCAAGTTGAATCACTTGATTTGGAGCTCTAGAACTCCACTTATGATTTTTAGAAGATTTAACTAATTTTTGGAATTTCATTTCTTAAAACCAAATAAGACAGACACTTTCCAATTAGGCCCCTACGTTTTCTAGAAATTGCATGAGCCCGAATCAGTAAGTTTCTGTGTCTGGCCGCCTTACAGAAAGGCCCTTCACCTTAGTTGAATTCTTCGATGAAGTCCTTCGTGGGGAAGAACAGGGGAGCTCACCGGACTTGCTGTTCCCGGCCGAGGAGGGCTCCCCGGTGGCCACGGGCCGACGAGCAAGCACCGCACGGACCCTGCGCACTCTCCAGTGGCCACAGGGCTACGCACAATGGCCTGTGGCCTACTGGCCACGTGAAGCCGAGAGGCCGGCGGCGAGGTCGACTCGGACTCTCCTCCTCCGGCGATGACGCGTCACGGCAAGTGGTGGAGCGGCTTCGTGAGGTCGATGCACGTGGTAGGAGAAGGAGAGGAGCGCTGCGTGCCCCAGTTTATGGTGAGCTGGGAGCTTGCGGGTGTTTCGGCGGGTGGCAGCCGTAATCGAAAGGCTAATTGGCCCGCCTCCATGGCTGATTCGCGCCGATAGGAGGTCGTTGGCGCGGCGTGGACTGAGGCGGAGCCTCGTGTGCTGGCTAGAGTAGTGATGGAGCAGAGCAAAGCGCGGTGATAGCCGGTGAGCCGCTACTCCATCTGGTAATGACGGTGGCGCACCCCGCGCGTGTCAAAGAAGAAAAAGGCGGGGCGGAGGGGGATGAAGGGAGTAGGAGTGGGTGAGGGAGAAGTGAGGACTCCCTGTCCACATAGACGGACGTGGGGAGGAGTCACCGGGGCGGGTCGGCGACGTACGGACACGTGGAGGGGCACGCGACGGTTGTACATGACATTGGCCGGGAAGGGCGATTTCTCCACTCGGCATTTCAGTGACGGCCAGGGCTGATCCGTCACAGAAATCAAGTTGGCACGATTTTTAAAGTGACGATATTTCCCAAACTAAGCTGAGTTAGGAAAATGTTCAATACAAAAGATGTTCCTTTTGATGAGTAGAACATTCCATATTAAGAGAGTTTTGTCAAATTCTCAATATATTTTGAAATATAAATTTCTCCATTAATTACATTTTAAAATTCAATAAAAATAGAAAAACAGCCCTAACTTCCGCATTTTTCACCCTTTTTGGACATTTTCTATTCATTTTCATGAAATGGCCATATTGAGACTTTTGTTCCTTGATAAATTTTCTACAACTTTGGTAAAGGGTGCACCTCCATGCAAGGCCTGTAGGTACCACTTTTAAATTGGTCAAAGCAGATCAATGCTAAGGTCAAAGTGGGGTCAAATCTAGTCAAATTGGATTTTGGCCAAAACATGAATATAGACCCTAGCTTATTTTGCTCCCCTAACATGTCAAATATGTTTTCAAGCCACAAGTCACACAATAGCATCACATATGAGCAAAAGTCACATCAAGGTGCATTGAAACAACACTAAAGCACTATTGAAACATTGTGTTGCAAGCATGTGTTGCATGATCATGTTTCAATGTTATGACAATGTACATGAAATGATGGTGCACATGCTCATGCCACGCTCATTTGGATGCACAGATGCAAGGCAAACACCTAGGGTGTTACAGCCCTCCCCCTTATAAAAATCTCGTCCCGAGATTTGAATGTCGTACCATTTTTCATAGAAAGCGGAATAGTTGTCCTTTAAATAATCCTCTCTTTACTAAGTTGCATCACGTTCACCATGATTACTCCAAACAACCTTGTATAATTTGACTACTTGATTTTGAGTCACCCTTTCCAGAGTATCCAGAACATATACTGGTTTCTCCTCATAAGAAAGATCAGATTTTAATTTGATGCGTCTCACTTCTACTCTTTCCTCGGGAAGACGGAGACATTTCTTCAATTGAGAAACATGGAATACTTGAAAGATAGCTCCCAACTCACGAGGTAAATTGAGCTTATAGGTTACTCTTTCACTTTTCTCGATGATCCGATAGGGTCCAACATATTGAGGCTCAAGCTTCCTTTTGATCCCAAAACGCTTTACTCCTCTCATAGGGGACACCTTCAGATAGACATGGTCATCTACTTCAAACTCAATAGGTTTCCTCCTCTTATCTGCGTAGCTCTTTTGTCTAGCCTGAGCAGCTACTATATTTTTTTATATAGCACGAACTTGCTCCTCGGCTTCTTTTACAAAGTCAATACCATAGAGTCTTCTTTCTCTTGGTTCCACCCAGTTCAAAGGAGTTCTACACTTGCGACCATATAAAGCTTCAAAAGGAGCCATTCTAATGCTCTCTTGATAACTGTTGTTATAAGAGAACTCAGCAAGAGGCAACCATTTCTCCCAGGATCCTTTACAAGAGATGATGCAAGCTCTAAGCATGTCTTCAAGAATCTGATTCACACGCTCAGTCTACCCCGATGTCTGTGGATGATAAGCAGAACTACGGACCAAATTATTTCCAAGATTCTGATGTAGGCGCTCCTAGAAACGAGCAGTAAACTATGGCCCTCTGTCAGAGACAATAGACTTAGGCACTCCATGAAGACGTATAACTTCTTGGAAGTAAATATCACCATATTGGTGTGGGTGATAGTTACTCTTCACAGGGATAAAGTGAGCAGACTTTGTTAAACGATCAACTATAACCCAAATAGAGTCAAAACCTCTTTGGATGGTTGGTAATCTGATGATAAAGTCCATAACAATGTCGTCCCACTTCCAACCTGGAACAGATAAAGGCTAGAGTAAACTAGGCTTCATGTGAATGGCCTTAACTCTACAACAATTATCACACCAAGCGACGTAGGCTGCAATTTCCTTCTTCATCTTGGTCCACCAATAGTACGACTTGAGGTCCTGATACATCTTACTACTACCAGGATGGATGGATGCAATATTTATACAGATCATAAGATTTGATTTCTGAGCTCTCTATCTTTTGACACCACGAGTCTATCCCTGAACCCGAGAATTCTCTTCTCATCGATTTGAAAATGCTTAGTTTCTTGCTCTTTCATCTTTCTCTTGATGTGAAATACACCTGTATCAGTCTTTTGTAACTCAATGATTCTACTTCTCAAAGAACAATCCATAGTGATATGATGGAGTACAACAGGATGCAAGAGATGAGACAAATGAAAATCTTCTTCTATTAGAGAGTTGCAATGAGATTTTCTACTCAAGGCATCGACAACCACATTTGCCTTACCAGGATGATAGTGCACTTGAAGGTTATAATCCTTGATCAACTCCAACCATCTTCTCTGGCGCATATTTAACTCAGGTTGAGTAAATATGTACTTAAGACTCTTATGATCTGTATAAATATTGCATATATTTCTAAGCAAATAGTGTCTCTAGATTTTCAGAGCATGGAAGACAGCAGCTAACTCCAAGTCATGAGTTGGATAGTTAACTTCATGTTTTCTTAACTGACGTGAAGCATATGCAATAACTCAGCCTTCTTGCAAAAGTACGCCACCTAAACCAGTACCCGATGCATCACAATACACATCAAACAGTTTCTCAATGTCAGGTTGCGCTAATACAGGAGCTGATGTCAACAAAGTCCGTAGAGTGTGGAAAGCTTGTTCACACTCTGGAGTCCAATCAAACTTCCTATCCTTCTCAAGTAGTCGAGTCATAGGCTTAGCTATCTTAGAGAAATCTAGAATAAAACGATGATAGTAGCCAGCCAATCCAAGAAAACTCCAAACTTCATGCACTATAGTTGATGCCTTCCAATTCAAAATTTCCTGTACCTTAGTCGGGTCTACTGAAATCCCTTCACCAGACAATACATGACCAAGGAAAGGTATCTTCTTTAACCAGAATTCACATTTACTGAACTTGGCGTAGAGCTTATATTCACGTAATCTGGATAAAACAATTCTTAGATGCTCGACATGTTCTTCTTCATTTTCAGAATAGATGAGGATATCATCAATGAATATCACCACAAACTTGTCCAGCTCTCGCATAAATACTGAATTCATCAGGTACATGAAATATGCAGGAGCATTGGTCAGACCAAAAGACATGAAAATATATTCATATAACCCGTATCTGGTAGAGAAAGCAGTCTTTGGTATGTCTTCAGGGTGGATTTTAATTTGGTGATAACCAGATCTCAGATCAATCTTCGAGAATACCTTTGCTTTAGATTACTAATCAAACAAAATATCAATACGAGGCAACGGATACTTGTTCTTGATAGTGACTGCATTGAGTGGTCGATAGTCTACACACATACGTAGAGACTAGTCCTTTTTCACAAAGATAGCAGGACAACCCCACGGAGAAGAACTAGGACAGTTCAGCCCTTTCTGTAAAAGTTCACTAAGTTGGGTCTTTAGTTCAGCTAACTCATTCGGTGACATTCTATACGGTCTTTTAGAAATTTGTGCGGTACCCGGAATTAACTCAATCTTAAACTCTACATCACGATATGGAGTTAATCCTAGAAATTCATTGGGAAAAACATCTAGAAATTCACACACTACCAGAACTTCTGCAATCTCTTTTGCTTTTGCTATCATAGCATTAACTGTAGTCTGAGGACTAACGTCTCTAGGAAGTTGCACTAGAAAAGCTTGTTGATCTTTTGGATCCCTCAACATAACCACTCTCATAGAGGTATCGATCAGAACACCATTTCCACTCATCCACTTCATACCTAAGATTACATCTAGGCCCAATCCTGGTAATACCACGAGATCTAGATCATATAGACGTCCTTCTATCTCGATCTTTGCTCCTAAGACCAACTGGTTGGTTGAAATATTATTTCTGGCAGCACTAATATTATAACCACTATTATCTAAAGTAACAATCTTCATACCATGCTTGGCTGCAAACGTTGAACTGATAAAAGAGTGGGAAGCACCTGAATCGAACAGCACAATTGCAGGATGTTCGTTCACTAAAAATGCACCAGCAGTGATAATCTCACCCGTAGGAATGGATTCCACCGTGGTGTATCGAACCCATCCTTTACACACATCTACCTTATTATCATTTGATTTCTTCTACGGAAGAGGATAATCTTTGGCCCAATGACCTGACATCTTACAATTCCAACATGGTCGGTTACTTGGCGGTGCCTTAGGCTTTCCTTTCTTAATACTGCTCCTCTTGATCGGATCCTGTTTCTGATATGGGTGATATCTGGTAGATATGTCAGGCGAATAATACTAAGGTGTAATCACCACAAGAGTATTGGTCGTTGGTGCATTAGATTCATGAGATTTCTCGTGGCTCTTAGAAGCAGCATACACAATATTATAGTTCTCTTGAAGGATAGTATCACTGACAAACTTATTGAAAGTTGCACACTTGCTATTGCACATGGCCTTCATCAATTTGGGACACAGCCCCCTTTTAAAACTTGCGATCTTCTTAACTTCTATATTAACAAATTCTGGAGCATATCTTGACAAGCTGATGAAAGATGTAGATATTTTGTTATGCTTTTGTCTCCTTGGGTGAGCTTCATAAACTCAGTGTGCTTGATTGCCATGAGGCCAGCAGGAACGTAATGTCCCCAAAATGCTTCCTTGAACTGATCCCAAACTACTTCCATATTCTCAGGCAGGGTATTCTGATGGTGACACCACCAAACACCTGCAGGTCCTTGCAACTGTTGCGAAGCATATTCTGTTTTCATATCATCTGCCACCTTGAGCACACAGAACTTCTGTTCGATAGTGTTCATCCATTCATCAGCTTAAAGTGGTTCTTCTGCTTCTCAAAAAATAGGAGGCTTTGTATCCAAGGAATCTTTATAGTTGTTGTACTGGGCAGGCTCAGGTTCCTGATAGACATGGTTTCTGACACTCTCGTCCAAGGCACGCTGACTTTTGGCAAGCATTTGCAGCAACTCAGTAGAAGTAGGTTACGGAGGAGACGATGGCGGTTCCGTATTGCCACGACTCCGACTACTAGAGCGAAGCTGACGAGACATCTGCAAGTAGGTGAAACTAGTAAGCATTGATGACGTCGGAAGGCTGCTGACGAATTATATAAGCAATGATGAAGAGGTTGCAACCAACTATCTAAAATTCAATCTTAAAAGAAGAAAATCTCTGGGTTTGAGGTACTGATCTTCTGACAAGATAGGGAACAATATCCAATGAAAAAAGTTCGTGAGAAGATAACATATTGGTGTAGCTTCATAATAGATCAGGACTAGCAATCCTTGATACTTGCACGTGCTATAACACCCCGGTGTTACACAAGCATTTAGCATTGCAAATCATACGTATGATACATCATTGCATTCATAATCACATGTGAAGTAGAGTGCATCTTGAGTTAAAGCATTTATGTGGAACATGATTGTTGCATATAATGGTTTAGAATTGTTTCACCCAAATCATACTGGTTAGGCTACTAAAACATGTGTGGCTATAATTTTAAATCACATAGAACTAGTTAGTACAATTTTTGAAACAACTTTGGTAACCAAAGTTTTGTCAAAATTTGCTTTTAAAAATATTATTCAAAAATGGTCAAAAACCCTTCCTATTTAGCTTTTACTCTCCAATTCAAAATCTGTTGGGAATTTGGAGTTGGTCCCTTAATAAAAGTTATAGAGAATTAAATTCTAAGCAAGTTTCATTTTTGGGCCATTTTCAGAAAAATTCATCTTCTTGCTCAAAATGGGATTTTAAAACTGTTAATTGAATTTATTTGAAAATTTTCTAGAAAAAAAATGGAAAATCAATTTTTACCTAAACAGGCTGGCGCTTCCCTTTTAGCCCGCTGGCCAAAGTGGCCCAGCTCTCCCGCGCGCGTGCCCACAGCCGCTCCGCTCGCCCGCGCGCGACAATGGCCTGGCCCACGCCCACGCGGCCGTCTTCTTCTCTCGCTCGCGTGCCCCGCTGTCCTGACCGCGGCAGGCGTCACGCACCGCGTGGCGGCCGCATGCCGGCGACATCGGCCGGGTGGCACCCGGTGGCCCCGTCTCACGCACGCGCTCACCTGCCTTCAAGTCGACCGCAGCATCTCCCTCTCCATTCGCATTTTCCCCCTCTCAGCCTCTCTCGTGCCCACGGCCGCACGCGCACGGTTCCGCCGCGCGCGAGCTCACCGGCATTGCCGTTCCGGCCACCGCATCGCACCATCGATGCCTCCATCTTGCCCCGAGCTCTGCCTCTCCCTCGCGCAGCCCGTGCTCACACTAGTTTCCTATGGTAAGGCCCCCATCGACGGGTATTGCCCGCCGGAGCATGGTCGAGCTCGTTGGAGATTTCTACTCCGTGGGCCACTCCTCTCTGCCCACCTTCTTCCCTTCTTGCACGCGCATCTTGCTCGCCTCGACTCACCGGTGCTCGAGCACCCTTTCGATGACTGTATCGTGGTCGGGGATGGCCGACCAGCGACCAACCATGCCACCGTTCTGCCATGGATGGTGGTGACCGGTCCTCCGAGCTCCGTTGGCCACCGCGTGTGTGCCATCGAGTTCGTGAGATCGAGGTGGTCTGCATGGTGACCTTGGCCAGGCCGGAGGCCTCACCGCCGGCGAGCTGTGGCCGCCGGCGTTCTCCCTATGACTGACCCGTGGGGTCGCGGGCCCACATGTCTGTCTCATGTGTGTTCTCTAGGTTCATTTCTGGGGTGCGTGAAGCACTTGAGCGGTCGGATTCAAAAAGATTTAAATAAAATATTTTTCTAGAAAATGATAAAAGGCTTCTAAAATCCATAACTTGCTCATTTTTGCTCCAAAAATTATGAAACAAATTTTGGTAGACTTCTTAGGACCAGATCTATGATGTAAAAATATTGCATGTCAAGTTTGAAATACTTTTCTGTAGGGTTTTTATTTAATCACTAAAATTGCTGTATTCTTGATAAATATGTGATAAATAATATAAAGCTCAGAAAATTATGGTTTCAATTTTGTTAATCTTTTTGTGTAATGTACTTTCTAGGAAAAATATGTGCCATGCATATTCTGTAGAAAAAATTTGATGTGTAGTACAAGTGCTTATTATTGTTGATAATTGTTATTTTTGATAGAGAGAAAAATATGAATAAAACATGCATATAATAATTTTTTTATAGTGAATGTTTATTGTGTAGAATGTAGGAAAAATGCTAAATCTATTGTTTGATACTTTTCATAGTATAAAGTATTTTTTTGCTCATTTTTAGGCCTTAGATTGTTATTTTTGTGTAGGTAGTTCTGGTACTCCAAATGTAAAGAAATTTTTGTGGCATGCTAGATTAGATGATAGTAAGCCACTGTAATTTATCAGATTTTTCTATGCTACCAAAAGAAGTGTTGCTATTCAAACATAGTGTCAACTAGGGTTTAATTAACCTTGTTAATGCAAGATTAGCTGATAAGGTTTGCTTTGGTGTATCTTTGAAGCATGTTAGATTTCTAGGGTGACTTGACGTGGTAGAGAATGTTTGTAGTAGTATACGAGTACATATTCTTGGATGATGTGGACTACCTTGTAAAAGAGTTGTATTCCTACTTTATGCAATAAAGTAAACCTGTTCATCTACATCTCATTCATCATGATCTCTACATGTCATCTCTACAATGCACCTAGGCATGAGCACTTATACATTGGCATCATACAGGATCGCAAGAAGTAACTCCGGTAGCAGTTCTCGAGGAGCTGGAAGAGCAGCCCAAGGTCCAAGAGCAGGATGTGCCCGAAGCCGACGAGGAGGTCGGTGAGGATCTTCCAGAGTGTCCCGACCACCGCCCGAGCTCTTTCGAAAGAGGCAAGCACTGGAGCTTTTCTCTCTTGGTTTGCAAATATTTGATTAATGCTTTACATTAACTGATGCATTACGTTTAGGAGTTGTTTGCAACCGTTGCTGCATTATACCTTGTTTATCGCCATTCTACCATATCCTTGTTACCTTGGTATTCGCAGTCAAGAAATGTTTAGCTTGCTTAGACCGGTAGAAGTCGGGTGATTTCCTGTCACCTGCGAGCTATAGGTGGTTTCCTGGATATGCTTGAAAAAGTATGTCATCTTAGAATAACTAAGTGTTAATGTGAAATTGAGACCGGACGGAGACTTGTAGGGTTTCGGACTGTAGTGTTTTCCGTCTGTGTCAATTAAGGACCGACCATTGTAGGGCCTCGAGTCATGTTGAACGCATGCCTTACATTTAGCTGGCCGAATAATGTACCTTTCGACCGCGAAGCTGGGAGATTATTCGGGCTGAGTGGATTGCCCGCAACGCACTATACCGGAGCAGGTGTGGTAGGACATGGGGGTGCGATGATAAGGCCAAAGAGCAGTCGGGCGGCCCCAGGGTACATGTGGTTCCTAGCAAACTCGAGACTTACCGGAATAGTTGACTCGGTGACCAATATCTCACTTTAGCGGGTGAGTGAGGTTTGTGTGAGGAATAAATTACCAGCTGGTTAATAATCGATTCGAATCGCCATCGTTCACTGGATAGTGAACACTTTACTTGAGTTACTTCATCGTAGTAATATTGATGGAACACTTGGACAGTTATATGGAATATGACATGATGAAAGTTGTTAATGATCATTGTTACTCTAGTACAGGTGCAAATGTAGTTGACAGGTTAATAAAGATTTAACTTGATGCAAAGCTTCTAGAAAAGATTCTTTAAATACTAAAAATGCCTTTTTGTAAATGAGTCAGCTACCCTACCATAAAGCCTGTCATGATCCTTGGTGTCATTTTATTTTCGGTTATGTCGGGTAAGTCTAGCTGAGTACCTTCTCGTACTCAGGGCTTTGTTCCCACTTGTTGTAGATGGGCAGATGTATTACGGCTACTGTATCAACTACCTTTATCCTGCGATGGGTGAAGCTTAGGACCACGGGTAGTGGTCATTCCCTACTTCTCGTCTGATGCTTTTAATGGAGATGATCAGCAGTTGGCACTTTATTTCAAACTCTATGTGAGTGTGTGTGGTTTGAACTAAATTCTTCTGCTACTTTTATTTGAACTTGGTTTGTAATAACTATGTTTAAACTCTGATGTATCTGCGATGTGAACTTTTATGTAATTTGTGATGGTGACCGCTAAACTTATTACGATCTTGGCTAGTATGTAAGTTGGTTTGAAATCCGTCGTGATTTCACGGACTACCGGGTTATACGGGCTTAAGTTTGCTAAATCGTCTGCTTGATGGATGATTTTCTTACTTAATTTCGTATAATTGGTCGGTTCTGTTACAGCTGGTATTAGAGCATGGTTTAGCGTGTTTACTGTTCACAAGTGTATTTAAAACAAAATTATGTTTGAAAAACATAAATTCCAAACTAAAAGTGTGCCAGTGGTCATATCCTTTGTGCCCAGTTAAGGACTCTAGGTGGCTTATTTAAGTACTAACGTGGGATTCTTGCACCATATTTCTCTTTCGTTGCTCATACGGCGTGCTATTGTATAAGTGCCACTTAATTGAGTGGTAATGTATGGATCAATTGCCTCTACGCCTCGGTAAGTGTGAGAGCATGATCGGATACACCGCCGATCTAGGGAGAGTGCTTATATGATACTAGAGTAATTACATGTTCTACGCATGTTTTTACAAAAGTGTCACATGTGTGGTTGTTCTGTTCGTTGAGGCGATGCCATCAATAGGACGATGTTTTGGGTAGTTACTACCGTTGTACGCGTATCTGGGGATTCATGTAGAGCGTGTAGGTAAATTTACTGCTTTCATGCATTCATGGGGAATTGGGCTGAAATGAATTTTCTGCAGGTACATAATAATGTTTCTCGTGTAGAACGTATTAGTTACGTATATGAGAGATCGCCTGTATGCCATTGAATTCATCGCTAGATATTATTTATTTCATAAGTTTGTGAGAACGTAAGAAACGTACATACATCATATTGCTTGTGCATTTCATTCATGTCATGCATTCCTCCCCTTATAAAGTGATTATCCCCTTTTGATAAAAATTGTATCAACTTTAAATATATTCTCACCGGGTAATCAAAACTTTTGCTACAGATGGCCCGCACGAAGTAGACTGCCCGTAAGTCCACAGGCGGAAGAGCACCCGGACACCAGTTGGCCCCGCGGGAGCACCGTAGCACGGACACCTTTCTGAGCGAGTTTGGCATGCCAACCTTGCTTTGGAGAGTGCTCCATGATGTGGGGTACCTGGAGGGTCAGGAGCCGGTGTACTCTTGGAGTGAGAGCCAGTTAGCCGAGGATGGACTTGCAGTAGTGGAGATCATAGTCCCTGCTCTTGGTGATGCTCTAGAGTGGGATGGTTGGCACTTGGAGTGATGAGGACATCGACACGCTGGACACACCGACATTATGGTCTTTCCCAAGTTACAATTCGTCCCCAACTCAGCTGCCACGTCACCCTCGGATTCAGCAGACACGTCGTCACTGTTTTGGTCATAACTCTCTCATACGACATCAAAATGGGGCGTTCTTGGATGCGTTGGAAAGGGGACGACGACGCCGTCGTTTTGGATCTGGTCCTAGATCCAGAAGGTCCGTGGATCATTCTATGTGACCACGTCAAGGTGCTGCGTCACCTATTTGGGCCAACTTGGCCATGTATCATGTCGAGCCTTAAGCCCAAGTTGTGGGCGCCCAACCCCTGGCCGTTCCCAACCCTAGGTCGAGTCTTAGACTATAAATATAGCCGCCGCCGCTGTTAGACAATGGGGTTTTGTTTAGAGTTTAGTTTTCCATCGAGAAACTGAATCGTTCATTGTAACTGTGGTGACAAATCCTTTTACAGTGATCCAGGGCCCCCGTTCTTGATCTCCTCCACTGTGTCGATTAGTCCTTTGGAACCGAGTTCTTGAACCTCTATTGGTATTAGCATCATTCATATTTGCAATTTCAGATTGCGTGTTTTTACCTTCTTGCTTGTGCGCTTCGATTCGCTTGCAGGAAAAGCCTTCTTGGCGAGGTCAATCAAGTTGTGCTTAGTTGATTACCAACGGAGCAGTGGTGTAATGGTTGCGGGGTTCAAATCGTGTCTGATTTAAAGCTGGATCGCCAACGTCGAGTTCTCCATAATTCGCCTGATGATGTAAGGAGGGCTGCGATGCAGGCAAAATAAGAGCGGCTGGCAACCTATCTAGGGTTTGCGCGGTGGCGAGAAGGTACACAAGGCGGCTAGCGGGGCAAGTCGAGTAATGTGGTGGCTTCGACTTGTTGTTTGAAAACGGTGGATGGGATAGCGGCGGAAAACAAAAATCACAGCAACGGGCGATTGAACTACGACTACGAACACAATCCTAAACCAGCAACAAGACTCGACCACGGACACAAACTCAACGACGCGAATCTAAAACGAAATTGCAAAGGCACAAAGGTGATAGGACAATGGAAATTGAAATAGTATTGGGCTTTTTGTGGACTCTAGGTAATGAGCAAATATGAATCTAAGGCAAACGAGAGTATACCTCGCGGTAAACCTAAAATATCTGATACCAATTGATAAGGACACACCTACGGTGCCCAAGAATTTCCCAAATCTTTCACGGTGCCAAAATACCAAGAATTAATATAATCTGAATTTTTGTTCTCTGAATTATTTCTTGGATCACAAGCTAGCAATAGCAGGATAGCAATGATAGTAGTCCACGGGTAAAATATATTCTCACGACAGATTAATATGGTTGGGAATAATTTAATCGGTCAACACAAAGTAGTATAGCAGCAGGAGTACTACTCAACTTCTCACGTCAATCTCAAGTATCAGCAATAAAAATGTCAGCGAGCAGGCCGGTATTCAGATCAAAACCGCAGAATTCATCCAAGAAAATAGCCTCGACATCAATTTCTTGATTTATCAAACGTGGACAATAGCAACAGCAATACGATGATAGATGAATGACAACACCAAATAACTTTCTCGGAATAAAGAACTCTTAACAGTAGCAACGATAAATAGAGGGATCAGCTTACAATAGATGTTGCCAAACCCTAAGATAAACCTTCCACCCGCAGCCTCGACGACCACGATAAGAAGATGGGGAACTCCGAGAATTCCAAGCGACGTACCCAAGCTGTAGCAGCTCGATCACGCGCTCCACGCAAATCCGTGAGGATCCGGTAACACCCACTAGGGTTTCACGAGCGGCGGCTCGACAAGGAATAACTTCACAAAAATAAAATCCAATCTCCTTACAAGGGTTCCTGACTCAGGCTTTAAAGGCATGCAGGCCGCCATGGAAAACTTGGTCGAACCAACACCAGCAGGTCTGACATGACGTGGAACGTGTTCTATTTGGACTTGACGCCTAACTAGACTTGACCGTGTGACACAAAACGGACTCAACCAAAACCGTGCAAGACCAAAAGCAAAGAGACTCATCCTGACGTAAAATTGCTACTAGCTATAACCATAAATAATAAACTATTCCGGCCATGCTGCTAATCATATCAGTAGAATATACGTGATCTCCTTGCTAGCAGAATGCATGTATGGATATGTATTAAATTACCAGCTTGTCAGCAAGAACTCCCCTTCGTCAATAATACTCACGTAATGTCCACCTCCACCTGCATGGAGCCAATAAACATATATTTCCTTGGCTTCCTTTTCTCCACTTTTTTCGGACAGTAAAGCACCTCTAAAAATTATATTTGATGAAAGGCCAGCAGCAGTAAATTTATCCATGTCCTTGCTATATTTCTTACCAAAACTAAAAGCTCCAAATTGAAGACCAGATGATATTAGAGAATTACCGGCTGCTATATTCGAAACAACACAAGAATTTTCTATGGGTATATTTTGAGGAGCCATAGGCTCATCATCCTCTCCTTTAAACAAAGCCGTCCTCGGCTTTGAGATAAATTCAAAACCTTCTTTGGTAGAACTAGCAGTGCCCCCAATTATAGCCACATTGTCCTCATTCTCCTTCACGTGAATAGCTAATGAGCCCAACTGATTTTTCTGAACTTCCACAAAATTAAGTGCAGTTTTAGAATTCTTGCACTTGTTTTCAGAAGCCACAATAGGTAAATCAATGATCACATCATCCTTTCTTGCATTATTTGGAATATTTGAATTATCAGCAGCATTCAATGGAGCTAAAGCAGATGTACCATTCTTCTCAGCATTGTCAAAGGTAGAACCAAACTGAATTGCTGGTTTAATTGGCTCTGCGCAATTAACTGCAGACTCTCTAACATCAATATTTACAGTAGGAATATTCAAGGTAATAATGATCCTTTTGCTAAAATTAAATTTAGCCTTCCTCCTTTTGCTGGTAATGTTGATCCAGAGGCTTATTTAGATTGGGAGCTTGCTGTTCAACAAAAATTTGATTCTCATAATGTTCCTGATGAGCATAGAGTTAGAATTGCTACTAGTGAGTTTACTAATTTTGCTTTGTTCTGGTGGAGTGATCTTTGCAATGCTAATAATGCTGCTGCTGTGCCTCAAACTTGGAAAGCTTTAAAGCAACATATGAAATCTCGTTTTGTTCCTCCTTATTACCAACATGATTTACGTTTGAAACTACAAACTTTAAAACAAGGTGATAAAGGAGTCGAAGCATACTATCAAGAATTGCTTATTGGTTTAGCCCGTTGTGGTATAAATGAAGATGATAATGATTCTAGTGCTAGATTTTTTGGTGGTTTAAACCATGATATACAGAACATCCTAGATTACAAAGAATGGCGTAATTTTTCTCAATTGTATCATCTTGCTATTAAGGCAGAACGTGAAGTACAGGGATGCAAACAACACCAGCCTTTCCGGTCTAACAATGGGAGGACTTTTCAGCACCATTCAGAGCCAGAGACGCCCAAGATTCCTGTTGCATCACAGCCGTCTACACCTTCCGGGGTAAGTAAATTGTCTAATGTGCAGAACAAAAGTGCCACTCCAGGTGTTTTCCCTCGCTCCTCCTCGTCCAGCTCTAAAATCATTTGCCACCGATGCAAAGGCATGGGACATGTCATGAAGGATTGCCCCAGTCGTCGTGCTTTCATTGCTACCGAGGATGGATATGTAAGTGCTAGTGATGTTGAAGATGATTTAGCCCTTGTTGCTAACATTGATGCAGATTCCACCAAGGACGATCAAGATAAGGAGGCCATCATCATTGACTCCGTGGCTGCTGCCGCAGACTACCCTAGCCTTCTTGTGCAGCGTGTGTTGAGTACACGTGTGGGACATGAAGAAGAGATGATGATCCAATGCCACAATTTGTTCCACATGTATTTTATTGTGCAGGGTTATCGTGTTCTCACTATCATTGATAGCGGGAGTTGCAATAACTTGGTGAGTTCAGATTTGGTTGACAAGCTTGGTTTGACCACACGACAACATTCGTATCCATATAAACTTCAATGGTTCAATAATAGTGGTAAGACTAAGGTAACTAAATCAGCACGCATTAGCTTCTTTACAGGCTCTTATCATGATACTGCTGATTTTGATGTTGTTCCTATGCAAGCTTGTTCCATTTTATTAGGTCGCCCATGGGAATTTGATAATGATGCTTTACACCATGGTAGAACTAATACATACACTATCATACATAAGGACAAGAAAATTACATTGCTACCTTTGTCTCCTACGGATATTATTAAACATGCTAATGAGATTAAAAATAAACCTCCAACTCACATTGCTAAAAATAATGGGATTAAGTTAAAAGGAGGTACTTTTCTTGCTACAACTTCTGCTACTGCTGAGTTATGTGATAATCCTGATGCGCCATGTTATACTATGTTTTGTCAACCTATTCTGTCTGGTGCATTGCCTGCTGTCACTAACCTTTTGCAGGAGTTCGCTGATGATGGGATGAAGTCAAGGACGACTCCAATTCTAGAAGGAGGGGATGATGAGGACATCGCCAAGATGGAGTCGAGGACGACTCTAATTCAAGAAAGGGAGGATGATGAGGACATCGACACGCTGGACACACCGACGTTATGGTCTTTCCCAAGTTGCAATTCATCCCCAACTCAGCTGCCACGTCACCCTCGGATTCAGCAGACACGTCGTCACTGTTTTGGTCATAACTGTCTCATACGACATCAAAATGGGGCGTTCTTGGATGCGTTGGAAAGGGGACGACAACGCCGTCGTTTTGGATCTGGTCCTAGATCTAGAAGGTCCGTGGATCATTCTGTGTGACCACGTCAAGGTGCTGCGTCACCTATTTGGGCCAACTTGGCCATGTATCGTGTCGGGCCTTAAGCCCAAGTTGTGGGTGCCCAACCCCTGGCCGTTCCCAACCCTAGGTCGAGTCTTAGACTGTAAATATAGCCGCCGCCACTGTTAGACAATGGGGTTTTGTTTAGAGTTTAGTTTTCCATCGAGAAACGGAATCGTTCATTGTAACTGTGGTGACAAATCCTTTTACAGTGATCCAGGGCCCCCGTTCTTGATCTCCTCCACTGTGTCGATTAGTCCTTTGGAACCAAGTTCTTGAACCTCTATTGGTATTCGCATCATTCATATTTGCAATTTCAGATTGCGTGTTTTTACCTTCTGGCTTGTGCGCTTCGATTCGCTTGCAGGAAAAGCCTTCTTGGCGAGGTCAATCAAGTTGTGCTTGGTTGATAACCAACGAAGCAGTGGTGTAACGGTTGCAGGGTTCAAATCGTGTCTGATTTGAAGCCAGATCGCCAACGTCGAGTTCTCCACAAGTCGAACTTATCGGTTACCTCTCGGAAGATTGGGCCAGTATTCATTATGGAGTTTGAGGTATGCACTCCGGTTGAGGGTGCAGAGGGAGCAGCTTTCCGTGTCATTAGGGACATAATGAGCAGATTTCCCAATGAGCTGGTAGCAGCCCTGGCTAGCACTTTTCCTAGAAATGATCCTCGTGATGCTATTTGGGTGCAGCCACAAGGAAGTGCCTTTGTTAGAGGCCCCAAACAAAGGACAGCCTAGCGACAACCATGCTATGAGTGCGATGTATGCAGCTATCGGAGCATACCAGGGTCTTGAGTGTACCTATTGGATGTTGACTGGGTTGCGTGGTGATGATCGGCTCAAAGCAAGAAAATAGAAGAAGAAGTAGGCACATGCTATAGCTAGTTTGCAGGAGCAGTTGGCTGACATGAGCTTGCAATGAGACTAGGCTCTAGAGAGAGGTGATAGTGCTCTGTAGCGGGTGCATACGTTGACTCAGGCCAACAACAACGCAGACCGCATGATTGGATAGTTGGTTCAGGAGAGGAATGAAGCCTAGAACGAGAGGGACCTTCTGAGGCAGAGGGTCGAGGAGCTAGAGAAGTATAACGTCAACTTGCATGAGGAGTTTCACATGCTCTACAACGGGATTGGCCCGTATGCGCCTCTAGATGCCGCCGGTATGGACGTCGACGACGATGAGGATGAGCCTGCAATTGCACCTGTCGACGATGATGGCGTTGCTACTAATGGTAGCGATGGTGACGTCTCCGACCCTGATGATGGCCCCGAGGAGTAGGCTAGTTGCTTTGCGTTAGCTACTAGACCCTGTCGCGATGACCTTTCTTTTGGTTTCATGTATCTTGGTGTATCTCATTTCGAACCTTGAGACTTTGTAGTATGTTGGAACTTGGTTGGTCCTGCGATACCTGAGCGCATAAAAGTCCAGTGTGTGTATGCTAGCAACTTGATTGTGTGGACGCGATGTTTGCATTCGAAGTAATTTAATTAGTGGTGTTGTTTTAATTAGAATGCGATTATTGTGCCTCTGTTTTATTGTATGACTTGTTCTCTCCAATGAATTCAGTACGGCATAATTTTTCATTCACTCACAATTACTACAGCTTCACTTAATCATTACTTGTTGCTGAAATATGCAGATGACAAACACTCACCGCGCCACGTATGAGGCTGCTAAAACTAGTGGTAATGGTGCCGGGGCAGGTGGGGGTGGTGAAAACAACGTCAACCACAATGAGCCACACCCAGAACCACATTTGCCGCCTCCTCCATCGCTCACTGCAGAGGTATTCTTTGCATAGTTTCTTGGAAGTCAGTGCAATGCTGAGCAATCGCAGAAGAACATGGAAGATTTTCTGCGTACCATTGCCAACAATGTTCAACGCCGTAACAACCAAGGTGGTGGTAATGGGGTGAATTAGTACAGCAACTTCAAGGATTTCATGGACACCAGGCCACCAATTTTCAAGGAAGCAATAGATCCACTTGATGCTGAAGAATGGATCAACACCATGGAAGATAAGTTTCATGTGTTGAGGCTGACTGAAGTACTGAAGATAGAATATGCTGCACATCAGTTACAAGGACCAGCAGGGATGTGGTGGAAGCATCATCGCACCACCTTCCCTCCAAATGCCCAGATCTCATGAAGAGAGTTCACCGAAGCCTTCCGTAGAGTTTATATTCCACCAGGGCTGGTTGAGATGAAGTTAGGAGAGTTCTTGGCTTTAAACCAGGGCACCAAAACCGTGACGCAGTATTTGCATGCCTTCAACAACTTGTGTCATTATGCCCCCGACATGATTGACACAAATGCTAAGAGAATTGCTAGTTTCAAGAGAGGGTTAAGTCTGAAGATGATGAAGCATGTGGGTACCAATACCCGCGCCAGATTCAATAACTTCATCAGTGATTGTCTGAAACAAGAGAAGAATAACAACGCGTACACTGCATCCAAGACTCACAAGAGGGCCTTTGAGTTAGGACCATCACAGCCAAGAGTTCTCACTGCTAATCGTTCTGCCTATCGTCCGTCTGCACCAGGTGCAAGGTTTAGGCCACCACGGCATAAAACCCAGAACTACAAGGGACCGCAGAAGCCATACAAGATGGTCGTGCTGTCAGCAAAGACAGCCGCTACTGCGAGACAGAGCAACTCTAAGGGAGCTATAGGATCTACTGGTACAGTGAGAGGACCCTACTACAATTGTGATTAGCCAGGCCACTTTTCAAAGTTCTGTCCTTACCCGCCCAGAAAGAAGCAACAGACCTATACTGCTCGGGTACACCACACCACCGTGGATGAGATTCCTGAGGGAGAGCCCGTAACCGCAGGTAAGTTTCCTGTTAACCAACACTCTACAGTTGTTCTATTTGATTCTGGATCATCGCATTCTTTCATGAGTCAAGCATATGCACGGAAACATGAACAACTATGCACATATTTGATTTATGGTTACCGTATAAGTTTAGCGGGGGCTGATGTTTTAACCAATCAAATGGTTAGAGGGGCAACCCTTGAATTGGGTAGTCGAAAGTTTTGAGTGAACTTGATAGTTATGTCTGGACTAGTTCTGGATGTCATCATAGGGATGAATTGGATGAAGGATTGGGGAGCAGTTATAGATACAAGAAGTCGGGTACTTATCCTTAAGGATCCGTAGGGTGAGGGAACTTTTTAGGTACCATTGCCCAGAAGAATAGACCTTGTGAGTGTGACATGTGCTATGGAAGTCATTCCTATTCATCAGATTCCGGTAGTGTGTGAGTTTCTGGATGTGTTCCCAGATGAGTTACCTGGTCTTCCGCTAGATAGGGATGTTGAGTTTGGAATTGAGTTGATCCCTGAGACAGCTCCAATTTCAAGGAGACCTTATCGGATGCCTCTGGATGAGTTAGTTGAACTGAAGAAGCAACTAGAGGAATTGTTGAAAAAGGGGTTTATCCGGCCAAGTAAGTCTGAATGGGGATGTCCTGCCTTGTTTGTGAAGATAAAGAAAGCGGGTACTTTGAGAATATGTGTGGATTATAGGCCTCTTAATGTTGTAACTATTAAGAACAAGTATCCCTTGCCTCATATTGATATTTTGTTCGATTAGTTAGCCAAAGCTAGAGTGTTCTCCAAGATAGATTTAAGATCAGATTACCATCGGATAAAAATTAGGCCACAAGATATACCGAAAACCACCTTTTCCACTAGATACGGATTGTACGAGTATCTTGTTATGTCTTTTGGCTTAACAAATGCTCCTGCATACTTTATGTATCTGATGAATACGGTTTTCATGCCAGAATTGGACAAGTTTGTGGTTGTGTTTATTGATGACATTCTAGTGTACTCCGAGAATGAGAAGGATCATGAAGAGCATCTGAGAATTGTCTTGACCAGACTTAGAGATCATAAGTTGTATGCTAAGTTTAGCAAGTGTGAATTTTGGTTGAAGAAAGTTCCTTTCCTTGGTCACATTCTATCAGAAAATGGAGTTTCAGTAGATCTAAGTAAAGTGCAAGAGGTTATGGATTGGAAGACACCAACCACAGTTTTAGAAGTTAGAAGTTTCTTAGGATTAGCTGGTTACTATCGCCGTTTTATACTAGATTTCTCAAAGATTTCCAAGCCAATGACAAGTCTGCTACAGAAAGATCACAAGTTTGTGTGGACAGAGGAGTGTGAGACAGCTTTCCACACCTTGCGGAAACTATTGACCACTGCTCCAGTTCTAGCACAACCGGACATTGAGAAACCTTTTGATGTGTTTTGCGATGCATCAAAAATAGGATTAGGCTGTGTTCTTATGCAAGAAGGAAGAGTCATTGCTTATGCCTCTCGCCAGTTGAGAAAGCATGAGATCAACTATCCGACACATGATCTTGAACTTGCTGCCGTAGTGCATGCATTAAAAATTTGGAGACATTACTTACTTGGTAATGTGTGCAATATTTTCAGCGATCACAAGAGTCTCAAGTACATCTTCACCCAACCAGAGTTGAACATGAGACAGCGAAGATGGTTAGAATTGATCAAAGATTACAACTTTGAATGTGCAGTGTCATCCTAGAAAGGCCAATGTAGTGGCAGATGCTTTGAGTAGAAAGTCACATTGCCTAAATGTACAACCTTTGCTCGAAGATGGTTTTGATCTGATGCACCTTGCCGTGTTACATAGTATTCAGATTAGTTGCTCTTTGGAGAGTAAGATAATAGAAGGCCAAAAAACCAACAAAGGGATATTCCACATCAAAGAGAAGATTAAAGAAGAACCATCCAAGCACTTTAGAGTGGATGAACAGGATGTGTTGTGGTTTGACAACCGTCTTGTTGTTCCCAAGGATCGGGAGCTTAAGAATAAACTTATGGATGAGGCTCACCTTTTGAAGCTATCTATCCATCCCAGATGTAGCAAGATGTACCAAGAACTGAGACCTCGTTATTGGTGGACAAAAATGAAGAAAGAGATTTCAGCCTATGTGGCCAGATGTGACACATGTTGTAGGGTGAAAGCCATTCATATGAGACCTACCGGATTGTTGCAACCTTTGTCCGTACCTAGTTGGAACTGGGATGATATAAGTATGGATTTCATCACAGGTTTGCCCACTACTCAGAAAGGACATGATTTGATTTGGGTAATCATGGATCGTCTTACAAAGATAACTCACTTTTTACCTATCAAGACAGATTATAGACCACCTCAATATGCCGAGAAGTATATTGCTGAGATTGTGAGATTGCATGGCATACCGTAGACTATAGTGTCTGACAGAGGGTCACAATTCACTGCTCACTTTTGGGAACACTTGCACAAAGGATTGGGAACTAGTTTGATCTATAGTACTACCTATCATCCTCAGATAGATGGTCAGACTGAAAGAGTTAATGCTGTTCTGGAGGATATGTTGAGAGCCTATGTGTTGTCTTTCAGGGGTTCATGGGAGTCATGGTTACCCTTAGCAGAATTTGCTTACAATAATAGTTATCAAGAAAGTATCAAAATGGCACCATTCGAAGCTTTGTATGGCAAAAAGTGTAGAACACCACTAAAATGGATCAAGCCAGGAGAAAGAAGATATTATGGTATTGACTTCATAGAAGAAGCCGAGAAGAAAGTTCATATCATTTAGCAAAATATGAAAGCCGCTCAATCACGTCAGAAAAGTTATATGGATAGAAGGAGTAGACCGCTTGTGTTCAAAGTTGGTGACTATGTTTATCTGAAAGTCACGCCAATGAAGAAGAAACGGTTTGGAGTACGTAGAAAGCTCGCAGCCAGATTTGTGGGACCATACAAGATCTTGGAAAGAAAGGGTCCAGTAACTTATAAGTTAGAGTTACCTAAGACAATGGGTGCTATATTCCTAGTTTTTCATGTATCGCATCTCAAGAAGTGTTTGCACGTTCCAGAGGAAAGAATCGAACCCTGAGGCATAAAGCTCAAGTCAGATTTGGTATATCGTGAGCAACCAGTTCGAGTTTTGGACTCTAAAGAGAGGGCTACTCGAAACAGTGTGGTGAAAATATATAAGATACAGTGGAGCCATCATGACGAAGGGGATGCAACTTGGGAAACGGGTGAATATCTACAAAAAGCTTATGAGGATTTTTATAACAAATGGTTCGTAACCCAAATCTCGGGACAAGATTTTTATAAGGGGGGAGGGCTCTAACACCCTGGTGTTACGCAAGCATTTAGCATTGCAAATCATATGCATGATACATCATTGCATTCATAATCACATGTGAAACAGAGTGCATCTTGAGTTAAAGCATTTCTGTGGAACATGATTGTTGCATATAATGGTTTAGAATTGTTTCACCCAAATCATACTGGTTAGGCTACTAAAACATGTGTGGCTATAATTTTAAATCACCTAGAACTAGTTAGTACAATTTTTGGAGAAACTTTGGTAACCAAAGTTTTGTCAAAATTTGCTTTTAAAAATATTATTGGAAAATGGTAAAAAACCCTCCCTATTTAGCTTTTACTCTCCAATTCAAAATATGTTGGGAATTTGGAGTTGGTCCCTTAATAAAAGTTGTAGAGAATTAAATTCTAAGCAACTTTCATTTTTGGGCCATTTTCAGAAAAAGTCATCTTCTTGCTCAAAATGGGATTTTAATACTGTTAATTGAATTTATTTGAAAATTTTCTAAAAAATGGAAAATCAATTTTTACCTAAACAGGCCGCCGCTTCCCTTTCGGCTCGCTGGCCAAAGCGGCCCAGCTCTCCCGCGCGCGCGCCCGCAGCCGCTCCCGCTCGCCCGAGCACGACCACGGCCCGGCCCACGCCCGCTCGTGTGCCCCGCTGTCCTGACCGCGGCAGGCGTCGCGCGCCGTGTGGCGGCCGCATGCCGACGACGCTGGCCGGGTGGCGCCCAGTGGCCCGCTCTCGCGCACGTGCTCGCCTGCCTTCTAGTTGACCGTAGCATCTCCCTCTCCATTCGTGTTTTCCCCCTCTCAGCCTCTCTCACACCCACGGCCGCACCCGCACGGTTCCGCCGCGTGCGAGCTCACCGGCATTGCTGTTCCGGCCACTGCATCGCACCATCGACGCCTCCATCTTGCCCCGAGCTCCGCCTCTCCCTCGCGCAGCCTGTGCTCGCACCAGTTTCCCGTAGTAAGGCCTCCTTCTACGGGTATTGCTCACCGGAGCATGGCCGAGCTCGCCAGAGATTTCCACTCCATGGGCCACTCCTCTCCGCCCCACCATCGTCCCTTCTTGCGCGCGCATCTTGCTCGCCTCAACTCACCGGTGCTCGAGCACCCTTCCGGTGACCGTATCGTGGTCGGGGATGGCCGGCCGGTGACCAACCGTGCCACCGTTCCACCATGGATGGCGGTGACTGGTCCTCCGAGCTCTGTTGGTCACCGCGTGTGTGCCATCGAGTTCGCGAGATCAAGGTGGTCCGCATGGTGACCTTGGCCTGGCCGGAGGCCTCACCGCCGACGAGCTGTGGCCACCGACGTCTCTCTCCCTCTCCCTATGACTGACCCGTGGGGTCGTGGGCCCACATGTCTGTCTCGTGTGTGTGTTCTCTAGGTTCATTTCTGGGGTGCGTGTAGTGCTTGAGCGGTCAAATTCAAAAAGATTTAAATAAAATGTTTTTCTAGAAAATGATAAAAGGCTTCTAAAATCCATAACATGCTCATTTTGGCTCCAAAAATTGTGAAACAAATTTTGGTAGACTTCTTAGGACCAGATCTATGATGTAAAAATATTGCATGTCAAGTTTGAAATGCTTTTCTGTAGGGTTTTTATTTAATCACTAAAATTGTTGTTTTCTTGATAAATATGTGATAAATCATATAAAGCTCAGAAAAATATGGTTTCAATTTTGTTAATCTTTTTGTGTAATGTACTTTCTAGGAAAAATATGTGCCATGCATGTTCTATAGAAAAAGTTTGATGTGTAGTACAAGTGCTTATTATTGTTGATAATTGTTATTTTTGATAGATAGAAAAATATGAATAAAACATGCATATAATAATTTTTCTATGGTCATTGTTTATTGTGTAGAATGTAGGAAAAATGCTAAATCTATTGTTTGATACTTTTCATAGTATAAAGTATTTTTATGCTCATTTTTAGGCCTTAGATTGTTATTTTTGTGTAGGTAGTTCTATTACTCCAAATGTAATGAAAGTTTTGTGGCATGCTATATTAGATGATAGTAAGCCACTGTAATTTTATTAGATTTTTATATGCTACCAAAAGAAGTGTTGCTATTCAAACATAGTGTCAACTAGGGTTTAATTAACCTTGTTAATGCAAGATTAGTTGATAATGTTTGCTTTGGTGTATCTTTGAAGCATCTTAGATTTCTGGGGTGACTTGGCATGGTAGAGAATGTTTGTAGTAGTATAGGAATACATGTTCTTGGATGATGTGGACTACCTTGTAGAAGAGTTGTATTCCTACTTTATGCAATAAAGTAAACCTGTTCATCTACATCTCATTCATCATGATCTCTACATGTCATCTCTGCAATGCACCTAGGCATGAGCACTTGTACATTGGCATCATATAGGATCGCAAGAAGTAACTCCAGTAGCAGTTCCCGAGGAGCCGGAAGTGCAGCCCGAGGTGTAAGAGTAGGAGGTGCCCGAAGCCGACGAGGAGGTCGGTGAGGATCTTCCATAGTGTCCCGACTATCGTCCGATCTCTTTCGAAAGAGGCAAGCCCCGGAGCATTTCTCTCCCTGTTTGCAAATATTTGATTAATGCTTTACTTTAACTGATGCATTACGTTTAGGAGTTGTTTGCAACCGTTGCTGCATTATACCTTGTTTACCCTCGTTCTACCATATCCTTGTTACCTTGGTATTCGCAGTCAAGAAATGCTTAGCTTGCTTAGACCGGTAGAAGTCAGGTGATTTCCTATCACCTGCGAGCTATAGGTCGATTATTCGGGCCAAGTGGATTACCCGCAATGCACTGTACCGGAGCAGGTGTGGTAGGACACGGGGGCATGATGATAAGGCCAAAGAGTAGTCAGGCAGCCCTCGGGTACATGTGGTTCCTAGCAAACTCGAGACTTACCGGAATAGTTGACTCGGTGACCAATATCTCACTTTAGCGGGTGAGTGAGGTTTGTGTGAGGAATAAATTACCAGCTGGTTAATAATCGATTCGAATCACCATCATTCACTAGATAGTGAACACTTGACTTGAGTTACTTCATCGTAGTAATATTTATGGAACACTTGAACAATTATATGGAATATGACATGATGGAAGTTGTTAATGATCATTAGTTATCCTTACATATTTAATTACATGTTACTCTAGTACAGGTGCAAATGTAGTTGACAGGTTAATAAAGATTTAACTTGATGCAAAGCTTCTGGAAAAGATTCTTTAAATACTAAAAATGCCTTTTTGCAAATGAGTCAGCTACCCTACCGCCTGTCATGATCCTTGGTGTCATTTTATTTTTGGTTATGTCGGGTAAGTCTAGCTGAGTACCTTCTCGTACTCAGGGCTTTGTTCCCACTTGTTGTAGATGGGCAGATGTATTACGGCTACTGTATCAACTGCCTTTATCCTACTATCGGTGAAGCTTAGGACCATGGGTAGTGGTCATTCCCTACTTCTCGTCTGATGCTTTTGTTAGAGATGATCAGCAGTTGGCACTTTATTTTGAACTCTATGTGAGTGTGTGTCGTTTGAACTAAATTCTTCTGCTACTTTTATTTGAACTTGGTTTGTAATAACTATGTTTAAACTCTAATGTATCTACGATGTGAACTTTTATGTAATTTGTGATGGTGACCACTAAACTTATTACGATCTTGGCTAGTATGTAAGTTGGTTTGAAATCCATCGTGATTTCATGGACTACCGGGTTATACAGGCTAAGTTTGCTAAATCGTCTGCTTGATGGATGATTTTCTTACTTAATTTCGTATAATTGGTCGGTTCTGTTACACGTGACGAGCAGCACAACCTTGTGTCACGTGCCACAGGAGGCTCCCGGTTTCGTCGCGGCACCATGGAGTACTAATCGCAACACCATTACTGAACACACACCCATGAGGAATCCTCACGTGTCAGGAATTAGGCATGTAGAAATAGTAACATCCAAAGAGGATGTTGCAAACAAGGATGGATACAAGGGTAGAAGCAATGGAGAGGCGAATTGTAGATCAAAACACATCCCAACTCGAGGAGATACATCTTGAAATTGTATCTTGCTTTCCTTCACGGGCCAGGTATGAATTGGGTTTCAAGGCTGACACTACTGACCACTCCACTAGGTTGGTTGACTACCATAATTCTTCACAAAAGAAATGCAACTATTTATTAGACAACTATTTGGAGGAAAGAAAATTTTTAAAGAACGGAATAAGCAATTTATAAGGAAGGGAGTAATGCAGAATGCAATGTATGATGCGAACATGGTGCATGCATGAAACCGTACGTCCTCACAAACCTAGGAAGAATTTGAAATTTCTAGCATATAGTTTGGTGGCATACACACGTTCTCTTAATAACAATAACTAGTCGCTCTATAGGAAATGTTGGTAGTGTACCTGTAGAAAATTGCATTTCAGCCTAACAATTCCCAATATAGCACACAAGAAAGCAATAAACTAAATACTTTCTATACATACATCCCCCGATGTATATACTTTAGTATCAAAGCTACCCGACAGATATACCCACAATTAAGTACTTTCATAATCACATGATTAAACATGTAAGTATGCTAGTAACCACAACTACTCTCCCCCTAGACCGACGGTTGGACGATCATGCTCTCACAACTCCCACTTACCAGGGCGTAGAGGTATTTTGATCCATACATTACCACCCAAGCGGATGGCATCCATGCAATAGCACGCCGTATGGACAACGAAACAGAAAACAAGCAAGAACCCCCAAGTTAGTATCTTAGCAAGCCACCTAATAGTCTTTATTTGGGCTTATAGGATATGACCACTGACACTCTTTAATTTAGAATAAAGATTTTTCACAAAAGCTTTTGTTTAAATACACAAATGATGTGTTTAACTGTTGAATCTTGCTCCGATGCCAGCTGTCACGGAACCGTCCAAATTATAAGAGCACAAGTCCAAAAACAATCACTGAAGCGATCAAATTCTCAAACTTGAGCCCATATAACTCCGGTAGTCCATGAAATCACGAGGGATTTCAAACCAAACCATAACGAGCCAAGATCATAGTGATTCAACATAACACAACACTTGTTACAACAGTTCAAAAGTAATCTCATACATCGGAGTACAAATGATTTATTACAAAACCAAAGAAAAGATTAGCGAAAGAAACACAATTTCTAAAAACCATTTGAAATTAAATACTGCCAGTACAGAGTCACATCCTGCAAAAGCATACCAAAAGAGATACTACAGAGACCACACCTGTATGGTCTAGTCTTCACACCCACATGGTGAAGACAATACTTGCAGCAACAAGTATGAATCTGCTACCTGTAACAGGTGGGAATAAACCCTGAGTATGAGAAGGTACTCAGCTAGACTTACCCGTCAAAAACCAGAAACAAAGATGATACCAAGGAGTATGCAAGGCTTTATAAAGTGGGCTAGCTTGACTCAATTGCAGAAAAGCTTACTACAGATAAGTAACCAATATATGCTTAAGTATCAAATTGATCATCATTAACCGAATAACTAGATTAGCACCTGTACTAAAGCACTCACTTTATTAGGATCAAACAACATTAACCATAGCCAGTATAATAAGAACATCATCATTATTATCATCAATTTCAAACCATCATTAATAATTAGTGTATCTATGCTAGAGATAACCAGTCAAGTTTCTCACTATCTAGGAGAGACGGCGACTCCAATCGATTCCAACTCAGCTGAGGGGGGTATTCCTGACACTCACCCAACAAACCCCGCTAAAGACAGCCATAGATAACCTTTGGTACAACTCAGGGTGGGCTAGAATAGCGCCGCGTTCTCGAGGATACCAGTGGCTAGGATGCTCAAGACTTTTAACTCACCTGCCCTTGGACCTTCTGGCTCCCTTCTGAGGTGACTTTCACTTTTTGACTTCGCAGCTTGAGTTGAGCTACTAGGCTTCACGGTCGGCAACCTCAAGCCGGCCAACTAAATGTCAGGCATGCGTTCAAAATGACATAGAAGGCTCCAGGTCTCGGTCCTTAATCGACATAGATGGGGATAGATCCACACACAAGACCTCCATGCCTTGCTGCTTCACTATCGTCATCCCGCCCGGTCTCATTTCATTTCATTAACACATGGTTCATTTTCATGATAGCAAATATAGCCAACCGTGACCTGATAAAGCCCTATATCTCTCAGGTGACAGGAAATCACCTGACTTCTACCGGTCTAATTTAGCAGGGCTAAGCATAGATACGATCCTGTCTACTTAGGATTCAAGGTTCGAATTGCTAGACAAGGAGTGTTATCAATGCAGCAAGGGTTTTCAACCAACTCCTATCACGTAATGCAACAATACATATAACATGTATATATAGATAATTGCTTTGAAAGTAGGAGGCTTATAATGCTCTGGGGCTTGCCTTAACCGAAAGAAGAGAGATCGAGGTTCGGCTTCAAGAACGATTCCCACGCCTTCTCTGGCTTCGTCAGACTAGACCTCCGGCTCCTGAACGGACTCCAACTTCGGGTTCCACGCCTAGCGAGACTTCGCTCGAGACACGATTCTCGGCACACCTATTGCATGTATATGCACCCAATGAATTTCATGTATGCACCAAGGATGACATGATGATTTATGACATGCATGAATGAGGTGAAGATGAATGTAATGACATGGCAACATCATAAGCACAAACCAAGTCAGGTGGTGCTCTATTCAAATCACTTTAAGCTTAGGTGCAAAACATGATATAGGACTAAACTCAATTTATCTTAATTGAGATCACCAACAAATCGTTAAAATGATTAATGATCACCTGTAACTCACCAAAGTATAACATTGGTACAAAGAACCTTGATTAAGCATACACATACACATACACATACACTTACACCATCATACTATATTATAAGTGGATCATCATCTAGATTACAAATTGACCCAAACCATTCATACCACCAGATCATATGTAACTCAAACAACTCCCAAAATACTTATAGCCCCAATTAACTTAATAATTAAGTGGATTTCATGTCATTTGAGAAGTAGCTATAACAGGGTCTACTAGATCTACATCTCCTAAAATTCCCAGAAAATTACAGTAGCTAATACATGCTAATTCTAGGCTATCATATAATTTGCACCTCATTTGGATAAGTATACTATCCTACACAAAAATGACAAAGCAGCACAATTAAATGGAGCTAAAAATACTTTGTAATATGAAGTATGCCAAACCATAGGTTCTTATACATCATTCGCTTCATCCTAGCCTAACAATGACCCACAAAAATTCTCAACCCTAAATTAGACCTAATTATTTTATTATGAATTTTCTAAGAAATAGGCAAGGAATGGCACTTGAACTACAACCCTATATTTTTACATAACAGGTGCATATGATATATTTTCTACAGATTATTAATCTCATCACAAGACCAATGCAACAAGAATCACAATTTTAGGAGCTATATTCTAATTACTAAGCAATTTCAAAGATAAAGGCATTTATAAAAAAATAATTAAAACTACACAGAAAAGTTCCACAAAAATGGCATGTCATATTTTTATTGCATAGATCTCATCACCAGAAAAATTTTGCAAGTTGAATCACTTGATTTGGAGCTCTAGAACTCCACTTATGATTTTTAGAAGATTTAACCAATTTCTAGAATTTCATTTCTTAAAACCGAATAAGACAGACACTTTCCAATTAGGCCCCTTCATTTTCTAGAAATTGCATGAGCCTGAATCAGTAAGTTTCTATATCTGGCCGCCTTACAGAAAGGCCCTTCACCTTAGTCGAATTCACCGATGAAGTCCTTCACGGGGAAGAACAGGGGAGCTCGCCGGACTTGCTGTTCCCGGCCGAGGAGGGCTCCTCGGCGGCTACGGGGCGGCGAAGGAGCGTCGCACGGACCCTGCGCACTCTCCAGTGGCCACAGGGCTACGCACAATGGCCTGTGGCCTACTGGCCACGTGAAGCTGAGAGGCCGGTGGCGAGGTCGACGCGGACCCTCCTCCTCTAGCGATGACGCGTCACGGCAAGTGGTGGAGCGGCTTCGCGAGGTCGATGCGTGTGGTAGGAGAAGGAGAGGAGTGTTGTGCGCCCTGATTGATGGTGAGCTGGGAGCTTGCTGGGGTTTCGGCGGGTGGCAGCCGCGATTGAAAGGCCAATTGGCCCGCCTCCGTGGCTGATTCACGCCGATAGGAGGTCGTTGGCGCGGCATGGACTAAGGCAGAGCCTCGTGCGCTAGCTAGAGTAGTGATGGAGCAGAGCAAAGCGCAGTGATAGCCAGCGAGCCGCTGCACCACCCGGTAATGACGGTGGCACACCCCGTGCATGCCAAAGAAGAAAAAGGCGAGGCGGAGGGGGATGGAGGGAGTAGGAGTCGGTGAGGGGGAAGTGAGGACTCCCTGTCCACACAGACGAACGCGGGGAGGAGTCACCGGGGCGGGTCGACGACGTACAGACACGTGGAGGGGCACGCGGCAGTTGTACATGACATCGGCCGGGAAGGGCGATTTCTCCACTCGGCATTTCAGTGACGGCCAGGGCTGATCCGTCAGAGAAATCAAGTTGGCATAATTTTTAAAGCGATGATATTTCCCAAACTAAGCTGAGTTAGGAAAAATGTTCAATACAAAAGATGTTCCTTTTGATGAGTAGAACATTCCATATTAAGAGAGTTTTGTCAAATTCTCAATATATTTTGAAATATAAATTTCTCTATTAATTACATTTTAAAATTCAATAAAAATAGAAAACAGCCCTAACTTCCGCATTTTTCACCCTTTTTGGACATATTCTAGTCATTTTCATGAAATGGCCATATTGAGACTTTTGTTCCTTGATAAATTTTCTACAACTTTGTTAAAGGGTGCACCTCCATGCAAGGCCTCTAGGTACCACTTTTAAGTTGGTCAAAGCAGATCAGTGCTAAGGTCAAACTAGGGTCAAATCTAGTCAAATTGGATTTTGGCCAAAACATGAATATAGACCCTAGCTTATTTTGCTCCCCTAACATGTAAAAGATGTTTTGAAGCCACAAGTCACACAATAGCATCACATATGAGCAAAAGTCACATCAAGGTGCATTGAAACAACACTAAAGCACTATTGAAACATTGTGTTGCAAGCATGTGTTGCATGATCATGTTTCAATGTTATGACAATGTACATGAAATGATGGTGCACATGCTTATGCCATGCTCATATGGATGCACAGACGCAAGGCAAACACCTAGGGTGTTACAGTCGAGGAGACGCACTGGTCGGGTGGTCGAGGAGTATAACGTGCTCGGTGGTCTGAGACAAGATGTGTTTGCCAGACCAGTCCCCGAGCATGGCTGGAGGCACGGTTTGAGCGGCGAGAGGTTGTCGACGAGCGATGAGAGCTCGGCGACGAGCAGCGAAAGCTCAGCGAGGAGCGGCGAGAGCTCGGCGACGAGCGGCGAGAGCTTGGTGATGAGAAGCGAGAGCTCGGTGACGAGCAGCGAGAGCTCGGCGAGAGCTCGGCAACGAGCGTCGAGAGCTCGGTGAAAGCTCGGCGACGAGCGGTGAGAGCTCGGCGAGAGCTCACTGACGAGCAGCGAGAGCGCGGCGAGGAGTCCCCAATGTGGCCGGAGACATGGTCGAGCAGCGAGAGCTCGACGACGAGCCTAACAAGGAGCGATGAGAGCTCGGTGAAGATCCTGCAATATAAATATGTAGAGCGGTAGTACGTGATGTAGGAATATATGAACTCCAGAGAGAATCAGTAATGATGAAATAGTATAGGACGCTCAGCAGTTAGTTGCAAATGAGCATGATGTAATAAAGCAACTGATGCTTTGTAAACATCAGTGTTGATGTGAGGTTTGTGTTTGCACTTAGCATAAACCGCCTAACCAATTAGTATGTAGCTGAGTTTCCAGCCCTAGCTTGCCCACATTACGCAGAGCACGGAGCCCGTGTGCGTGTGGATGGCATCGCTAAGGAGCCACTACTGACCACCCGTAATGATGAGGACATCGCCACGCTAGACACACCGACGTTATGGTCTTCCCCAAGTTGCAATTCGTCCCCAACTCAGCTGCCACGTCACCCTCGGATTCAGCAGACACGTCGTCACTGTTTTGGTCATAACTCTCTCATACGACATCAAAACGGGGCGTTCTTGGATGCGTTTGAAAGGGGACGACGACGCCGTCGTTTTAGATCTAGTCCTAGCTCCAGAAGGTCCATGGATCATTCTATGTGACAACGTCAAGGTGTTGCGTCATCTATTTGGGCCAACTTGGCCATGTATCGTGTCGGGCCTTAAGCCCAAGTTGTGGGCGCCCAACCCCTGGCCGTTCTCAACCCTGGGTCGAGTCTTAGACTATAAATATAGCCACCGCTGCTATTAGACAATTGGGTTTTGTTTAGAGTTTAGTTTTCCATCGACAAACTAAATCGTTCATTGTAACTGTGGTGACAAATCCTTTTACAGTGATCTAGGGCCCCTGTTCTTGATCTCCTCCACTGTGTCGATTAGTCCTTTGGAACCAAGTTCTTGAACCCTCTATTGATATTCACATCATTCATATTTGCAATTTCAGATTGCGTGTTTTTACCTTCTTGCTTGTGCTCTTCGATTCGCTTGCAGGAAAAGCCTTTTTGGCGAGGTCAATCAAGTTGTGCTTGGTTGATAACCAACGGAGCAGTGGTGTAATGGTTGCAGGGTTCGAATCGTGTCTGATTTGAAGCCGGATCGCCAACGTCAAGATCTCCACAAATCGAACTTACCGGTTACCTCTCAGAAGATCGGGCCAGTATTCATCAATTAGTATAAGATATTTTAGGTTTCCCGCGAGGTATACTCTCGTTTGCCTTAGATTCATATTTGTTCATTACCTAGAGTCCACAAAAAGCCCAATACTATTTCAATTTCCGCTGTCCTATCACCTTTGTGCCTTTGCAATTTCGTTTTAGATTCGCGTTGTTGAGTTTGTGTCCGTGGTCGAGTCTTGTTGCTGGTTTAGGATTGTGTTCGTAGTCGTAGTTCAATCGCCCGTTGCTGTGATTTTTGTTTTCCGCGGCTATCCCATCCACCATTTCCAGACATCAAGTCGAAGCCACCACATTACTCGACTTGCCCCGCTAGCCGCCTTGTGTAACTTCTCGCCACCGCGCAAACCCTAGATAGGTTGCCAGCCTCTCTTATTTTGCCTGCATCGCAGCCCTCCTTACATCATCAGGCGAATACCTACTGCTGTTAGTCATAGGAACCATCTTGTGATCGCTGTGAATACCTACTGCTGTTAGTCACAGGAACCATCTTGTGATCGGTGCTGGAGTTTAGGGACGTTTTGCCCTAACTGCCGTATTGTGCCTTCCAGAAAACATAACTTGAGATACCTTTGGTAAAACAGGCATAACTTTTCGCTCGTTTATCAGAAAAATCTGAAATTTTTTGAGCAGCTTCTTGACACCATTTGAGGCTGACCCAAGCTAGGCTTTGCCCTGTTTGGTTTCATCAAAATTGCCAAAAAAATTCAGGAAAATAAAGAAAAAAATTGTCAAAGTTTTTGCACGCTTTTCAGAGAACTTGCTGTATTTCTGTAGACCACATCCCACCTCCGTTGTAGGTGCCAATTTTTGTGGTTGCATCTTTTTTGATCCTTGTTTAGAGAAAAATATAAAAAAATAGCAAAAAAATAAAAATGTTTGATTCCTACTAGTGCCTTTTGGGAAATTCCGGGAAAAATTCAGAAAAAGGAAAAATTCAGGTTATTTGCTTGTTCTGTGAGTTCTTTCCATTTTCCTTTGCTTTCACCTTGTTGCGCTATGTCTCGACACGTCTTAGCCAGCAGCTGTGATTTGTACTTCGGATCCGGATTGAACAATCGTTAATCTGCATTCATTAATTGCTAATCCTTGCTATCATATTGTGTACCTACCCATAGCTCCACATATTCTTTTGTCAGCACAGGTTCATCTTGCAACTGTACCCACGCTCAACAACAGATTACTTTGTCATTTTGGATTGGCTCCTGTTTGGTGTTGGTAAGAATACAGACAAGACGGTGGTAAGCCACTTGTGATTTTGCATTCCACTTTCACTACCACCACCACCACTTGTTTCCTTTTAGTTGATAGGGATAATACTTTGGTGTTGTCTTTTTCTATCTTCTAACCATGTTAGGATGTCCGATGGACTTCAATGAGTGCGTGTCAAAGGGCGAGCTTACAACGTTCATGACTGAACAACGCAATCTTATGACCGAGCTGACGCGCAATGTGAACAATTTGGTCACCCACATTGAACAACTCGAGCACCGCCTTCCCCCTCATCGTGCAGATGTTGTAGATGCGGATGATTTTGGTGATGAAGATACGGATGCTGACGGTTATACCCGTCCCCGCCTCAACTTCAACCGTCGCGGTATGGGAGGTAATATTCAAGGTAATAATGATCTTTTTTCTAAAATTAAATTTAGCCTTCCTCCTTTTGCTGGTAATGTTGATCCAGAGGCTTATTTAGATTGGGAGCTTGTTGTTCAACAAAAATTTGATTCTCATAATGTTCCTACTGAGCATAGAGTTAGACTTGCTACTAGTGAGTTTACTAATTTTGCTTTGTTCAGGTGGAGTGATCTTTGCAATGCTAATAATGCTGCTGCTGTGCCTCAAACTTGGAATGCTTTAAAGCAACGTATGAAATCTCGTTTTGTTCCTCCTTATTACCAACGTGATTTACGTTTGAAACTACAAACTTTAAAACAAGGTGATAAAGGAGTCGAAGCATACTATCAACAATTGCTTATTGGTTTAGCCCGTTATGGTATAAATGAAGATGATAATGATTCTAGTGCTAGATTTTTTGGTGGTTTAAACCATGATATACAGAACATCCTAGATTACAAAGAATGGCGTAATTTTTCCCAATTGTATCATCTTGCTATTAAGGCAGAACGTGAAGTACAGGGACACAAACAACACCAGCCTTTCAGGTCTAACAATGGGAGGAATTTTCAGCACCGTTCAGAGTCAGAGACACCCAACATTCCTGTTGCATCACAGCCATCTACACCTCCATTTTCTTTCGGGGTAAGTAAATTGTCTAATGTGCAGAAGAAAGGTGCCACTCCGGTTGTTTCTCCTAGCTCCTCCTCGTCCAGCTCTAAAATCATTTGCCACCGATGCAAAGGCATGGGACATGTCATGAAGGAATGCCCCAGTCGTCGTGCTTTCATTGCTACCGAGGATGGATATGTAAGTGCTAGTGATGTTGAAGATGATTTAGCCCTTGTTGCTAACATTGATGCAGATTCCACCGAGGGCGATCAAGACAAGGAGGTCATCATCATTGACTCCGTGGCTGCTGCCGTAGACTACCCTAGCCTTCTTGTGCAGCGTGTGTTGAGTACACATGTGGGACATGAAGAAGAGATGACGATCCAACGCCACAATTTGTTCCACATGTATTTTATTGTGCAGGGTTGTCGTGTTCTCACTATCATTGATAGCGGGAGTTGCAATAACTTGGTGAGTTTAGATTTGGTTGACAAGCTTGGTTTGACCACACGACAACATTTGTATCCATATAAACTTCAATGGTTCAATAATAGTGGTAAGACTAAGGTAACTAAATCAGCACGTATTAGCTTTTTTACAGGCTCTTATCATGATACTGCTGATTTTGATGTTGTTCCTATGCAAGCTTGTTCTATTTTATTGGGTCGCCCATGAGAATTTGATAATGATGCTTTACACCATGGTAGAACTAATACATACACTATCATACATAAGGACAAGAAAATTACATTGCTACCTTTGTCTCCTACGGATATTATTAAACATTCTAATGAGATTAAAAATAAACCTCCAACTCACATTGCTAAAAATAATGGGATTAAGTTAAAAGGAGGTACTTTTCTTGCTACAACTTCTGCTACTGCTAAGTTATGTGATAATCCTGATGCGCCATGTTATACTATGTTTTGTCAACCTATTCTGTCTGGTGCATTGCCTGCTGTCACTAACCTTTTGCAGGAGTTCGCTGATGATGGGATGAAGTCGAGGACGACTCCAATTCAAGAAGGGGAGGATGGTGAGGACATCGCCATGCTGGACACACCGACGTTATGGTCTTCTCCAAGTTGCAATTCATCCCCAACTCAGCTGCCACGTCACCCTCGGATTCAGCAGACACGTCGTCACTGTTTTGGTCATAACTCTCTCATACGACATCAAAATGGGGAGTTCTTGGATGCGTTGGAAAGGAGACGACGACGCCGTCGTTTTGGATCTAGTCCTTGCTCCAGAAGGTCCGTGGATCATTCTGTGTGACCACGTCAAGGTGTTGCGTCACCTATTTGGGCCAACTTGGCCATGTATCGTGTCGGGCCTTAAGCCCAAGTTGTGGGCGCCCAACCCCTGGCCGTTCCCAACCCTAGGTCGAGTCTTAGACTATAAATATAGCCGCCGCTGCTATTAGACAATTGGGTTTTGTTTAGAGTTTAGTTTTCCATCGACAAACTGAATTGTTCATTGTAACTATGGTGACAAATCCTTTTACAGTGATCCAGGGCCCCTGTTCTTGATCTCCTCCACTGTGTCGATTAGTCCTTTGGAACCGAGTTCTTGAACCCTCTATTGATATTCACATCATTCATATTTGCAATTTCAGATTGCGTGTTTTTACCTTCTTGCTTGTGCTCTTCGATTCGCTTGCAGGAAAAGCCTTGTTGGCGAGGTCCATCAAGTTGTGCTTGGCTGATAACCAACGGAGCGGTGGTGTAACGGTTGTAGGGTTCGAATCGTGTCTGATTTGAAGCCAGATCGCCAACATCGAGATCTCCACAAATCGAACTTACCGGTTACCTCTCAGAAGATCGGGCCAGTATTCATCAATTGGTATCAGATATTTCAGGTTTCCCGCGAGGTATACTCTCGTTTGCCTTAGATTCATTTTTGTTCATTACCTAGAGTCCACAAAAAGCCCAATACTATTTCAATTTCTGCTATCCTATCACCTTTGTGCCTTTGCAATTTCGTTTCAGATTCGTGTTGTTGAGTTTGTGTCCGTGGTCGAGTCTTGTTGCTGGTTTAGGATTGTGTTCGTAGTCGTAGTTCAATCGCCCGTTGCTGTGATTTTTGTTTTCCGCCGCTATCCCATCCACCATTTCTAGACATCAAGTCGAAGCCACCACATTACTCGACTTGCCCCGCTAGCCGCCTTGTGTAACTTCTCGCCACCGCGCAAACCCTAGATAGGTTGCCAGCCGCTCTTATTTTGCCTGCATCGCAGCCCTCCTTACATCATCAGGCGAATACCTACTGCTGTTAGTCATAGGAACCATCTTGTGATCGGTGCGAATACCTACTGTTGTTAGTCACATGAACCATCTTGTGATCGGTGTTGGAGTTTAGGGACGTTTTGCCCTAACTGTTGTATTGTGCCTTTCGGAAAACATAACTTGAGATACCTTTGGTAAAACATGCATAACTTTTCGCTCGTTTATCAGAAAAATCTGATTTTTTTGAGCAGCTTCTTGACACCATTTGAGGCCGACCCAAGCTAGGTTTTGCCCTGTTTGGTTTCATCAAAATTACCAAAAAAATTCAGGAAAATAAAGAAAAAAATTGTCAAAGTTTTTGCACGCTTTTCAGAGAACTTGCTGTATTTCTGTAGACCACATCCCACCTCTGTTGTAGGTGCCAATTTTTGTGGTTGCATCTTTTTTGATCCTTGTTCAGAGAAAAATATAAAAAAAATAGCAAAAAAAATAAAAACGTTTGATTCCTACTAGTGCCTTTTGGGAAATTCCGGGAAAAATTCAGAAAAAGGAAAAATTCGGGTTATTTGCTTGTTCTGTGAGTTCTTTCCATTGTCCTTTGCTTTCACCTTGTTGCGCTATGTCTCGACACGTCTTAGCCAGCAGCTGTGATTTGTACTTTGGATCTGGATTGAACAATCGTTAATCTGCATTCGTTAATTGCTAATCCTTGCTGTCATATTGTGTGCCTACCCATAGCTCCACATATTCTTCTGTCAGCATAGGTTCATCTTGCAACTGTACCCATGCTCAACAACAGATTACTTTGCCATTTTGGTTTGGCTCCTGTTTGGCGTTGGTAAGAATACAGGCAAGACAGTGGTAAGCCGCTTGTGATTTTGCATTCCACTTTCACTACCACCACCACTTGTTTCCTTTTAGTTGATAGGGATAATACTTTGGTGTTTTCTTTTTCTATCTTCTAACCATGTCAGGATCTCCGACGGACTTCAATGAGTGCGTGTCAAAGGGCGAGCTTACAACGTTCATGACTAAACAACGCAATCTTATGACCGAGCTGACGCGCAATGTGAACAATTTGGTCACCCGCATTGAACAACTCGAGCACCGCCTTCCCCCTCATCGTGTTGATGATGTAGATGCAGATGATTTTGGTGATGAAGATGCGGATGCTGACGGTTATACCCGTTGCTGCCTCAACTTCAACCGTCGCGGTATGGGAGGTAATATTCAAGGTAATAATGATCCTTTTTCTAAAATTAAATTTAGCCTTCCTCCTTTTGCTGGTAATGTTGATCCAGAGGCTTATTTAGATTGGGAGCTTGCTGTTCAACAAAAATTTGATTCTCATAATGTTCCTGCTGAGCATAGAGTTAGACTTGCTACTAGTGAGTTTACTAATTTTGCTTTGTTCTGGTGGAGTGATCTTTGCAATGCTAATAATGCTGCTGCTGTGCCTCAAACTTGGAATGCTTTAAAGCAACGTATGAAATCTCGTTTTGTTCCTCCTTATTACCAACGTGATTTACGTTTGAAACTACAAACTTTAAAACAAGGTGATAAAGGAGTCGAAGCATACTATCAACAATTGCTTATTGGTTTAGCCCGTTGTGGTATAAATGAAGATGATAATGATTCTAGTGCTAGATTTTTTGGTGGTTTAAACCATGATATACAGAACATCCTAGATTACAAAGAATGGCGTAATTTTTCCCAATTGTATCATCTTGCTATTAAGGCAGAACATGAAGTACAGGGACACAAACAACACCAGCCTTTCAGGTCTAACAATGGGAGGAATTTTCAGCACCGTTCAGAGTCAGAGACGCCCAACATTCCTGTTGCATCACAGCCATCTACACCTCCATTTTCTTCCGGGGTAAGTAAATTGTCTAATGTGCAGAAGAAAGGTGCCACTCCGGTTGTTTCTCCTAGCTCCTCCTCGTCCAGCTCTAAAATCATTTGCCACTGATGCAAAGGCATGGGACATGTCATGAAGGAATGCCCCAATCATCGTGCTTTCATTGCTACCGAGGATGGATATGTAAGTGCTAGTGATGTTGAAGATGATTTAGCCCTTGTTGCTAACATTGATGCAGATTCCACCGAGGGCAATCAAGACAAGGAGGCCATCATCATTGACTCCGTGGCTGCTGCCGTAGATGACCCTAGCCTTCTTGTGCAGCGTGTGTTGAGTACGCGTGTGGGACATGAAGAAGAGATGATGATCCAACGCCACAATTTGTTCCACATGTATTTTATTGTGCAGGGTTGTCGTGTTCTCACTATCATTGATAGCGGGAGTTGCAATAACTTGGTGAGTTTAGATTTGGTTGACAAGCTTGGTTTGACCACACGACAACATTCGTATCCATATAAACTTCAATGGTTCAATAATAGTGGTAAGACTAAGGTAACTAAATCAGCACGCATTAGGTTTTTTACAGGCCCTTATCATGATACTGCTGATTTTGATGTTGTTCCTATGCAAGCTTGTTCCATTTTATTAGGTCGCCCATGGGAATTTGATAATGATGCTTTACACCATGGTAGAACTAATACATACACTATCATACATAAGGACAAGAAAATTACATTGCTACCTTTGTCTCCTATGGATATTATTAAACATTCTAATGAGATTAAAAATAAACCTCCAACTCACATTGCTAAAAATAATGGGATTAAGTTAAAAGGAGGTACTTTTCTTGCTACAACTTCTGCTACTGCTGAGTTATGTGATAATCCTGATGCGCCATGTTATACTATGTTTTGTCAACCTATTCTGTCTGGTGCATTGTCTGCTGTCACTAACCTTTTGCAGGAGTTCGCTGATGATGGGATGAAGTCGAGGACGACTCCAATTCAAGAAGGGGAGGATGATGAGGACATCGCCACGCTGGACGCACCAACGTTATGGTCTTCCCTAAGTTGAAATTCGTCCCCAACTCAGCTGCCACGTCACCTTCGGATTCAGCAGACACGTCGTCACTGTTTTGGTCATAACTCTCTCATATGACATCAAAACGGGGCGTTCTTGGATGCGTTGTAAAGGGGACGACGACACCGTCGTTTTGGATCTGGTCCTAGCTCCAGAAGGTTCATGGATCATTCTGTGTGACCACATCAAGGTGCTGCGTCACCTATTTGGGCCAACTTGGCCATGTATCATGTCGGGCCTTAAGCCCAAGTTGTGGGCGCCCAACCCCTGGCCATTCTCAACCCTAGGTCGAGTCTTAGACTATAAATATAGCTGCCACCGCTGTTAGACAATTAGGTTTTGTTTAGAGTTTAGTTTTCCATCGACAAACTGAATCATTCATTGTAATTGTGGTGATAAATCCTTTTACAGTGATCCAGGGCCCCCGTTCTTGATCTCCTCCACTGTGTCGATTAGTCCTTTGGAACCGAGTTCTTGAACCCTCTATTAAATTTTGCTTCATTCATATTTGCAATTTCAGATTGTGTGTTTTTACCTTCTTGCTTGTGTTCTTCGATTCGCTTGCAAGAAAAGCCTTCTTGGCGAGGTCAATCAAGTTGTGCTTAGTTGATAACCAACGGAGTAGTGGTGTAACAGTTGTAGGGTTCGAATCGTGTCTGATTTGAAGCTGGATCGCCTACATCGAGATCTCCACAAATCGAACTTACCGGTTACCTCTCGGAAGATCGGGCCAGCATTCATCACGTAACGCAGAGGGCAGACGCTCATGCACATGTGGGGAGAAGCTGGAGACAGGGCCGTCTCTAGAGACATCAAGCGTCAACACGACTGGTCAGCGATTTGCTTTAAGCATAGATGTATGTCATCTTGGTATACATGGACAAACGTTATTTGAAGAATAATCATGACAAGGACATTGTGAAGAAACATCGTAGTGAATACATGATGAGGACGTTGTGGAGAAATGTCATAGCGAAAATTGTATTAAATATAAATATGGGAAGTGTACTTAGCTTTAGTCGAGACATTGTCTAGTCGATGGTGATGAAATTGTCCGGCCCTTGAGCTTTCCGATCTGTCATGACGACGGCATCACAGTTGTCATAGCACCGTTCCTTGCGGTGATTATTATTGTGACATGGAAGGTGGTCGAGGCAAGAGGTCATGGTCATAGTCGAAGCATGTTGGAACTGCTCTCCTGCCGCTAAAGCCGCCGAGTCCGTCGTTGTCGAGTTAATTCTCAATATTAATCCCAGCGAGCTCTAGGGCGATGTTAGCGAAGTAGATCACGAACGAGGGAGATGTCGTTACATGCAGAAAAATCAATCTGTATTAGATATTCAAAGAAAAGACTGGTCCAAACAACAAAGTAGAACGACTCACCTGGTTTTTAGTAGAGAATTAACGAAAAAATTTCCATCTGGCTCGCCTGAGAGTCTGCACGCACACCTCCTACTTGGCGCACCACTGTCGACGAAATGTGGCCGACAGTCCATCGAGGGGTATGCCCGTGATGGTGATTTGTCGGTTGACAGGTGCGCAAGACACGAACCGGATGGTAATAGGACACAAGACAAAAGATTTATATAGGTTTAGGCTGCAACACCCCAGGTGTTTACCACTAGTTAAGCAAGGGTTTTGGAGTTCAAACATGACATGTGAAGTGGTAATGAAGATGTCAAAGCCAAGTCTATGGAATAGAGTCCCAACTTAAACTTGAATATTGCACCATCGCTTACATATAGGCCCTTTTCAAAAATGTATGCTTGGTTGGTGTTATGGCAATATCTTCATGTGTCTCACCTTAATACTTATCTATAGTGATCACCAGAAAAGTTTCATGAAGTTTGGAATCAAAAAGTCACATGAAATGATAAGTTCTATTCCTATTGGAATTGCACCATTAAGTGAATGAAATTATAGATCATCAACCTAACCTTGCAACCTTGCCCAAATGACTCTAGATAAACTCTACAACAAAAGTCATGAAAGGTTCATGTTAAGCATGTAGCCAGAAAATGTCTCAATAGATCAAAAATGATAATTTAAGTTTTATCATGATGCTACTTTGACTTGAATGAAACTATAGGTTCTGTATTTGTTTTGGAGTTTGACCTTAAATGAAAGTTTTATCCCATCTTGTGTAGAACAAACTTTGTTTAATGGCCAATAGCTGAATCGATTCCTAGCTTTGTCGAATAGCGCTCACAAAATCGAATCCAATGTTGTTTTCAGGATTCGAAAATCGGCTAAGTCTGGAATGACTGAATTTCGCGATTTCTTTTTCGTGTACCTATCTTTAGTGAATTTTAGTTTGCAAACCATTTTGAATCTAGCCAAACTTCTTTAATCAAAGTTGGAGTACTCTTGTAGCTCTACGCAACGGTGAAATCGGTTGATCAAATAATGAATCGATTTGAGGGATATAGAGAAGAGAAAAGGTAGTTTCAGCTGTAATTTTGGGGTAGAATTGTCATCTTGTTCCAATTATTGGACCGGGCTGGGAGATGTCGTGGCCGGCCGGGGGTAGGGACTGACGCCGCGTGGCCCTTAGTGACATCCGCCGCTCGACACCTCGCACCCACGCGTCGTTGAACTGTGTAAGGAGGACGAGAGCTCGCCTTCATCCCTCACTCTCTCCCATTCTCTCGCTTTTTCTCTCGGTCTCGCCGAGGGCGCTACGGCCGAGCGAGAGCTCACCGGCCCTGCTCACCCTGTGCAATCACTCCCTGGTCCTCCTCTTCCAACACCAGCCGCACCACCCATATCCCCAACTCGCGCCGCTCCACCGCGTCTCTTCCTCCGCTGTGGCCTCATCCCACGCTAGCTCTGCTGCCTAGGACGGCCGCCGAAGCCACGCTCGTCGCCGTCGACCACCGCAGCTAGGCTGCAGCTGGCTACCATAGGCCGAGCTAGGGTGAGGCGTGGCTCAGGGCTGGTCACAGCTCGGCCGCTGGCCACCGGCGGACGACCACCTCGCCGGAAACCGACCAAAGCCCGTCAATCCCCTGGGTCTGCGTCGAGAGATTAAGGAAGAAGGACCATCTAGCGAGGTAGAAACTCTTTGTTGTGTTCACTTTGCAAAAGTGCTAGAGACAAAGGATTTACATATAGGGGCTTACGTGAATTGTGGAAAGTTGTGTGTTCACTCTGCATAATGTTTTCCCTTTTTTTCGAATTAGTATTGCATTTAAATGGCTGAACTTCAAAAATACATAGTAAATGGTAAAAAAATTGTAAAATAGCAAATGAGGACTTTTTAGAATCCCTGTCAAATTGCCTATGCAGTGGATCTATAATATGGCATGTTTTGGTTTAATGTTTTTGCTGTAAAAATCGATTTTTCAGATTAGGTTTTCAATGCTAGTTGTATTTGTCATTTTCATAACTGCAAATTTAGAACTCTAAATGAAGTGAAATTTTTATGGCATGCTACTCATGTGATATTTGATGTGTGGTAATAATTTCATGAATTTTGGGTGATGTATGGATGAGTTATTAGTGTATCTTGCTCTCACATGAATTCTTGCATTAGCCATTTGTCTTTTTCATAGAGGTTGCTATACTTGGTCAAATGGCATGAAAATTGTATAGTAGACTATTGGGAGAATTTTTAGGCCACTGTAGTTTTGGTAGAATTTATTGTGCACTTTTGGTAGGTGTTCATAATTCCACCTAATTATCTAAATAAATTAAGAAAATGCTTTAAAAGAATTTATTTAGGAATGGACACTATGTTTTCTAGTGTTTATTAGTCATGTGTGACATGTTGGTAAAGTTGGTTTTGTCCAATTATATGTTTGCAACATAAGTTAATAATTATTTCTTGCAAATGAGGTTTCTGGACAGATCTGTGAACTTAGCAAAGTTCTTCATGATAATGTGCTTTGTTGTAAAACTTTCTTATACAAAAGTTGTAGATAAATTATGTATATAGCTGATGTTAAAATTTGGTGGCATTTAGCCGTGTGGTTTAGGAGTTATAGCTATTTAAAGTTAGGGTACAGAATTGCTTGCTCTCTGTTTGTCAGGAACAGATTCTGGAACTTTATAATTTTGACTTATTTAACTTATGAATCATGCTGTGATTATATTATATGAAATGTAGATAATTTTATAAGCTTTCCATAATGTCTTCTTTCAAGTAATTTTGATTTATAAAACTCCAGATATGATTGATTTATGAAGCTACTATTTGCTAGTCCAGAAATTGGCATATTCCAGTTATCGTTGTTGCTTCATCTTGACTTGCTTTGCATGTTGCTAAGTGTGATTCATGTCCTTAGTGATGAAGTTAGTACACCTGAGGCTTTGCAAATCTTGTGTCATGTTTGGTATTGCCTCCCTTGCTATCTTAGCATGATAGGTGGCGTAATGTTTAATTAAGCAATGTGAAGTGCTTGTGTATTTAGTGTAACCTTGTACTTACCTTGAATTGTGTGTGATGCATCATCTATTGCATTCCATGTATTCATATACTTGTATCTTGCATCTCATCTAGGTACGCTAGATACACCTCGTGAAGGATGTGTTGTGGAGCTGAACCCAAAGATGGAAGGACCTTGGAATGTATGCTTGGAGTGGAGATGCTCCGCAAGACGGTGCAAGCTAACTTGATTGACTTGTGTCGGATCTCAGAAAAGCCCCGAAGCATTATAAGCCTCCTACTTTTAAAGCAATTAATTATATATGTTATATATGTATTGTTGCATTAAGTGGTAGGAGTTGATTGGAACCCCTTGCTGCATTATATCATTCCTTGTCCAGAGATATGAATCCTGAAATCCTATGTAGACAGAATCGACTCTATGCTTAGCCCTACTTAATTAGAACAGTAATGTCAGGTGATCTCCTATCACTGCAAGGTAGGAAGTATTGGGTCACGGTTGGCTATATTTGCTATCGTGGAAAAGAACCAAGTGTTAATAATGAACTCAGACCGGGCGGGATGTCGATAGTGAAGCAACAAGGCATGGAGGTCTTGGGTGTGGAACTATCCCCGTCTGTGTCGATTAAGGACCGATACCTGGAGCCTTCTATGTCATTTTGAACGCATGCCTGACATTTAGTTGGCTGGCCTAAGGTTGCTGACCGCGAAGCCTAGTAGCTCAACTCATACTGCGAAGTCGAAAAGTGAAAGTCGCCTTGGAAGGGAGCCAGAGGGTCCAAGCGCAGGTGAGTTAAAAGTCCTGAGCATCCTGGCCACTGGTATCCCCGAGAACGCGGCGCTGTTCGGGCCCACCCTAAGTTGTACCAAAGGTTATCTATGGCTGCCTTTAGTAGGATTTGCGGGGTGAGTGTCAGGAATACCCCCCTCAGCTGAGTTGTAATCGATTCGAGTCGCCGTCTCTCCCGGATAGTGAGAAACTTGACTGGTTATCTCCAGCGTAGATACACTAATTATAATAATGGTTCAGAATTGATGATATGATGATGGCCTTATTATACCTGCTATGGTTAATATTGTTTGCTCCTAATAAGTGAGTGCTCTAGTACAAGTGCAAATATAGTTGACAGGTTAATGATGATGAACTTGATGCTAAGTTTAATTGGTTACTTATGCTCATAAGCTCTTTTATGCAAAGTAGTCAAGCTAGCCCACTTACATCAGCCTTGCATCATCCTTGGTGTCACTTTATTTCTAGTTTTTGACGGGTAAGTCTAGCTGAGTACCTTCTCGTACTTAGGGTTTTATTCTCACTTGTTGCAGGTTGTGATGTATCATGGCTACTGCAAGAGTTGGTTGGCTCCTGCCTTAGAGGCGGAGTGTGATCACGGGCGTGATCCTTCTTATTTATCTTGTCTCCAATGCTTTTGTTGGAAGTTGACCTTGGTACTGGCATGTATTTGAAATAAGATTAATGTTAGTTTCAAATTACTTTGCTTCCGCTACTTTTCAATGTAAGTTGTAATAACTATGTTGAACTCCGATGTATATTGGATTACTTGTGAAATAGAAGTAACATGTGACTTGTTATGTTGAATCACTACGATCTTGGCTTGTATGTTGGTTGGATTGAAATCCCTCATGATTTCATTGGACTACTAGAGTTATATGGGCTCAAGTACGAGAATTTGATCACTTTGGTGATTGTTTTTGTACTTGTGCTCTTATAATTTGGACGGTTCCGTGACACAGGCCATCAGCATGACATAAAACCCTACATCCTGTGCTCTGTTATATTGTATTGAGTTATCTGGTGTATGACTATCCTCTAGGGGTCCCCTTCCTCTCCTTATATACTCTAGAGGAGGAGGGTTACAAGTAAAGTATTCCATCTGGTACTATTACAATATCTAGTACAGCCTATAATCTTGCGATGTACGCCTTGATTTTACGGGCCAGGCCACCTCAGACGATGTGGCCCATGTACCATCTTGTGGTACCTGGGGTTTATACCCCCACATTCCCTGGTTGTATGGTAGTTACGAGAGGTGACGACCCCGTCCATATCGAATCGAGTATGTTCTTAAATTGTAGGACCATAGTCATGTGAGTAGAGGTATCCGTTGTGGTACTTTCTCATGTCTAGTAGCATCCCAAAGTTCACAAGAGTATGGTAAGTCTTAGCATAGTTGGGTATACCTTTACCATGTGATAAGATTATCATAGGAATCTACCTCACCGGTTGACCTCCCAAGTTAACTAGTTGCGTATGTTTAGTGACTTATCCCATTTGTGTCATATTGCATAAATCCTATCATTCATGTATCATTTACCCCTGCTATAGTCTAGTTGGTTTAATAAGTTAGTAGATACATGATGATAAATTATCAGATTCTTTAACCCTTGCTTCCCTATGGTAAAATATAAATAACGATACCTAGAATACTTCTGGTAAAATGCTACAATGGTATATTCTGTGTGCTTGCAGAATCCTCCATATTTTAGTAGCACTTAATTTATACCAACAATGATGTTCACCAACTCCTTTACTCATGCTTATCACCATTTGAATATACAAATTCATGTTTCTCTTGTTTGAGAAATATGCTCTGGTTTGGTTATATTTACATGTGCACATGTGGTATATCCATAAGCATTTCAAATTAAGCATGGTGCTTAGGTTGAAATAGCCTTCTTTAATCAAAATTTAACATGGTGATAGATTCTGGTTAATGAATTTTGAGTACTACTTACATAAACAATAGAAATAATCCATGATGGTGATAGATCAAGGCTAAGAATCTTTTGCAAATTTTACCATAGCCTTGCTTGAGTAAAGTTTAATAAAGTTGGATGAACAAATAAAATAAAACTTAAAAAAATATATAGCATGCATTTGTTAAAAAAATCATCGTCACAAGAATTTAAAGTTCCATCTCAAGTGACGACAATAAAAGCTACACTACTCACAAAATTCAAATTCAAAATTATGAGTCATGGTAAGTTTGATTCAAAAGGTGAGGAACTCTTGCTCATAGACTTTAAACTTGATGAGCAACTATCTTTTTATTCTTGCATTCCACTGCATGTTTGGTTTGAATAAGTCATGCATCCACTCCATTTTGAGTTTTTGCATATCAAATCCACAACATGTTTAAATTTCATGCATATATCCATATTGCTTGCATAAAAAATAAACAAATAAATAATATTCCTCACCATGATTATTCTCTATCTCCATTTGAATAAATCTCTATATGCTTTCATGATACCTTGGTCTACCATAGTATGTTTAGGTTTGGAGTATCTTTAAAACACCTTTTTAAGTTAAGCATGGTGCTTAGTTTAAAGAATGTTTTTCTCAAACCAAATCAGACATGGTGTTCAGTTTGCTTTTTGAAACAAGAGGTGTGATAATCTTACTTCCAAAAGCTTTTTAAAGTAAGCATGGTGCTTAGTTTAAACTGCTTTCCTAGATCAATTTAGATGTGGTGTCTAGTTTGATCTTTGAACCAAAAGTATGCCCTAGTGGACATTGGCTATTTTAGACTAACCCTTGCAGAAAACTTTTAAATTGAATTTGGGTAAGTCAAGAGATGAATTCACATTGAAGATGAGCAAGGCATAAGTTGAACTCCAAATGACTTTGCGCAAAAAGACACGAATCATTCATCCTAGATGGAAGAGAGGTAAGCATCAACTTTTATCCACCTTGTATTTGTTGCAAGTCACCTTTGCCTTGTACCATGTTAGAGTGCAGCCAACACATAAAGAAATGATGATAAACCAAAAACTATGCTAAAGTTATCCAAAATAAACATCTTTTCTTTAGTATATATAAAAAAACCTTTCCTTAATGATGAAATACACATGTTTGAGTTTCAATTTTTGCTCGATACATCCTAATAACTCAACATGTCATGTTCATAACATCTTGATTTCATGGTCTGAATAAAATGAACTCATCTTTCTGATTCCATCACCACTGTTATGAACAATGCATGTCATGTCCACTTGAACATATTAAACATGCCCAAGGTTAGAGAAGAATGAACAAAGTTTTGGTTTTGTTGGTGTTTTTTCACCAACAGAGCCTATGCACTTGATCTCTACCTTGCCTGTATAAGCAGAACACACTTCAAATCAAGTGTGGGGGAGTCAATCTTCCAAATCCACCACCACACTGGTAACTAAGGAGAAGAAGAAGAAGGTGTGGAGGCCCAAGGAGACATCCGTACTCACTCCCCCGAGTACGGACAACCCTTCATCAAGCAAGCAATGAAGGGGGGAGATAGTCCTGTTCATAGGACTTAAAACTATGAACCCTCACCGTAGGTAAACAGTAGTTACCCTTTTGATTTTTTTGTATTGTATTAGATAAAACATTACTAGTGTAGTAATGATAAAACATAAAAACAACAAAAAGATTTATTGCTTTCTCAAAACTAAAACTTTATTCATATACAACCATCTAGCTTGGGGGAGCGATGCTTGATCCATCACCACCCCAAAGGTTCATAATGCAAGCATGGTGCTTGGACTATTCAATCTACTTTGATCATGCGAAGCTCTTAGTTTGATCATAGAGATAGAATTGGTTGCATATGACATGGAAACAAAACATATTTCAAAAACATGATAAAATTTGGTTACTCTTCTAAGTCTTATATGAAGCATGTTTTAGCTTGGAGCATGATTTAATCATCATGTCTTTATAGGCCTTTTAATCTAACATAGGCAATGGTTGAAATGCCTACCTTGATTAAATTTTAAATTTGATCATTGTCCTAAAACTTGCCAAGTATAAAACTTTGAATGATTAACCAGACCAAAAATATTTACTGCTTTAAATAAATTCTTGCCTATACTAGTAAACTTTGGTTTGAAAATATGGTTCTTGCACAATCATGTTTTCATAGACTTCTCAAATTAAGCGTGGTGCTTAGGTCGATTAGTCTACCTTAATCAAATTGAACAAATTACTTAATTTGATTATTGTTCCAAAACTACTAAGTATAAGATGAGCTTAAAACATAAAAATTCATAAATAAATAAAATGCATACCTCAGAGTCTTCATCAAGCAACCTCGGCTTTGAGCTAGCTTAGGGGAGGGCCCCACTCAGGTATGGTTGCATTGCATATTTATTTTTTGTTTGCATATTTGTTTACCTCATGCATAGAAAAGCAAAATAAAATAATAATAATAATAATAATAATAATAATAGCAATAATATAAATAAAATAAATAAAACAATTCCACTCCATACATATGCGCTGTAGAAATATTGATTCCATCCTTGTTGAAATGATGAATAGTTGCTCTGCCTTATATTTCATAGTATGCCTAGCTTATAGCTTAGCTTTCTCCAAAGTTTGAGTTTATTGGCTTAAATCATGTTTACTCTAAAAACCTGAATCTTGTGGGTAGCAAGTGCTTAATCTAGTCTAAGTAATTGCCTGACATGATATAGAGAAATAGACCATGCTATGACTTTGTTCCTAAGAAAGACTTGTCATCTGGAGATTTCATTTTCAAAACTTAAAATCAAAAGTTCCTCAATGGTCAAGATTCCTACCAAAGCCATATGACACATTTCATATACAAAACCTTAGTCATATGTTGCTTGCATTCATGGTGAGCTTTGTCAAATTGTTGCGACCAATGTTGAGATTCTTTTCATGCACCCATGATCAAGATTCACATACACTTTATAAAAATAAAACTCTATGTCAAAACTTTTCTTCCAAAAGTGGTCAAAGAGAGCTTGGGCTATATATAAAAAGATGTCATGCCAAAGAAGCATGAGCCAATAAAAGATGCCATACCAAAAATGTATGTGCCAAAAAAAGAGAGAAAACAATGGGTACTTAGATGCCCACCAAAAAGAGAGACAAAAATGGGTACAAAAGTACCCACAAAAAAGTGAGAATAAAATATAGCCCAAGTTTTTTAAGATCTCAAAAGAAGAAAAGTATGACACATGAGTTCATAAAAATACAAAAATATTCACTTGCACAATCTTGATCAAAGTGTATGACTAGTTTCTCCTACGGTCTGGTTTTTAACTTAGCAACATGACATGAAGCAAGTGGGCCACTTTCATCCATACCAAGATCCACAAAAGCCTATATAGATGGTAGGGTGAAAGAAAGGCATAAGTCAAATGCCTTTGGTGAGGAATACATGTACACTTTGAGCGATTGAGTGTATCATTTGAGGAACTACATTTCTCTTATAAAACTTTCAAAACCTCTAGAATGATAGTCAATCGGAAGAACAAATGATAAGCAGCTCTGTTTATTTGTTTTATCTTGCAACTACCCAAGACTAGAGAAGTTGAAAAGCTCCACAAGCTGCAAGGTAATATATGGGTAAGCAAGAAAGCTAATTCATTCAAATTGCAGTAGAAAACTTTGCTAAAAACTATGCATATTTCAAAATGTAATTGGCATTGTAGCAACTCCTGATCAACAACAATGTCTTAGCTTTTTGCTCGAGGACGAGCAAAGGGTAAACTTGGGGGAGTTTGTTGGCGGTCGTTATCAACAAATATTTACTGCCAACATACAACCAAAAAGGAGGAAAACACACATTGCTACACACATATACATGTGATAATGCCTTGTTTCCACCTGTACCCTAGAATTATCAGGAATGTAGAACATAGGGTGGAAATAGGCAGAACAGGAACAAGAATACTCTTTTCTAGGATGCGTAAAGGGGAGAAGAGAGGAGGAAGGCCAGTCCAGCACAGAACTGGGCCAAGCCCACCATGCCACATCGTTACTAGCCCAAAGGAGAGGCGGCCACGCGAAGACAGGCCCGAGAGGGGCCAGCCCAGGCGTGCGTGTGCCCCAGGCGCGGCCACGCCCCCTGTGGCACCGACATGGCCCGGCCTCCTCCCACCGACTATAATTAATGCAGTGAGGATGGTGTGGGCATGGGTTCACTAAACCTAGCCTCCCAGAGAGAAAGGAGGCCTCCACATTTTCATCATCACATACACCATGTAGCTCCTAGATCCCTCTATCCCTCTCTCCCTCTCTCCCTTCCTCTCTCTCTTTCTCTCTCTTCCTTTTATCCTTTTGTAGTAGAAGAGCATGCTATCATTAGGGGCTCAGTCTTTGGAGAGAGACATTGGTATCAATGGTATCTATTATTTCTCCAGAGTTTGTCCTATTTCATATACTACAGTTCTTCTGTTATGTTCATAGCATGTGATTAGAATATAGTTTGTTGCTATGATCTTTATGTTCCTAGCATATGAACTAGCCTATAGTTTCATGCTTTGATCTTAACATTAGAACTTTAATCTAAATAATATTTCATATATGAAAACAAATAGAGCTAGAGGATACATCCATGTCCATGAGTTCCTATCTAGATATTCTAGATTAGCTATCCATTTGCGGGATCATCATCTGTCCCCATAGTCGATGCTCTGGTAGAGTGCCCCTGATAAAGATGGGATAGCCCTATACAACACTAGAGAAATAGTCGATAGTGTAGACGTGGTGTCTAGGTTTGAGGCTATCTTCATTTGCCTCGTGCCCCATAGTCGAGGGGTAGGCGGGCAGGTGGTGACAACCCTGTTCGTCCCTTGTATTCCCCCACATTCGGGTACGGCGTAGAGCTAGAAGCCGACATAGCTTGGTAGACCACGTTATATTCAGTGCCCGAAGCAACTTAGTTGGTGATCTAGGTTGTCTCTGTCAGGACCCAAGCTCATGGCATAGAAGTATCACGCTGCTAAGAATAGATCATGCTTGCTCTTATAGGATTGTTGATGGTAATTAACTCCAATTTTAAGCTATCAACTAACCCATGGAAAGGTTTAAAATGATTTGTAAAGTAGGGTTATAGGGGTTTATTCTAATGAGTTCCATGAGTTGTGTTGTTCTCACTTGTTTTGCAGGATATATAATATTTCATTATATAAAAGTATCTCAAGTGAAGAATCTGAGCACATCATTGCGAAGAGCTCGTCATGACAATCGAGACAAATATATCATTTGCTATATTTGGAGCACCAGAGAGAAAGTCCTCAATGGGTATGATTCGGAAGACTCTAGAAGACCCTAGAGCCATCATCGTCACAAGACCAGGGACTAAACCGACAAGATTCCATAGCTCTATGAAATAATATTTTATAGGGATTTATCCAGAAGCTAGGAAAGGAAGGAATCCACCCAAGACACGACTCATTGCGTGAACGAATTGAAAAGTGGCACTAGAAGGATGTGAAAGACACCTGAAGACACAGGAACAAAGCGGAGGCCTAGCGGTTGCTAGGTGGGGTCGGCTGGCCCCACATGTCAGGCCGGCCGGCCTGGCTCCACTGCCAAGTGGGCCCTCTTTCGCGTGGTAGCTTCCAACCGACCTCTTTGATGTATCTTGACCATTGTTTCATGTCAGTTTGATCTAAGGGTTGTGGTTCACCCCACCAAGGTATATAAGCAGAGGCAGACCCCCTGAGGCATTTAGTCAATCCATCAATTCATTCCATCATCATTCAGTTCAGAGGTGTCCCTTGAAAGGATAGCCTAGATGAAAGTCCCTAGTTTGGTTTTGGCTAATTAATGAAACCTAGGACTAACCTTTGTATCTAAGTGGATGATTTACATAAAGGTGGTCATTGAATATGAGACATGACATTGACTCATATGACCAAGATGATGAAGACCAAGATGATGCTTGGCTCGATGGACCGGTTGTGAAGGTGAAGGGCAAGTCGAGGCTTCGAAGCGAAGGACCATGCGATGGTGAAGCTTGAGCAAGACTTGGCACCGACTGACCGATGCAACGGTGAAGAGCAAGTGAAGTCAAGGTCAATGGATCGAGACGGTCATGTGATGATATGAAGTGGATCATATCTTTTGGAGAAACAAAATGGGCTCAAGGCAAAGGTATAACCATAGGGCCATTTTGTTTTGCACTCAAGACACCATAGAGGGTGTGAGCGGTTTAGGATCGATAGCCAAACTATTAAGAGGGGAAGTCTTATCGGTTATTCGATGCACGGGTGCCACTAGGTGAATTCATGAAGTGCATTGCATGTAGGGCCTAGTGAGCTAACTGGAAAACCTTCGAAAATGATTATGAAAATGCTAACACACGTGCACAAGGTGGTGATCACTTGTTGGTGTTGGCACATTTGCGAAGGCGATGAAGTTTGAGCAGTAGAGAGGGCTTGGGTCTCTCTCTCCCTCCCACCGAGCTTGTGAGCGTGGGATTCAGGCGTTTTTGGGAACTTGAAATGCCTATTTTCCACTACGCCGGAAGTCGGAAAAGAAACGGAGGCGAACGGAGGTCACAGAGGTGACCGGACGCTCCACCGGACGCGATCATGGTATGACCGGACGCGTCCGGTCAGCTGTCAGGCGCGCGGGTGCTAGGGTTTGCAACCGGCGCGTTCGGTCACTCGCGGGACCGACACGTCTAGTCAGTCGCCCAGAAGGAACTACGGTTCACGAGGACGATCGGACGCGAGGCGTGTCCGGTCACACATGATCGGACGCGTCCGATCATTGAAGGAGCTTACTGGACTTTAATCGAACGCGGGTACTGTCGCGTCCGGTCGTTGTGAGAAGCGCGTCCGGTCATAGGATTTGACCGTTGGGGTCAGTGACCGTTGGAGGATCGAACGCGGTTGAGCGCGTCCGGTCAGTTATGACCGACGCGTCCGGTCATCCCGAAAAGACCCAGTGAAGGGGTATAACGGCTCTATTTGGATGGGATGCTTATAAATACTTGTTGGCCGGCCCTTGGGGAGGTGACTCATGATTTCTAACATACTTGTGCATCCTTTGAGCTAGAGCATCTCCTCCCACTCTTCTCTCTTGCTTGATTGCAAATCAAAAGTGAGATTGAGTGATCCCAAAGTGCATTGCATAGCTTGAGGGCATCTAGTGGCACTTGTGGGTGGTTTAGCCGGTGGATTTCTTGTTACTCTTGGAGAGTACCGCTCCTAGCCGGCTTGGAGATTGTTGGAGGCGTTGGCAAGAGAATGTGATTGTTCTTGGCCACCTCCGGTTGATTGTAAGAGGTTCTTGTGCTTTCCTCGACGGGACGCCAAAAGCAACTCTATTACATTGCACGTGTCATTGAGTTACCTCACTTGAGAGTGGTGTCTTGCGGTGCTTTGCGGGGCGTGCCTTGAGGGTCACACCGAGGAACCATCTAAGTGTTGGTCGACACAACCGGTGACGTAGCTTGTCGTTGCACAAGTGAACACCAGGTGAACAAAAATATTGTGTCTCTTGTCTCCCGGTGATTGGTCTTCATATTGTGTTGTTGTCAATATTGGTTGATTGTATATCATCTTGGTGATTGGCAACATCTTCACTCCACCGTTGGTATAAGATACACAATCCTCTCTCTTGCATTTACATTTACTAGATTATCTTGTGTAGCTCTAGTGGTAGCCTTTGCTAGTAGTTGTTAGCTTGCTCACTAGTGTTAATTAGTGACATAGCCCTTGTGTGAACTAGAGATCATAATCTACTAGACTTGTGGATAGGAGGCTTGTATCACAACCGTAGGCTAAGCAAAACTCGCTTTGCGCCGTTTGTTATTCTAACAAGTTTGCTTAGTGGTTCTTGTAGAATTTTTTATAGGCTATTCACCCCGCCTCTAGCCATCTAGGTCCTTACAAGTGGTATCGAAGCCGTGGTCACCGTTTTAATCAAGGCTTAACATCCTTCGGTGTGAAAAATGGCTCAAATTGTGTTCAATCATATTGGGGGCAAGCCACCGTTCTTTGATGGTGTTAGTTCTTTTGCTCATTGGAAGAGAAAAATGACAATGTACCTTGGTTCTATTCATGAGAGAGTTTTGCAAGTCATCGAGAATGATTTTGCTATCATTGATCCTGATCATCTCACCGAAGAAGATAGAGCAAATAGAACATGCAATAGAATGGCTCTCAATACACTTTACAATGGTATTGACACAAAAGTATTTGAGGGCATCAAGGATTTAGAATTGGCAAATGAAGTTTGGACAAGGTTGAGTGAAACATATGAGGGCACTAAGGTTGTGAAGAGTGCCAAGCTATATGGGCTCAAGAGTGAGTTTGAGAACTTCAAGATGAAAGAAGAAGAAACAATCTTAGAGATGTTTCATAGATTGCAAGTAATTGTGAATGATCTCAAGAGCTTAGGGCACAAGACACAAGACCAAGATTTTTGCCACAAGTTATTGTTGAGCTTACCAAGAAAATTCAAAATGTTGATCATGATGCTACAAAGAGATGGGCTTGAAACAATGAAGCCTAATGATTTGCTTGGAGAGGTATTAACATATGATAAGTATGATCAAGATGTTGATGAGAAGGAGAAGGAGGAAGAAAAGAAGAAGAAGACCGTGGTGTTCAAGGCCATCTCCTCCAAGGGCAAAGCTACCATCATTGAAGAAGAAGAAGACAATAGTGAAGATGAAGATTATGAAATTGATGATGAGGCATTTGCTTTTGTAGTCAAGAAAATGGGTCACATGTTCATTAAGAGAAGAGGCTTCAAAAAGAGAAATGACAACTTCAAGAGCAATGAGAAACAAAGGAAGTGCTTCAATTGTGATAGCACCGAACATCTTCAAGCCGAATGTCCCTATGACAAGAAGAAGAACAACAAGAGGGGCAAGTTTGAGAAGAAAAAGAGAGAAGCCAAGATGACTTTCAAGAAGGGCAAGAATGGAGCCTATGTGGTCACTTGGGAAAGTGATGATGATAAAGAAGAAGAATCATCATCCAACAAGGCTTTTGCTTCCATTGCTATCAACAAGAAGCCATCACTATTTGATTCATCCTCGTCGTGCCTCATGGCCAAAGAAACTAAGGTAATATATGATGAGAGTGATGATGAAAGTGAAATGGAATATGCTCATGATAGTGATAATGATAATGATAATGAAAATGATGATGATGAACCAACTAAAGAACAACTATATGACTTGATGCAACAAACTAGAGACATAGCTATTGCCAAGGACAAGGAGTGTAAGAAGCTTTCAATGAAAGTAGCAATACTTTAGAAAGTTCTTAGTGAGCTTAAGACCACTCATGAGAGTCTAGTGGAAGACCATGAGGATTTTGGTAAGGCTCATTCTAAGCTTGAAAAAGCTCACTCATTGCTACTTGAGCAACAAGCAAAGAAGGAGGTTGTTGTATCATGTGATATAGGTGTTACATGTGATATAATTGATGAATCCTCTAATGAACCTATCATCATGTCAAATGCTAACCCTTCTTGTAGCTCTTCATCCACCAACACCGACTCTACCTCCACTACTAGTGATGGTTTCACTTGTGATACCTCACTAATGGTTGAGAATGAGACTCTCAAGAGAGAGGTGGATGAGCTCACTCACGCCCTAGGCAAGGCCTATGGTGGTGAGGCCCGCTTGCTTAAGTGCTTGGGTAGCCAAAGGTTCTCTCTTAACAATGAGGGATTGGGCTATACCCCCAAGAAAGGCAAGTCGGCCTTTGCAACTCCAAAGCCTAGCTTTGTGAAGGTCAATGGTCGGTTTTACAATAGATGCAAGCAAGTTGGACACCTAGAGCATAATTGCAATAAAAAGAACCAAAGCAAGAAATTTGTTAATGCTATACCTTTTGATTCTTGCTATGTGCTTACCAAAGGTGTGAAGGGTGTGAAAGCTAAGTTTATTGGTACACCCATTGTTGGCCCAAAGAAGAAGGCTATTTGGGTACCAAAGAGCTTAGTTACTAACCTACAAGGACCCAAGCAAAAATGGGTACCTAAGCTTCATTGATTTGCTTGTAGGTCAATTACAAAGCTGGAGGAAGGCATTGGATTATTGATAGTGGGTGCACTCAACACATGACCGGTACATCAAGAATGTTTGACTCAATCAATAATAATAATAGTGGTGTTGATTCTATCACATTTGGCAATAACAAGAAAGGCAAGGTTTGGGCAAGATTGCAATATCAAATGACTTGAGTATCTCCAATGTGTTGCTAGTTGAAAGCTTGGATTTCAATCTCTTATCCATGGCACAAATATGTGATCTTGGTTACAAATGTATCTTTGGGGTTGATGATGTGGAAGTCATTAGTATGGATGGTTCAAATGTGGCATTCAAGGGCTTTAGATATGAGAATCTCTATCTAGTTGACTTTAATGCTAGAGAAACTTCCTTGACAACTTGCTTAATCTCCAAATCAAGCATGGGTTGGCTTTGGCATAGAAGGCTTGGTCATGTTGGCATGAAACAATTGAAGAAGCTTACAACTCATAATCTTGTCAATGGTTTGAAAGATGTTGAATTTGAGAAGAATAAGCTTTGTAGTGCAAGTCAAGCCGGGAAGCAAGTTGGAAGCTCACATCCAAAGAAGAGTACAATGAGCACATGCAAAGCATTTGATTTGATACACATGGATCTATTTGGCCCAACAACATACTCAAGCATAGGTGGTAATAATTATGGTTTTGTCATAGTGGATGACTTCACAAGATTCACATGGGTATTCTTTCTTAGTGACAAAAGTGAAGTATTTGACACCTTCAAGACATTTCTCACTAGAGTTCACAATGAGTTTGAGATTAGAATCAAGAAAGTGAGAAGTGACAATAGAAGTGAGTTCAAGAATACAAGAATTGAAGAACTTTATGATCACTATGGCATTAGACATCAATTCTCGTCCAAGTACACTCCACAATCAAATGGCCTAGTTGAGAGAAAGAATAGAACATTGCTTGATATGGCTAGATCAATGCTTCATTAGTACAATGTGAGTCAATCTTTTTGGGATGAAGCAATCAATACCGCTTGCTACTACATCAATAGACTATATTGTCATCCATTGCTAGAGAAGACCCCATATGAGCTACTTCATGGAAGAAAGCCCAATATTTCTTACTTTAGAGTGTTTGGTTGCAAATGTTATATCTTGAAGAAGGGCACTAGATTGAGAAACTTTGACAAGAGATGTGATGAGGGGTTCCTACTTGGTTATTCAACTACAAGCAAAGCTTATAGAATTTGGAACAATTCAAGTGGCATTCTAGAAGAAGTCCATGATGTGCAATTTGATGAAACCAATGGGTCACAAGATGAAGAAGAGAATCTAGATGATGTTGGTGGAACTCAATTGGTGGAAGCAATGAAAAACATGGACATTGGGGACATTAGAGCAAAGCAAGTAATTGATATTCAAGATGATGATAAAGATCAAGTGCTCAATTCTCCACTGAAGCTAGCTAGTGACTCTCAAGTACAAGATCATGGTGCTAGTTCATCTCATCAAGACACATCAAGTGATCAACCAAGCTCAAGCAATCAAGTGCAAGTACTCCAACCACAACATGTTGCAAGAGATCACCCCATTGAAAGTGTTATTGGTGATATTAGAAGTGGTGTGCAAACAAGATCAAGATTGGCTATGTTTTGTGAGCATGCATCATTTGTGTCAACCTTAGAACCAAAGAAAATAGAAGAAGCTTTAAAGGATGCCGATTGGATCATGGCTATGCAAGAAGAACTTAACAATTTCACAAGAAATGATGTTTGGGAATTGGTAGAAAGGCCAAATGACTACAATGTGATTGGAACCAAGTGGGTGTTCAAAAACAAGCAAGATCAAGATGGCATTGTGGTGAGAAACAAAGCAAGACTAGTTGCTCAAGGTTACACTCAAGTAGAAGGTCTTGACTATGATGAGACATATGCTCCCGTGGCAAGATTGGAAGGAATAAGGATTCTATTAGCTTATGCTTGTGCACACAACATCAAATTATATCAAATGGATGTCAAAAGTGCATTTCTCAATGGAATCATCAATGAGTTAGTCTTTGTAGAGCAACCTCCCGGATTTGAAGATGACAAGAAATCCAACCATGTATACAAGTTGAAGAAGGCTTTATATGTCTTAAAGCAAGCACCTAGAGCATGGTATGAGAGGCTAAGGGATTTCCTTCTCTCTAAGGGATTCAAGATGGGCAAGGTTGATACAACTTTATTCACCAAGAAGATTGGGAATAATCTATTCATAGTGCAAATATATGTTGATGACATCATCTTTGGATCAACCGATCAAGCTTATTGTGAAGAATTTGGTGCTATGATGGCCAAAGAGTTTGAAATGTCTATGATTGGTGAACTTTGCTACTTCCTTGGTCTCCAAGTCAAACAATTGAAGAATGGGACATTTGTGAGTCAAGGGAAATACATAAGGGACATGTTGAAGAAATTTGGAATGCAAGATGCAAAGCCAATCTCAACTCTAATGGGTACGAATGGCAATTTGGATAGTGATCTTGATGGCAAAATGGTGAATCAAAAGGAATATCGGTCTTTGATTGGAAGTCTACTCTATGTCACCGCATCAAGGCCGAATGTCATGTTTAGTGTTTGTATGTGTGCTAGATATCAAGCCTCACCTAGAGAGAGTCATCTCACGGCCGCAAAGAGAATATTGAGGTACTTGAAGCAAACAAGAGATGTTGGACTATGGTATCCCAAGGGGTCAAAGTTTGAATTGATTGGATATTTGGACTCCGACTATGGGGGTTGCAAGATCAATAGAAAGAGCACAAGTGGCACATGTCAATTACTTGGAAGATCACTAGTGTCATGGTCCTCAAAGAAATAAAATAGTGTGGCAATCTCTACCGCCGAAGCCGAATATGTGAGTGCGGGGAGTTATTGTGCACAATTGCTATGGATAAAATCAACTTTGAAGGATTATGGCCTCAACTTCAAGAATGTGCCATTGCTATGTGATAATGAAAGTGCAATCAAGATGATACAAAACTCGGTTCAACATGGAAGAACAAAGCATATTGACATAAGGCATCATTTCATTAGAGATCATCAACAAAAGGGAGATATTGCCATTGAAAGTGTTGGCACCGATGATCAACTTGCCGATATTCTCACCAAGCCACTTGATGAAAAGAGGTTTTGCAAGCTAAGGAATGAATTGAACATTCTTGATTTCTCAAACATGAGTTGAATGCACCGCACCCACTTATTGACATGCCTCTCCTTCAACATTGCAAGGTAAAATTGATTGACATGTCACTCATCCTATGCTGAGGACTTGCTAGAGCATGTAGACATAATAAAGTGGTATGCATGAGCATTCATGATAAATCAAATGAATTTGATGGATATATGTTACCACTATTGCTTCTATGCTTATTTTGATCTAGCGGTGGCATATGACATGTTTGTGAGCTTGTAAACCTAGTGTTGAATCTAGAAGATTTGCTATATGTGTATAATTCAACATAGGCAAGATAACCCTTATTATGAGGTGTGAAGAAGCTTGTCTTTGGTTCAAATCGAATTAAATATCTTTGGCAAGTGTTCTAGGTTAAACAAAATTTGATAAATTCTAACCTACCCCATCAAACATTGTTTTCTCTCCACAATTTGATCCCATTTTTGGGTAAGTTGTTGATAAAGGGGGAGAGAAAAAGATGATTCAACATGATAAAGGGGTAAATAAAATTTTGATGCACACAAGTAGGGGGAGCAAGCTCATAAACTAAGTTGTTGCATTTGTTTGTGCATTCTCATATGACTTGTTCATTGCACATGTATTTAAATTCAATATACATGCTTGTGTGGTGCAATGCTAGTATAGAACTTGAATGATGAAATGATCTACTAGCATGCATAGGAATAGTCTACATGTGGTATCTAGACATGCCTTAAACTTTACAAGTGGTCCAAGAACCTTTACTATAATGTTGATCTCACGGGGTTCTTGAGTTGTGATGGATGTCTAGTTACTTCATGATGCTAAGGATGGTGTGAAAGGCAACTCCGATTGGTATCACGCTTCAAAGGTCTATTTCTTACACCTTAGCATCATTTTGGTAGAATTACTCTCTCAACACTTCTATTCATGCATATGTGCAAAGCTTTCAATCCAAACTCTATGCACATATGTAGGGAGAGCTAATGCTACCAAAACCGAGCTTGTGATAATTGTCCAAACTTTACTTATGAGCAAAATGATTGGACAAGTATGACAAGTTCAAAACTTTTATTATCAAAATCATCTTTGTGAGGGTTGTGATCAATTACCAAAAAGGGGGAGATTGAAAGTCCCTAGTTTGGTTTTGGCTAATTGATGAAACCTAGGACTAACCTTTGTATCTAAGTGGATGATTTAGATAAAGGTGGTCATTGAATATGAGACATGACATTGACTCATATGACCAAGATGATGAAGACCAAGATGATGCTTGGCTCGATGGACCGGTCATGAAGGTGAAGGGCAAGTCGAGGCTTCGAAGTGAAGGACCATGCGATGGTGAAGCTTGAGCAAGACTTGGCGCCGACGGACCGATGCAACGGTGAAGAGCAAGTGAAGTCAAGGTCGATGGATCGAGACGGTCATGTGATGATATGAAGTGGATCATATCTTTTGGAGAAACAAAATGGGCTCAAGGCAAAGGTATAACCATAGGGCCATTTTGTTTTGCACTCAAGACACCATAGAGGGTGTGAGTGGTTTAGGATCGATAGCTAAACTATTAAGAGGGGAAGTCTTATCGGTTATTCGATGCACGGGTGCCACTAGGTGAATTCATGAAGTGCATTGCATGTAGGGCCTAGTGAGCTAACTAGAAAACCTTCAAAAATGATTATGAAAATGCTAACACACATGCACAAGGTGGTGATCACTTGTTGGTGTTGGCACATTTGCGAAGGCGATGAAGTTTGAGCGGTAGAGAGGGTTTGGGTCTCTCTCTCTCTCCCGCTGAGCTTGCGAGCGTGGGATTCAAGCGTTTTTGGGAACTTGAAATGCCTATTTTCCACTACGTCGAAAGTCGAAAAAGAAATGGAGGCGAACGGAGGTCACAGAGGTGACCGGACGCTGCACCGGACGCGGTCATTGTATGACCGGACGCGTCCGGTCAGCTGTCAGGCGTGCGGGTGCGAGGGTTTGCAACCGTCGCGTCCGGTCACTCGTGGGACCGGTGCGTCCAGTCAGTCGCCCAGAAGGAACTGCGGTTCACGAGGACGATCGGACGCAAGGCGCGTCCGATCACACATGATCGGACGCGTCCGATCGTTGAAGGAGCTTACTGGACTTTAATCGGACGTGGGCATTGTCGTGTCCGGTCGTTGCGAGGGGCGCGTCCGGTCATTACTTCACGGACGCGCGGTGCTGTGCAATCGGCGCGTCCGGTCGTTGACTGGAGCGTGTCCGGTCACTCGGGACCGGCGCGTCCGGTCATTCTGAGAAGCGCATCCGGTCATAGGATTTGACCATTGGGGTCAGTGACCGTTGGAGGATCGGACGCGGTTGAGCGCGTCCGGTCAGTTATGACCAATGCGTCCGGTCATCCTGAAAAGACCCAGTGAAGGGGTATAACGGCTCTATTTGGATGGGATGCTTATAAATACTTGTTGGCCGGCCCTTGGGGAGGTGACTCGTGATTTCTAACATACTTGTGCATCCTTTGAGCTAGAGCATCTCCTCCCACTCTTCTCTCTTGCTTGATTGCAAATCAAAAGTGAGATTGAGTGATCCCAAAGTGCATTGCATAGCTTGAGGGCATCTAGTGGCACTTGTGGGTGGTTTAGCCGGTGGATTTCTTGTTACTCTTGGAGAGTACCGCTCCTAGCCGGCTTGGAGATTGTTGGAGGCATTGGCAAGAGAAGGTGATTGTTCTTGGCCACCTCCGGTTGATTGTAAGAGGTTCTTGTGCTTTCCTCGGTGGGACGCCAAAAGCAACTCTATTACATTGCGCGTGTCATTGAGTTACCTCACTTGAGAGTGGTGTCTTGCGGTGCCTTGCAGGGCATGCCTTGAGGGGCAAGTGACTTGAGGGTCACACCGAGGAACCATCTAAGTGTTGGTCGACACAACCGGTGACGTAGCTTGTCGGTGCACAAGTGAACACCGGGTGAACAAAAATATTGTGTCTCTTGTCTCCCGGTGATTGGTCTTCATATTGTGTTGTTGTCAATATTGATTGATTGTATATCATCTTGGTGATTGGCAACATCTTCACTCCACCGTTGGTATAAGATACACAATCCTCTCTCTTGCATTTACATTTACTAGATTATCTTGTGTAGCTCTAGTGGTAGCTTTGCTAGTAGTTGTTAGCTTGCTCACTAGTGTTAATTAGTGACATAGCCCTTGTGTGAACTAGAGATCATAATCTACTAGACTTGTGGATAGGAGGCTTGCATCACAACCGTAGGCTAAGCAAAACTCGCTTTGCGCCGTTTGTTATTCTAACAAGTTTGCTTAGTGGTTCTTGTAGAATTTTTTATAGGCTATTCACCCCCCCTCTAGCAATCTAGGTCCTTACACTAGAGCTCCACCAGCTGGGGCATAGCTAGAACATAAGAATAGGAATTAGAGGAGGCAAGCAACGCTCGGATTCTGGATCTAGTCACGAGGAGGCTAGGTATAGCCTTGTACTTCTCTCTTGTATTCAATAGTATTAATCTATTTATATTCTAGTCTAATGTGTTCATCTTCTAGTTCATCTATGTGTTCTTCTAGTTCATCGTTTAGTTCATCATGTTCTTGTTCTAGTTCTTCTAGTTCATCGTCTAGTTTATATAGTTCATTGTGTTCTTGTTTTAGTTCATGTTGTTCCTCTAGTTCTTGTTCTAGTTCGTGTGTAAGTCGAATACTTGATATGACTTGGTATAACTATATATTCATAATATAATGTTCATTGTCTACTTTGATTATACGTCTAACATAGTTGGATTAGCTTTGTGTTTATACCCTTGTTCATATAGCGCTTACCCTATGAATTCAGGGGTGGGTGGTAGAAGTTTGTAAGCGTGGTGCTTAGACATTATCTATCTGCGAATGCACCCTATATTCTAGGCCATGTGGTAGATCACAAAGGTGACTATTATAGCTTTATTGAGTCCTCTGTAGTCCACTCCCTGAATGTAGGACAAGTAAGGATGAGTTGCGGGTGATATCTTGCTCTGTTCCTAATCCACCTTAGCAATGTTTCTTGTGTATAAATATGAGTTAACTCTGACCATGATTGCTAGATGTAATTCCACTAATCAATGTAGTCCAATGGCCTATAGTTAGAATAACCCTAGGAGTTAGTCTTTATTTTTTAGTTCTTTCTAGAGTCACGCCTAAGTAGGAAAATGCTTGGTGGAACCCCTTTAGGATTATGTTGATCTATTATTAATTATTCTTTATTATGATATGATTGATCCCTGCTTTGAGTTTGATCTAGTGGAACTCTTATCACAAGTGTAAGTTATAGGTTTTATTCTCTATACCTCTGAGTGCCTTCCTAGTGGTACAATTATAAATAACGATACCTAGAACTTTCCTGGGTAAAATGCTACAATGGGTGTATTTTATCTATGCGCTTGTAGATAACCTTTATTCATATTTTATAAGTGCTATGATCATAGGTACAACCACATCTTTTGGTATTGTGTTGGGGATGACAACCTGGCTTAAGTAATGCTAAGAGATGTCCCAAACATTTCTAATGCCTTTGCTAAGGAAGGGTTTGGCCCTCCTATTTGTAATCATATTAGAAATGTCAACAAGGATCATTCTTTTATTCTTTATTCTTTCATTCCTTGTTCTATCTTCTTCATCTAGAGCACGTGGGTATGTATGATCACTATCCAAATCATGAACTATTAACCTCACTATGAACTTTGGTCTATCTTATACACACATGTCACCATGGTATATATTTATGTTAATCCCTTTTGCCATGCTTTCCTTTGTGAAAAATATAATTATGATACCCTAAATACTTCTAGGTAAAATGCTACAATGATAATTCCATGCGCTTGCGGAACCTATTCTATAATTGTGCAGAAATATCATTGAGGCAGTTCTTGACATCATTGCTAATTCTAGTAGTGATGCTAAGAAATGCCAACAGCCCCAAGGCCTCCTACCATGTCCACTTGCCTCCTATGTGTGTATTTGTCACCATTTTGGCCAAAATTCCTGCATACAAATATATTTCCATGTACAAGTGGAACTAGGTGAATTATAAAGCAAATCCTACACATGTGATATTGTTTTCTCCCATTGTTGGGTGCAATGTTGCTGGTCAAAATAGGCATTTAGTGACTGTCAATAGTACCCCCTCCCTCAGTAAATCCCTAAAGCCCTAATTCATATCTTTAGGATCAGAGCCAGCTATGTAAGAGAAGATTAGTCCTCCATAGGATCTAATCATATGAATAGAAATAGTAAGATACAGAGTGAGGGAAGAGTTTGGAGGAGGTGCCGACCTATCGGTGCTCCCTCTACGGCTTGTACCTTGGCAGATTCAAGTTCTACCTGAGCTTGCTTTTGAGATTTCTCTAGTAATCAACTTATGATTCAAGTAAGCATTTGTTTATATTGTTCATTAGGATCGTGACTCTTTTGAGTGCTTTATTCTCTTCCTAGGGGGAGAAAAGTATTAATCATAAGTGTAAGCATGGTGCTTAGACTTAGGTTAATCATGGATGCACCCTGCATTCCGGATTGGTGGTAGCTCATGAGGGTGACTCTTATAGCCTCGTTGAATCCTCTATAGTCCACTTCCCATTTGTAGGCCAAGTAGGACCCGGTTGCAAAGGAAAGCATCCTCTGTTGGTGCCTTTCCTTAGTAATATCCCTAGTTGAACAGTAGAAGACAAAGTTTACCCAATATTAGAATTAGGGAACCTCAATTATCCTTTGTATGCTCCTATTTATCTTAACCTTGTTGCTACTTTTAGTTAAGTTAAACCTTAACCCAGTTACCACCCCCTTGATAAGTTAGACCATAGTTAGTCTCACACGTTTCACTGTGGATACGATACTTGGAATACCTTCGAGTGAAAGCTACAACGGTCTCCATGTGCTTGCAAATTTATCTGTGTGCATTAATTTATACCAACATGGGGCCCACTGTTAGCCTCCTCCTTCCAATGTTGATTCTCCACCACCTTAGGGTTTACATCTATGCCATCCTTTTAAGTTGGTTTGATTTGAGGGCTCAGGAAGGATGCTATGGCCTATATATACCAGTCCCTGCCACCCCCAAGCAAATAAAAAAAACCCTGATCAAGTCATTTGGGAAGACAGAAACCCTAATCATCCTCAGAGCTCCACTATATTATAGGGCATAACTAGTTAGGCTAGGTCTAGAGGAAGGCAAGCTTCACTTGGATTCTAGATCTTGTCAACAACGTGGCTTGGTATAGTCCCTTGTGTCCTCTTTTGTATCTTTCATTATTCATATGTTTGCTACAATTGATTCAATATTGTTCTTAATATTATTCATGTTCCTAGTTATCATGTTTATCATCTACTTTGATTATATGCTTAGTATAGTTGGATTATCATCATGTTCAAGCATAAGTTCATATAGCGCTTGCTCTAAGTTACTAGGGGTGAGTGGCCGATATTGTGTAAGCGTGATGCTTATATGTTGTTTACCTACGGATGCACCCTATATTCCGGGTCATGTGGTAGATCATGGATGTGACACTCCTATTGAGTCCTTTGTAGTCCACTCCCCAAATATAGGACAAGTAGGATCTAGTTACAAAGGAAGACAAGCTTTGTTCTTAATCTTCCTTAGCAATATCCCTTATGTGTAGATATGAAGTTGATCTTAACCATGACTACTAAGTGTAATTGCACTAATCAACATATGCTTTGACTTGTAATTAAGAATGACTTAGGAATTATTCCTCTAATATTCTACTTAGTGTTGATGATAGATAAGTGTCAATTTTAACCGTCAACGAAACATGAAAAAGGACCTAAACATAATTACCACTTAGATATAGGGCTTTACTGATAGAATTCCACAAGTTTTGGTGAATATCTATTTCTACAGGGTGTCAGCTAAAAAGAACCAAGGAAGACCCACATCTCAGGTTTACATAGAGACAAAAGGGCTACACACAACTTTTCTATAATCTAGAAGGTACGAGAAGACTGTAGAAACAAACAGGAGGCAAAATGGGCTCGGAAGCTGGGTGGCCGCCCAAGGGGTGGGGGTGCCTGCCCCACCTGCAGAGTCATTTGGGCTCTGTCTCATAGATCATGCCTCCATCACCTTTGAGGATGAATATTAATCATAGATCAAGGTCGGTTTGATCCGAGGGCTGCGGTGCTTCCTAGAGTGCTATATAAGCAAGGTCCCTGGCCCCTAGAGTATGCATCCCCCTAAACACTAATTCATTATCTCCCAGCCAGGATCACATGAGAGGTGTCCCATGAAAGGATGACCTCTCTAGGGAATTAGGTCTAGCTTCTTCAATGTAGTAGATTAGTATCTTGGGAGAGAGGATCGAGTTGGGATCTTGCTTAAGGTTTCGGATCTAGTCATGGAGGCTTGGTAAAGCCTTGTATCTTCACTTCAACATTCTATAAGACTTATACTTATTCTCTTATTTATATGGTTATGCTTACTTTGAATATATCTTGCTAGTTGAGTTTATCATTCCTTTTGTGTGCTAGTTCATAGAGCGCTTAGCCTTCTAGTTTTTCGACTAGGCTAGGTAGCTGAGCCTCGTGTAAGCGTGGTGCTTACACGATGCTCTGCCTATGAGTACACCCTGCTCCCTAGCTGTATGGTAGTTACGGGAGGTGACAACCCTATCCATATCTATCGAGCAGGTTCTTAAATTGTAGGACCATAGTCACGTCATTAGAGGTATCCTTTGTGGTGCTCTCTCCTATCTAGTGGCGTCCCGAAGTTCACAAGAGTGTGGTAAGTCTTAGCATAGTTGGGTATACCTTTACCATGTGATAAGAATATCATAGGAATCTACCTCACCCGTTGATCTCCTAAGTTAACTAGTTGCATATCTTTAGTGACCTATCTCATGTGTCATATTACATAAATCCTATCATTTCATATATCATTTACCCCTGCTATAGTCTAGTTGGTTTACTAGGTTAGTAGATACATGATGGTGAATTATCAGATTCTTTAGTCCTTGCTTTCCTGTGGTAAAATATAAATAATGATACCTGGTTACTCTTGGTAAAATGCTACAATGGTATGTTCTATGCGCTTACGGAATCCTTCATATTTTAGTTGCTCTTAATTTATACCAACAAGCATTTTTGGCGCCGTTACCGGGGAAGCAATTGGCGTAAAGATTTTGATAATGATCTTGATGTCTGCTAATTTAGTGCATCACTAGCTTTAGTAGGATTACCCTTATTCTGTTGAGTTGTGGAATAGACAGGACATCAGATGCCATTTCGACCTTTCAGCAAGTTTCCACAAGAAAAGAAAAAAAGAGACACATTGAAGAACCTAGGGTGCCTGAACATTCATGATTCATCAACATTGTAACCCTGCCATCTCACAGGTTTGTGTATACATATATATTATTCTAACCATGTGTAGATTGGATAAAAATGTCATCATCACAAGAATTCAAATAACATCTCAAGTGACGATCATGGATGTTGCAATACTCACAAATCCCAAATTATGAGTCATGGTAAGTTTGATCAATAAAGGTGAGATAGTCTTGCTCATGGACTTTAACATTAATGGGTAGTTATCTTTTTAATTATGCATCTCACTGCATGTTTACTTTATATCATTCGTGCATCCTCTCTATTTAGTTTATTATGTTCTCTCATCCATTAAATGTTTAGTTCCTTGCATGCACTCATATCGCCTGCATCTAAAAATAAAAATATTCCTCACCATGATCATGCTCTGTCATCTCTATTTGAGTAAATCTCTATAACACTTTCATGTTACCTTTGTCTGCTATAGTATGCTTTGGTTTAGAAGTGCTACATATGGCTGTATGGGTGCTTCTAAAGGCTTTTAAATTAAGCATGGTGCTTAGGTTTAATAGCCTTCCTTAATCCAATTAGACATGGAGTCTAGTTTGGTTATTGAACTGAAAAGTGCTAGTGTAGACAATGGTTATTTTGTCAGACTAACCCCTACAGAAAACTCTTAAATCCAATTTGGGTAAGTCAAGAGATGAACTCACTTTGAAGATGAAGTAAGGCATATGATGAACTCCAACAACTTCGCACAAAAGACACAACTCATTCATCATCCAAGGAAGAATGTAAGTATCAAATATCATTCACGTTATCTTTTGCTGCAAGTTACCTTTGCCTTGAACCATGTTAAAGTGCCATAAAAAAGAGATTATTAGAAAACATGATAAATAAAGTCTATGCTAAAGTAACTCAAAAACCATCTCTTAGTTATCATGGATGAAATTCAAATAAATAGTGGATAATAGCCCATAGTTTGAAATAGTTGCAATCCTTTAGGTATGTGTCCAATAACATTTTGCAGGAAAAAAGGATTTATGATGTGCCTATTTATGGTTTGGTTTGACAAGCCACCACTTCAGTGATGAACAAAGAAGTAAGAGACGAGTGCCACATGAAGAACCTATAACAAAAGCACTCACCTAATGGAAGTGGATGAACAAAGCAGCATGTCATAAGCAGTATTGAAGACAACCTAGCATTGAACCTTCCTAAAACTCAAGCCAGGATACCAATGAGAAGCAAGGTGCAACTCACCTCATGTTAGCCAATCAGAGACCTGCTATCATTATCCTTGAAGACACCAGCTTGCACGTCGGTAGCAAGGACAAGGATGACATGATAGCATGCACCCTTGTGTCAACCAATCACCAATCAAGGGTTGACTATCGACCAAGCCTTGAAAGACCATGACTATGGTTGCAAGATGATGTCCCTAAGCCATTGGAGATGAAGCCTGCATGCAAATATTGATGGAGCTCTTTCCTTTATCATAACGACAAATGGTGTATCATTAATTGAGCAACTCTTCACCATGCCTCTAGAAGACAAAGACCATCAAGGAAGAACTCGAGTCTACATTTCCAATGAACATCATTTTGTCAACGAAGACCCAACAAAAATCAAGAATGATTGATGAGAGAAGATCATGCAGCCATCTGCAACCTCATCCCCTGGATTGGACAAAAGAACAGACTGTTAGGGAGAGGTCTTTGCTCATCAGACTTAAAATCAAGAGCCCTCTCTGATAGATTTAAGAATAGATAATGAACAGTGTCTAAGGACATGGAGTTACAACACACTTTGAGGGATGATTCAACACTCACACTTGGCTTCAAGTGACGAACGACAGCAAGGCTCAAGCTTGGGAAGGAAGGCCACCGACTCCTCTAATGATGATCTAGCAATGCTCTTCCTCTTCTCAAGCCCCTGTTGCTCTAGCACACTGGTTTGCAATCCTTCCACTCATAATTACTTTCTCTCTATAAGTTTGAATGTTTCTATAAATATCATATACACAAATTAAACTTAAGACAAAGTAAAATCAATCCTTAAGAGAAGAAGTAATGGTGAGTAAATGTTCTATGCTAATTAAAATATTCAAGCCAACTTTTCTGTAGCATAGAAAATGACCTTTAGCTCTATGAACAACAGTACCTTTTTCATTGTTTGTACATTCTTCGGGTATGTGTTGTCCACTAATCCTCTACAGAGAAGAAACAATCAGTGGAGTCAAAGGTCTAGACATAATGAAAAAGAGAGAGAAGAGGAAGGAGAAAGAAGGAGTGCAATTCTAGAAGACAAGATGCTCATGAACAAGTCAAGGAGAGAGGTGAATCGAGCAAGGCAAACTCCTAGAAGAAGGAAAGGACCACTAGAAGCATCTACTCTTCATCACAGGGTCCTCCAATGATAAAGTTTCACATCAAACTGCTGGACAAGCAAAGAACATGGGTGACACCTTCCTTAGAGTTACATCTTAAGAGGTGCAAGGTTTGTACCTTCGGGATAAGATGATGCACCTAAGGAGTTGTAACACCCAAAACTTTGCACCTTTTCAAAATAGATGAAATTGAATTTAATTGAGTATTTTTGTGAGCATTTAACCTAGGGAAATAATAATTTTTTTAAATTAAAATCAAACATAAGGATAGCTACATGTTGTTGCACTCATGCTGCTGCATATTTAATTATGCGATGTCTGGTTTTGCTCAAACCAAAAAGGAATTTCAAAATCATTTGAAAAAGGATTTGAAAACTGCTTTGAAAAAAAGAAAAGGATTTTCCTTTAACTCTTTCTCCCCTCCTTGGCTTTTGGCCTACTGGCCCAACCAGCAATGCCTCCTCCTTATTTCCTCTCCCAGGCCCAGTGGCCATGACGACCCACTCGCTTCCCCCTCTTGCTTCTTCTCTTGCGGGCCGCGCGCGCGCTGTTCGCCTTAGTCCGGCCCATGCCGAGCCATAGCACCCTTTCCCCCTTTGCTTGTTCACTGACACCAGGTCCCGCTCCCCTCCATCGCTGATGCATGGGCCCCCCCCGCTGCCAGGGTCACCCCCAACCTCTCGCCGAAATAGGAGGAGCTTTCCTCTTTGCACCGCATGGAAATCTCACCCCAAATCTCGTTCCCTTCTCATTTTGACATGATTTCACATGTTGTGTTGCTTTATATAGCTAGCCGCACTCCATTCATATTCCGGTTTCACCCCAACTCGCCAAATCGAGCTCGCATTTCCCGCCCAAAGCCCTAGCTCAAGTACCGAGCTCGGGTTTCTCCGTTTCATCGACCTTCGCCGAGTTTGGCTTGCTGCCGAGCTCTGCAGCACGGTAGGGGATTCCCCTATCTAGATTTCCTCCCTTTGCTTCCTTGTGTTGATCATGCAACATCGCCGAACTCACAGGGGTGCCACCAGCCACCATTTTCATCCGCACGACATCCCTAGGCCACAACCTCCTTCATCTTCCTCTCGGTGAGAACCCACTCGTTCCCCTCTTTCATTTGGTACTGGCCCCGAGCCAAACCGTGGCCCCTAGGGCCCTATGCACTCATGGTGACAAGCCTACTCACCGCTGGCAATGGCGTGCTACTGCGTGGCCTTCTTCTTTGGCTGGTGCGCCCCCTTCTCCCTCTTTTAACCGGGACTGTTTGGACCTGATCCGACGGTCCAGATCACCGGATACCCGTTCGTGGGGAATTTTGTTAAAGAGACCCCAGGCTTCCTTGAATTCAAACCCATGGTCCTCAGCCAATTTGAAAATATGATTTTTGTGATTTATTTTAATTCAAAAATAGATTGATCTAATTACAGTTTTGCCACTACGTTCAAATGCTTATAAAATCCATGTTTTAACTCCGATTCGATCCGTTCAAGTTGCATTAGGATCGTAGCGAAGTAATCTACATGTTTATCATACTGTTAATCATGTTATACATTATCAATTTTCATATTTAGATTTAATCTATTAAAATGCTATAGAAAATCAGAAATAATTCATATCTTGCACGTTCTAGCTTTGAATTGCATGATCTTCGCGTCTTGTGCTCATAGTGACATGTAGATTCATTTTATAAACCTTTTATACTGATTTTTCTCTATTGGTGTACTATTCTAATTTATAGTCTTGTTTGCCTTGCATGAATTATCTAAGAATGCGTGTTGTTGATTGTGGTTCGAGTAGACGGTGATTTCTACGTGGGTGACGAGAATTACTACAGTGATAATCTAGACCAGCAGAAGCACTACAAGCAAGGCAAGTATAATATGGGAGATTCCTTGTTGTCCTATTCATTATTTAACTAGTCATATGCATGTGTCAATTTGCTCAACATAAGGATATCCTAGTCTTTGGTTATCTTGTACCTTGTTACCGATGGGTTACACCAGCATATGGGTAGTTGCTAGCGCTCCACTTAAATACTATGAATATGGACAATGACTAATGATTATATGCAACACTTGTTAAAACTTGATTTTTAGAAACATGAACTTACGGTGAGAGAGCTTGTGTATCACAATGCTCTTGGCCCTCCATAAGGACTTATTCATTGGCAAAAGCTGGGACATATAGTACAGCTATGAGGGCCACATGGCTCTGGCTTTAGTCAAGTATGAAGACCTTTTCTAGCAAGTTAGAGGTTACCCAAAAGGGCACATAAGGGGTCTGCCAACTCGGGTATAGTTCGGCTCCTGTCCCTATGAGTATAGGCTACGTGTCATTGTGCCATTTGGGAAGGGGAGATCTATATCTGCTTGCCACCGAAACCTAGCGACCCTAACATGTTAGATGAACTTTTGAAAGGCTTCATAGTGATCCCTGCCGGCGTTCCTTAGAAGTGGGCTAAGAGGCCGATCACCTTAGGCGAAAGGGTAAATCATGACTCACAGTGAAAGTGTACACCTCTACGTAGAGTTTAATAAACTATTATAACAGCCATGCCCACGGTTATGGGTGGCCCAAAAAACTGATGGAATGGATGAACCATTGCTGATGATGTTATTAACGATGATTAATGATGATGATTTCATATAGTTATTCAACGATGATACTACTGTGGTTAATTGGGGCTTAAGCATAATCGAACTTAATTAATGTTAAGACTTTACTTATTAAAAGCTAACCGCAGTACAACCAGTGTCAACCTTTTGAGCCTCATGAACCCCATATTATCTTGTTAAGTACAAGATGTACTTATGCTTGTTTATTTTCATTATTTGGATAAAAATCCCGGATGGGTACAGATGGCAATGGCTATGATGATTACTTTGAGGACAACTAGGGTTGGGGTCAACCAGTCAACTAGATCCTGTGGTGATGGAGACGCCCTAGAGATTGCTTTAGTTTTATCCATCAGTGTTTCAAACTTTTGAATAGTGTTTTATTTATGTAATGAACTACAGTTCGCTATTGTAATAAGGCACAAAGAGTTTGATATTCCTCCTTTACAATTTATTTTATATGTTCTATACATATGGTTTGCATCTAATTTTTTTATTAAAAAATTAGGCGTGACAGGAGTGAACATGACAAGAGGTCCTGTTCAGAGGACTTGAATCGCCAAACCCTCACCACGGAGGTAAACTTGGTAGTTATCCATATTTCTTTTTCGGCATTGCATAAGTTTTTCCTTTAGCATATTTACTTATCCACATTAGCATAATCAATTCATATTGCATTTTTTTACTTTGTTACTTTTGCATTAGAAAAGAAAATTAAGATGTCAGACATTGCATTCTAAAAACACTAAGCCTCATGTGAATAAATTTGTGGCGTCAAACCCATAAGTATATGTAACACCTCAGGTGTTGGCTCCCATAATTGCACCTGCATTTCATAAGCATGAGCATCATTCCATTCATTTATGCATTTGTATTTGTTTTGTTTGCAATATGTATATGCAACATGGGTGTCTCATACTTTGAAACATTGCAATGTTGGTAGTATAACATGATAAGATCAATTGTTGCAACAAGAGCTTGAAATATATGCAGCATTGTAGATGAAGTGTTTGTTTTGTTGATGTCAATCTATGTGACATTTTGGGTTGGTATGTAACCAAGGTGTACACTAGTCAATTATGTCCTATAGTATCTTAATCACACTTCAGATCATTAGTGGAACAATGTTCATGTTGACCAAAATGACCAAAATGCCCCCTAAGTGATGTTGACCAAGCCTTGAGCTCTAGGATGCTTTAGTTTGACTATTTAAAAAGACTAGCTTAGCGATCTTGCATGGAGAAGCACCCATAATCAAAGTTGTAGAGAATTTCATAGGGAACAAAAGTCTCAATATGGCCATCTCATGAAAATGATTAGAACATGCTCAAACAGGGCCCACAAGTCAGGTTTTTCATGTTGTTTCACACTTAGAAAAAATTCTAAGTCTGGCAATGACTCACAGTTTCTTGAGCCCCACTTTGAGACCTTGTATCTCCCAATCTAGGCAGAACCAGTCCAAGCTCCAATTGGCAAAATTGTAGTACTCATATAGCTCTCCAATTTTGTCAGTAATGTCATGGCCTAAATCGAGCTAGTTTAGGAGATAATCAGCGATGAAATCGCCCTGTTAGTCACTGTTTTTGGCTTCCATTCAGACCTTTAGAGCACAGTGTTCAACAGCTTTAGGCCATCACCGCCGCATGTCCTCCATGCACTGTGCTGACCTAGCATCATGGCTAGCTGCTCAACGTATAGAGGAGTGTCCCTGCTGTTGTCCCGACCTCGCCCTCCCATTCCCTTCCTTTCTCGCGCACACTAGAGGCGGAAAATGCTATCTTCCTCCCTGCCGAGACACTCCGACGAGCTCGTCTAGCCGTGTCATCATGGCATTGCCCAACCTCCTCTGTCTAGAGCTTCAACACGCTGCCCTCTACCTCCTCCACCTCTTAGCTGGGTCAATCACACGGAGGTAAGGGCGCATTGCTGACTTTTCCCCGTTCGGAGCTCACCGGAGCGCCACCGCTCTTGCAGTCCTCCATGGCCAGCACCGCACCGCACTCCTCCATCCCATTTCACCTTTGTTTCCTCTTTCTCATGGTATATAGAAGCTTGGGTGAAGATGTCATCACTTGGTTTGAGTCATAGGATTCAAAACGGAAGGGAACCGCAGTGAGCACTCGCCGCAGTCACCATTGCCACTTGGGCGAGTTTCTTTTCGCACTCTCTCTGTGGCTGACCCTTGACCGAGTTAGGGTGCGCATGGGATGTGCCGTTAGTTGTAGTGTCTCCTGTGGAGGTGTAGTTCACTAGCTCATCATAGCCTGGCCGGAACAAGGAAATCGCCGGGGTGAACCGTGCACCGCCGCGATACGGTGCACGTGGCCCGGTCGCCCTGTCGCACCAACGTTCCTCCCGAGTACTTCATCTTCTCCACCATCATTCGCTGGTACTTTGCCCTCCCTGTCCTCAACTTTTTAGTCACTGGAGGTGACCGGCGCACGACAGTCTGCCACCGCCGAGCCACCATCACCGACGGCGAGCCACCTCCATGTTGACCTAGCCCCTCTAATCTACCTTGCTTGATTCAGCGATAGATGGAGGTTGTGTAGATGCACTTAGTTTCACCGGCGCGCCCGTTGTTGACGAGCTGTAGCTCGTTGGAGCTCGGCGGCGTCTGCCTCCCCTGCCTTGTGTCACCGACACGCGGGTCCCATCGGTCAGACACGCACGGGCGAGAGCTGGCTCAGGCCGCGCGTGTTGGGCCACGCTAGTGGATTGGGCCGGCCCAGTAGTCAGTTTAGGGTTATGATTTTGTATTTTCTTTATTTATTCCACAGATTTGGTTGCCATATTGTAAATTTCATAAAGCAATATAGATCCAAATGAGGTGATTCCAATTTTGTTTAGTTCTTTGCAAAGTGTAGTAGTTAGGAAAAATATCAAATGTATATGTGTTGTTTAGATTCTGGAAGATGTAAATAGATATTTGAAATGTGTTTTAAAATAGATGCAAACTTGTTAATTTCATAACTTGAGTTCTATTGCTCCAAAAATTATGAAATTTGGTGGGTGTGCTATTTCATGTCTAAGCTAGCTCTGGTAAAAATTTGGATGCCATTGCTTGAGTTGTTTTCAAGTTATGTTATTGTCATTTTATGTTAGGAGATAATTGAATGACTTTTCATAATTTTTCTGCATGTGCAATGCTTGTGAAATTTTGTGGAGAGTGTCCTGGTACCCTAAGGTTGCTAATAAAAATATTGTTTCTGTTGTTTGACACATTTCATTATGATTTGTTAATTATGCAAAAAAATCAGCCTTTCTAGCTTCTGAATTTTTTGTAGGGAGTTTCTTTGAATGACTTTGGCTAAAATTTTTACAATAGCCTCCTGGTAGGGTATAAAGTATCCTGTAATTGTTGTAGAATTTTCTGAGTAGTTTGCATATAAGTTTAATTTCTCACTTAATTAATTAAGTAAATTAAGAAAGGGATTAAAATAAATGACTTGGGTGAACATACCTTACTTTATGATGGTTTCATGTCATGTGTGACCTAGTAGTTTCATTAGTTTAGTCATAAGGGTAGTTGGACACATGAGTAAATATTTAATTTTCACATTTATAGGTTCTCTGGACAGCTGGTAGCATTTTTGGGTTTAGCCCTTGATAAATGTGTTTGCTAGGAATCATGTGAATACCAAAGTGGTAGTAAACTTGTTAAACTAGCTTGTTTCAAAATTTGGTAGCATTTGTTCTAGTAGTTTAGGAGTTGTGGCTGTTTAAAGTGGATGTCCAGAAATGGCTGCTCTCTGTTTGGAGAGGATAGGTTTCTGGAACTTTAGGAATTCGACTAGGTAAACTTTGGAATCAAGTCTTGAGGTCTGAAAGTGAATTGTAGAGCATTTTATAAGCTTTCCAGATTATCTTGTGGCATACCAATTGAATTTATGAATCTCCTGTTATGGTGAAAATACTTAGCTGGTGGCCAGAATGGTATTGTGCTTTGTTGTGCTTGGGTTTGGGTGAGCCTAAGTAATGTTACTCTTGTCATTTGTTAGGTGCTAGGTCCTTAACTGAGGAAGAGCAGTTGTACCTTAGGTCGTGTAGACTTGGTAAGTGCTTCTCTACCGGAGAAGAAATATGCACATGTGTAAAGTGATTTGAATAGAGCACTAGTGTTGTTGTAGTTTACATTTACATTCTCTAAGCATGTTGCATGCATTCTTATGCATCCATGAGATTCATTTGTGCATTCATGCAATAGGTGTTCTGGAGGGGGTGACACTTTTGGAATTCGAGGAAGCACTTCCGGAGGAGCAGGAGCAGCCGGAGGAGGCCGAGGTGCCAATCGGCGAAGGAGTTCCCGAAGAAGAGCTACCCGAGTGCCTGACCTTCGCCCTTCTTCTTTCCTGAAAGGCAAGCCCCAGTGCATGCTGACCCAATCTTTATATATCAATCATTGAGTACTTTTACTTGGTTATTGCATTAAGTTGTAGGAGTTGAGTGAAAACACCTGCTGCATTATATCTATCCTTGTCCAGATATCGCACTTGAATCCTAATTTAAGTTTAGGCACGTGTTAATGCTTAGCCCTGCTTAGTGCGGTAGAACTCAGATGATTTCCAATCATCCGCGAGATTTAGGTGAAGTGTGTCACGGTTGGCTATATTTGCTACTGTGAGAAATGAACCATTCTGAAAAATGAATTGAGACCGGGCGGGAGTTCGATAGTGCAGCCGCAAGACACTTCCCATCTTGGGTGCGAAGCTATGCCTGTCTGAGTCATTTAAGGACCGATTGCTGTATGTCCTTGAGTCATGTTGAATGTAGTCTAAAACTTATTTGCCCGGATAAGCCGTTCTGACCGCGAAGGCAAGTAATACGGTTTAGGCCAGGAATCGAAGGGTAGGTCGCATCTTGGAGGAAGTAAGGATGTGCTTGGGGACATTAGCGTGAGACCAAGGGGGGGGGTTAGAGTCCCTATCACCTGGCAGAGTGTTGCCCTTGGGGATGTAGCATCCGTCGAACCCATGGTTTCCTGAACTGTACCAAAGATGACTTGTGCGACCCTGCCGAGGGTTCTGCGTGGTTTGTGTTAGAAATACCCCTCTAGCTGGATAGGAACTCGATTCGAATCGTTGTCGCTCCCGGTTAGTGAGCACTTGACTTGAGTAGCGGCAACGTAGATTTCATTAATTGAACAGATGATTAATTGGATGATGTAGTACATGTTGCCTCAAATTTATACCTGCTATGGTTATTATTGTTTGTTTAATCATCAGATGATTGTTTAGTACATGTGCTAAGATAGCTGACAGGTTAATGCTAAAAAAATAACTGCTAGTACAGGTTAAAAGAGTTACTTATACTTATGCTTTTCCGCAAAACATGATGTCAGCCAGCTCAACTTTAAGAAAGCCTCGCATGATCCTTGGTGTCTTTTATTTTCCATTTCGACAGGTAAGTCTAGCTGAGTACATTCTCGTACTCAAGGTTTATTTCCTCCTATTGCAGATGACATGCTTTTATCAGGGCTTCTGCAAGAATTGCCTCCACCCGGCAGGTGATGAGGACTAGATCACTCGGGCGTGATCGTCTTTTAGTTACTTCCCCTAATGCTTTTGTGGGAATGTTGATCTGTAAGACTGGCTAGGGTATTTGAACTAAGTGTGTGTGTGTGTGTTTATGCTTCTGCTACTTTTATAAACTTGGTTTATAATAATTGCGACTTCGTGGTGTTGTAAGTGTACTTCTGAACTACTTGTGAATGTAACGTGTGATGTGTTATGTTGAATGATGCGATCTTGGTTGTAAGCGAGTTGGTTTGAAATCCTTCATGATTTCGATTGACTACCGAGATTATATGGGCTCAAGTTCAAAAATTTGAGCATTTCGGCACTTGTTTTTTTGGTACTTGTGCTCTTATAATTTGGTCGGTTCTGTTACAACTAGCATCGGAGCAGAATTCAACATTAAACACATCGTACGGATATTTAAAAACAAAAGTTTTGTTTGCGAAAAGTGCTTAAAAAACTGAAATTATTTCTATAGTATGCCAGTGATCACATCCCTTAGCCCAAATAAGGACTCTTAGGTGGCTTATTAAAGTACTAACTTGAGGGTCTTGTTTGTTTTTGTTTCATCGTCCATACAGCGTGATATTGTATGGATGCCATCCGCTTGGGTGGTAATGTATGGATCAAACACCTCGACGCTCTTGTAAGTGTGAGTTGTGAGAGCATGACCGTCCAACCATCGGTCTAGGGGAGAGTAGTTGTGGTTACTTGCATACTTACATGTTTAATCATGTATTTATGAAAGTACTTAATTGTGGGTATATCTGTTGCGTAGCTATGATACTGAAGTATATACATTGGGGGATGTGTATATGGAAAGTATTTAGTTTACTGCTTGCTTGCATGTTTATATTGGGAAACTGTTGGGCTAAAATGAGATTTCTGCGGGTACACTAATAGAACAAACGAGTAGACTGATAGTTTCACCTATATGAGAGAGCGTATGTATGCCACCGCCCAGCGTTAGAAGTTTATGATTCTACTAGGGTGAGAGGGCGTACGGAACGTGCATGCATCATGTTTAATTCATGACATACATTTCATATTACTCTCTCCTTAAAATTTCAATTGTCCTAACTAAATTAAATTTTGTATCCCCTAAAGTATTCTCACCTTAAGTTATACCTTGTTGCTACAGATGGCTCACACCAAGAGGACCGCTCGCAAGTCCGCTGGAGGCAAGGCTCCTCGGCACCAGCTCGCTCCACGTGAGCCCCGCCCTGAGCCCACCGAGTCAGAAAGGTTGAGGGCCGAGTTGGCTGAGGTGACTACTGCTAGAGATGCGGCTTAGCAACGTCTAGAGCAAGTGATACATGCAAGAGATCAGGAAACACTTGCGGTTTAGAGGTTGACAGTTGCTCATCGTAACTGTCAGTGCATGCTGGTCGACATGTTGAACCTACGGAATGAAGCCTAGCACGAAGAGGGCATCCTAAGAGCTCACCAGGTGGAGCTTGAGCAACAGTTAGCAGCTGCAGAAGAATACAACAACAATCTTCAAGAGGAAGTGCACTGGCTAAACAATCAGCTCAATCCTCTGCTCCCTCATGACAATGACGATGATGAGGAGATGGGCTCGGGTATCATCATGGCTGAAGGTGATGATGACATTGAGATCGACAGGGCAGAGGATGTTCCACCAGAAGAAGAAGAAGAAGATGAGGAGCTAGAGCCTGCTAGTGATGAAGATGGCAGGGAGATCTTAGACACGGACTCAGAGGATGATGCTTAGTTTAGCTCATCGCATAGCTACTGCGCTAGAGTTCTATTTTGTGCCCTCTAGGTCTGGGAGAGGGGCTTTGTAATAAATTGACCTTTGGGATGTAACATCGAACCCTATGTTGTCCTGGATGTTTATTTAAACATGCTGAATTTTGGTCACAAGGGATGTCTCATTGCGTTGGGTTTGGTGATGGTGTCACGATTAGTACCCTCCGGTGCTGCGATGAAACCGAGGGCCTCCTGTGGCGTGCGACATAAGGTTGTGCTACTTGGCACGCGCTGGTATCGAGGTGGCTAGTCATGATCCATCATGGAACTCCAACAATGGGTTGTCTCCTCGTGATCATTTCCTTGGGTATCCTTTCCTATTTTGGTTATAAGTTTAGCTCGAATCAGGACACCCCTGTTATGTAAGGTTGGAACCCCGTTGGTATGGATGTAACCTGTCAAACATGTTTGTGCTCCATGTATGTGAGCCTTTAATAAATTCCATCTTTTCATCAGAAGATATTATTGTTTGTTCAGTACATCGCATGAATGCGTCCATTGATACGCTTGATGAGGTTGTGTGGTTGTGATGAATTATTGTGCCTCGATTGTTGTGTGAATTCATTTCCCTAATGAAATCAGTTCGGCATATTTACACAATTCATCTACAAATTTCCCACATCGTTAGTGCTCACTGGCTATGCATTTTGCAGATGGCATATAACCTCCGTCGTGGTCATGGCGTTGAGGATGAGGAACAGCCACCACCACCTCCGCCACCACCCACCCCGGTAGAATTGATGTAGACGGTGGTTGAAGGTCAGCGCCTGTTAGCAGACACTATGTGCCAGTTAGTCAACCAGGATGCTCGGCATGGTCGTCAGGGACCGAAACCAAATAAGCACAGTGATTTCAAGGACTTTCTCGACACCAAGCCCCTGCTCTTTAAGGAGGCAGAGAAACCTCTACAAGCTGATGAGTGGTTAAATACCATTGAGTAGAAGTTATGTCTGCTTCGTCTGGCTGATGAGCTAAAGACCGAGTATGCTTCCCACCAATTGCATGGTCTGGCTGGTATTTGGTGGAGTCATTACTGCTCTACACTGCCTCCTAATGTCCTGACCACTTGGGACCAGTTCAAGGCTGCTTTCCATGGGAATTATATTCCTCCAGGTTTGATGGTAATGAAGCACACTGAGTTCATGAGGTTAAGTCAAGGCAATAAGAGTTTGACGGAATACCTACAAGCCTTCAACAACCTTGCAAGGTATGCAACTAAGTTTGTGGATAGTGATGCAAAGAAGATTACTAGCTTCAAGCGTGGCCTTAGTCCAAAGTTGATGAAGACCATGGGTACTAGCAAGTGTGCCACTTTCAATGAACTTATCAGTGATGCCTTGACCCAAGAGAACAACAATTCTATCTATGCTGCTTCTAAGAGCCGCAAGAGGGCCTTTGAGGCAGGTGTTTCACAGTCCTGAGCTCCAGTTGCACCAAGGGCACCTTCTCGTCCTCCTGCAACGGGTGCTATGTTCCGTCCCCCGCAAAAGAAGGCTCCAGCCAAGACTGGGTTTTGCAAGGCTTATGCAGTTTCTCTTCCAAAGGGTAGTTCTGGCCAAGACAGCTCCAGTGTTCCTCTAGGCAACATGCCTTGCTGGAACTGCAACAAACCAGGTCATTGGGCTAGGAATTGTCCTTATCCTAAGAAGAATGCAAATCAAGGTGGCCATCAGGGACATGTTCATTATAATAGCATTGAAGAAATTCCCTCGGGTGAGGTAGTCACTGCCAGTAAGTTCCTAGTTGACCAACATTCTATAGTGGTGCTGTTTGATTCAGGTGCTTCGAATTCCTTTATTAGTCCTATGTTTGCATCAAAGTTTGCACACAAATTACATACTGTTGAAGATGGGGGTTATTGCATTAGAGCTGCAAGCAGTAATATTCCCACAAATCAAGTAGTTAAGGATGTAGAATTTGAAATAGAAGGGCGAAAGTACTTGCTTACCTTAGTGGTTTTGCCTGGACTAGGCATAGATATTATTTTGGGCATGAATTGGATGAGTCAGAATAGGGTACTCATTGATACATCAACCTGGGTAGTTATGCTTAGAGATCCTACTGATCAAAAAGGTTTTCTAGTGCAACTTCTCCAGAAAATTGATCTTTCTGGTGAAGTTCATGTGGTGGAAGCGAAGTCAACAGCTGAAATTCCCGTAGTATGCGAGTTTCCTGATGTCTTTCCCGATGATTTGATAGGATTGCTTCCGGATCGGGATGTGGAGTTTAAAATAGAGTTGTTGCCTGGCACAGCACCCATCTCTAGAAGACTCTATAGGATGCCTCCGAATGAACTAGCTAAACTTAAGGTACAATTGAATGAACTTTTGAAGAAGGGGCTGATTCATCCTAGTTCGTCTCCATGGGGTTGTCCTGCTATCTTTGTGAAGAAGAAGGACTAATCGTTGTGGATGTGTGTAGATTATAGACCCTAAATGCAGTTACTGTCAAGAATAAGTATCCTCTACCATGCATCGACATCTTGTTTGATCAGTTGTCTAAAGCCAAAGTCTTTTCCAAGATTGATCTGAGGTTTGGCTATCATCAAATTAAAATTCGTCTTGAAGATGCTCCAAAAACTGCTTTCTCTACAATATATGGTCTCTATGAGTATCTTGTTATGTCCTTTGGCTTGACCAACGCCCTCGCACACTTCATGTACTTGATGAATTTAGAGTTTATGCTCGAATTAGACAAGTTCATGGTGGTGTTTATAGATGACATCTTGGTGTATTTTGAGAATGAGGAAGATCACGCTGAACATGTGCAGATAGTCCTCACAAGACTGCGTGAACATCAATTGTATGCAAAATTCAGTAAGTGTGAATTCTGGCTTTGTGAAGTACCTTTCCTTGGGCATGTGTTGTCCGATGGTGGAATTATGGTGGATCCCACCAAGGTACAAGAAGTACTAGACTGGAAGGCTCCTATCTCAGTTCACAAGGTCTAGAGTTTTCTAGGATTGGCTGGCTATTATCATCGCTTCATCCCAGATTTCTCTAAAATAGCCAAGCCAATAACTCGGTTGCTGCAAAAAGACACCAGGTTTGTCTGGACTCCTGAGTGTGATGTAGCTTTTCACAAACTACAAACCCTCCTAACCTCGGCTCTGGTTTTGGTGCAACCGGATATTGAGAAACCATTTGATGTGTACTGTGATGTCTCAGGCATAGGTTTGGGAGGTGTTCTGATGCAGGAAGGCTGAGTAATTGCATATACATCTCGTCAACTTTAGAAACATGAGGTGAATTATCCGACGCATGACTTAGAACTCATTGTTGTTGTTCATGCTTTGAAAGTTTGGCGACATTATCTGCTGGGCAATGTTTGCAATATCTATACTGACCATAAAAGCCTCAAATATATCTTCACCCAACCCAAGTTGAATATGTGTCAAAGAAGATGGCTTGAGTTGATTAAAGCTTATAATCTCCAAGTGCACTATCATCCTAGCAAGGCAAACGTGGTTGCCGATGCTTTAAGTCGTAAGTTTCATTGCCATTCCTTAGTTGAAATTGATTTTCATCTATCTCGCCTTCTACACCTAGCAGTTCTGCACCACATCACTGTCAGTTTCACTCTCAAGAGTAGAATTATTAAGCTCCAAAAGACTGACACCGGTATATTCCACATCAAGCGTAAGATGAAAGAGCAAGAAACTAAGCATTTCAGGGTAGATGAAGAGGGTGTGCTGTGGTTTAAGGATAGGTTAGTTGTGCCTAAGGACCAGGAGCTTAGGAATCATATTATGTCTGAAGCACATTCCTCTAAGTTGTCCATCCATCCTGGTAGCAGTAAGATGTATCACGATCTGAAGCCATACTAATGGTGGACCAAGATGCAGAAAGAGATAGTGGCATATGTTGCTAGGTGTGATACTTGTTGTAGAGTTAAAGCTGTGCACATGAAAGTCGGATTGCTTCAGCCACTTTCTATCCCAAGTTAGAAATGGGAGGAGATAAGTATGGATTTCATTATTGGACTCCCTCCTACTATTAAGAATTATAACTCTATCTGGGTAATTGTAGATCATCTAAACCTACTTTATTCTTGTCTAAGCAGATTATCGTCCTACTAATTATGCTGAGTTGTACTTCAATCAGATAGTCCAACTCTACGGGATCCCTCGTACTATTGTTTTTGACTGAGGTCCATAGTTTACTGCTCATTTTTGGGAGCACTTACATCATCTTTTGGGGACCAAGCTAGTGAGAAGCTCTGCGTATCATCCCCAGACGATAGGTCAGACTGAATGAGTTAACCAAATCTTAGAAGATATGTTGAGGGCATGTGTTATTTTGTCCAAGGGTTCATGGGAGAAATGGTTGACCTTAGCTGAGTTTTTGTATAATAATAGTTATCAAGAGAGTATTAAGATGGCCCCATTCAAAGCATTGTATGGTCGTAAGTGTAGAACACCACTTAATTGGTATAAGTTGGAGAAAGAAGGTATTATGGTATTGATTTTGTTGAGCAAGCTAAAGAACAATTTCGTACCATCAAAATACATATGGCTACAACCCAATCTAGACAGAAAAGTTACGCTGATCGCCGTAGAAAACCGATTGAGTTTGAAGTTGGCGACTTCATATATCTGAAAGTTTCACCTATGAAGAGTGTAAAGCATTTTGGTGTGAAGCGAAAGCTTGCACTGAGATATGTGGGTCCTTTCCAGATCATAGGCAAAAGTGGAGTTGTTGCATATAAGATCCAGTTACCTCCTGAAATGAGCGCCATTTTCAATGTCTTCCATTATCTCAGTTAAAGAAATATCTTTGGGTTCTTGAAGAGAGAGTTTTGTCAGGGGATATCAAGCTAGAATCCGATCTAACTTATGAAGAAAAGCCAGTTCAGGTGATTGATACTAGAGAACGGGTAACTCGGAGTCGAGTGGTTAAGTGGTATAAAGTAATGTGGAGTAATCAAGATAGTGAGAGTGATGCTATGTGGGAGAGAGAAGATTATTTACAAGAGAGTTATATGGAATTCTATCAACAATGGTACACTTTCCAAATCTCGGGACGAGATTTTTATAAGGGGGGAGGGCTGTAACACCTCAGGTGTAGGCTCCCATAATTGCACCTGTATTTCATAAGCATGAGCATCATTCCATTCATTTATGCATTTGTTTTGTTTGCAACATGTATATGCAACATGGGTGTCTCATACTTTGAAACATGGCAATGTAGGTAGTATAACATGATAAGATCAATTGTTGCAACAAGAGCTTGAAACATATGCAACATTGTAGATGAAGTGTTTGTTTTGTTGATTTCAATCTATGTGACATTTGGGGTTGGTATGTAACCAAGGTGTACAGTGGTCAATTATGTCCTATAGTATCTTAATCACACTTAGGATCATTAGTGGAACAATGTTCATGTTGACCAAAATGACCAAAATGACCAAAATGCCCTCCTAAGTGATGTTGACCAAGCCTTGAGCTCTAGGATGCTTTAGTTTGACTATTTAAAAAGTCTAGCTTAGAGATCTTGCATGGAGAAGCACCCTTAATCAAAGTTGTAGAGAATTTCATAGAGAACAAAAGTCTCAATATGGCCATCTCATGAAAATGACTAGAACATGCCCAAACAGGGACCACTAGTTAGGTTTTCCATGTTGTTTCACACTTAGAAAATTTTTTAAGTCTGGCAATGACTTACAGTTTCTTGAGCCCCAATTTGAGACCTTGTATCTCCCAATCTAGGCAGAACCAGTCCAATATCCAATTGGCAAAATTGTAGTACTCATATAGCTCTCCAATTTTGTCAGTAACGTCATGGCCTAAATCGAGCTAGTTTAGGAGATAATCAGCGACGAAATCACCCTGTCAGTCACTATTTTCGGCTTCCATTCAAACCTTCAGAGCACAGTGTGGCTGACAGCTTTAGGCCATTGCCGCTGCGTGTCCTCCATGCACCACACGTGACCTGGCATCTTGGCTAGCTGCTCAACGTGTAGAGGAGTGTCCCTGCTGTTGTCCCGACCTCGCCCTCCCATTCCCTTCCTTTCTCGTGTGCACTAGAGGCGGAAAACGCCGTCTCCCTCCCTGTCGAGACACTCCGGTGAGCTCGTCTGACCATGTCATCATGGCATTGCCCAACCTCCTCTGTCCAGAGCTTCAACACGCTGCCCTCTACTCCTCCACCTCTTAGTTGGGTCAATCGCGCGGAGGTAAGGGCGCATTGCCGACTTTTCCCAGTTCGGAACTCACCGGAGCGCCGCCGCTCTTGCGGTCCTCCGTGGCTAGCACCACACCGCACTCCTCCATCCCATTTCACCTTCGTTTCCTCTTTCTTGTGGTCTATAGAAGCTTGGGTGAAGAGGTCAGCGCTTGGTTTGAGTTGTAGGAATTGGAACGGAAGGGAACCACAGTGAGCTCTCGCCGCGGTCACCATTGCCGCTTGGGCGAGCTTCTTTCCACCCTCTCTCTGTGGCTGACCCTTGCCCGAGTTAGGGTGCGCATGGGATGCACCGTTAGTCGTAGTGTCTCCTGTGGAGGTGTAGTTCACTAGCTCGTCGTAGCCTGACCAGAACATGGAGATCGCTGGGGTGAATCGTGCGCCGCCGTGGTACGGTGCACGTGGCCTGGCCGCCCCGACGCACCACCGTTCCTCCTGAGTACTTCATCTTCTCCACCATCATTTGCTGGTACTATCCGCTCCCTATCCTCGCCTTTTCGGTCACCGGAGGTGACCGGCACATGACGGTTTGCCATCGCCGAGCCGCCATCACCGACGGCAAGCCTCGTCCACGTTGACCTAGCCCCTCTAATCTACCTTGCTTGATTTAGCGAGAGATGGAGGTTGCGTAGATGCACTTAGTTTCACCGGCTCACCCGCCATTGATGAGCTGTAGCTCGTCGAAGCTCAGCGGCGTCCGCCTCCCCTGCCTTGTGTCTGTCAGACGCGGGTCCCATCCGTCAGACGTGCACGGGAGGGAGCTGGTTTAGGCCACGCGTGTTGGGCCGCGCTGGTGGATTGGGCCGGCCCAGTAGTCAGTTTAGGGTTATGATTTTGTATTTTCTTTATTTATTTCACAGATTTGGTTGCCATATTGTAAATTTCATATCTCAAGTAATATAGATCCAAAAGAGGTGATTCCAATTGTGTTTAGTTCTTTGTAAAGTGTAGTAGTTAGGAAAAATATCAAATGTATATGTGCTGTTTAGATTTTGGAAGATGTAAATAGATATTTGAAATGTGTTTTAAAATAGATGCAAAATTGTTAATTTGATAACTTGAGTTATATTGCTCCAAAAATTATGAAATTTGGTGAGTGTGCTATTTCATGTCTAAGCTAGCACTGGTAAAAATTTGGATGCTATTGCTTAAGTAGTTTTCAAGTTATGTTGTTGTCATTTTATATTAGGAGATACTTGAATGAATTTTCATAATTTTTCTTTATGTGAAATACTCGTGAAATTTTATGGAGAGTGTCCTGGTACCCTATGGTTGCTAGGAAAAATATTGTTTCTGTTGTTTGACACTATTAATTATGATTTGTTAATTATGCAAAAAATCAGCCTTTCTGGCTTGTGAATTTCGTGTAGGGAGTTTCTTTGAATAACTTTTGCTAAAATTTTTACAGTAGCGTCCTGGTAGGGTATAAAGTCTCCTGTAAGTTTTGTTGAATTTTCTGAGTAGTTTGCATATAAGTTTAATTTCCCACTTAATTAATTAAGTAAATTAAGAAAGGGATTAAAATAAATGACTTGGGTGAACATACCTTACTTTATGATGGTTTCATGTCATGTGTGACCTAGTAGTGTCATTAGTTTGGTCATAAGTGTAGTTGGACACATGAGTAAATATTTAATTTTCATATTTCTAAGTTCTCTGGATAGCTGGTAGCATTTTTGGGTTTAGACCTTGATAAAGTTGTTTTCTGGGATTCTTGTGAATACCAAAGTGGTAGTAAACTTGTTAAACTAGCTTGTGTCAAAATTTGGTGGCATTTGGCCTAGTAGTTTGGGAGTTGTGGCTGTTTAAAGTGGATGTCCAGAAATAGCTGCTCTCTGTTTGGAGAGGACAGATTTCTAGAACTTTAGGAATTCAACTAGGTAAACTTTAGAATCAAGTCTTGAGGTCTGAAAGTGAATTGTAGACCATTTTATAAGCATTCCAGATTGTCTTGTGGCATACCAATTGAATTTATAAATCTCCTGTTATGGTGAAAATAGTTAGCTGCTGGCCAGAATGGTGTTGTGCTTTGTTGTGCTTGGGTTTGGGTGAGCCTAAGTAATGTTACTGTTGTCATTTGTTAGGTGCTAGGTCCTTAAATGAGGAAGAGCAGTTGTATCTTAGGTTGTGTAGACTTGGTAAGTCTTTCTCTACCAGAGAAGAAATATGCACATGTGTAAAGTGATTTGAATAGAGCACTAGTGTTGCTATAGTTTACATTTGCATTCTCTAAGCATGTTGCATTCATTCTTATGCATCCATGAGATTCATTTGTACATTCATGCAATTGGTGTTCCAGAGGGGGTGACACTTCTAGAATTCGAGGAAGCACTTCCAGAGGAGTAGGAGCAGCCGGAGGAGGCCGAGGTGCCAATCGGCGAAGGAGTTCCCGAAGAAGAGCTACCCGAGTGCCCTGACCATCGCCCTTCTTCTTTCCTGAAAGGCAAGCCCCGGTGCATGCTGACCCAATCTTTATATATCAATCATTGAGTACTTTTACTTGGTTATTGCTGTAACAGAATCGTCTAAATTATAAGAGCACAAGTTCAAAAACAATCACCGAAACGATCAAATTCTCAAACTTGAGCCTATATAACTCTGGTAGTCCATGAAATCACGAGGGATTTCAAACCAAACTGAGAGCAACCAAGATCATAGTGATTCAACATAACACAACACTTGTTACAACAGTTCAAAAGTAATCTCATACATCAGAGTACAAATGATTTATTACAAAACCAAAGTAAAGATTAGCGGAAGCAACATAATTTCTAAAACCATTTGAAGTCAAATACTGCCAGTACATAGTCACCTCCTGCAAAAGCACACCAGAAGAGATACTACAGAGACCATGCCCATATGGTCTAGTCTTCACGCCCACAAGGCGAAGACAATACTTGCAGCAACAAGTACGAATCTGCTACCTGCAACAGGTGGGAATAAACCCTGAGTACGAGAAGGTACTCAGCTAGACTTACCTCTCAAAATCCAGAAATAAAGTGGCACCAAGGATTATGCAAGGCTGATATAAGTGGGGCTGGCTTGACAATATTTTGCATAAAACCTTAGTACAGATAAGTAATCATTAATGCTTAAGCATCAAGTTAATAATTATTAACCTGTCATCTAGAATAGCACCTGTACTAGAGCAATCACTTTATTAGGAGCAAACAATATTAACCATAGCAGGTATAATAAGGCTATCATCATCATTATCATCAATTCCGAACCATCATTATAATTAATATATCTATGCTGGAGATAACCAGTCAAGTTTCTCACTATCCGGAAGAGACGATGACTTGAATCAATTCCAACTCAGCTGAGGGGGGTATTCCTAACACTCACCCGGCAAACCCTACTAAAGGCAGCCGTAGATAACCTTTGGTACAACTCAGGGTGGCCCCGAACAGTGCCACGTTCTCGGGGATACCAGTGGCTAGGATGCTCAGGACTTTTAACTCACTACCCTTGGACCCTCTGGCTCCCTTCCGAGGCGACTTTCACTTTTCGACTTCGCAGCCTGAGTTGAACTACTAGGCTTCGCGGTCAGCAACCTCAGGCCAGCCAACTAAATGTCAGGCATGCATTCAAAATGACATAGAAGGCTCCAGGTCTCAGTCCTTAATCGACACAGACGGGGATAGATCCACACCCAAGACCTCCATGCCTTGCTGCTTCACTATCGTCATCCCACCCGGTCTCATTTCATTTCATTAACACAAGGTTCATTTCATGATAGCAAATATAGCCAACCGTGACCTGATAAGGCCCTATATCTTGCAGGTGACAGGAAATCACCCGACTTCTACCGATCTAATTTAGCAGGGCTAAGCATGGATACGATCCTATCTACTTAGGATTCAAGGTTCGAATTGCTGGACAAGGAGTGTTATCAATGCAGCAAGGGTTTCCAACCAACTCCTATCACGTAATGCAACAATGCATATAAAAAGTATATATAGATAATTGCTTTGAAAGTAGGAGGCTTATAATGCTCCAGGGCTTGCCTTAACCGAAAGAAGATAGATCAAGGGTCAGCTTCAAGAACGGCTCCCACATCTTCTCCGGCTTCGTCGGACTGGACCTCCGGCTCCTGAACGGACTTCAACTTCAGGTTCCACGCCCAGCGGGACTTCGCTCGTAACACGATTCTCGGCACACCTATTGCATGTATATGCACCCAATGAATTTCATGTATGCATCTAGGATGACACGATGATTTATGACATGCATGAATGAGGTGAAGATGAATGTAATAATATTGCAACATCATGAGCACAAAATCAAGTCATGTGGCGCTCTATTCAAATCACTTCAAGCTTAGGTGTAAATTTCCTCTCTGGTATTAACATGTTTGAACATCCCTAAGAAACCACTAAGTGTCACAAAGTTAAGACTAAACACACACATAACAAGATTCCAGCAATTTAACATTTCCAACAAGTTATCAGCAGTAGCTAAGAACATTCATAACTGGAGTTCCACAAATCCAAATGACTTGCAAGAAGACATTCTGGAAAGCTTATGAAATTGTCTATATTTCATTTATAAACCTCTAAGCATGATTTCATCATTTACTAGGTCAAAATAGCACATGTACATAATCTGTTCTAAAAGACAGAGAGCACTTCCAAAACTGAACCCAGCTTGGAACAGCTGCCATTTCTAAACTATAGGTCCAAATGCTACCAAAATTTACTAGCAACTAGTTCATGAAATCCTCAACAACTTTGCTATAGCTCACCAAGCAAGAAAACCTCATTAACATAGCCTAACTTACTTAACCACCAAATCTGTCCAGAAAAGATAGATTTGTGGGCCCTGTTTGAGCCCTCTAACTGACTTGTGGGCCCTGTTTGAGCAGGTTCTAGGCATTTTCATGAGATGTTCATATTACAACTTTTGTTCCTTATCAAATTTGCTACAACTTTGTTAAAGGTTGCGCAACCATGCAAGATCTCTAGGTACCACTTTTAAATTGGTCAAAGCAGATCAGTGCTATGGTCAAACTGGGGTTAAACCTAGTCAAAATTGGATTTTGGCCAAAACATGAATATAGACCCTAGCTTATTTTGCTCCCCTAACATGTCAAAGATGTTTTTAAGCCACAAGTCACACAATAGCATCACATATGAGCAAAAGTCACCTCAAGGTGCATTGAAACAACACTAAGAAAATTATTGAAACATTGTGTTGCATGGGTTAATTAGGCATGTGGCATGTGTTGCATGATCATGTTTCAAGGTGTGGTGTCACACATCACACTACTACAAGTCTAGTACACACATACCATCACTTGCAAACAACACATGTATGTATAGCACATGCACTCAACATGAATGTTGCAGATGTTTCAATGCTATGTTTCAACGACAATGCACATGAAATGATGGTGCACATGTTCATGTCATGCTCATATGACGCACAGATGCAAGGCAAACACCTAGGGTGTTACAATTGCATTAAGTTGTAGGAGTTGAGTGAAAACACCTGCTGCATTATATCTATCCTTGTCCAGATATCGCACTTGAATCCCAATTTAAGTTTAGGCACGTGTTAATGCTTAGCCCTACTTAGTACGGTAGAAGTCGGATGATTTCCGGTCATCCGTGAGATTTAGGTGAAGTGGGTCATGGTTGGCTATATTTGCTATCGTGAGAAATGAACCATGCTAAAAAATGAATTGAGACAGGGTGGGAGTTTGATAGTGCAGCCGCAAGACACTTCCCGTCTTGGGTGCGAACCTATGCCCGCCTGAGTCGTTTAAGGACCGATCGTTATACGTCCTTGAGTCATGTTGAACGCAGTCTAACACTTAGTTGGCCGGATAAACCATTCCGACTGTGAAGCCGAGTAATATGGTTCAGGCCGGGAATTGAAGGGTAGGTCGCATCTTGGAGGAAGTAAGGTTGTGCTTGGGGACACTGGCGTGAGACCAAGGGGGGTTAGAGTCCCTATCACCTGGCAGAGTGTTGCCCTTGGGGATGCGGCATCAGTCAAACCCGTGCTTTCCTAAACTATACCAAAGGTGACTTGTGCGACCCTACCAAGGGTTCTGTGTAGTTTGTGTTAGAAATACCCCTCCAGCTGGATAGGAACTCGATTCGAATCGCCATCGCTCCCGGTTAGTGAGCACTTGACTTGAGCAGCGGCAACGTAGATTTCATTAATTGAACAGATGGTTAATTGGATGATGAAGTACATGTTGCCTCAAATTTATACCTGCTATGGTTATTATTGTTTTCTTAATCATCAGATGATTATTGAGTACAGGTGCTAAGATAGCTGACAGGTTAATGCTAAAAAATAACTACTAGTACAGGTTAAAAGAGTTACTTATACTTATGCTTTTCCACAAAACATGATGTCAGCCAGCTCCACTTTAAGAAAGCCTCGCATGATCCATGGTGTCGTTGTTTTCCATTTCGACGGGTAAGTCTAGCTGAGTACATTCCCGTACCTAGGGTTTATTCCCCCCTGTTGCAGATGACATGCTTTATTAGGGCTTCTGCAAGAATTGCCTCCACTCAGCGGGTGATGAGGACTAGATCACTTGGGCGTGATCATCTTTTAGTTACTTCCCTTAATGCTTTTGTGGGAATGTTGATCTGTAAGACTAGCAAGGGTATTTGAACTAAGTGTGTGTGTTTTTATGCTTCCGCTACTTTATAAACTTGTTTTGTAATAATTGCGACTCCGTGGTGTTGTAAGTGTACTTCTGAACTACTTGTGAATGTAACGTGTGATGTGTTATGTTGAATGATGTGATCTAGGTTGTAAGCGAGTTGGTTTGAAATCCTTCGTGATTTCGATTGACTACCGGGATTATATGGGCTCAAGTTCGAAAATTTGAGCATTTCAGCGCTTGTTTTTTGTACTTGTGCTCTTATAATTTGGTCGGTTCTGTTATAGCATATTTACCGGGGTGGCATAAAAATAAGATAAATATGCATTCATCACAGTCTTGATTCTTCTGTATAGTATATAACTAAAAGTACAAAAATAGAAAGATCCTGCTAAAGAAAGAGACTCATATGTTAAGAGGTTCTAGATGATCAAGGCTTAGAGGTTTATCACTAACACTTAGTCAGTTCCACAAGCTTTGTTGTCTATTTGAGCTTCATAGAATTCAAAGGATCAAATAGACAGAAGGACAATTTGTCCCTTGTAGGAGTGTTGTCTCAACCGTCATCAACATAAACACTCTGATAGAGGAAGAACATCCCACTGCCTGTCAACTTCATCAAGCAAGACTACATCAACATCTAGCTTGGGAAGAGCATCCCCCATGTATCCAGCTAAGTATTTTCTTACCTATCTATTTACTTATATATTTCTTCTTTGATATATGAAACAAATAAAAAGATGCATAACCTTTAGAAAGCTAAATAAATGTTTTTCTTTCTATATATTTATGTATGAACTTTAAGTTTGCCAAATAAATATAGAAGAGTGTGCAAAGTTTTACCTTGCTAAAGTGAACCCCTAGAATGATCTCTTATATGAAAATGATAAATAGTTGCTCTGTCGTAACTCCTTTCAAGTACCTAGTTTTCAACCTCGAACTCTCCCAAGTTTTGGAGCACAATTGTTTTGATCTAAGATTTGCTCTGAACCTAAAACTTGTGGGTAACGAATGTTTGATCTAAGTCTAGGTAGTTGGTGGATATGATATGGGAAGGTTTGAGCTGCAACTTATCTTGTTCCTAGATGTCACACCCCAAAATTTTTAATTTTGGGTTGTGCATAGGAAACACTAAATAAAATAAATGTTTTAATATTTGGATAAAATTTTCCAAGTTTAGTTTATGATAGCATCAATTAGTTATAGAAAAAAAATAATAAAAAAAATCTTTAAAAAAATTTTAAAAGCTAATTTGACGGGCTATTGTTTGATGTGATGTTTGCTCGTTAAATCTCGTGTGTTAAGAGCGAACAAAGTCTTTCAAAATACGTTTAGTGGATCGATCTTTCTTCTCCAGCATGTCTTTATTTTTTTCTACGATCAATATTCCTTGTTTCTCATCTTAAGTTCTCGTTGGGAGTTTTCTAAAATCTTTTCTTTATAACGTAAATTATTCCTTTCAGTTCCTCATGTGTCAATTAATCTCAGTGAACTCTTCGGGAATTGTTCTGGCTTTTTCTGGAGTTAGTAAACACTTTTCTGTGAGCGTAATCTATTTTTTTAGATGCTCCAAATTATATTATCATGAGCTCCAAATACTTTATTTGGGTTCCTCATGTTCCATAATGTCTCTAGAAAATTCCCTCGAATTTTCGGAGCTTTCGGAGTATTTTTCGCGGCTTAAATAATAATTCTGGACATTTCTAGAATTATTTTATCCACGAAATTAATTAATTCCGAAAATAATAAATATCTCATTTTCCACCAAGCCCATGTGCAATAATCCTAAATGTCCATTCATTTATTTACTAATGGGCTTTAATAATTAATTAGGCTTATTAGTAAAGATGGAGGGTGCAACGTCAATTAGCACCATATCGCTAGTTGACATGGAGGTGGAGAGTTTTCCTCCCTATATATACGTACCTACCCCTTGGGTAAAAGCACACCAAAACTACCGTAGAGGAGCCCCTAGTTTGGGAAATCTCTCGTGTAGTAAATTAGAATTTTCTCCCTTCTTATCCTGTCGCTGCTCACCAGGCTCCGGCGACTCCAGCACCCGAACTCGTGCTTCCTCCTCTACGCCTCCAAGACCATCGCACGCCCTGCGTGGTCGCCCTCGACGCGACACTGGTGCGTGCTTCCGTGATGCCGTACAATCACATCGCCGTGGGCGTCAACAGCAGGCTCGTATCCGTGATCGTCAGGTAGATTTGAGTTGATATTTATGGTTACTTTGGATTGCCTGTGTTGTATTCGTGATTGCAATGGAAATCTGAGGTGACATAGAGTACTATTTTATCCGTGACGTCCGAGATCGGCTCTTGTTAGTCATGCTTCTTTTTTATTTTATTTTTTTTACGGTTTTTCTAGGCAGACAGAAACGGCGAGACGGGACTAGCGCCGGCCAGGCCATTCGCCTCAGTACGGTACGTATCATTGTCTTATGGTTGTGCTTGTGCACGCTGGCGTCATCATCCAGGCCGCTTGCCTTGAGCAGTTGAGCCCTTGAGCGATCGACGTCGTCCACGGGTCGCTGGGGACGGCGGCGATGCGTGTCAGAGCGGCATCATACCTTGCATAAGTTTTTTTTTAAAAAAATGTCGTGCGTACATGAACAGAGACAGAGCGAGGCGCTCTCGGCTGGCTGGTTAGCCTGGCCGCCTGGTGCTACATGCTGTCGGCGTAGACGTGTTACATGCTAGTCATATATAAATTAAATATTAATTTAATTGACATGCAATTAGTTTTATGATTAAAAGCAATCTAGATTTGTAAATCCGTTCTTGTTGCGATAGTTTCATAACGTCGTGCTCTATACAGTAGCGATAGTTTTTGTGATGTCACTCAAGTATGAATTTATCTATTTAAATGCAACTTGATTAATATTTATTTAACAGCTTTCTGACTAAAAGCAACATAGGGGTATAATTTCGTTCTTGTTGCTTCGTGATTATGCTGGCGTAAGAGACGCATTAGCAATGTTGTTTACCATGTCACGTTATGTGCTTACAAATTAAATTATATTTATTTGATTAATGTTTATGTCATGCTCTTTTAAATTAGAAGCGACTTAGGTTCATACATAGAACATTCTTAAATAAATGTTAATTTGATTAATATTAACTTAAATGTTTCTTAATCATAATTAGTTTAGTTAAACATGAAGCATGTAGTTAATTTAACTAATATTTAGCTACTGTCTTTTCAAATTAAAAGTAACTTTAGTTTATAATTTATATTTTATAAATAATTAAATGCTATCATAATTAATAAGAACTTAAGTGTTTCTTAAATAGAACTTGTTTAGTTTATGCAAGAAACATATAATGATTCAATTAGCTGTTATAACCTTCTTTATGCTTTTTAATTTATAAATGTTTAAATGACTTAAACACTAAATGAATATTTATAAATAAAATATAACTAAGGTTTAACTTCGGCTTTATAATTTGATTAATGACCATGCAAACTTGGTTCTAAATAAAAGCAACATAGGTGATGTACTTAAAGGTTTTTCTATACAAATATTAATATGATTAATTGCTACATAAATACATTCTTAATTTCTTATTACTTAGTTTAAACAAGTTGTATATATTAGGCACTATTAAGTATGCACATGTCCCTTTTCATATTTTAAACTTTAAGTTGAACTTGCTTAATTCCTACGGTAATATTTATAAAATAAGATTGGTCTTAACTCAGCTTGGAATTAGAATATAATTTAAGTAATCTGAGTTAATAACTATCACGTGGTTTTTTATTCAATTAAGAAAATTAAGCATGTAATTGTTTCTTTTATAATATAAACTCTCGGTAGTCGTTTCTTTTCCATCGTAGTTTCATTATCGGCGTTTCTTATGTTCTCGTGACCGTAGCCGGTAGTTCTCTTTTAGTACGTTGTTTTCTTTTGTGTGATGTATAGTTCTTAGTTGTTCCTATTTGTTTGCTTGTATGCCTGTTAGTGTGCTGGGTTGCTATGATCTACGAGTAGAAGAAAGACTATCCGTCAGCGCCGAAGATCCGAAGATAAAGACCAGAAGCTGAGTGCCAGAAGTTGCAAATGAAAGATTAAGTTGAGGTTTTTCAGAGCAAGTTGCTTTGGGCATAAAGCAAGTTCTAAGGCAAGTATAGCATGGGATTATCCTTGTTGTCCTATTCATATTAAGCAAATAATATCATTATGCATATATTCCTTTGTTAAGGATGATTTAGTGTTGATCTTATTCCTTGATACCTATTATATTGCATTGAGTAGTATTGCTAGTGCTTAATATGAACTATGATCATGTAAGTTGACTAATGGAATATGCAATAAACATTAAAAGATGACTTTTATTACTGTTAAAGGTTACTAGAGCATGGGGTTACTTTGGTGCTCTTGTTACTCTCCATAAGGACTCATCTATAAGCGAAAATCCGGGATTTACAGTACAACTGTGAGGGCTATATGGCTCTGGCTTTAGTCAAGTATGAGGACCTTTTCTAGCTTGTTAGAGGTATTCCTTTATGGCGTAAGAACAGCTTGACGAATCGGGTATAGTGTGGCCTCTGTCCTTATGTGTATAGGCTGCGCGTTATTGTGCCATTTGGAAGGGGGGCTCTACATCTGTTTGCCGAGTGAATCTAATGGCCCTAACTTGTTAGACGAACCTTTGAAAGACTTCATAGTGAACCCTGCCGACCTTCCTTGGAAGTGGGTCAGGAGATTAGCTACCTCGGGCGAAAGGGTAAATCACGACTCACAGTGAAAGTGTACAACCTCTGCAGAGTGTAAAACTGTTATAACAGCCGTGCTCACGGTCACGAGTGGCCTTGGACCCTTACAGAATAAATGATGAACACTGATGATAATGATAATACTGATGATATTGATGCTCACTAATGATTATTGTTTCTTGCTATACATTATTCTCATTTACATGATCATGAGGTTATTTGGGATTTTGGTAAACTTGTTGCTACTCAATTGCTAAAAGATGACTCACTAAAAGCTATTGCAGTAAACCCGTGTCAAACTTTTTGAGCTTCATGAACTCCATGTTATATTTGTTGAGTTCGACATGGACTCACTCTTGCTATTTCCCCACATCTCAGGAAGGGTACCAGACTGTTAGATTCTGGAATTGTTAGGCTTGTGATCAACCAGTTAGTTTGATCCTGGAGTGAAGGTTGCACCCGGTATCCGGAGTTGTCTTTCCGCTGTGTTGCTCTTTAAGGTATATTTTATACTATTGTGCTATGTATATTAAGCATTTGGCTTTTGATAATTCCACTTATCTGTGGCTATATGTGAGATTTGTCGTCTTTATTTCACATATAGTGTGTGTCTGGTTTTGTCCTTAAAACCGGGTGTGACAGATTGGTATCAGAGCGGTGTTGACTGTAGGACATATGCCAAGTAGCACTGGACGTATTTTAAAACTTATTTTACTATAAAACTATTTTGTGATCTCTTGATTCATTGATTTTGACTATTTTCTCTTCCTTGTCCTGTTGTATCCCCTCCTTGATAGCTTCCTTTGAGCTATTATTTCTTACTCCTTTAGATTTTGTTTTATGTTGTTTTTTTACACTAAAAGTTTTCTGATCTCATCTTGTTCTAAGTTTCGATGGTCTTCCATCATCCATACTCTTCTCTTAGGATGACCACCATTGTTGAAGAAGCACGTGTAGTACCGATGATGTGATTGGTGCTTTGTTTTGCCTGATGTGTGCTTGTTGTGCTTGATGTGTTGCTTGTGTGTTATCTTTGTTCTCATGTTTCAAAGATGGCTCGGAAGGTATATGTCTTAAGGAGTAGCTCGATCCAAGTTAAGTGGGGTAGTGTCATCTTCTATCCTACTTATCTTTCAATCGATCCTAAATCTTGCCATTTTTCTCTAACATTGTCCTTGCCTACCATTGGTTGTCATGTTGCCTTCTTTATCTCATCTTAATGGAGGATTAACACATGAAGAACTCATCAATAGTAGTAAGCCTTAGAGAAAGTGTTGCCTTCAATGACATCGCTAGGTGGAATAAGATCTTTGTTAAGTGGGGTAGCGTCCGCCACCATCACCAATCTCAAGTCATGAGACAGGAAGACCCAAAGACCAATCGCTATCATAATATCATCTTTTACTAGTCCTTGCCTCTTAACTAGTCTTACCTTGCCATCAATCTTTACTTTTTCTTATTAACATTTGACAACTTTTGACCCTTGTCCTTACATCTTATAAATCCTGATTCAAGGACCTACAAAGACTTGAAGATCAATTTATCCTTCCCACTGGTCTTCCCAAATGATAACTAGTCTTTACCTTTCTTCAACCAATGCTAGTCTGTCACTTTTTCGTGATGTCTCATAAAACTTGAATCCAGGAGTTTTGAGCACCTTAAGATATATCTTTATCTCTTATGTTATCTTTTGCTAATCTCCACTCTTGTTTTTACACCTTATAAAGTGAAGACTCGATGATCAACCTTGATCTATCTTTTCAATCTCCTTTGATCTTCCTTTTCGCCTATGTTGATATTCAATCCTTTGACCTTCTATCATTAACTTGAATCAATCTTAACGATCAATCCAATGTTCTTTTGTTATCCTTTGATAATCCTTGACGCTTATATCCGACCTTGTCAAAAAGTCTCGAAACAACCTTATTGGTCTGCTTTATCTTTCTCCCTAGTCTCTTCGAATCTCGGGACGAGATTCCTGTTAAGTGGGGTAGAATTGTCACACCCCAAAATTTTTAATTTTGGGTTGTGCATAGGAAACACTAAATAAAATAAATGTTTTAATATTTGGATAAAATTTTCCAAGTTTAGTTTATGATAGCATCAATTAGTTATAAAAAAAATAATAATAAAAAAAATCTTTAAAAAAATTTTAAAAGCTAATTTGACGGGCTATTGTTTGATGTGATGTTTGCTCGTTAAATCTCGTGTGTTAAGAGCGAACAAAGTCTTTCAAAATGCGTTTAGTGGATCGATCTTTCTTCTCTAGCATGTCTTTATTTTTTTCTACGATCAATATTCCTTGTTTCTCATCTTAAGTTCTCGTTGGGAGTTTTCTAAAATCTTTTCTTTATAACGTAAATTATTCCTTTCAGTTCCTCATGTGTCAATTAATCTCAGTGAACTCTTCGAGAATTGTTCTGGCTTTTTCTGGAGCTAGTAAACACTTTTCTGTGAGCGTAATCTATTTTTTTAGATGCTCCAAATTATATTATCATGAGCTCCAAATACTTTATTTGGGTTCCTCATGTTCCATAATGTCTCTAGAAAATTCCCTCGAATTTTCGGAGCTTTCGGAGTATTTTTCGCGGCTTAAATAATAATTCTGGACTTTTCTAGAATTATTTTATCCACGAAATTAATTAATTCCGAAAATAATAAATATCTCATTTTCCACCAAGCCCGTGTGCAATAATCCTAAATGTCCATTCATTTATTTACTAATGGGCTTTAATAATTAATTAGGCCTATTAGTAAAGATGGAGGGTGCAACGTCAATTAGCACCATATCGCTAGTTGACATGGAGGTGGAGAGTTTTCCTCCCTATATATACGTACCTACCCCTTGGGTAAAAGCACACCAAAACTACCGTAGAGGAGCCCCTAGTTTGGGAAATCTCTCGTGTAGTAAATTAGAATTTTCTCCCTTCTTATCCTGTCGCTGCTCGCCAGGCTCCGGCGACTCCAGCACCCGAACTCGTGCTTCCTCCTCTACGCCTCCAAGACCATTGCACGCCCTGCGTGGTCGCCCTCGACGCGACACTGGTGCGTGCTTCTGTGATGCCGTACAATCACATCGCCGTGGGCGTCAACAACAGGCTCGTATCCGTGATCGTCAGGTAGATTTGAGTTGATATTTATGGTTACTTTGGATTGCCTGTGTTGTATTCGTGATTGCAATGGAAATCTGAGGTGACATAGAGTACTATTTTATCCGTGACGTCCGAGATCGACTCTTGTTAGTCATGCTTCTTTTTTATTTTATTTTTTTTACGGTTTTTCTAGGCAGACAGAAACGGCGAGACGGGACTAGCGCCGGCCAGGCCATTCGCCTCAGTACGGTACGTATCATTGTCTTATGGTTGTGCTTGTGCACGCTGGCGTCATCATCCAGGCCGCTTGCCTTGAGCAGTTGAGCCCTTGAGCGATCGACGTCGTCCACGGGTCGCTGGGGACGGCGGCGATGCGTGTCAGAGCGGCATCATACCTTGCATAAGTTTTTTTTAAAAAAAAATGTCGTGCGTACATGAACAGAGGCAGAGCGAGGCGCTCTCGGCTGGCTGGTTAGCCTGGCCGCCTAGTGCTACATGCTGTCGGCGTAGACGTGTTACATGCTAGTCATATATAAATTAAATATTAATTTAATTGACATGCAATTAGTTTTATGATTAAAAGCAATCTAGATTTGTAAATCCGTTCTTGTTGCGACAGTTTCATAACGTCGTGCTCTATACAGTAGCGATAGTTTTTGTGATGCCACTCAAGTATGAATTTATCTATTTAAATGCAACTTGATTAATATTTATTTAACAGCTTTCTGACTAAAAGCAACATAGGGGTATAATTTCGTTCTTGTTGCTTCGTGATTATGCTGGCGTAAGAGACGCATTAGCAATGTTGTTTACCATGTCACGTTATGTGCTTACAAATTAAATTATATTTATTTGATTAATGTTTATGTCATGCTCTTTTAAATTAGAAGCGACTTAGGTTCATACATAGAACATTCTTAAATAAATGTTAATTTGATTAATATTAACTTAAATGTTTCTTAATCATAATTAGTTTAGTTAAACATGAAGCATGTAGTTAATTTAACTAATATTTAGCTACTGTCTTTTCAAATTAAAAGTAACTTTAGTTTATAATTTATATTTTATAAATAATTAAATGCTATCATAATTAATAAGAACTTAAGTGTTTCTTAAATAGAACTTGTTTAGTTTATGCAAGAAACATATAATGATTCAATTAGCTGTTATAACCTTCTTTATGCTTTCTAATTTATAAATGTTTAAATGACTTAAACACTAAATGAATATTTATAAATAAAATATAACTAAGGTTTAACTTCGGCTTTATAATTTGATTAATGACCATGCAAACTTGGTTCTAAATAAAAGCAACATAGGTGATGTACTTAAAGGTTTTTCTATACAAATATTAATATGATTAATTGCTACATAAATACATTCTTAATTTCTTATTACTTAGTTTAAACAAGTTGTATATATTAGGCACTATTAAGTATGCACGTGTCCCTTTTCATATTTCAAACTTTAAGTTGAACTTGCTTAATTCCTACGGTAATATTTATAAAATAAGATTGGTCTTAACTCAGCTTGGAATTATAATATAATTTAAGTAATCTGAGTTAATAACTATCACGTGGTTTTTTATTCAATTAAGAAAATTAAGCATGTAATTGTTTCTTTTATAATATAAACTCTCGGTAGTCGTTTCTTTTCCATCGTAGTTTCGTTATCGGCGTTTCTTATGTTCTCGTGACCGTAGCCGGTAGTTCTCTTTTAGTACGTTGTTTTCTTTTGTGTGGTGTATTGTTCTTAGTTGTTCCTATTTGTTTGCTTGTATGCCTGTTAGTGTGCTGGGTTGCTATGATCTACGAGTAGAAGAAAGACTATCCGTCAGCGCCGAAGATCCGAAGATAAAGACCAGAAGCTGAGTGCCAGAAGTTGCAAATGAAAGATTAAGTTGAGGTTTTTCAGAGCAAGTTGCTTTGGGCATAAAGCAAGTTCTAAGGCAAGTATAGCATGGGATTATCCTTGTTGTCCTATTCATATTAAGCAAATAATATCATTATGCATATATTCCTTTGTTAAGGATGATTTAGTGTTGATCTTATTCCTTGATACCTATTATATTGCATTGAGTAGTATTGCTAGTGCTTAATATGAACTATGATCATGTAAGTTGACTAATGGAATATGCAATAAACATTAAAAGATGACTTTTATTACTGTTAAAGGGTACTAGAGCATGGGGTTACTTTGGTGCTCTTGTTACTCTCCATAAGGACTCATCTATAAGCGAAAATCCGGGATTTACAGTACAACTGTGAGGGCTATATGGCTCTGGCTTTAGTCAAGTATGAGGACCTTTTCTAGCTTGTTAGAGGTATTCCTTTATGGTGTAAGAATGGCTTGACGAATCGGGTATAGTGCGGCCTCTGTCCTTATGTGTATAGGCTGCGCGTTATTGTGCCATTTGGAAGGGGGGCTCTACATCTGTTTGCCGAGTGAATCTAATGGCCCTAACTTGTTAGACGAACCTTTGAAAGACTTCATAGTGAACCCTGCCGACCTTCCTTGGAAGTGGGTCAGGAGGTTAGCTACCTCGGGCGAAAGGGTAAATCACGACTCACAGTGAAAGTGTACAACCTCTGCAGAGTGTAAAACTGTTATAACAGCCGTGCTCACGGTCACGAGTGGCCTTGGACCCTTACAGAATAAATGATGAACACTGATGATAATGATAATACTGATGATATTGATGCTCACTAATGATTATTGTTTCTTGCTATACATTATTCTCGTTTACATGATCATGAGGTTATTTGGGATTTTGGTAAACTTGTTGCTACTCAATTGCTAAAAGATGACTCACTAAAAGCTATTGCAGTAAACCCGTGTCAAACTTTTTGAGCTTCATGAACTCCATGTTATATTTGTTGAGTTTGACATGGACTCACTCTTGCTATTTCCCCACATCTCAGGAAGGGTACCAGACTGTTAGATTCTGGAATTGTTAGGCTTGTGATCAACCAGTTAGTTTGATCCTGGAGTGAAGGTTGCACCCGGTGTCCGGAGTTGTCTTTCCGCTGTGTTGCTCTTTAAGGTATATTTTATACTATTGTGCTATGTATATTAAGCATTTGGCTTTTGATAATTCCACTTATCTGTGGCTATATGTGAGATTTGTCGTCTTTATTTCACATATAGTGTGTGTCTGGTTTTGTCCTTAAAACCGGGTGTGACACTAGAGATACTAGAGTTCTAGAGAATTTATCTTTTGAAAACTAAAAATTTCTGCATGATAAGTTCCTATATAATGAGAGTTTAATTCCTACCACAGCCATATATACATGCTTACTAGATTAGGAAAGACTTTCACTTGTTAGCTTAGCTGCTTGTAAGCATTGAGTGTGGTCAGTCTGTGTGACCCTAGGGGACTAGTCATGCGGTTAAAATCAAGATTCACGTGCACTCTACCTACTTATGTTGCTTCTACCCTAAAAGTATGGATCTAAATATTTTCTATTAGACACAACCCAACAAGTTGTTTTGCTCCTACACTGGGAGTGAACAAAACCTTTCATCCATTGCAAGCCCCTTTTGTTTTAAGCTCCAGTATTTCCATTGCTACCTCTTATCTATGTTTCCAAAAAGATACTTGGGAATTATTCCACCGTATTCAGTTGCTTAAAAAAAGAAAAAAGAGAGAGAAAAAAAGGGAGAGTGAGAAAGAAAAAATAAAGAGAGAATAAAGAGGACAAATGTCCCAACATAGAGAGATTTTTAGCAACCCAAGTTCTCAGCAAGGTTCTTCAAAGTTCAAGAGAGGTATAAAATTCCTTCAAGGAGCAAAAGTAGAATTAGATGTTCACCATTATTCTTCTACCCCCTTATTTCTACTTATATCTTACATCCTCCATCATTTCCACTACATATCCACTTAGCTCATATTTAGGATCACACACATGCACATCTTGATTTGATTGTATGGCCGGACTTGTCCCTCTAGATCCATGATGACTACGCAATAAATGTTCGCAAGTATGAATTCCTTGTCTTCCCACCTATGAGCTCCATATAAGCCTATTAGAAGTAGGGTGAGAGAGAGAAGGCATAATGTTACTATGCCTAATGCCAAAAATACAACATATCTTAAGAGAAGAGAGAAGGCACACACCATAAATGCCTTGGTAAGGATCCAAAAATACCACAAAGGAGAGACATGAGAGGGTCATACACAGGAATCTCTAAGTTTTATTTGAAAATCTTGCAAAAAATTTAGAATAATAGTTGATCAAAGAGCTTGAGACATGGCGCTTGACTCGACCGTTCTGTCTTTCAACTACTCAAGACCCAAGTGACGGCTACAAGCCGCATGGTAAAAGGTAATATGAGTGGATTTGAAATCACAATAGTTCGTTCCAATTCGGAGAAGAGTTCTTGTTTGAACGCATGTGTACTTTTGAGGCATGAAAGCATTGTAGCAACTCCTGATCCATCACTGAGTTTATCTTTGCTCAGGGACGAGCAAAGGGTAAGCTTGGGGGAGTTGTTGACGGTAGATAAGTGTCAATTTTAACCGTTAACGAAACATGAAAAAGGACCTAAATGTAATTACCACTTAGATATAGGGGCTTTACTGATAGAATTCCATAAGTTTTGGTGAATGCCTATTTTTGTAGGGTGTCGGCTGAAAAGAACCAAGGAAGGCCACATGTTAGGTTTACATAGAGACAAAAGTGCTACGCACAACTTTTCTATAATTTGGAAGGCACAAGAAGACTCTAGAAACAAATGGGAGGCAAAATGGGCCCAGAAGTTGGGCGGCCACCCCACCTGTAGAGCCAATCAGGTTCCATCTCACAGATCATGCCTCCACTGCCTTTGAGGATGAATATTAATCGTAGATCAAGGTCGGTTTGATCCGAGGGCTGTGGTGCTTCATAGAGGGCTATATAAGCAAGGCCCCTGGCCCCTAAAGTAGGCATCCCCCTAAACCCTAATTCATTATCTCCTAGCCGGGATCAGGTGAGAGGTGTCCTATGAAAGGATGACCTCTCTAGGGGATTAGGTCTAGCTTCTTCAATGTAGTAGATTAGTATCTTGGGAGAGAGGGTCGAGTTGGGATCTTGCTCAAGGTTTTGGATCTAGTCATGGAGGCTTGGTAAAGCCTTGTATCTTCACTTTAACATTCTGTAAGACTTATATTTATTCTCTTATTTACATGGTTATGCTTACTTTGAATATATCTTGCTAGTTGAGTTTATCATTCCTTTTGTGTGCTAGTTCATAGAGCGCTTAGCCTTCTAGTTTGTCGACTAGGCTAGGTAGCCGAGCCTTGTGTAAACGTGGTGCTTACACAATGCTCTACCTATGAGTACACCCTACTCCCTAGCTGTATGGTAGTTACAGGAGGTGACAGCCCCGTCCATATCTATCGAGCAGGTTCTTAAATTGTAGGACCGTAGTCACGTCAGTAGAGGTATCCTTTGTGGTGCTCTCTCCTGTCTAGTGGCATCCCAAAGTGCACAAGAGTGTGGTAAGTCTTAGCAAAGTTGGGTATACCTTTACCATGTGATAAGAATATCATAGGAATCTACCTCACCCGTTGACCTCCTAAGTTAACTAGTTGCATATCTTTAGTGACATATCCCATGTGTGTCATATTACATAAATAAAATCATTTCATATATCATTTACCCCTGCTATAGTCTAGTTGGTTTACTAGGTTAGTAGGTACATGATGGTGAATTATCAGATTCTTTAATCCTTGCTTCCCTGTGGTAAAATATAAATAACGATACCTGGTTTACTCCTGGTAAAATGCTACAATGGTATGTTCTGTGCGCTTGTGGAATCCTTCATATTTTAGTTGCACTTAATTTATAACAACACTTAGCAATGCTAATGCCATAGAAAGGAGTACTCTGAGTGATCAATGATTAGTTATTGCTTACCATTTATATACATTTATCTCTTGACTTACCCCTATTGTGAGTAGAATGTTGGTTATGGTTTGTTTCTCCATCATGTGTATAAGTTATCAATATATTCCAAATGCCCGTCCTTCCATGTGGTAAAAATATAAATAACGATACTTGGAATACTCCTGGGTGAATTGCTACAATGGTAAATTATCTATGCACTTGCAGATCTTTCCATATATATTTTTTTCTAGTCACATAAAATACTAAAAGTACTTCTTAGTGTCATTCTAGAAGTGGCACTAGGTAGTACCAACAAGCATTTCTTGCATCATAAGCTAGGGATGACAACTTTTTCAAAGTGATGCTAAGAAATGTCAACAACATTAGATGGCTACTTAAACAAGTGACAAGTTAATAAATACCAACAAGCATTTCTAGCACCATTACCAGGGAAGGTAGCTAGGCAATCTTGGAATATTGATAAACTTGTACTTATCCTCTGCTTAAATAGGCTTACCCTTGTTCTGTCTACTTTTATATCGTATGCAGGGTAATGTATGACCGGTTTTGACCTTTCAACAAACTACGTTGAAGATCTAGAAGCATTAATCAGAAGGACTAGAGCTAAACTCAAGAAAGTTTTAGCTTTAGAATCAGAAGACAACCAGATAAGGCAGAGCTTAACACCAGATTTCAAAGCCATGGCTGACAAGACCCTCAGTGAGTTCTTTGCTCCAACTACGGCCAACATTCGTACTGGACCAGTGACCAATGTCAGAGACTATGGTTTTGAACTCAAGCCAGCACTCATCAACATGGTGCGAGCTAGCCAGTTTTGTGGAAAGACACATAAAGATGCGAGTGCTTATCTCCAACACTTCCTAGAGATTTGTAGTACTTTCACCATTAAAGGAGTTTCCAAAGATGCCATATTAATTTGTCTCTTCCCATTCTCACTCTTGGGGAAGGTGAAGCAATGGTTCTATACTAATAAAGATAGAAGCACTACATGGGATAACTGTTCCACTGCCTTCCTAGCCAAGTTTTTTCCCACAGGCAAGACCAACGCTCTGCATGGAAGAATCTCAAGCTTCTAATAGCAACATGATGAATCTATCCTTGAGGCATGGGAATGCTTCCAAGATTACATATCAAAATGTCCTCATCATGGGATGGAGAATTGGTTACTCATGTAGACTTTCTACCATGGGTTGACTAATAGTACAGGTAAGAGCATGGATGCTGTTGCTGGAGGTGCTTTCCTATCACTCACAATCCTAGGTGCAATAGCTCTCATTGAGAAGATGGCCTCCAACCATGGTTGGAATGAAGAACGTCTTCAAACCCACAAGAGAGGTGGAGGTATGCTTCAACTCAAGGAGGTAGAATGCTATTTGCCAAGATGGACCTACTCATGAAAAAGCTTGAAGACCGAGATAATGAGAAGCAAAAAGTCATGCACATTTATGATTCCCGCATGACATGTGAAGAGTAGCAACATTAGACATTCAGGGAACAATTATCCTGAAACCCACGAGGATGTGAACTTCATCATCAACAACAACTATCATCCTCAATAAAATCAAGGATGGAACTAGCAATAGAGGCCAAACTACCAAGGTAACTATCAAGGTAACAATTTCAATAATTTTAATGATCATCCACCCTTGAGAGAGTTAATTTCTGGCCAAGCTAAAATAATGGATGGCTTATATAGAAAATTAGCTTCTAATGATAAACTCTTAGAAAATATAAACAATAGAATGGATAGTTTCTCCTTTGCCATAAAAACTAGCATAGCTTTAATAAAATGATAGAATCATAAATAGCTCAACTAGCGGCTGCTGTTCCTCCAACTGACAAAGGTAAGATTTCAAGGCAACCAAAAGATCTAGAAACTACAAATCTTGTCAATATTCGCAATGCAGCATACTACTACATACAACCATCAGCTGAAGGATGGATAGATTATTCCTTGCCTAAAAAGAAAAGTGATCTAGGAAGACCTATCATCCTCGTAGCTACTGGACCTCATATATTCCAAGAAGCTATCTGTGACTTCGATGAAAGTGTCAACATCATGTCAAAGGTAATTTATGATAAGATTAATGGAAATACTTTGTTGTACACAAACATGCATTTGCAGCTTGCAGATCAGTCACTCTGCTACCCCAAGGGAATTCTTGAAGACATCTGTGTTTGAGTGGGACAATCTTATGTTCTCGTAGACTTTTTGGTTTTGGAGATAGGTGGAGATGTAAGGGAACCCATTATCTTGGGCTGACCTTTCCTAAGCACCACAAAAGCTATCATCTACGCAGACAATGCCAAGATCTGTTTCACAATCAAGGATAAGGAGAAATTTACTTTCAAGAATCGTATCTTGCAATCTCCTGGTCATCCACAAATGTTGTACCTAGCCAAAGAGATAATAGTGAGTAAGAAGAAAATCAACCAGAGAAGAAGGAAGAATAAGGCCAGACAGCTGTTGACACTTCTAATACCACTCCCGCTAAGTTGTCATCCCTAGCATGGCGCCAGAAGTGTTTGGTATAGAACTGCTCCTCTTAGAATAAGTATAGGATCCATAAGCGTACAGATAAAATACCAATGTAGCACTTCACCAGGAAATATTCCAGGTATCGTTAATTTATATTTCGCTCAAGAGAAAAAACTAAGGACTTAAACTCAAGATAGATTTGCAACATACGACTACTTATGAGAAATCGATCACATAGTCACTTACTTTGGTAGGGGGTAAGCCATAAGGGATAAATAAATATAATGAATTATAAAGCATAAGAGATAAATCACGTAGAGATTAGAGATAGACTACTCATCATAAAGGTAGGTTGATGTCTGATTAGTTCAAGAGATCGAATTCTAGGTAGTTCTAATCTACTAAGTCATTCATCTACTTTAGCAAACAGACAATCATATATAGCATAAAAGACTCTTCATCTATCTAAACCTATGTAGAACTTGAAGAATTGGAGTAGCTATTCTAATTCTCTGGTGGAGAGAACTCTCTCTAAACCCTAGCTCTACTGATGGCTCCCTCTACTGAATTGCTAATGAATTCTAGGTTTCTCCTGGGGTGAGGGGCCTTGCTTATATAGCCCTCTAGGAAGCACCATAGCCCTCGGATCAAACCAACCTTGATCTACGATTATTATTCATCCGCAAAGGCGGTGGAGGCAGGATCCGCGAGGTCACGCTTGATTGGCTCCATGGCCTAGGTGGCCGCCCATGAGGTGGGGACGGGTGCCCCACATGTCTGGCCAGCTGGCCTCCTCCTTTGTAGGGCGCCTTCACGAGTCTTCTAGATTATTCTTTTTTATAGTGGGGTCAATTTCTCTCTATGTAAATCTGACTTGTGGGCCTCTTTTGGTTGTTTCCTGATAACCCCCTACAGAAATAGACATTCACCAAAACTCATGGAAATTATCAGTAAAAACCCCTAAGTCTATGGTGTATCTCATTTTAATCCTTCTTTTGACTCTTTGTTGACATATAAAATTGATGGTTAAGAACCATCAACAAACTCCCCCAAGCTTACTTTTTGCTCGTCCCTGAGCAAACAACTAAACCTAAGATGGATCAGGAGTTGCTGCAATGCTTTCACTATTTAAAAGTACACATGCATTCACACAAGAATTCTTCTTCCAGACTAGAGTGGACTGCACTGACTTTCAAACTTACTCATGTTTCTTCAACCATGGGGCTTTTGCCTGCACTTGGGTCTTGAGTAATTGAAAGCCAGAACAATTAAGTCAAGCGCTATGTCTCATGATCTTTGTTCCACCTCTGTCCTGGAGTTTTCATAAATGTTTGCAAATAAATTCAAAGTTCCTTAAGTATGACTCTCACAAGTCTCTCAATATGTGGTATTTGTGGATCCTTACTAAGGCATCAAAACAATTTATTCTTGCCTCTCCTCGCAAAATATGTAGTATTTTTTGGCTCAAGGCAAATCTTTGATGTGCCTTCTCTCTCACCCTATAACTAATAAGGCTTATGTGGAGCTCATAGGTGTGGAGATAGCTCGTACATACTTGCAATGCATATGTTGCTTAGTCAAACCATGGATCCGGAGAAACTTGTCATACAATCAAATCAATATGTGCATGTGTGATTTGATATGGTGGCTAAAATGATGGGGAATAGATAAGGTAGAAAGAAAGAGGTGAAAGTCTAATTCTACAATGCTCCATACTTAAAAATAACTTCTCTCTTTTTAAACTTTGAAGAATAAATGAGAACTTGGGCTGCATATATATATTTCTCATTGGGACAAGGGTCCAATCTTTCTTTTGCTTTCCTTTCTCTTCTTTTTTTTCAACAACAAGTCTCTTACACATAAATATTGATATGGGAGGAATGATGATAAAAACTTGGAGCATTTATAGTGGTATTTGGCTAGCAGAAAAAGGGGATCCTATGAGGAATATTTTTGGTGTTCGCTCTTAGTGTAAGAGTAGAACATTTTTGGTGGATCTAAATGGGACAAATATATGGTGGTGCATACTTCCAGGGTAGAAGTAGCAAGGGTGCATAATGTGTGCAAGTGAATCTTGATTTTAACTGCATGACAAGCCCCTAGGGGTCAACACAGCTTCACCAAACTCAACACAATTACAAGTAGTAAATATGTGAGGGTTTCCTATTCTAATATGTATGGCTGTGGTAGGAATTTAACACATAGTCATATAAGGAACTCATCATGCGGCATTTTTAAGTTTCAAAACAAAGCTCTAGAATTTAGTGTCACTAGGAACAAGACAAACAACAGCTCAGACTATATCATATCATATCCATTAATTACCTAGACTTAGTTTAAGCATATGCTCCAACATGTTTAAAGTGTAGAGTAAATTCGTGTGTCAGCAGTTTAATCCAATCCTTGGGAGAATTCAAGGTTGAAAACTAGGTACTTGAAAAGAAGTACAACAGAGCAACTATTCATCATTTCCATCATGCATTCTTCAACTCTACAAACTTATTAACAGAAATAAAGCAATAGAATTAAAAGCACACTTTTATACACACTCTTTTTTATTTGGTTTTCATATTTTTAGAACAAACTAAAACAAGCACACTTAAAACAGTAAATCTTTATTTTGTTTTTTTCAAGTTTTGCTGATTTTTTAAAATGCATGAAAAATAAACAAAAAGAGATTGCAGAAAGGGAAATTACAAAGGAAGAGAAAACTTACCTTGGGTAGTGGGGGTCCTCCCCCAAGCTAGATCTTGCCATCGTCATTCAGTCCATGCGAAGGTACCCCAATATTTCTTCCATAGTCTAGGCATTCTGTTCTTGTCCCTCTTGAATGCTTGTTAAGGTCTAGATGGTGTTGTGGTTCCACTGGTGCTACGCCTCCCACATCCGGGTGTTGTAGGCTTGGCCATCTATGAGTGTTTGGAGGGCGTTGTCGGTGCGTTAGTGAAATGCCACGTTCTCTTGATAGTACTGTTGTGGGGTGTAATGGAACCCAATAGCGTTAGATCTACGTCCATGCTCAAGCTCTTCTCATGCTCCACCTGATGATGTTCCTGCTCCATAGGGGTCAAATGAATGCCTTCCACCCCCTAATGAAGTTCCCTCTCCATGGGGATCAAATGGTTGTGTTGGTGGAGGTGGTTGCTCAGAGCCCTCATGTGGCTGATGAGTTGGAGGATACTCCCTTTGGTTTATCACCCGATAGTTGTGGTCCATCCAACTATCATAGCTAGCATGAGTTGGCTATACGTGTGATTCTTTCAGAGGTGGTCCTCTGAGGTGCTCGAGCATTCACTGGTTGAGCCTGTAAATCAACATGGAAAGTTCTGACAGAATAGGGGGCCAACTCCGGGTTAGGTAACCAGAGCTGGATTTCACCATACATCATATAAAGCTCATTGTTTACCCTCTTTAAAAGGTGGGCATGAAAAAGATGATCATAACCAAAAGTATCACAATGCTCTTCAATAAATTCAAGGGAGGCACCTTGCAACATGTCTAAGTTTGAAGCAATGCGAGTAACAAGTGAACAAACAGCAATGGGTCCTACTCAATAAGTGGGAACAATCAACCAATGGGCTACTAAAAAACGGACAGGCGAGACTTTAATTTTCTTGACAGCTGCATACATCAGCTGTAGGTCCGCACTTCTAACCTTGCTCATGTCATCACAAGGGAAAAATGTGAAGCCTAGCCATTTGTGAAAGAACCTAAGGGTTGGATGTTCTATATCGCTAGTCCGATGAGAATTGAAAAATAGAGTGTTTAGAAATCTTCGTCTAAAACTTATGCTTCTCAAAATCTTCTAAAGCATCATCCAAATCTAGCGGAATGTTATTTGGAAAATTAAGGAGGATGCTAAGCTCTCTCCAAGTAGGATAAAACTCACATGTGAAAAGCCTAAAATAGACTCCTAACTAGGTGACCCTTAAGGTCCAGAGAAATTCTATGGTTAAGAGCTTAGACCCTAACTCAGAGACATCCCAAGCAGACGTTCATCCTATTAATGAGAAAATAGCATCGAATTTAGAACTCATACTTGCTTCTTGGAGTAGTGCTAGGTCGAATGCTGGCGTGTGGGTGAACTCCTTGTCTTTGATCTTCTTATAGACTTCTTTCTCATGAGAGTCTCTCAGTCCAAGCTAACTTGGCTTGCGAAGGATCTTTGGTGCAGGTGATGAAGAGGAAGCAAGTGTAGGAGCAGTAGGAGGGTGAATGCTCATGTCGGAGCTGGCTCTTGATGATGCTCGTGTCGATCTCCTAGTTCTAATGCTTGACTGCCCCTACATCTCCCTTGGCAAACTTCTTTAATACACTCATCCTGCAAAACTGATAAAAACAAAACTCATTTATAGAGTTAGAGAAAGGGTTAGTTGGTTAGCTGTCCAGAGTTAGTGGTCCAGAGGTTAGTCATCCCATAGATTATTTTTAGTTGGTTTTCGACAGAACTTCCCCTTAATTTTAAATTTGCTCTAACTCTAGTTGGGAAGCATCCCCACTAATTATAGAATGATTAAGACAGTACTAAACCCTTCCCTTCTCTTGCTCTAAAACTCAAGATCACTCTCCTTACTCCTCTCTTCTCTCTTCTCTCTTTCTACTCTCTACTCTTGAAGAAAACTGGAAGTCGAGAGCAGCTTGTGAACTTAAAATTCTGAATGTGGGTGGTGCATAGAAGCAATGGGAGAGAGGTTTTTTTTATAGAGGAGGAGGAGGCTGGGTGGGTGCCCAAGTGGTGGGGGCCACCACCCCACTTCCTGCCCCTTCCTGGCTAAAATTTTTCCCACCTCCTCTTGCTTCATGAGTAAGCACCAAAAAAGCTATGTGGTGGTGGATTTGGTGGTGGAAAAGAGAAAATGGTGGAGGTGAGTGAAGTGGACAAAATAATGTGATGTGATATATATGAGGTGGAGTGTATGACATGTGGCTCCCAAGATGGTGGGTCCACAATGCACCATAGATAAAAAGAAATGCAAGAAATTAAAGAGTAAAACTAAAATACTTAAAATATATGAAGTAAATATTTTTATACCACCATAATAAATTTTTTAATGAGTTTTTACACATCATAAAAATTATTTACATGGGGCTAGGATTTTTATAATGCAATGCTATGAATATAAATATGCTCAAGAAAAAATATGTGGGATGAAAAATTAAATATGGATACATACTGAGTTACCTTCCGGCGAGGGTTTGAATTTTAAAGTCCTCTGAACTAGACCTTTCAAATTATTTATTCTTCTGACGATCCCAGAGATGATGACTCTGGTAACTCTTCTATCTTGTCTTGATCTACCATCTTCATAGAGGAATTAAGTTCTTGTTTTGACTTGAATGTTAATGCCCATTTATGGTGAACTTGATTTCTCCTTTTTCGACATCAATGTGTGCATTGGCGGTGCTCAAAAAGGGTCTTTCGAGCATAAGTGACACTTTTGAGGCTGGGTGCATATACAGTACCACAAAGTCTACTGGAACGAAGAATTCCCATATCTTGACTGGAATGTTCTCGGCAATGCCCAACGGATATCGAACCGATTGATCTGCTAACTGTAAGCACATTGATGTTGGTTCGAGTGCTGAGTGATCAACCTTGTGATAGACCGCTATGGGCATCACACTAACACTTGCTCCAAGGTCACATAGTGCATTGTTGGAATATTGACTTTCGATCGAGCAATCAATAGTGGGGCATCCTTGATCTTTCTTCTTCTCTGGTAATTTATTGAGGATGGCCGCACTACATTCTTCTGTTAGCTTGATCACCTCAGTGGATGGTAGTGGTCTCTTCTTGTTCAAAATATCTCTGATGTAGTTGGCGTATGTAGGAACTTGTATGGCGTCCAGCAGAGGTATGTTGAAATATAGTTTCTGAGTGACCTCCATGAACTTGCCAAACTGCTCATCTGAGAGTGGTTGTGGTCTTCTAATTCTATGAGGAAATAGTATATAGTTTGTATCATGAAAATCCTGTCTCAACTCTTGATCTTGTAATATGTCTTGAGGTTGTACTTCTTGGTCAACTTCATTGTTGTTTGCTTCTTCTGCCACTGGTGGTACTACTAGTGCCCTTCTTGCTCCTTTTGGATAAGGAGGATCCTTAGTGGATCTCCCTCCTCTTGTAGTAATAGCTCTTACTTGCTCTGGATCATTAGCTAGCTGGGCTATCTTCTCTTCTATCTTTTTGTTAAACTTGAGTTGATCATTGATGGTAGATGAGAAACTATCCATCTTGATATCTATATCTTCTAGGATCTTGTCATTAGTAGCAAGCTTGTCATTGATTTCACTGTTTATTCTAATTTGTTGCTTGACTAAATCCTTCAATGTAGGTTGCCTAGTTGAACCTTGATTTTGTTGTTGCGGTCTCCAACTTGGTTGATACAGAGGCTTCTAGAATGTGGAGTTTGTATCCTATTTATATGCTGCTTCAATCACCCTCTAATCTTCCTTGTACTTGGCCCTCTGGTCAAGCCAGCTGAGCAAGTCATCCATCTTGGTAGACAGTGCATTTACTTCTTCAACTATTTCTTCACTTTGATGACAGTGTTGAGTGTGGTCTTGGGACCAGCCTTGATTTTCTAATATCTTCTCCATAAGTGTTTTGGCTTTCCCAACTGTAAGCAACAAAAATGATCCTCCAACAGTTGCATCTAGGTGCTCATGTGCTTTCTGAGTTAATCTATGATAAAAGCCTTGCATGAGTAACCATTCTTCCATTCTGTGATGAGGACAATCTAAAATATATCCTTGTAAACGTTCCTATGCTTCTGAAATGGTTTCTATCTTCTGCTATTGAAAATTGGTAATCTTTCCTCTTAAGGCATTGGTCTTGCATATCGGGAAGAATGTTTCTAGAAAGGCCTTCGAACATTTTGCCCATGTGTTGATGTCTTCTTTATTGGCATAAAACTACTGCTTCAGTCTTCCCATTAGTGAGAATAGAAAGAGGTGAAGTAGTATGATATCTTGATTAATTCCTTCCATGGCGATAGTGCTTCCAATCTCTAGAAAATTCTGCAGATGTGCACTTATGTCTTCGTGTACCTTTCCACTGAATTAGGTAGCTTGCACCATATTGATGAGGCTTGGCTAGAGCTCAAACTCAAGATTTTCTATTTCCAGTGCTGGACCTGTGCCGATATTCTCAACTCTAGGAGCAGAGAATTCACGCAGGGTTTCTTGCAGCCATAGCTTTAGAAATTGGTGATGAGCTCCATCCTTGATTGATCTGATTCTGATGATGTAGAGTTGAGTGAATCAGAATCAATCCTGCTAATACACTGTATAAAATATAGACATAGAAAAACAATAAGGGTGAACCTGCCAAAGTAGAGGTGCCTTGTTATGATTTCTCATTTTCTAAGTATCTATTTTCACAATTTTTCTCAAAAGTTTATTCCTTCATCGACAACGACGCCAGAAATGCTTGTTGACACTTCTAACACCACTCCCGCTAAGTTGTCATCCCTAGCATGGCACCAGAAGTGTTTGGTATAGAATGCTCCTCTTAGAATAAGTATTGGATCTGCAAGTGTATAGATAAAATACCATCGTAGCACTTCACCAGGAAATATTCTAGGTATCGTTAATTTATATTTAGCACAAGGAAAAGAACTAAGGACTTAAACTCAAGATAGATTTGCAACATATGACTACTTATGAGAAATCGATCACACAATCACTTTGGTAGGGGGTAAGCCATAAGGGATAAATAAATATAATGAATTATAAAGCATAAGGGATAAATCACGCAGAGATTAGAGATAGACTACTCATCATAAAGGTAGGTTGACGTCTGATTAGTTCAAGAGATTGAATTCTAGGTAGTTCTAATCTACTAAGTCATTCATCTACTTTAGCAAAGACACAATCATATATAGCATAAAAGACTCTTCATCTATCTAGTCTAAACCTATGTAGAAGTAGAAGAATTGGAGTAGTTATTTTAGTTCTCTAGTGGAGAGAACTCTTTCTAAACCCTAGCTCTGCTGATGGCTCCCTCTACTGAATTGCTAATGAATTCTGGGTTTCTCTTGGGGTCAGGGGCCCTGCTTATATAGCCCTATAGGAAGCACCACAGCCCTCAGATCAAACCAACCTTGATCTACGATTATTATTCATCCTCAAAGGCGGTGGAGGTAGGATCCACGAGGTCACGCCTGATTGGCTCAGTGGCCTAGGCGGCCGCCCATGAGGTGGGGGCGGGCGCCCCACATGTCTGGCCAGCTGGCCTCCTCCTTTGTAGGGCGCCTTCATGAGTCTTCTAGATTATTCTTTTTTATAGTGGGGTCAATTTCTCTCTACGTAAATCTGAGTTGTAGGCCTCTTTTGGTTGTTTCCAGGCAACCCCCTGCAGAAATAGACATTCACCAAAAGTCATGGAAATTGTTAGTAAAAACCCCTAAGTCTATGGTGTAGCTCATTTTAACCCTTCTTTTGACTCTTTGTTGACATATAAAATTGATGGTTAAGAACCGTCAACAGTAACCACAAGAAGAATCAGTCAACATGATCAACACACTCAGATCAGAGTACAACCACCTCCTCACTTCACCATTCCTTACTAAGAAGGACGATCCTAGCGTGCCAACAATTGAGTGCACCATTGGACAAAGAATCTTCCACAAAACCTTCTGTGACATTGGGTCAGGTGTCAATATAATGTCCAAGGTAGTGTATGAATACTTATTTGGTGATGAACCTTTGTTCCCTACATATATGCAATTGCAGATTGTGGACCAATCAATCCGATTTTTGAAAGGAATAGCGAAGGACGTCATGGTCGGAATACAAGATCACTACATCCCTACAGACTTCATTGTTCTTGATATGGGAGAAGATGAAGAAGATGTACCTATCATCCTTGGAAGACCATTCCTCAACGCTACAAACACGATCATCTACATTGGATCTAGACATGTCCACTTCTAATTTTTAGGAGAAAAGGTACGCTACTATTTTAATAGATATACCACTTATGAATAGCCAAAGAAGACCCACTCCAAGAGGAGACGTTGATCATCCTGACACCAGAGGAATCAATCCCTAAAAATGAGAATGAAGAAGATAAAGAACTGGTGAAAGATAAACCTACTCCGCCTGAGACGAGTCCACAGACGAAGCAGGTATGGAAAGAAAATGTGGCACCATCAAAGTCACCATCATGAGAGGTGCAACCATCAAGGTCTCCATCTCCAGGACCGACAGATGCACCCAAAGAATGAACAAGACTGGAGAAAAGTCCTGTCTGGAGGACTTAAAAATCCGAACCCTCGCCAAGAGGTAAAATTGGTAGTTATCCATATTTACTTTTTAGAATTGCATAAATTATTTTCACTTTAGCATATTTACTTTTTTGCATTAGTATTGCATTTATAAAGAAAATAAAATTTTCATTATTGCATTATAAAAATCCTAAGCCCCATGTGAATATTTTTATGGCATGTAAAAACCCACAAGAATATTTACTGTGGTGACATAAAAATAAAAATAAAAATAAAAATACCATGAATGCATCTAGAGACATTTTATGTTATAAAGTATTATCTGCATAGCATATATAAGAAAAACCAAAAATATTAGATAGGCATCCTGCTAAAGTTCTATCAATTAGAAAATATTTCCAATTCTAAGAACAACTAATCTTTGGATGGCTGATCGCTAACCCTTTATCCCAATCTGTTCCATGAGTTTTGGTGTTCTTGGTGATGTTTTGCAGGATGACATATTAGATCAAGAGCAAGTTCACCTAGTTGTCTTCATCTCGCCCTATCCATGGACGAGACAGACATCCATTGGCAAAACTATCCTAAGAAAGACCATGACAACATCTAGCTTGGGGGAAGAGCATCCCCCCATGTATCTAGCTAAGTATTTCTTTCCCTTTTGTTTTACTAAGTTTGCTATACTATGGTTGCTAAAAAAGATGCATAACTAAAAACAAAATAAAAATTTCATCTTCATGTTAGATATATATAATGTGTCATCCTAAAAATAAAAACAAAGTAATAAGTGTGTAGCTTTCTTTAAGTTTGAGTTTTAAGAGCTAAATAAATAAAAGGACTCTGAAGATAATCTCTTAAATGAAAATGATAAATAGTTGCTCTGTTGTAATTCCATTCAAGTATCTAGTTTTTAGCCATGAATTCTCCTGAGTTTTGGATAAGACTATTTTGATATAAGAATCTACTCTGAACTTGAAACTTGTGGGTAGCATATACTTGATCTAAATCTAGGTAAATAGGCGTCATCCTCTGTGTCCTTCACCAGCGCCACCTCTTCCTCTGAGAGGTGCAACATGTTGCATTCTCTTAGTGAATGGCAGCTCCCTTCAGAATTGGACTCATAGTTCATGTTCTCAGGGATCGCTAGTAGGAGGTCATAGATGGACTCTAGATCCTGCTCCAGCATCCCCACAAACCTAGATGATTCTGTCATCATCGAACGGCCATTGCACCTGGCTAGCTCCCGCTCAAAGAGTTCAATCGCATCCCTCATTTTAGAGGGCAGTGCAGTGCTGGGGTTCTAGAATTCAACGTCTGGCAGTAGGGGCCCACTTATGGAGAGTTGGCGAAAGCGTTTGCCTACATGTAGAAAATGTGTCAGCTTAGCTCTAGCTCAGGATTTGCCCCAAGATATGCATCGATTCTGCAAGCTAGCGCATTAGAGTCGATGATCGTGGGACTGGCTTGGGTTGACCTGTGATCAGGCATCGAGATGTGCGACAAAGCTGCATTCTCTTCGCTGAGCCATAGCTAACCTAGGCGGTCGGCTACACAGTCTAGGTCCCTGAAGTGTAGAGCTTGGCCGAGGAGAAGACTGTTAACTGGAGCTGGCCCATCGATGTCAGTGAACTCGAGGCTTCTGAAGTGGATGCGGCCACCAAGGCCACGCTAAGACCAAGTCCAATGTAAGTGTAGGGAGCCGTCACTTCCTTCTTAACAATGAGAAGTGTGCAACTGTCCCCTACCTGGCACGCTAACTGTCGGTGTTTTGTAAACCAGACTAGTAAATTTATATGATTATCATGCTACTCAAGGAAGACAATGGTAGCATCCAAAAGACATGAGGATTTATACTGGTTTAGGCCAGAGCCCTATGTCTAGTCTCAGAGATGATCGATTGCGTGTTCCTCGCTTGAATGCTCTGAAGTTCTTATAATGGGGGGTGCAAGAATGGTGGAAGAGGAAGGAGAGCTAGAGCTAGGAGATGAGCTACCCGAAGGGAAGCCTCAGGAGCCCCTCGATGGTGTAAGAATGAGTGAATCAGAGTTGGATCCCCTAGATGGGTGCCCTAGTTGCCGTTATATAGAGTTTGGGGCCAGGGCATGTACAAAGAAGAAGGTTCTCTCGACCGAAGGGTCGTGAGCCTAAGGAAGGACCTATCTAACTAGGCTTGCAAGCTACGCTGTCTTGTGGTGCATGTCAGCATGGTTGTCATCATGGTCTTGTGGCCATGTCAAGGCATGGTGTCACATGGTGCTACTGTGTTAGTCATGGTGGTACTATAGGCATGATGGTGGTTCTCCAGCCATCCTATGTGACGTGGTTTCTACCATGGTCTTCATCATCGCCTCCTAGTTTCCTAGGGCATTGTATAGGAGTTCGTAGCCACCCCCAGGTCATCGATCGCCTTGTTGGCTTCAAGAGTTCAGGGCCACAATCCTGATCATTAGGGTCGTGGCTCCTGCTGATCTGGATGCCCTCTAAGTTAAGGCCCTCGTCGTGGATCCCATCCCGTAGTGGGTAGAATCGTACATGCATCTTGTCAGGCCATATCTGGTTGATAGGCTCCGTACTAGCCATCATCGCCTTGGGCGGTTATCTTATCTAAGCTGCGTGGTGTAGGGGTGGCATTTGACCGGACCGAGATGATCGTTGTCCCCTTAGTCCTTGCAGGGCCAGTGCGGCATGCCTACTCTTATCAGAGCAGGCACATTTGGCTAGGCTTGACCTCTCCTCATTCCTCCCATGGGTCAGGATGGCAGAGAGGTCATGAGTCTCTTGCGCATCATGTGGCTAAGGTAGAAGACGGGGTCACGGGCGACCCTACCTTGGCGTCAGGCCTGTTCTGCTTGGCAGCTAGGCCTGGGTCATTCGGGCCTTCACTAGCTGATGTGTCATGGGCCGCTCGACCTGCTAATTAATCAGTGCCTTGAGATACCTGGGGATTATAACCCCAACAGGTGGTGACTACAGCGTAGAGCGAGCAATGGGGTACTATTCATCCAGTAAGTATTCCACCGACTGTGAAACAATCATAGTGATGCCAGGCTTTGTACACACAGGGACATGAGGGCTAGAATAGGCTTCTAACGCGACTCATGATTGTTCATCGTTACTAGTATCCACGTAGTGAATATTTTAGATGCTTAGATCTTCTGTCATCCGGTGAAGAATACAGTGTAGTCCAATCCAAGTAGTCATAGCCTGGCAGCAACCGAGGGATAGCAGCTAGCTAGAGATGGCTACATGGTTTCATAGGTTCTGACCATCTGCACTCCCTTGACCATGTTTGAAGTTGCCGCTTCAGGAATCCAACTACCTTACTTCATGCATGTAGCCATAGACGGTGCAGCTTTTGTCTATAGCACAGCCGATCAGGCAAATGTTCTACTCATAGCTAAGTACAAGAGTTACATGTCTGGTCCATTCAATTTACTCTGCTCGAATTGTTAGGTGAGCATACAGTTTACAACAAATAGGTAGATGTCATTTCATCGAATATACTAGAGGGACGTGGTCGGGAGAAAAGTTGTTATCGTTTATTGTAGAGTACACATCCGTGGTATGTTAACTAGTTGCCATCTGTAAGCATGATTTTAGTTAAAATAAATGTCAATCAAGATCCTTAAACTAGCATGGAATGTAATAATAAGTTTATACAAATAGTACGGTTTGATTTGAAGCATGTTATCTTTATCCAGATCCTCAAACCAGCATGGAACACTGTTCATAGTTGGGAAAATACAAATAGGTGAGGGAAGGGGGAGATAGAAGGTAGGTAATTGATGTAATGCTATCAGATGAGGGAAGGGGACGCTTCTTTCATATAGACCTTTCATGGCTAGCGAGAGTGAAGCGAATGCGGCAGGAAAGCTAGACACAAGAAGTGAATCGAGAAAAAGAGCTTTTGACAACCATGACACGCTTGACACTTGAATGCCTGGTGCAGTTGTGATAGGTCTTTTCTTTAGTTATTTGATTCCAATCCAAGTAGTCACAGCAGCCGAGGGGCAGACTAATTGCTATGACACTTTATACTTGTTGACATCATTTTTTAGCATGTGTCAAAATGGTCAGGAAGGGCTAATCAGCAGAGGAAAGATTATTGTGTAGATTGATAGCTGATGAAAATGAGTTTGCTTATGAGTGGTAGCGGCGTATGGGTTCAAATTGAAATGTTGCCAATAAGGTTAAGGGTATTATTGCCGATGCCGATGAAAGATGGTTTGAAGACTGCTGCCGATGAAACAGGGAATGTACCGATGAAAGGAACTTGAAGGCTGCTGCCGATGGAACAGGGATTGTGCCGATGGAACAGGGATTGTGCCGATAAAAAGGAGGTCGATGAGAATACCATCGTGACTGAGGCGGACTATGGAATAAGATACGAGTTAATTTCCTTATATACGTTTATTAGAGTCTGAGTTGTATCAAAGTCATGTGTTTCCACAGATTTGGATTTAGTGTCCTAGTCGTATTTGGTTATGTTTCTGTAGATCAGGATATAAATATAGGGTGAAGGGCAATGTAAAAAAGAGAGATCAATCAATACATCAAAAATAGCTTTTTATTCTTATTTACATCTACTTTCGACGACTTCATCAATTTGCATATTTTTCTTTTTTATGAGTTCTCATCGATTCGGCGAGTTGCATTGCTCCAGTGCAATCTTCGGCGATCCTCGAGTTCCGCGTGAGTACCACTTGGCCGTGACTTTCGGGCGTATCGCTGTTGTCAGGACCAAAGTGCTCGTATCTTCATCCTTGTCGATTAACAGGTCAAATCGACTGGCACGCTTTGGATATCGATTTTGGGTATTAGCCATTTGTGTTTGCAGATCTACTTTTGCATCAACACATCTTTTGGCATGCTCGGTGGGACAGATCTAGTCAAGATGTTTAATCCTGAGATCGATGTGGGGAACATCATCGCGGTATCAGAAGAAGATCTTAAGGACGATCAGAAGCAGGCTATGGAGAGGGCTATAGAAGAATACAGACAGCTCTGCTTGAAGTCATTCAGTTTGAACAAAAGTGGACAAGTCATCCAGAAGCAAGACTTGTCGTTGCCTCGGCAAGTTACCTTTGATTCTAATCCGGGTAAACTTCAAGAGATGGTTAATTCTGCAGTGAATCATGCTTTAATTAATCATTCCAATGTGCTGTCCAATACTGTTCATAATGTTGTGATTCAAACTTTTAAAGAAGGGCAAGCGTCACCTCGTTACGTTGGGCCTGCTTATCATCAACCAGAATCAGCATCTGCTATTGCTCCATCGGTTCCCCCGGCCGTTGCGGGTATAGAGATTTCTTCTCTTCTAGTATCAGCAGGTTTATCTAACGTACAGTCTACACCGATGCGTCCGAATTCAGCATTATCAGGACGAGTTTAGCTTAATACAGATCTATCAGCATCGGCTTTATCAGGTCCTATACCACAGAATAATCAGACTCCTGCTAATTGGTGGGGATATGGTATGACTCCAGAGCCATCTATTTTTAACCATGGATCACCTCAAGTGTTTGATGCAACGGGAAAAGCTCCTATGCTATCGGCCGGTTCACCGATAGCTCAAGTACCCCAATATACTACAGCAACTACTGTACAACCAACTCTAGGAGGTTTCCAGGTGTCTTTGGGTCAAACATCTAGTTCAAGTCCATCGGCAAATTTGTTACCGATGCAACAGAAGGCTCCAATCGTAAGTCAACCTGGAGTACAGGTTTTACCTCACGTTAGTTGTAATTATCCGGCAATGCCAACAAGTTACCAACCATCGGCAAATTTTGTACCGATGAACGCTAATAATTGGTCAGGGCAGTTTCCCACTCAACATTCAGTTCAGCCAAATCAGCAAGCCACAGGTGTTCATCAAGGTCACATGCATGCTGGTTTTCAGAATCAAGCATCGGCAGCTCAACCGATGAACCCTTTTCAGCAGGTTAATGGACCACAGATAGTGACAAATATGCCAATTGCTGGAGATCGTGGGCCGCAAAGGTATGCAGAAGGGTATCAGCAAGTACCTCTAGTGGAGATTCAACCATGTCGTCAACAAGATATTGATGTTTTTTGGGCCGATAAAATAGCAGAAATTATGAAGGATCAGTTTGGGATCAAGCCCAAAGTTAATACCTATTCTTATCGGACTCTGTATCCTCCGGCATATGATTTAATTCCTCTCCCAAATCGTTACAAGGTGCCAGATTTCACTAAGTTTTCTGGGCAGGATGATACATCAACCATGGAGCATGTTAATCGTTTTATTATTCAATGTGGAGAGGCAGCTTGTAGAGATGAATTGAGAGTTCGTTTGTTTTCATCATCTCTATCTGGATCAGCATTTACATGGTTTATCTCACTACTGCCAAATTCTATTATTACTTGGGCTGATCTGGAAAAGCAATTTCATAAGTATTTCTTTGCTGGAGTTCATGAAAAGAAGCTTACCGATTTGGTAAAGATGAAACAGCGCAATGATGAATCGGTAGAAGGCTTTGTGCAAAGGCTACGAGATGTAAAGAACAAATGTTATAGCCTGGTGTTGGATGATCGGCAGCTTGCCGATTTGGCCTTTTAGGGATTGTTGCCAAACCTTAAGGATAGATATGCTTCTCAGGAGTTCGAAAGCCTAAGTCATCTAGTGCAAAGAATTTCTGATCAAGACACTAGGGTTTTTGAACCTAAAAGGAATTGGAATAAGAAAGTTTCATTTGTCGAAGAAGTAGAAGATCTTAATTCGGATGAAGAACCAGTTATCGGTTTGGCTGAGTGGGTTAAGAATAAAAAGCCGATATCTTGTCCCTTTGGTCACAAAGAGCCAGAGAAGTTTACTTTCGACATCACCAAAGCCGATAAGATATTTGATCTTTTGCTTCAGGAGGGCCAGATTAAGTTGTCACCTAATCATGTGATCCCATCGGCAGAAGAGTTGAAGCATATGTTGTATTGCAAATGGCATAATGCAACTTCACACAGTACAAATGAGTGCAAAGTATTTAGACAACAATTACAGTTAGCTATTGAGTCTGGGAGAATAAAATTTGGCAATTCCAAGATTCAGAAGCCGATGAAAATTGATCAACATCCTTTTCTAGCAAATATGTTGGATACTGAAGGTAAAATTAAGGTGTTGACATCGGAAGTTGCTAAAAAGAATGCATCAGTAGATCCCCAACATCGAATAACTACCGATGATGCAAAAGGCAAGGGGCTATTGATAGAAGGTGGCAGTTCTGGAAAACCTCCTCGATCTGGCATCATGATTACTCAACAAAGACAATAGGAAGGCTGGCATCAGCGAAGGGACCGATATCGACAACAGCAAGAAGAAAGACGTCAAGAATAGTGGAATCGGCATAAGGATCATTGGAATTGTCCATTTTTTATTCATTGTTGGGAGGAAGGTATTAAGTTACATACTGTTGAAGATTGCCTAGAGTGCAATGGTTATTATAGAGTTAATCGTCCTATAAGAAGATTTCAATCTGGTAATCAAGGTTTGTCCATTAATGAGCCGATCAGAAGGAGAGCATCAGTATATGATCGGCTGGGGGGCAGGCTCAGTGTACATGAAAGGCTTGGTAAACACGTTGCATATTTTCCGAGAAACCAAGAGGAACTTGAAGAGATGGCAAATGCAAGAGTTCCTGATGAAGAAATATTTTACAGGGATCCTAATATACGTCGTGTGGAGACAACCAGGACCTATCAGCCAGTGTGGAAAACTAAACTTCCTCAATGGTGTCTAGAGGGTTTGACAAAGACACAGAAGAGGAAAATGCAGCGAGAGCATCAAAAAGATTTTTACCAAGAAGGAAGTCCCTCCAATGAGAAATCTAGTAATCAGCAGTGGCAGATAAGGCACAAAAATAAAGGCCCATCGGCAGATGTCAATATGGTGTTTATGTTGCCGATGGAATTTTTGGCTCTATCTGATAGCGAAGAAGAAGTTTTTTTCTCTGACCAAATAGCTCAATTAACACTAGATCCAATGATGGCTATTTTTGAGAAGCCTGCCGATGATGAGAGACAACACCTCAAGGCTTTGTTTGTAAAAGGCAGAGTTGATGGGCAGCCTGTATCTAAGATACTTATTGATGGAGAAGCTTGAAAGGTCCTTGTTTGGTTTTGGTAATTGAGTGACAACTTAGGTGGACTAATATGTGGTTATGTGAGATACACAGGAGATTAGTCCACATGTGATGGTGTCATGAAGGAGCTCATTGCATATGAGACATGACATGGAGTCATGTGACCAAGGTGGAGAAGATCAAGATGAGGCTTGGCTTGATGGACCGGTTGCTAGGGTGAAGGGCAAGTTGTGTGATGGCTTGGCGCCGAAGGACCAAGGCAACGGTGAAGAGCAAGTGAGGTCAAGATCGATGAACCAATACGGTCACGTGATGATATGAAGTGGATCATATCATTTGTGATATGGTTGGTGCATGTGTTGCATCAACGTCGAAGGAGATGGAGTGGAATGCGCAAGGCAAAGGTATAACCTAGGGCATTTCCATTCCACCGGTCATAGGTGTGTAGAGAAGTTTATGACCGGGTTTAGGATAGATGGCCGTACTATCAAGAGGGGCAAACTTGTTTGCATATCGGTCATCTAGTGCCACTCGTGTGATCTAACTATGCATCGTTGCTAGGATCGAGTGGCGTGGCAAGTTGAGTGGTTAACTCCTTCGGTAAAATGTTTATGAAAATGCTAACACACGTGCACAAGGTGGTGATCACTTGTTGGTGTTGGCACATTTACGAAGGTGATGAGGTTTGCGGGTAGAGAGGGGTTTGGGTTCCTCTCTCCCTCCCGCCGAGCGTGCGAGCGCGGGATTCAGGCGTTTTCGAGGAGTTGAAATGCCTATTTTCCACTACGCCGGAAGTCGAAAAAGAAACGGAGGCGAACGGAGGTCACAGAGGTGACCGGACGCTGCACCGGACGCGGTCATGGTATGACCGAACGCGTCCGGTCAGTACAGTGCAGACGCGGGTGTTAGGGTTTGTAACCGGCGCGTCCGGTCACTCGCGGGACCAGCGCGTCCGGTCTTGCGCCCAGAAGGAACTGAGGTTCGCAGAGGATGATCGGACGCGCGGCGCGTCCGGTCACACATGATCGGACGCGTTCGATCGTTGAAGGTGCTTACTGGACTCCGACCGGACGCTGGCACCGTCGCGTCCGGTCGTTGCGAGGAGCGCGTCCGGTCGTTGCTTCGCGCGCGCGGTGCTGTGCGATCGGCGCGTCCGGTCGGTTGAGCAGCGCGTCCGGTCATAGCGTTTGACCGTTAGCGCGCAGTGACCGTTGGAGGATCTAACGGTCGCATTTGAAATTTGAGGGACACGTGGACGTCGCAGGGCGACCGAACGCGGTTGAGCGCGTCCGGTCAGTTACGACCGGCGCGTCCGGTCGTCCCGAAAATGGACCCAGTGAAGGGGTAACGGCTCTATTTGTTCGTGGGGTTATAAATAGATGCCTTGGCCGGCCGTGGCCGGGAGCTGAGCACACTATAGTCTTTGTGACTTGTGTGGTAGTGCTTGGGAGCCATCTAACTCACTCATGCTTGATAGTGTTCATCGGATCGAGTGAGAGAGCGATTCTAGTGTGTTGCTTTGAGAGATTGCATCGTGTGGCACTAGGTGATCGTGTTGCAAGCTGGTGGTGCTTGTTACTCTTGGAGGTTGCCACCTCCTAGACGGCTTGGTGGCTTGTGGCTCCGTCGAAGCTCGCAAGAAGATTGTGCGAGGCTCCGGAGAAGCTTTGTGAGGGGGATTGTGCTCACCCCGCGGGGATCGCGAAGAGCAACTCTAGTTGAGCGTGTCATTGAGCTACCACACTTTATGGTGGGTTCTTGCGGTGCCTTTTGAGAGGCTCGGTGTGTGACCGATTAGCCGCCGAACCACGAAGTGTTGGTCGACACAACGGGGACGTAGCTTGGTGGCAACCAAGTGAACCTCGGGAGAAAATCACCGTGTCAACATTGTCTACTCTTCTCGGTGGTTTGCTTTCATGCAACACAAGCTTGTATTTACTTTCATATATACTTGTGCTTGTGTAGTTGCTCTCGTAACTAGTTTGCTTGGGTAGCTTGCTAGTTATCTTCTTGCTTGTGTAGCTAGAAGTATCCCCTTTGCGTGGCTAATTCGGTTAGTGTAACATTGTTAGTCACATTGCTTAGTTTGTGTAGCTAAGTGTTTTGCGCTCTCTAATTTGGCATTAGTTGCCTTGTTATTGAGCTTTGCTAGCGAGCTTAGGCTTTGTGCTTTTGCTTCACTAGTTGTGTAGGAGCTCCCTCGCTTGGCAAATTACTAGTGCATAGGTTTGTGTGACCTTGCTCTAGAATTGATTAGGTGAGCTCTTGGTAAGCTTAGCACCTTAGTTGCTTAATTAGGATCTTTGCAAGGTGCTAGAGAACTTAGATAGAGGGGTATAGTCTTGGCTAGACCGATAAGTTTAATTCCGCATTTGTTTTGGTTAGCCAACGTGTTTAAGTTTTAGAAAGGACTATTCACCCCCCCTCTAGTCCGCCATCTCGACCCTTCAATTGGTATCGGAGCCGGGTCTCTCATTTGCGGTCTTCACCGACCCGAGAGGATGGCGGCTTATGGGCTAGATGATTGTGTGGAACACATTTTTGATGGCACTCACTATGCACGGTGGAAAAATCACATGCTTGATCATTTTCGTGCTCTTGGCCCTAAGTTTTGGTGGATCATAGTTGTTGGCTTTTCTCATGACTTGGATGGGTGTGGTAACCGTACCCAAGCTCAAAAGGATTGCCGAACACTTGATGCACAAGCTAAGTTTTATCTAATCAAAGCTTTAAATGATGAGATTTTTGACAAGGTGAGGGGTCTCTCAAGTGCACATAGCATGTGGACGGCGCTCAAGCATCACTATTGTGACTCCTCAATTTGGGATGATGAAAAATTCAAGAAGGATGATCACATAGTGATGGAGGTACATGAGGATGTTGAGCATGACCACAACGAGGTGGTTGTGGAGGATTGCTCCACCTCAATGTCAAGTGATGATGATGATGATCATTCCACAAGATCACTTGACAAGAATGATGATAATGCCACAAGTGATACAAGTGATGATTCTACTTCATGCACACTTGATGGTGAAGATGATGGCTATGAGAGTGATGCTTCAACAAGCTCTTCAACATCATCACATGGTAACACTAAGATACATGTTGGTGGTTTTGTTGTGGATTGTGATGATCCAAATTTAGAGCTTTTATATAAACTCTCAAGAGCCTTGAAAAGGGAAATGGAAAGAGTAAGTAAATTGGAAAATGATAACTCTTTTCTAAAAACCACATGTGAACAACAAAAGCATCTACTTTATGTTACTACTTGTTCACATGAGGAGCTAAAATTGGCTCATGAGGAACTTAGTGTTGCTCATGATAATTTGGCACAAGAACATGCTTTACTCACTAAGAAGCCTTCTAATAAAGAAACCAAATCTAGTGAGAGCTCATCATTTGGGTCAAATGATCAATCACATATTACTAACCCTTGTGATGTAGGCAAGAAGCATGTATCCACCTCTTGTGATGATTTATTAGATATGCCATGTTCTTCACAATTAGATGCTTGTTCTACCTCTATGGCTTGTGAGACTAACCTTTTGAAGGAGAACAATGAGCTCAAAAGTGAAGTGAAGAATTTGAGCAACAAGTTGGAGAGGTGCTACAACTCTAAAATCACCATTGAGCACATCATGACCAATCAAAGAAGATATGGTGATAAGAGTGGTATTGGCTACAACAAGAGCAAGGGCAAGACTATGAAGAAGCAAGATGCAAAGAAGCTATCCCAACTCATGTGCTACCAATGCCATGAAGTGGGACATATTGCCAAGTGTTGCCCTACCAAGAAGTCTCAAGTTGAGCCAAAAGCAAAGCCCCAAGCTAAAGTCAAGATCAATCATGAAGATGTTAGTGACTTGATGATAAAGAAGAAGAAAACAAGAAGGGGTGGTAGAGCAAGGCATCCAATGCAAATCCAAGATGCCAAGATGATGAGCAAGAATCAAATCGAGAAGAAAGTACATGCTCACATCAAGTGCTTCAAGTGTGGAGATATGGGACACTTTGCCTCGGGGTGTCCTACTAAGCTTGAAAAGAAGATTCAAGCAACTCGTGAGAGGCAAGGCAATGAGAAGCAACATATGATTAAGGAAGAAAAGACTCAATCTAAGAGAAGTTGCTACTCATGCCGGAAAAGGGGACACATGGCACATTCATGTCCTCTAGGTGAGAATTCTAAGTCTAGTTCAATTGTTGATACTAATATACTTAGAAAGGATGGCAATGGTACCTCTATGATTGCTATTGCAAAACATCCCGCTATTCATACTAAGGCAATGCCTAAGTATGTTGCACCTAACTTGAGAGGACCCAAACTTGTTTGGGTACCATCAAAGAGTGGATGATTATTTATAGGTACCATCGGCATTGGAGGCTTGATTCAATTGGTTTCATTTTGTTCATCATATATTGAGTCAAGTTATGAAGCTCAATGCATATCCAATCCCAATGCCAAGTCAAGATAAGTGAAGTTCAAGTGCTACAACATACAAGTGCAATGTTAAAGATTGTGGTGATTTATTAGATATATTTGATGGCTTGCAAATATTCAAGTTGAAAGCTAGCTATTGGATGATCATGAGCTAACCAAGGTATATATCTTGTTGATCATTTTACTTGGGTGCATATGAGTTGATTGAATTGGATATATATGCAATGTTGCTTCCTATGAGATGTTTAAATGGATTAAATGCTTAAGTAATCAAGTTTGAATTGTGTTGGATAAATTCATGAGATGACATTTAGTAAGTGGATTGGATGGATATATGTCTTGTGAAAGTATTCAAACAAGCTAGTTTTAAGTTTGATTCATATTTGATGAAGTATTGCTCAATGTATTGAAATCTGTCCAAAGTTGAAAATCTGAGCTAGCAGTGATCTAGTCTGAGTTTGGATGATCAAATCTACTTGGATTGGCATGAATTTTGGTATGCATGGTCTAGACTTATGTTAGAAGATGCTGTAGAAATTTCATGAGAAGTGGATAAGAGATGCTTCGGTTTTGGAGTGCATCTTGTCAGGTATAGTGCAGCAGTTTTCAGCATGTAGCAGTGGTGGAAGATTTGAAATCTAGTAGCAATCTAGAAGTCAAAAGAAGTTCAAATTTTTACAGTTGCTATATGACTTAGTGAAGCACATCTCCACCAAATTTTATGGCATTTGGATCTGTACATTGGGAGATATGAATTATTCTTTGAAGGGTACAGAATCTGCCAGAAAAGTGAAAATCATTGGATTAATCTAGAGTCACTTTTAATTGAAAGGTCCTCAAGTTGGAAACATGCTTACAAGTGGTTGAGGTACCTAAGTTTGGTTTTGGATTGATCTAGAACCATGAAAAGCAATGAGTACAAGACTTTTGTATTGTGAAATATACTTGGTATACTTATTTGGTACTCAATTTGAAGATCAAGATCAAACTTAAGATGAAGGTGAAGTTTAAGTTCTAGTGATGATTGGAGATCATTTGGTAGAAGGAAAAGGACTTAAACAAGTAGAAAGAGTTGGACTCAAATGTAGATTCAAGGATTATTCATCAAGATTGAGTTCATCATTTGGATCAATCAAACTATATCATTTCAAGTGAGTATCAAGAGTGGTTCTTTGGAGAAAGGTTACTTCTCCCTAGTGAGGGGCTTGCCGCCATGTGTAGGTGAAACCAAGTTTGGGACTTGGAAGGCTAACATGGAAGTGGTGATCCGAGGAACTTGTGATGCTTAGTTGAAGCAATCAAAAGGATTGATCTAAAGAGCAAGCAACACCCAAAAGAGAGTTAGTCATTGCAATTCAATTAATATTCTAAGTGATTCTCTCATGCAAGCAAAGATGATATAATGAAGCAAGTCAACCACAATAAGAAAGTGCACTTGATCATAAGTGGTTTTCATTTCATATGGGTGAAGAATGGATTTTATCTATGATAATTGGTCTTCACCAAGCTTATAAATTGGACTTCACATTGCTATTGGAGTAATAAATTGGAATCTATGTGACTATCCTCTACTCCAACATAGCAAAGGTATCATTGAAATGTGCATGATCATCTCATCCCTTACTAGTATGCGGTTAGTGCATATAGTACATGTTTATTAGGATCATGCATAACAAATGAAAATTTTAAATTCATAGCCTACCACTATTGCTTGAATTGTTTAAATGATCTAGTGGTATGTGTATGAATTTGTTCATGAGCTAGTGAACCCAAGTACTTGATCTAGTTTGGATTGCTAACAAGTGACAAGTATAACATTGGCAAGATAACCCTTAGCATGAGGTGTGAAGAAGCTTGTCATTGGATCAAACCGGACTTGGAATCTTAGGCAAATCAACTTAGTTCAAGTCATATAAGAAGCTCATGACAATGATAAGAGTACACGCACAAAACAACAATGAAAATGGATATCTAGTTTGTTTCAAGTGGTATCTAGACTCAAATTGATCTTCCAAGTGGTATGTACAAGTGGTGTCTAGATAATGATCTACAAGTGATATCTTACAAGTGGTACTCATGAAGATAGCAAATGTTCAAGAAGTGAATATTATTACCAAATCCTTCAAAGTGGATCCATACTAGAAAATTCTTTCAAATGGTATCACATTCCTACTCATGGTATCTTCACGTGGTATCATTCATGCAAGACGATGGTTTCACAAGTGATCCTCAACTTTAAGTGATCAAATCAAGCAATGCTACCCTCATCTTCAAGTGGTATCTCAAGTGAATGACACATGCTATGACATAGGGAGAGGAGCCCCACCGATTGGTATCAAGGTCAAAGATCCTATGTGGTATCTCAAGAGCAACCATAAAGTTTGTCATTCCAACATATGTGGTAATGTCCATCAAAAATGCAATATTCAAGTCTCAACCATCTACCCCAATACAAGCCTTTGTATCAATTGAGAAGAGCACCTTTTATGGAAATTGATGACAAAGGGGGAGAAGTTGGACAAAGATATGAAAGCTTTTTGAGCTTTGGTGAGAGATTGGAAAGATTGGACATGGACATGGACAAAGAGGGAGTAACATTGAAGAATGTAAGGGGATCAAACATTCTTGGACAAAGAAAGCATACAAGTAGGGGGAGCAAGCTCATGAACTTTGATTGATTACATTTGATATGTGCATAACTCATGTGCTTGCTTGCATTGCATAAGTTCTTAAATTCAATATGCATGCTTGTGTGGTGTATGCTAGTTATAGAACTTGAATGATGATTAGATAACTAGCATGCATAGGATGTTAGCTAGACTTATGATTATCATGCAAAAACTAGAACCTTGCTTATAATGTTGATCTCACGAGGTTTCTAGTGTTTTTGATGTCTAGCTACTCATGATGCTAAGGATGATGGCAAACTTGTGATTTTCAAATGGTATCAAGCTACTAATTGGTATCAAGCTACAAAGGTTTATTCTATACACCTTAGCATCACTTAGTAGTGCTAACCCTCCCACAAATTTCATATTTATACATATGTGTGAGCTTGAAACCAAACCATTTGAGCACATATGTAGGGGGAGCTATCACTACCAAGTCGGATTTTATGGTGCTTATCCAAATCTTGACATAGAGCTTAAAAGTTGGATAAGTAACATTAAATCCAAAACAAGTTAGCAATTTACACTTTGTGTGAAGTGCTAGCTTGAAAAAGCTTAATTTCCATATCTTTGTAGAGTTGTCATCAATTACCAAAAAGGGGGAGATTGAAAGGTCCTTGTTTGGTTTTGGTAATTGAGTGACAACTTAGGTGGACTAATATGTGGTTATGTGAGATACACAGGAGATTAGTCCACATGTGATGGTGTCATGAAGGAGCTCATTGCATATGAGACATGACATGGAGTCATGTGACCAAGGTGGAGAAGATCAAGATGAGGCTTGGCTTGATGGACCGGTTGCTAGGGTGAAGGGCAAGTTGTGTGATGGCTTGGCGCCGAAGGACCAAGGCAACGGTGAAGAGCAAGTGAGGTCAAGATCGATGAACCAATACGGTCACGTGATGATATGAAGTGGATCATATCATTTGTGATATGGTTGGTGCATGTGTTGCATCAACGTCGAAGGAGATGGAGTGGAATGCGCAAGGCAAAGGTATAACCTAGGGCATTTCCATTCCACCGGTCATAGGTGTGTAGAGAAGTTTATGACCGGGTTTAGGATAGATGGCCGTACTATCAAGAGGGGCAAACTTGTTTGCATATCGGTCATCTAGTGCCACTCGTGTGATCTAACTATGCATCGTTGCTAGGATCGAGTGGCGTGGCAAGTTGAGTGGTTAACTCCTTCGGTAAAATGTTTATGAAAATGCTAACACACGTGCACAAGGTGGTGATCACTTGTTGGTGTTGGCACATTTACGAAGGTGATGAGGTTTGCGGGTAGAGAGGGGTTTGGGTTCCTCTCTCCCTCCCGCCGAGCGTGCGAGCGCGGGATTCAGGCGTTTTCGAGGAGTTGAAATGCCTATTTTCCACTATGCCGGAAGTCGGAAAAGAAACGGAGGCGAACGGAGGTCACAGAGGTGACCGGACGCTGCACCGGACGCGGTCATGGTATGACCGAACGCGTCCGGTCAGTACAGTGCAGACGCGGGTGTTAGGGTTTGTAACCGGCGCGTCCGGTCACTCGTGGGACCAGCGCGTCCGGTCTTGCGCCCAGAAGGAACTGAGGTTCGCAGAGGATGATCGGACGCGCGGCGCGTCCGGTCACACATGATCGGACGTGTTCGATCGTTGAAGGTGCTTACTGGACTCCGACCGGACGCTGGCACCGTCGCGTCCGGTCGTTGCGAGGAGCGCGTCCGGTCGTTGCTTCGCGCGCGCGGTGCTGTGCGATCGGCGCGTCCGGTCGGTTGAGCAGCGCGTCCGGTCATAGCGTTTGACCGTTAGCGCGCAGTGACCGTTGGAGGATCTAACGGTCGCATTTGAAATTTGAGGGACACGTGGACGTCGCAGGGCGACCGAACGCGGTTGAGCGCGTCCGGTCAGTTACGACCGGCGCGTCCGGTCGTCCCGAAAATGGACCCAGTGAAGGGGTAACGGCTCTATTTGTTCGTGGGGTTATAAATAGATGCCTTGGCCGGCTGTGGCCGGGAGCTGAGCACACTATAGTCTTTGTGACTTGTGTGGTAGTGCTTGGGAGCCATCTAACTCACTCATGCTTGATAGTGTTCATCGGATCGAGTGAGAGAGCGATTCTAGTGCGTTGCTTTGAGAGATTGCATCGTGTGGCACTAGGTGATCGTGTTGCAAGCTGGTGGTGCTTGTTACTCTTGGAGGTTGCCACCTCCTAGACGGCTTGGTGGCTTGTGGCTCCGTCGAAGCTCGCAAGAAGATTGTGCGAGGCTCCGGAGAAGCTTTGTGAGGGGGATTGTGCTCACCCCGCGGGGATCGCGAAGAGCAACTCTAGTTGAGCGTGTCATTGAGCTACCACACTTTATGGTGGGTTCTTGTGGTGCCTTTTGAGAGGCTCGGTGTGTGACCGATTAGCCGCCGAACCACGAAGTGTTGGTCGACACAACGGGGACGTAGCTTGGTGGCAACCAAGTGAACCTCGGGAGAAAATCACCGTGTCAACATTGTCTACTCTTCTCGGTGGTTTGCTTTCATGCAACACAAGCATGTATTTACTTTCATATATACTTGTGCTTGTGTAGTTGCTCTCGTAACTAGTTTGCTTGGGTAGCTTGCTAGTTATCTTCTTGCTTGTGTAGCTAGAAGTATCCCCTTTGCGTGGCTAATTCGGTTAGTGTAACATTGTTAGTCACATTGCTTAGTTTGTGTAGCTAAGTGTTTTGCGCTCTCTAATTTGGCATTAGTTGCCTTGTTATTGAGCTTTGCTAGCGAGCTTAGGCTTTGTGCTTTTGCTTCACTAGTTGTGTAGGAGCTCCCTCGCTTGGCAAATTACTAGTGCATAGGTTTGTGTGACCTTGCTCTAGAATTGATTAGGTGAGCTCTTGGTAAGCTTAGCACCTTAGTTGCTTAATTAGGATCTTTGCAAGGTGCTAGAGAACTTAGATAGAGGGGTATAGTCTTGGCTAGACCGATAAGTTTAATTCCGCATTTGTTTTGGTTAGCCAACGTGTTTAAGTTTTAGAAAGGACTATTCACCACCCCTCTAGTCCGCCATCTCGACCCTTCAAAGCTGCAATTAATATTATGCCTTATGTGATGTATCGGAAGCTTGGTAAGGGAGATCAAGACTTAACTAAGACTGATATGATGCTAAAGGACTTTGAAGGCAATGTATCACCAGCTAAAGGGGCAGTGTGTGTTGAATTGACCATCGGCAGTAAAACCTTACCGACAACTTTCTTTGTTATTAATGGCAAGGGTGCATATAATCTACTTTTAGGAAGGGATTGGATTCATGCTAATTGTTGTGTTCCTTCTACAATGCATCAGTGTCTTATACAATGGGTTGGAGACAAAATTGAAGTGGTTCCTGGTGATTCTTCTTATATCATCGCATCGGCAGAATCAGACACTTATGAGCGAACTAGGTGCATATCAGGAGAAGCTTGGGAATAAGAGTTCCTCAAGGTTGCCGATTACGAAATTCTACCGATCCAAGCAGTCGGTTCTGAAGAAGAGTTTTAATGGATAGATTTGCCGATGATGGAAAATTAGGTCAAGGATTTACATCGGCAGATGATTTAATAGAAGTAGATATTGGTGAAGGCGATGGGCCAAGGCCCACTTTTATTAGCGCTAAGTTAAATTCCAAGTGTAAACAGCAACTAGTTGATTTGTTAAAGGAATATAAAGATTGTTTTGCTTGGGATTATACTAAAATGTCTGGGTTAGACCGATCTATAGTTGAACATCAGTTGCCTATTAAATCTGGATTTCGGCCACATCAGCAGCCGGCATGCCGCTGCAATCCTAATATACTTCCTGATATTAAGGCCAAAATAACTAAATTAATTGAGGCAAAGTTTATTCGGCAGTGTCGATATGCAGAGTGGATTTCTAATGTGGTTCCTGTATACAAGAAAAATGGGAAACTTCGTGTTTGTATTGATTTCAGGAATCTCAATAAGGCCACACCGATGGATGGTTACCCAATGCCGATTACTGATTTGTTGATTGATGCTGCAGCAGGGCATCAGATTATCAGTTTCATGGATGATAATGCAGGTTATAATCAAATATTCATGGCTGAAGAAGATATTTCTAAGACTGCTTTTAGATGTCCAGGACATGTGGGATTATTTGAGTGGATAGTTATGACATTTGGTTTGAAAAATGCCGGTGCTACTTATCAAAGAGCTATGAATTTTATTTTCCATGAATATATCGGCACGTTGGTGGAAATCTACATTGATGACATAGTGATTAAGTCTAGAGACATCACAAAGCATCTAACCGATCTACAGAAGATATTGGAGTGCACAAGAAAACATGGATTAAAGATGAATCCTAATAAATGTGCATTTGGTGTATCGGCAGGACAATTCTTGGGTTTTATGGTGCATCAGTGGGGTATTGAAATTAATAGAAAATCTATTGAGGCAATCAACAAGATTGTTGCTCCTGCCGATAAAACTGAATTACAATCCTTGATCGGTAAGATTAATTTCATCAGAAGATTCATATCTAATTTGTCGGGTAAGATCAAGGCTTTTAGTCCATTATTGAAATTGAAAGTCGATCAGGAATTTAAATGGGAGGATGAATAGCAGTTAGCCTTAGATGAAATTAAGAGTTATTTAACAAATCCTCCAGTGTTAGTTCCACCCCAACATGGAAAACCTTTCAGATTGTATTTATCAACTGAAGATACTATTATCGGTTCAGCTCTTATTCAAGAATTTGAAGGAAAGGAGAGTGTTATCTATTATTTGAGCAGACGGTTAATAGATGCTGAAACTAGGTATTCGACCATTGAGAAATTATGTCTATGTTTATACTTTTCTTGTATTAAGCTGAGACATTATTTACTATCAGTTGAATGTACTGTCATATGCAAAGATGACGTGGTCAAGTATATGCTGTCAATGCCAATACTGAATGGTAGGATTGGTAAATGGATTTTAGCATTATCAGAATTTGACCTATGTTATGAATCGGCTAAGGCAGTTAAAGGATAGGTTATGGCCGATTTCGTTACTCAACATTGCAACACGGTGGATTCTCTGGAAATTGCTCCGTGGACACTTTTCTTTGATGGGTCTACTTGTGGTGAAGGGGCAGGCATTGGTATCGTATTAATTTCCCCTCAGGGGAAGAAGTATGAGTTCTCATTGCCGATTGTTGCTACATCGACAAACAATCAAGCTGAGTACCAAGCCCTGATAAAAGGGTTAGAATTGCTCAAGGAAGTACATGCTAATGCTGTTGAGATCTTTGGTGATTCTATGTTAGTTATAAATCAGTTGACTGGGATTTATGAATGCCGAAGTGAAATTCTAATTTCATATCATGAAAAGTGTTTGAGATTATTAAAAGGGTTCAGGAGTTTTCATCTGGAACATATTTCTCGGATGCATAATGAAGAGGCTAACCGATTGGCTCAGCATGCTTCAGGATATCAACCTGTTCAAGAAGTATTAATATCAGCAGCTGATACCGATGACTGGAGGAAGGAAATTATTGATTATTTAAAGAATCCATCTAAAAAGGTTGAAAGACGTATATGGTTCCAAGCTACCAAGTATGTACTCCTCAATGATGAATTGTATCACCGTACCATAGATGGAGTTTTACTCAGGTGTGTTAGCATAGAGGAATCAAAAGGCCTGATGGGTGAAATTCATGAAGGAGTATGTGGGGCTCATCAGTCAGCCTTCAAGATGAAATGGATGATCAGAAGAAATGGATATTATTGGCCGACTATTCTTGAAGATTGTTTTAAATATTTTAAAGGATGTCAGGAATGTCAGAAATTTGGTAATATTCAAAGGGCACCCGCATCGGCTATGAACCCTATAATTAAGCCTTGGCCGTTCCGGGGTTGGGCTATTGATCTCATCGGTTAGATTTATCCACCATCGAGTAAAGGACATAAGTTTATTCTGGTTGCTACCAATTATTTCACAAAGTGGGTTGAAGCAATTCCTTTAAAAAAGGTGACATCGACTAATATGATTGATTTTGTGAAGGAGCATATTGTTTACCGATCTGGCATTCCTCAAACCATCACTACCGATCAGGGCACTATGTTTACATCGGATGAATTTGATGAGTTTGCTATAGGAATGGGGATTAAAGTTTTGAATTCTTCACCGTATTATGCCCAGGCTAATGGACAGGCTGAAGCATCTAATAAAGGAATTATCAAGCTCATTAAGCGCAAGATTAAAGAGTATCCAACGAAGTGGCATACAGTATTAAATGAAGCTTTGTGGTCATATCGGATGGCGTGTCATGGTGCAACCAAGGTAACACCTTATCAGTTGGTGTATGGACACGATGCAGTCTTATCTTGGGAGATTAAAATTGGTTCTAGGCGAATACACTCTCAAGATCAATTGACAACCGATGATTATGATATCCTTATGAAGGATGAGTTGGAAGATGTAGCAGGTCATCGGTTAAAAGCTTTAGTTAGCATCGAGGAGAATAAGAAAAGAGTAGCTAGATGGTATGACAAGAAGGTGAAGGTAAAGGAATTTGTCAATGGAGAATTGGTTTGGAAGTTGATTTTACCATTGGGACTAAAAGTTCTAAGTTTGGCAAATGGTCACCTAATTGGGAAGGTCCATATCGGATAAATCAATTTGTTCCTGGTAATGCATATATTCTTGAAACTCTTGAAGGAGTTGTATTTCCAAGAGCATTAAATGGAAAATATTTAAAGAAATATTACCCTAGTATCTGGATGGATGCATAAAAGGGTAATTGCCGATAACAATCCTATCGGCTAGAGTCAAAACAAAGTATCAATCATTGCCGATGCGCTAATTTAACAGAGCTTGGATAGCCGATATCGCACGCAGGCGAATTTCATCGGTTTCTTTTAATTCCTTGGCATCTTCATCGGCACTTCCTTCCACAGGCTTGAGTTTCTTCTTGAGGACCAAGGCCTTGCGAGCTTGGACGTCTCGTTCTTGCTGAAAGGCCTTGATAGCATCAGGAAGCTGGTCTTCTTCTTGCTTGGCTTGAGTCAGGGCTGTTTCAACCTTTTCCAGTTCGGCTAGCAGAGCTGCCCTTTTTGCCGATAGGTCTAAGATTTTCTGTTTAAGATCAGCACCAGAGGCTTGCAAGTTGCTGATGCTTTTGTGCTTCTCATCGGTAGTTTGCTTTAGCTGCAGCATTTCTTCCTTAAGTTGAGCCTGAGCTGATCTGTCGGCAATACGATGAACAGCCTTTTGATATTGAAGTTGTCTGCTCTCCAGATGGACTGCTGGGAAGATGGTTTCTTCAACATCGCTAGGGACTTGGCCACGAATTGTTTTGAAGATGGTCCTTGCAGGGTCTGAATCGATCACCAGTTGAGCAGTATCTTGTTGCAGCAGATTCAGGAGAACTTCTAGTTTGCTATAGGTATCTGCCGATATTGTTCCCAATGCTAGGGAAGAACTCGCCTCTTCTCCGTCATCATTGGAGACGTCGATAGCAAAAGAAAACAAGCTATCGAGAGAATCTTGTTCCTATGAAATAAAAAGAGTTAGGAATCTTATTCGTGGTGTCTGGGGATATTATAAACCAAACAGTTAATCGGTTTACCTGCTTCAGGGCAATTTCTTGAGCCTGGCTTGAGGGAGCGGCTTGAAAAGGATCATGCGAAGGATCGACAGAGGATGCTGATGGAATGTCTTCTACGACCTCATTAGTAGTCGGCCCTTGGGGTATAATGGCTGATGGTGTATCTTTTACAGAAGAAGCAGCTTGTTCAATTATATCAGTGGGTCGATTGATAGGTGTTAGAGCGGATGCAGGGGCTGGTGTAGATTTCTGTCGCTTTTGTTGAGCTTCATCATCGGTTAAAGCTTTGCGCTTTGTTTGGGCCTCAGCGACAATCGGCTGGGGGGCATCGACATGTGTTGATTGGGGAGCTTGCATGCTTGGTGTGCTTGCTGATGTGCCCATTTGTTGCTGCAAAAATGAGTATAAGATTGGATATTTAACAGAAAAAATGTAAAAATAAGAGAATACCTCTGAAGGAGGTTGAAGGGTCTTCCACTTTTGCTTATTGATGAAACTAGATCATCGGCCTGTTTTAGGGAAGATTAATTACCAATATACATATAAAAGGAAGGAGAGAGATGAAAGTTAAAAGGAACTTACTGCATCGTCAGGAACATCATAGTCGGGATCGATCATATGCTGATATGTATGAACGGATGTTGAAAACAACTGTTCTTTCCACTCTGGCCACCATTGCTTATATGACTCTATGATGAAAGATGCTGGTGACCATGCGGAGAGATCAACATTTGAAATATCGGCATCAGGAGCAAGTCTTACTACTCTACTCCATTCAGTTCCAGCTGTAATAATTTCTCTAGGCTTAATCACATCGGCAAAGCATAGCTTGATTGGCTGTTGCCCAAAGGCTAATTGGCGAGATACTGCCGATGGATTGTAGAATTCATAAGTGATATGGGAACTCTTCCCGCTACCAAATGTGTTTACTGGGATTGTTCTGGTGGGTTGAGGATGCGCAGTTAGGGTTGCCACCGGAGAGAGAATGCCAAAGGTTGCAATTTGAAGGTAGAAGATGAGCAGTTCGGAGAAATCTATTTATAGGCCATTTGGGGTAGGGGTATTCTTGACTTATCTCTATGCCATACGCGGATGGATCGAGGTGGTTCAGATAGATATGGTAACTGTTCGCACGATAATCAAGGGATTGTACAGAAGATTTGATGGCATGGCAAGTAGTCATGACTTGAAGGATATTTTGATACAGGATCTTTCAGTTCTAAAATGGTGATGTTGCCGATGGATTGTTATTTTGGTATCTCAACCATAATTGAGGCAAAAAACAGTTGGAAAATGTGCGATATTTACTGAGATACATGGATTAGATCTAGATTTGATTAAATCTGGTAACAGATCATGTTATGCTTGGAGAATGGGTTGAAAAATAGGTAATAGCAGGCATTATCTGGAGTAAATTTCAGAGCATCAATATCTTATACTCCGAAATTGGGGGGCATGTGTTGACATCATTTTTTAGCACGTGTCAAGATGGTCAGGAAGGGCTAATCAGCAGAGGAAAGATTATTGTGTAGATTGATAGCTGATGAAAATGAGTTTGCTTATGAGTGGTAGCGGCGTATGGGTTCAAATTGAAATATTGCCAATAAGGTTAAGGGTATTATTGCCGATGCCGATGAAAGATGGTTTGAAGACTGCTGCCGATGAAACAGGGAATGTACCGATGAAAGGAACTTGAAGGCTGCTGCCTATGGAACAGGGATTGTGCCGATGGAACAGGGATTGTGCCGATAAAAAGGAGGTCGATGAGAATACCATCGTGACTGAGGCGGACTATGGAATAAGATAGGAGTTAATTTCCTTATATACGTTTATTAGAGTCTGAGTTGTATCAAAGTCATGTGTTTTCATAGATTTGGATTTAGTGTCCTAGTCGTATTTGGTTACGTTTCTGTAGATCAGGATATAAATATAGGGTGAAGGGCAATGTAAAAAAGAGAGATCAATCAATACATCAAAAACAACTTTTTATTCTTATTTACATCTACTTTCGACGACTTCGTCAATTTGCATATTTTTCTTTTTTACGAGTTCTCATCAATTCGGCGAGTTGCATTGCTCCAGTGCAATCTTCGGCGATCCTCGAGTTCCGCGTGAGTACCTCTTGGCCGTGACTTCCGGGCGTATCGCTGTTGTCAGGACCAAAGTGCTCGTATCTTCATCCTTGTCGATTAACAGGTCAAATCGACTGGCACGCTTTGGATATCGATTTCGGGTATTAGCCCTCTGTGTTTGCAGATCTACTTTTGCATCAACAATACTGTCCTATGAGTTCAAATACATAGTGGGCGAACTTTCTTGCGTTCGTAGTAAAAGTCAATAGCTATGGCTCATCCATTCTGTATTAGATCGAGGTGAGACTTGTTCAGATGAACTCCTCACTGCATGGTTCTTTCAATTTCAACAAATTTTATCGAAGAAAATTTCAACATCTATACACCCACGTCCTCCGATCAGAAAGGGCGAACACTGTTAGTATATTACAAATTAGGAAGAGAACCAGAAAGAAATCTATAGGCAAAAGCAACCAATAGGGCCTAAAAACTAGTAAACAAATGACCAAAAGACCTGAGCTACACCATGCTTAACAGAGTTTAACCCACCTAATACAAAGTTAAATAGAAGTTAACACAAACATGCATGCAAATAAGACATCACATATGGCTGTCCCATGAACCAAACCTAGTTATGACTTGTACTACTAATAAGTCCCATAGATCAAGGGTCAAGGCAGGCATGCAAGATCTCGTCCATGTTCACCTTCGCTAAGATGGCATTGGTGGCCGGCTCGATGCTCGTGAATAGATCATCCATAAAATCTTGATCATCTGGTACTAGTGGAAAAGCCTAGTGCACCACCAGGACTTTCACCTCTACGCCAAACTAAAGCTGGGTAGCGGCCAACACCGTGGCAGCCCCTTGATGAACAACTTCGAACACCATGGCCTAAAGGCTAGCTGGTAGGGCTCAGAGGCGCTCCTCTACAGTGACTGGATTATCCGCTGCCATAACAGGGAAGGTAGCGTCACAGGCGGCAGTCGCATCAACAAGCAGGTTCTGGACCTCCACCTCAATGGTTGCCTTCTCATCTTGCTCCTAGGTGGCTTCCTGGTGGGTGATGCCAAGTATGGTGCGCGTGGCCTTCAGCTCATCGCATAGCTTGTCGGCGTCCAGACTGGCCCCTGAGTACAAGTTTGTGAGCTTACGATAAGACTCTTTTAACTAAAGGTATTCTTTGTTATCTGACGATTCATCACTAGAAGATTGTGCGGGGACAGGTGGGATCAGTGGTGGCGTACGGCGATAGGACAACTCTCTACACAATGCAAGCCAAGTTCAAGCCCACAGGATAAGGGTGAGAGCGATCTGATTGAGAAGGCAAATGACTTACGGGACTATCCGTTGCAGCAGGGGATGGTTCCTAGGGCCACTTTCCAAGCACGACCATGGACGAAGGACCTGGCTACAGTGCCAACTATCCTTAGGACGTCGTCACACCCACGTCCACCTATTGAGAAAGTAGGCAATTTCCAAAAACTAGTTAAATTAAGCAGCATGAACACAAATACTAGCATGTGCATTGCTTGCATACTCTGGTTAATTTAATGAAGAGAAACAACATTAATAGTGATACACGAAAAAATCACCTCATCAGGAGGAATTGACAGCAGGTGTGAGACCACACCAATGAGAGGTCCATGTGTCGGTGGAGGATGGCCGATGCTAAATGAAACGATCTTGATTTTCCATGAAGGGAAAATCCACAGATTCAAATTATAATGTGATAGTACACGAGAGCAATCCATCACATTATCAATTATCAGCTGATATCATAGTCATACATTGTAGAGTTACAAGTTACAAAGCTTCACAACACTAATTAACACACCTATTACATCGATTAATCTAGCAAAAATGCACACATATCTTCATCAGAGTTGTTGTAGTGCATCGGCAGGTGAAGGCTCCTCCTTCACGGGCAGTCATCAGAGTTGGTGTAGAATGTCAGCGGGTGTAGACTCCATCTTCTCAACCACACTTGAGCATAGGAATGAGACCATCTACTCCTAATTCGAGTCCTCATTGCTGTCATTGTGGATTGTAACAGAACCACCCAATTATACGAAATTAAGTAGGAAAATCATCCAACGGAAGGACAATTCAACAAACTTAAGCCCGTATAACCCGGTAGTCCGTGAAATCTTGACGGATTTCAAACCATTTCTCATAACAGCCAAGATCATACTAAGTTTAACGGTTACCATCATAAGTTACATAAAAGTTCACGGCATAAAATACATCGGAGTTTAAACATAGTTATTACAAACCAGGTTTGAATAAGAGTAGCGGAAGCGGTAGTTCAAATCACGCACACACATAACATTTTGAAATAAAGTGCCAGCTTGTGATCATCTCCAGCAAAAGCATCAGACGAGAAGTAGCGAATGACCATTGCCCATGGTCCTAGGCTTCGCCCATTGCAGGATAGAGACAGTTGATACAATAGCCGTAGTACATCTGTCCATCTGCAACAAGTGGGAACAAAGCCCTGAGTACGAGAAGGTACTCAGCTAGACTTACCCGTCATAAACCAGAAATAAGAGACACCAAGGAATCATGATAGGCTTTCTGGTGGGATAGCTGACTCATTTGCAAGAAAAGCATTTTTAGCATTTAGGAAAACCTTTACAAAGGCTTTGCATCAAGTTAAATCTTTATTAACCTGTCAACTACATTTGCACCTGTACTAAAGTAACATTTAATTAATCAGGTAATGATAACCAATGATCATTAACAACTTCCATTATGTCATAATTCATATAACTATCCAAGTGTTCCATCAATATTACTACGATGAAGTAGCTCAAGTCAAGTGTTCCTCACACAAACCTCACTCACCCGCTAAAGTGAGGTGTTGGTCACCGAGTCAACCATTCAGGTAAAGTCGCGAGCTTGCTAGGAACCACTTGTACCCGGGGGCCGCCCGACTGCTCTTTGGCCTTATCATCGCGCCCCCGTATCCTGCCACTACTGCTCCGGTACAGTGCGTTGCGGGCAATTCACTCACCCCGAATAATCTCCCAGTTTCGCCATCGGAAGGTACTTTATCCGGCCAGCTAAATGTGAGGCATGCGTTCAACATGACCCGAGGGACAACAACGGACGGTCCTTAACCAACACAGACGGAAAACACTACTGTCTAAAACCCTGCAAGTTTCCGCCCGGTCTCAAATTCATTTCACACTTAGTTATACCATGACTTCATAGTCAACCAAACAGATCTAGGTAACCACCTATAGCTCGCAGGTGACAGGAAATCACCTGACTTCTACCGGTCTAAGCCAGCTAAGCATTGACTTGACTGCGGATACCAGGGTAACAAGGATATGGTATAACAAAGGTAAGCAAGGTATAATGCAACAACGTTTGCAAACAACTCCTAAACGTAATGCATCAAATTAAGTAAAGTTAATAATAAATTATTTGCAAACCGGGAGAGAAATGCTCCTGGGCTTGCCTCTCTCGAAGGAGCTCGGACGGTGATCGGGGCACTCCGGGAGATCTTCACTGACCTCTTCTTCGGCTTCTGCCACCTCCTGCTGCTGCACCTCGATCTGCTCCTCTGGCTCCTCGGGTAAGATGACTGGGTTCTCGGTTTGTGATCCTGTATGATGCAATGTGCGTAAGTGATTATGCAAGTGTGCATCGAAGGAGATGAATGCAATGAATATGTTGAAATGCAAGGTAGTCAACATCATCCAAGAAACTATACACTACAAGCACATGTCATCTACTGCATTCTCTTCTACTATGATTATGTTAAGTTAACCTATCTTATGAAATGCTTCAAAGATATACCAAAGCTTTACTAATTTCTTAATCACACTTAAAGCAACACTTGCTTAAACCCTAAGTAATAATAAGTTTGAATAGCAACATATATTTCTGATGCTCCTAAAAATCTAAGAAAATTACAGTAGCATAATACTACTCTAAACAGACTACCATAAAAATTTCATGGCATTTGGATAAGTAAACTATCCTATACAAAAATGACAAGCTATAGCATAGAAATGAGCATGAAATTACTTTGTACTATGAAAAGTGTCAAACAACAGAATTAATATTTTTCCTAGGTTCTTCATAGCATACTATGACTGTACAAAAATTATCACATGCATGTTTTATACAAAGTTTGCTCTCTAGCAAAAATAACAAAAATCAGCCATTAAAGGTACTTGAACTACTTCTCCAAAGTTTTCCATAGCACATGCATGAAACATATTTTTCCTAGTAAGTACATGATATATGAAGATTAACAAACTTAAAATCATATTTTTCTGATACATATAGGATTTACTAGCTATTTTACAAGATATCAGCAATATTAAGAATTAATTAAAGCTCTACAGAAAAGTATTCCAAAAATGACATGCAATATTTTTAGATTGTAGATCTGGTTCCAATGAATCTAGATAAATTTATTTCACAATTTTTAGAGCTGAAATGACTGCTAAGATATTTTCCAAAGCATTTTCATCAAGAATAATAAAAGAAAACAGAAAACGGTTTTTATTATTGAAACTGGGCCGGCCCATGGAATCAAACCGGCCCATGGCCGTTCTTGGCCTGGTCCACGCGCGCGGGGGAACGGCCGAGCCGGCCTACTCGGGGCGCGGCCCACAGGCGCAGCCCAGTGACGACCGACCGGGGGGGAGACAGGGCGCCCTCGTCGGCGTTCGAGCCGCGACGGCGTGGCGGTGGCCGACGGCCAACGGCCGGCTCCGGCCAAACCGCGACTAGCTAAGGTGCGCAAAATGCTCGCAAGAGAGTGGCGAACGCGTGAAGGAGACGCGGGAGGGCAGAGATAGGGCGAGCGAGGCGGTGGCGGAGCACGGGCTCGACGGCACTGTCGCGGTGGCGCGGCGAGGCGAGGGAAAAATTGAGCCCTACCGGGGCAAACAAGGAGAAGGCGACACTCGTTCGGAGGAGGGGAGGATGGGGCGGAGCCTCGTGCATGGGCAATTGGACGGAGGTGGTCCACCGGTGCCGGAACAGGGCGATGACGGTGGCGGAGCTCGGTGGTGAGCGGTGTTCCGCTGCGGTTTTCACCGGAGGGAGGAAGAAAGGGAGCAGGCGAGGCGGAAATGGAATGGAGACCAGGTGCCCGGTCGTTTTTGAAGTGGAGCGTGGGCGCGGGGTTCACAGCGGCCACGCGGTGGCGTCGCCGGCATGCGGCCGCCACACGGCGGGCGTTTGCTGCTGGGGCGCCAGCGTGCGCGCGCGGGGGCGGGAAGAAGGGAGAGGGGGCTGGCTGGGCTGGGCCGCGGCGGAGGCGGACGCGGGCGCGCGCGTGGGAGTGGCGCGGGCCGATTCGGCCAGCGGGCCGAATCCGAGGCGGCGGCCTGCTAAGCTGGTTTTGATCTTTTTCAAATTTTTCATTTCAAATCAAATTCAAACCCAGATTTCAAACCCCATTTTGAACAAGAAGAAGACATTTTCTGGAATTGACCCAAAAATAAAAGTTGCTTAGAATTTAATTCTCTACAACTTTGATTAAGGGGCCAACTCAAAATTCCCAATAGATTTTGAATTGAAGAATAAAAGCTAAAATAGGGAGTATTTTTGAATATTTTAATTAATATTTTTGAACAAGTTTTTTTTGACAAAACTTTGAGTCATCTAGTTGCTTCCAAAAATTGAACTATAGTTCTAAGTGATATAAGATTTGTAGTTGCAAAATTTTGATGGAAAGTGATTAGCACATTAATATATTACATCTCAAATACCACTTTCTAAGCTTTTATTTCACTCAAATTATAATATTAACATGTATGATTATGATGATATGAAATGCCATGCATATGATTGCCATGCAAATGCTTGCGTAACACCGGAGTGTTACAGCCCTCCCCCCTTATAAAAATCTCGTCCCGAGATTTGGGTTACGAACCATTTATTATAAAAATCTTCGTATGCTTTTTGTAAGTATTCACCCGTTTCCCAGATGCATCTCCCTCATCATGATGACTCCATTGTATCTTATATGTTTTCACCACACTGTTCCGAGTAGCCCTTTCTTTGGAATCCAAAACTCGAATTGGCTGCTCACGATACACCAGATCTGACTTAAGTTTTATGCTTCGGGGTTCAATTATTTCCTCTAGAACGCGCAAACATTTCTTGAGATGTGATATGTGAAAAACTAGGAATATAGCACCCATTGATTCTGGTAATTCCAATTTGTAAGCCACTGGACCCTTTCTTTCTAAGATTTTGTAGGGTCCTACAAATCTGGCGGTAAGCTTTCTGCGTAATCCAAACCGCTTCTTCTTCATTGGCGTGACTTTCAGATAAACATAGTCTCCAACTTCAAACACAAGTGGTCTCCTTCTTTTATCCGCATAACTTTTCTGACGTGACTGAGCTGCTGTCATATTTTGCTGAATGATATGAACTTTCTTTTCGGCTTCTTCCACGAAGTCAATACCATAATACCTTCTTTCCCCTGGCTCAATCTAGTTTAAAGGTGTTCTACACTTTCGTCCATACAAAGCCTCAAAATGTGCCATTTTGATACTTTCTTGATAGCTATTATTATATGCGAATTCTGCTAGAGGTAACCACGACTCCCATGAACCTCTGGAAGACAACACACAAGCTCTCAACATATCTTCTAAAACAGCATTAACTCTTTCAGTCTGACCATCTATTTGAGGATGATAGGGAGTGCTACGAATCAGACTAGTCCCCAAACCTTTGTGCAAATGCTCCCAAAAGTGAGCAGTGAACTGGGACCCTCTGTTAGACACTATAGTCTTCAGTATGCCATGCCATCTCATAATCTCCGCAATATACTTCTCGGCATATTGAGGTGGTCTATAAACTGTCTTGACAGGCAAAAAGTGAGCGGTCTTGGTAAGACGATCCACGATTACCCAAATTGAATCATGGCCTTTCTGAGTCGTGGGCAAACCTGTGATGAAATCCATACTTATATCATCCCACTTCCAACTAGGTACTGACAAAGGTTGCAACAATCCGGCAGGTTTCATGTGAATAGCTTTCACTCGACAACATGTGTCACATCGGGCCACATAGGCTGCAATTTCCTTCTTCATCTTTGTCCACCAAAAACGAGGTCTTAGTTCTTGATACATTTTACTACTGCCAAGATGAATGGATAACTTAGAGTGATGAGCTTCATCCATAATTTTATTCTTAAGCTCTCTATCCTTTGGAACAACAAGACAGTTGTCGAACCACAACACGTCCTGCTCGTCCACTCTGAAGTGTTTTGAAGGTTCTTCTTTAATTTTCCTTTTGATGTGGAATATCCCTTTGTCTGCTTTCTGACCTTCTATTATCTTACTCTCCAAGGTGCAACTGATCTGAATACTATGTAACACGACAGGGTGCATTAGATTAAAACCATCTTCGAGTAAGGGTTGCATATTCAGACAATGCGACTTTCTACTCAAAGCATCGGCTACCACATTGGCTTTCCCAGGGTGATACTGTACATTCAAGTTGTAATCTTTAATTAGTTCTAACCATCTTCGCTGTCTCATGTTCAATTCTGGTTGGGTGAAAATGTACTTGAGACTCTTGTGATCGGTGAAAACATTGCACACATTACCAAGTAAATAGTGTCTCCAAATCTTTAAGGCATGCACCACGGCGGCAAGCTCAAGATCATGTGTCGGATAATTGATTTCATGTTTTCTCAACTGACGGGAGGCATAAGCAATGACTCTTCCTTCTTGCATTAGAACACAGCCTAATCCTGTTTTTGAGGCGTCACAGAACACATCAAAAGGTTTCTCGATGTCTGGCTGTGCAAGAACTGGAGTAGTGGTCAACAGTTTCCGCAAGGTGTGGAAAGCTATCTCACACTCCTCTGTCCACACGAACTTATGATCTTTCTGTAACAGACTTGTCATTGGCTTAGCAATCTTCGAGAAGTCTAGGATAAAGCGGTGATAGTAACCAGCTAACCCTAGGAAACTCCTGACTTCTGGCACTGTGGTTGGAGTTTTCCAATCCATAACCTCTTGCACTTTGCTCGGATCTACCGAAACTCCATTCTCCGATAGAATATGACCAAGGAAAGGAACTTTCTTCAACCAAAATTCACATTTGCTGAACTTAGCATACAACTTATGATCTCTTAATCTAGTCAAGACAATTCTTAGATGTTCTTCATGATCTTTCTCATTCTCAGAGTATACTAGAATGTCATCAATGAAGACAACTACAAACTTGTCCAACTCTGGCATGAAAACCGTATTCATCAGATACATAAAGTATGCAGGAGCATTTGTTAAGCCAAAGGACATAACAAGATACTCGTACAACCCGTATCTGGTAGAAAAGGCGGTTTTGGGGACATCTTGTGGCCTGATCTTTATCTGATGATACCCTGATCTTAGGTCTATCTTGGAGAACACTCTAGCTTTAGCCAACTGATCAAACAAAACATCGATATGAGGCAAAGGATATTTATTCTTGATAGTTACAGCATTAAGAGGTCAATAATCCACACAGATTCTTAGAGTACCCTCTTTCTTTTTCTTCACGAACAAGGCAGGACATCCCCATTCAGACTTACTCGGTCGGATAAACCCCTTCTTTAGCAATTCTTCTAGTTGCTTCTTCAACTCAGCTAACTCATCCGGAGGCATCCGATAGGGTCTCCTCGAAATAGGAGCTGTTCCGAGGATCAACTCGATTCCAAACTCAACATCTCTATCTGGAGGAAGGCCAGGTAACTCTTTTGGAAACACATCCGGGAACTCACACACTACCAGGATCTGGCGGATAGGAACAACTTCCATGGCACAGGTCACACTCACAAGGTCTGTTCTTTTGGGCAATGGTACCTGAAAAGTACCCTCTGTCTACGGATCCTTAAGGGTAAGCAATCGACTGCTTGTATCTATGACTGCTCCCTAGTCTTTCATCCAGTTCATTCCTATTATTACATCCAAAACTAGTCCCGGCATAACTATCAGGATCACTCGAAACTTCTGACTATCTAACTCAAGGGTTGCCCCTCTAACCATCTTATTGGTTAGCACATCAGCCCCTGCTGAACTTATGCGATAACCATAATTCAATTCTGTGCATAGTTGTTCATGCTTCCGTGCAAATGCTTGACTCATAAAAGAATGCGAGGATCCAGAATCAAATAGAACAACTGCAGGGTGATGGTTAACAAGAAACTTACCGGCAGTTACAGGTTCTCCTTCAGGAATCTCATCAACGGTGGTATGGTGTACACGGGCAGTGTAAGTCTGTTGCTTCTTTCTAGGCGGATAAGGGCAGAACTTTGAAAAGTGGCCTGGCTGACCACAATTGTAGCAGGGCCCCTTCACTGTACCAGCAGATCCTATTGCTCCCTTGGAGTTGCTTTGTTCTGCAGCTGCGGTGATCTTTGCTGGCGGCACAGCCATCTTGTACGGCTTCTGTGGTCCCTTGTAGTTCTGAGTTTTATGCTGTGGAGGCCTAAACCTTGCACCAGGTGCGAACGGACGATAAGAAAGACGATTTACAGTGACAACTCTGGACTGTGATGGTCCTGACTCAAACACCCTCTTGCGATTCTTGGATGCAGTGTAGGCGTTGTTGTTCTTTTCTTGTTTCAAACAATCACTGACAAAGTCATTGAACCTGGCGCGGGTATTGGTACCCACATGCTTCATCATCTTCGGACTTAACCCTCTCTTGAAACTAGCAATTCTCTTTGCATCTGTGTCGACCATGTCTGGAGCATAGCGGCACAAGTTGTTAAATGCATGCAAATACTGTGTTACAGTCTTGGTACCCTGATTTAAGGCCAAGAACTCTCTGAGCTTCATCTCAACCAACCCTAGGGGAATATAATCTCCCTTAAACACTTCAGTGAATTCACTCCAAGTAATCTGGTCATTGGGAGGAAAAGTGGTGCGGTGATGCTTCCACCACATCCCTGCCGGTCTCTGTAACTGATGTGCAGCATATTCTATTTTCAGGACTTCTGTCAGTCTCAACTCATGGAACTTATCTTCCATAGTGTTGATCTATTCTTCAGCGTCGAGTGGCTCGGCTGCTTCCTTAAAAATAGGTGGCCTAGTATCCATGAAATCCTTGAAATTGCTGTACTGGTTCACTCCATGGCCACCACCTTGATTATTTCCTCTCTGAACATTTTCAGCGATGGTACGCAGAAAATCTTCCATATTCCTTTGTGACTGCTCGGCGTTGCGCTGGCTTCCAAGAAACTGTGCGAAGAACACTTCTGCAGTGAGCGGTGGAGGAGGGGGCAATTGTGGCTCTGGCTGTGGCTCCTGGTGGTTGACGTTGTTTGCACCACCCCCACTAGCCCCTGCACCGTTGCCACCAGTTTCAGCGGCCTCATACGTGGCACGGCGAGTGTTTGCCATCTGCATATTTCAGCAACAAGTAATAATTGAGCGAAGTGGTAGTAATTGTATCCGAATGAACAATCATGCCATACTGAATTTATTGGAGAGAACAAGTCATGCAATAAAATAGAGGCACAATAAGCACATTCCAATTAAAACAACATCACTAATCAAATTACTTCGAATGCAACATCGCGTTCCATACAACCACGTTGCCAGCATACATACACTGGACTTTCATGCGTTCAAGCATCACATACACAACCAAGATCCAAAAGATCGCCAGTCTCAAGATTGAACAGGATACAACACGATACAGGGGAACCAAAAGAAGGCCATCGCGATAAAGTCTATCACTAATGCAAGGCAACTAGCCTACTCCTTGGGGCCGTCGTCGAGGTTGGAGGCGTCACCATCGCTACCATCAGTGGTGGCGTCGTTGTCGACGTCCATCTGGGCGGCGTCCGGAGGAGCATACGGGCCTATCCCGTTGTAGAGGGCATGAAACTCTTCATGCAAGTTGGCGTTATACCCTTCTAGCTCCTCGACCCTCTGCCTGAGAAGGTCCCTCTCGTTCCAGGCTTCATTCCTTTCCTGCACTAGCTGTCCCATCATGCGGTCTGCATTTCTATTGGCCTGAGTCAATGTCTGTACCCACTGCATAGCACTCTCACCTCTCTCGAGAGCCCGGTCTCGCTGTAAGTGTAACAGAACCGCCCAATTATACGAGATTAAGTAAGAAAATCATCCAACGGATGGACAATTTACCAAACTTAAGCCCGTATAACCCGGTAGTCCGTGAAATCTCAACGGATTTCAAACCATTTCACATCACAGCCAAGATCGTAATAAGTTCAGCGATTACCTTCATAAGTTACACAGCAGTTTGCGGCACAAAATACATCGGAGTTTAAACATAGTTATTACAAACCAGTTTCAAATAAAGTAGCGGAAGCATTAGTTCAAAGCGCACACACACACGCACAACTTTCCAAAATAAAGTGCCAGCTCGCGATCATCTCCCACAAAAGCATCAGGCGAGGAGTAGTGAGTGACCATTGCCCATGGTCCTAGGCTTCGCCCATCGCAGGGTAGAGACAGTTGATACAATACCCATAGTACATCTGTCCATCTGCAACAAGTGGGAACAAAGCCCTGAGTACGAGAAGGTACTCAGCTAGACTTACCCGACAGAACCAAAACAAAAGACTCCAAGGATCATGATAGGCTTTTTGGTGGGGTAGCTGACTCATTTGCATGAAAAGCATTTTTAGCTTACCAAATCATTTACAAAAGCATGTCATCTTTTAATTCTTTATTCTCCTATCAACTATGTTTGCACTTAAGCTAAAGTAACCATATAATTAAGCAAGCAAGGATTACCATTGATATTTGACAATAATTACCATGTCATTTTCTCATAACTATCCAAGTGTTTCATCAATATTACTACGATGAAGTAACTCAAGTCAAGTGCTCACTATCCAGTGAACGATGGCGATTCGAATCGATTATTGACCAGCTGGTAATTTATTCCTCACACAAACCTCACTCACCCGCTAAAGTGAGGTATTGGTCCCCGAGTCAACCATTCAGGTAAAGTCGCGAGCTTGCCAGGAACCACATGTACCCGGGGGCCGCCCGACTGCTCTTTGGCCTTATCATCGCGCCCCCGTTTCCTGCCACTACTGCTCCGGTACAGTGCGTTGCGGGCAATCCACTCGGCCCGAATAATCTCCCGGCTTCGCGGTCGAAAGGTACTTTATCCGGCCAGCTAAATGTGAGGCATGCGTTCAACATGACCCGAGGCCCGACATCGGACGGTCCTTAATCGACACAGACGGAAGACACTACAGTCCAGAACCCTGCAAGCTTCCGCCCGGTCTCACATTCATTTCCACACTGAGTTATTCTCACATGACATCTCTTTCACAAAACCAGGTAATCCCCTATAGCTCGCGGATGACAGGCAATCACCCGACTTCTACCGGTCTAAGCAAGCTAAGCAAGTATTGACCGTGGACACCAGGGTGACAAGGATCGGTACAACAAGGTGGAACAAGGTATAATGCAGCAACGTTTGCAAACAACTCCTAAACTTAATGCATCAGATTAAGAAAAATTAATAAATAATTATTTGCAAACCGGGGGAGAAATGCTCCGGGGCTTGCCTCGCTCGAAGGTACTGGGACGATGGTCGGGGCACTCCGGAAGCTCTTCACCGGACTCCTCTTCTACTTCTGCTGGCTCCGGCTCCTCGGGCTGCTCCTCTGCGTCCTCGGGAACAACTGCCGGAACCACTTCCTGCGATCCTGTATGATGCAGAAGTATGAGTGCAACATGCATAGGTGAAATGCAGAAGTGACATGAGATGATGAAGATGCGGAATGCATACGGTGTAATGAATGTATTATGTCATCGGATTATGTGGAACTTATGACTCTTCTACAAGGTAGTCAATATCATCCAAGGACATGTACTCGGAAACTACCACCACTATTTTCCACCATGCAAGAGTACTTGAACACCCAAGGTGCTTCAAAGATACACCAAAGTATAGTTTACTAACTATTTTTGCATTAAAGAATAAATAGAAACCCTAATTAGTCCTAAGGTTGAACAGCAACACATATTTTAGTAGCTCAGAAAAATCTCATAAAATTACAGTGGATTACTAATATCAAGAATAGCTTGACATAAAATTTTTACTGCATTTGGATAATTAGAACTTACTATACAAAAATAACAAAATATGGCCTCAAATAGATATTTAAAATACTTTACATTATGAAAAGTATCAAACAACAGATTTAGGAATTTTTCTACTATCTACTACCTAAACAAACACTATGGAAAAATTATCACTTGCATGTTTTATTCAAATTTATTTAATTAACAAAAATAACAAATATTGGTAACAAAAAGCATTTGAACTGCAACTACAAATTTTTATACAGAACACCCAAGATATAAAATTTCCCTAGAAAGTACATGACACAAAAAGATTAATAAACTTGGAATCATATTTTTCTGATTTTTCTAGGATTTATTAAGCAATTAACAAGAAAACAGCCATTTCAATAGTTAATTAAAAACTCTACAGAAAAGTATCTCAAATTGACATGCAATAATTTTAGATCATAGATCTGGTTCCATTGCATCTAAAGAAATTTATTTCATAATTTTTGGAGCTAAAATGACCAAGAAATCATTTTCCAAGTGCTTTTTCATCAAGAATAATAAAAAGAAAATGGAAATGGATTTCTTTTTAAGACGCTGGGCCGGCCCGGGAAAAACAAGCGGCCCACGGCTGCCGCGGCCCAGCTTGCGCGCGCGGGGGAGAAGACCGAGCCGGCCTGCTCGGGGCTCGGCCCGCAGGCGCGGTCCAGCCCACCGAGAGGGGGGGACCCGAGCGCGTCGCCGGCGTTCCCGACGCCGACGTCGCGGCGGCGGTCACGGCCAATCGGCCGGTTCCGGCCAGCCAACGACCCACCAAGACGCGCAATAGGGTCGCCAAGAAGTGGCCAACACGAGACGTCAGTGCGGGAGAGCAAAGAGGTGGCGGTTGAGGCGGTGGAGAGGCGCGGCTCGTCGGCACCGTTGCGGTGGCGCGGCGAGGCGAGGAGGAAAGGAGCCCTACCACGGGTAGCGAGGGAGCGGAGAGGCTCGTTCGGAGGAGGGAAGAACGGGGCGGAGCTCGGTGCAAGGTGAATTTGATGGTGGTGGCCTGACGATGCCGGAACGGGGAGGCGAAACCGGAGCTCGCGGCGGCGAGCCGTCCGACCGCGCGGTGGGGAGAGGAGGGGTGGCTGGCGAGTGAGGGAGGGGAAGTGAGGGAGCGAGGAGGCTCGGGTAGTCGTTTTGAGTGCGCTCGCGCTGGCGGGAGATCAGGGCGAGGACGACGCGCGGCGAGCGGCGGCAGCGCATGGCCGACACGCGGCGAACGCGCTCTGCCGCGGCGGCCAGCGTTGCGTGGGCGCGCGCGGGAGGAGGAAGGAGGCCGGGTGGTCGCGGGCCGGGCCGACTGCGTCGCGCGGGCGCGCGCGAGGCTGGCTGGGCCGGGCGGCTTCGCGAGCGGGCCGGGAAGTGAGGACGAGGCCTGCTAAGACGAAACTGGTTTTTTCCAATTTTCAAAAATTAATTCAAATGGATTTCAAACTTCAAACCAAAATTTGAACAAGAAGAAGACATTTTCTGGAATTGGCCCAAAAATAAAAGTTGCTCAAAATTAAATTCTCTACAACTTTGATTAAGGGGCCAACTCAAAATTTTTGATAGATTTTGAATGACAGAATAAAAACTAGAATAGGGAAAATTTTGAATATTTTTCATAATTATTTTTAAGCAAGTTTTGACAAATTTTTGAGCTCCAAAATTTGAACTAGGGTTCCAAGTGATGTAAAATTATAGTTGCAAGATTTTTGGTGTAATGTGATTATCATATTAATATATTTCGTCACCTAAATCATTTTCAAGCTTTTATTTAATTTAAATTGTAACATTATCACACATGATTATGATGACATGAAATGCCATGCAATATGATTGCCATGCAAAAATGCATTGCGCAACACCGGAGTGTTACAGCCCTCCCCCCTTATAAAAATCTCGTCCCGAGATTTGGGTTACGAACCATTTATAATAAAAATCTTCATAAGCGTTCTTTAAGTATTCACCCGTTTCCCAAGATGCATCCCCTTCATCGTGATGACTCCATTGTATCTTATACGTTTTCACCACACTGTTTCGAGTAGCCCTTTCCTTGGTATCCAAAACTCGAACTGGTTGCTCACGATACACCAGATCTGACTTCAGTTTTATGCCTCGAGGTTCAATCCTTTCCTCTGGAACGCGCAAACATTTCTTGAGATGTGATACATGAAAAACTGGGAATATAGCACCCATTGACTCTGGTAAATCCAATTTGTAAGCCACAGGACCCTTCCGTTCCAGGATTTTATAAGGTCCCACAAATCTGGCGGCCAGCTTTCTGCGCACACCAAATCTTTTCTTTTTCATTGGCGTAACTTTTAGATAGACATAGTCACCAACTTCGAACACAAGCGGTCTCCTTCTCTTATCTGCATAACTTTTCTGACGTGACTGGGCTGCTCTCATATTCTGCTGGATGATATGAACTTTCCTTTCGGCTTCTTCTACGAAGTCAATACCATAATACCTTCTTTCTCCGGGCTCAATCCAGTTTAACGGTGTTCTACACTTTCGGCCATACAGAGCCTCAAAAGGTGCCATCTTGATACTCTCTTGATAGCTGTTATTGTATGAGAACTCTGCTAATGGTAACCATGACTCCCATGAACCTCTGGAAGACAACACACAGGCTCTTAACATATCTTCTAGAACAGCATTAACTCTCTCAGTTTGACCATCTGTTTGAGGATGATAGGCAGTGCTACGAATCAGACTAGTCCCCAAACCTTTGTGCAAGTGCTCCCAAAAGTGAGCAGTGAACTGCGACCCTCTGTCAGACACTATAGTCTTTGGTATGCCATGCAACCTCACAATCTCCGCAATATACTTCTCAGCATATTGAGGTGGTCTATATTCCGTTTTGACAGGCAAAAAGTGGGCTGTCTTAGTAAGACGATCCACAATTACCCAAATGGAATCGTGACCTTTTTGAGTAGTGGGTAGACCCGTGATAAAATCCATACTTATGTCATCCCACTTCCAACTCGGTACTGACAAAGGTTGTAGCATTCCGGCAGGCTTCATGTGAATTGCTTTTACTCTACAACATGTGTCACATCTGGCTACATACGCTGCAATTTCCTTCTTCATCTTGGTCCACCAGTAACGAGGTCTTAGTTCTTGATATATTTTACTGCTGCCAGGATGAATAGACAACTTAGAGAGATGAGCTTCATCCAAAATTTTATTCTTAAGCTCTCTATCCTTTGGAACAACAAGACGGTTGTCGAACCACAACACATCCTGCTCATCCACCCTGAAGTGTTTCGAGGGTTCTTCTTGAATCTTCTTTTTGATGTGGAATATCCCCTTGTCTGTTTTCTGACCTTCTATAATCTTACTCTCCAAGGAACAACTGACCTGAATACTTTGTAGCACGGCAGGGTGCATTAGATCGAAACCATCTTCAAGCAAGGGTTGCACATTCAGACAATGTGACTTTCTGCTTAAAGCATCAGCTACCACATTGGCTTTCCCAGGGTGATACTGTACATTCAAGTTGTAGTCTTTGATCAGTTCTAACCATCTTCGCTGTCTCATGTTCAATTCTGGTTGGGTGAAAATGTACTTGAGACTCTTATGATCGGTGAAAATATTGCACACATTACCCAGCAGATAGTGTCTCCAAATCTTTAAGGCATGCACCACAGCGGCAAGCTCAAGATCATGGGTCGGATAATTGATTTCATGTTTTCTCAACTGCCGGGAGGCATAAGCAATTACTCTTCCTTCTTGCATTAGCACACACCCTAATCCTGTTTTTGATGCGTCACAGAACACATCAAAAGGTTTCTCGATGTCGGGTTGTGCAAGAACTGGAGCAGTGGTCAACAGTTTCCGCAAGGTATGGAAAGCTGTCTCACACTCCTCTGTCCACACAAACTTGTGATCTTTCTGTAACAGACTTGTCATAGGCTTGGCAATCTTCGAGAAGTCTGGGATAAAACGGCGATAGTAACCCGCTAACCCTAGGAAACTTCTGACTTCTGACACTGTGGTTGGAGTCTTCCAATCCATAACCTCTTGCACTTTACTCGGATCTACAGAAACTCCATTCTCAGATAGGATATGACCGAGGAAAGGAACTTTCTTCAACCAAAATTCACATTTGCTGAACTTAGCATATAACTTATGATCCCTCAACCTGGTCAAGACAATTCTCAGATGCTCTTCATGACCTTTCTCGTTTTCAGAGTATACTAGAATGTCATCAATGAAGACAACTACAAACTTGTCCAACTCTGGCATGAAAACTGTATTCATCAGATACATAAAATATGCAGGAGCATTTGTTAGTCCAAATGACATAACAAGATACTCGTACAACCCGTATCTGGTAGAAAAGGCGGTTTTCGGAACATCTTGAGGTCTAATCTTTATCTGATGATACCCAGACCTTAAGTCTATCTTGGAGAACACTCTGGCTTTAGCTAACTGATCAAACAGAACATCAATATGAGGCAAGGGATATTTATTCTTGATGGTTACAGCGTTAAGAGGTCGGTAATCCACACACATCCTGAGAGTACCCTCTTTCTTTTTCTTTACAAACAAGGCAGGACATCCCCATTCAGACTTACTTGGACGAATAAACCCCTTTTTTAACAACTCTTCCAACTGTTTCTTCAACTCAGCTAACTCATCCGGAGGCATCCGATAAGGTCTCCTCGAAATTGGAGCTGTCCCGGGGATCAACTCGATTCCAAACTCAACATCTCTGTCTGGAGGAAGGCCAGGCAACTCGTCTGGAAACACATCCGGGAACTCACATACTACTGGGATCTGATGGATAGGAGCAACTTCCATGGCACAGGTCACACTCACAAGATCTGTTCTTTTAGGCAATGGTACCTGGAAAGTACCCTCTGCCTGGGGATCTTTAAGGGTAAGCATCCTACTGCTTGTATCTATGACTGCTTCCCAGTCTTTCATCCAGTTCATTCCTATTATTACATCCAAAACTAGTCCAGGCATAACTACCAGGTTCACTCGGAACTTCCGACTACCTAACTCAAGGGTTGCCCCTCTAACCATCTTATTGGTTAACACATCAGCTCCTGCTGAACTTATGCGATAACCATAACTCAATTCTGTGCATAGCTGTTCATGCTTCCGTGCAAATGCTTGACTCATAAAAGAATGCGAAGATCCAGAATCAAAAAGAACAACTGCAGGGTGATGGTTCACAAGAAACTTACCAGCAGCTACGGGCTCTCCCTCAGGAACTTCATCAATGGCGGTGTGGTGTACACGAGCATTGTAAGTCTGTTGCTTCTTTTTAGGCGGATAAGGGCAGAACTTTGAAAAGTGGCCTGGCTGACCACAGTTGTAGCAGGGCCCTTTCACTGTACCAGCAGACCCTATAGCTCCCTTGGAGTTGCTCTGTTCTGCAGCTGCGCTGGTCTTTGTTGGCGGCACTACGATCTTGTACGGTTTCTGTGGCCCCTTGTAATTCTGGGTTTTATGCTGCGGCGGCCTGAACCTCGCACCAGGTGCGGACGGACGATAAGATGAACGGTTGGCAGGGACAACTCTGGACTGGGATGGTCCTGACTCGAACACTCTCTTGCGGTTCTTGGACGCGGTGTAAGCGTTATTGTTCTTCTCTTGCTTCAAACAGTCACTGATAAAGTCGTTGAATCTGTTGCGGGTATTGGTACCCACATGCTTCATCATCTTCGGACTCAACCCTCTCTTGAAACTAGCAATCTTCTTTGCATCTGTGTCAACCATGTCTGGGGCATAGCGGCACAAGTTATTAAAGGCATGCAGATACTGTGTCACCGTCTTGGTACCCTGATTCAAGGCTAAAAACTCTCCAAGCTTCATCTCAACCAACCCTGGGGGAATATAAACTCCCTTAAAAGCTTCAGTGAAATCCCTCCAAGAGATCTGGGCATTAGGAGGAAAAGTACTGCGGTGATGCTTCCACCACATTCCTGCTAGTCCTTGTAACTGATGTGCAGCATACTCTACTTTCAGAACTTCTGTCATCCTTAACACACGGAACTTATCTTCCATAGTGTTAATCCATTCTTCGGCATCAAGTGGCTCTGCTGCTTCTTTGAAAATAGGTGGCCTCGTATCCATGAAATCCTTGAAACTGCTGTACTGGTTCACTCCATGGCCACCACCTTGGTTATTTCCTCTTTGAACATTTTCCGCGATGGTACGCAGAAAGTCTTCCATATTCCTCTGTGATTGTTCAGTACTGCGTTGACTTCCAAGAAACTGTGTGAAGAACATTTCTGCGGTAAGCGGCGGAGGAGGGGGCAAATGTGGTTCTGGACGTGGTTCCTGGTGGTTGACATTGTTGGCACCACTTCCACCAGCTCCTGCACCGTTGCCACCAGTCTCAGCGGCTTCGTACGTAGCACGACGAGTGTTGGCCATCTGCATATTTCAGCAACAAGCACCATTGAGTGAAGTTGTAGAATTATGTCCGAAGGAACAATCATGCCATACTGAATTCATTGGAGAGAACAAGTCATACAAGAAAACAGAGGCGCAATAATTCATTCCAATTGAACAACAGCACCAATTAAGTTACTTTAAAAGCAACATCGCATTCCATACAACCATGTTGCCAGCATACATACACTGGACTTTTATACGTTCGGGTATCGCATACACAACCAAACTCCAAAGATCATCAGTCTCAAGGTCGAACAGGATACATCATGATACATGGAACCCAAAAGAAGGCCATCGCGTCACGCCTAGCTACTAACGCATGACACTATCCTACTCCTCGGGGCCATCGTCGATGTCGGAGGCGTCGCCATCGCTACCCTCAGCTGCAGCGTCGTCGTCGATGTCCATCTGAGCGGCGTTCGGAGGAGCATACGGGCCCATCCCGTTGTAGAGGGCATGGAACTCTTCATGCAAGTTGGCATTGTACTCTTCTAGCTCCTCGACCCTCTGCCTCAGAAGGTCTCTCTCGTTCCAGGCTTCATTCCTTTCTTGTACTAGCTGCTCCAACAAGCGATCTGCATTCCTGTTGGCCTGAGTCAGCCTCTGTACTTGCTGCATGGAACTCTCGCCTCTCTCGAGAGCTCGGTCCCGCTGCAAGCTCATATCAGCCAACTGCTCCTGCAAGCTAGCTATGGCACGCGCTTGCTTTTTCTTCTGCTTCCTTGCTTCAAGCCGATCATCACCACGTAGGCCAGTCAAGGTCCAATAGGTATTCTCCAGACCTTGGTATGCTCTGATGGCTGCATACATGGCACTCATGGTGTGATTGTCGCTAGCCAGTCCTTCACTGGGGCCTCTAACCAGGGCACTTCCTTGCGGCTGTACCCAAATGGCGTCGCTAGGATCATCTCTCGGGAAAGTACCGGCCAAAGCTGCTGCTAACTCATTGGGAAATCTGCTCATGATGTCTCGGATGACGCGAAAAGCTGCGCCCTCTGCACCCTCGACTGGAGTGCGTCCTTCGAACTCCAAATGCCAACCATCCCATTCTGGCGCATCACCAAGAGCAGGGACGGTGATCTCTACCACAGCAAGTCCATCTTCAGCTAGCTGGCTCTCGCTCCAAGAGTAAACTGGCTCTTGTCCCTCCGGGTACCCCACATCATGGAGCACTCTCCAAAGCAAGGTGGGCATGCCAAACTCGCTTAGAAAAGTGTCCGTGTTGCGGTGCTCCCGCGGGGCTAGCTGACGACGGGGTGCTCTTCCTCCAGTGGACTTGCGGGCAGTCTGCTTCGTGCGGGCCATCTGTAGCACAAGTTTTAAATTACCCGGTGAGAACATATTTTAGTTGAGGTCACTTTTATCGAAATGGGATAATCCTTTTATAAGGGGAGGAATGCATGCCATGAATGGAATGCACAAACAATATGATGAATGCACGAGTCTTACGTTCTCACAAACTTAGGAAAAAAAAACATCTAACGGTGAATTCGGTGGCATACAACGATCTCTCATATACGTAACTAATTCGGTCTACACGATACGCTGTTATGTACCTGCAGAAAACTCATTTCAGCCCATTCCCCATGAATGCATGAAAGCAGTAAACCTACCTACACGCTTTACACGAATCCCCAGATGCGTGTACAACGGTAGTGACTACCCAAACACATCGTCCTATTGACGGCATCGCCTCAACGGACGGAACACCCACACATGCGACACTTTTATAAAAACATGTGTAAAACATGTAATTATCCAAGTATCATATAAGCACTTTCCCTAGATCGGCGGTGTATCCGATCATGCTCTCACAGCTCACACTTACCGAAGCGTAGAGGTAACTGATCCATACATTACCACTCAATTAAGTGGCACTCATACAATAGCACGCCGTATGAGCAACGAAAAAGAAATATGGTGCAGAACCCCAAGTTAGTACTTAAATAGCCACCTAGAGTCCTTAACTAGGCATACAGGATATGACCACTGGCACACTTTTTAGTTTTAAAATCACACTTTTTAAACAGGGTTTTGGTTTAAATACACTTATGAACAGTAATTACGCTAAACCTGGCTCCGATGCCAGCTGTAACAGAACCGCCCAATTATACGAGATTAAGTAAGAAAATCATCCAACGGATGGACAATTTACCAAACTTAAGCCCATATAACCCGGTAGTCCGTGAAATCTCGACGGATTTCAAACCATTTCACATCACAGCCAAGATCGTAATAAGTTCAGCGATTACCTTCATAAGTTACACAGCAGTTTGCGGCACAAAATACATCGGAGTTTAAACATAGTTATTACAAACCAGTTTCAAATAAAGTAGCGGAAGCATTAGTTCAAAGCGCACACACACACGCACAACTTTCCAAAATAAAGTGCCAGCTCGCGATCATCTCCCACAAAAGCATCAGGCGAGGAGTAGTGAGTGACCATTGCCCATGGTCCTAGGCTTCGCCCATCGCAGGGTAGAGACAGTTGATACAATACCCATAGTACATCTGTCCATCTGCAACAAGTGGGAACAAAGCCCTGAGTACGAGAAGGTACTCAGCTAGACTTACCCGACAGAACCAAAACAAAAGACTCCAAGGATCATGATAGGCTTTTTGGTGGGGTAGCTGACTCATTTGCATGAAAAGCATTTTTAGCTTACCAAATCATTTACAAAAGCATGTCATCTTTTAATTCTTTATTCTCCTGTCAACTATGTTTGCACTTAAGCTAAAGTAACCATATAATTAAGCAAGCAAGGATTACCATTGATATTTGACAATAATTACCATGTCATTTTCTCATAACTATCCAAGTGTTTCATCAATATTACTACGATGAAGTAACTCAAGTCAAGTGCTCACTATCCAGTGAACGATGGCGATTCGAATCGATTATTGACCAGCTGGTAATTTATTCCTCACACAAACCTCACTCACCCGCTAAAGTGAGGTATTGGTCCCCGAGTCAACCATTCAGGTAAAGTCGCGAGCTTGCCAGGAACCACATGTACCCGGGGGCCGCCCGACTGCTCTTTGGCCTTATCATCGCGCCCCCGTTTCCTGCCACTACTGCTCCGGTACAGTGCGTTGCGGGCAATCCACTCGGCCCGAATAATCTCCCGGCTTCGCGGTCGAAAGGTACTTTATCCGGCCAGCTAAATGTGAGGCATGCGTTCAACATGACCCGAGGCCCGACATCGGACGGTCCTTAATCGACACAGACGGAAGACACTACAGTCCAGAACCCTGCAAGCTTCCGCCCGGTCTCACATTCATTTCCACACTGAGTTATTCTCACATGACATCTCTTTCACAAAACCAGGTAATCCCCTATAGCTCGCGGATGACAGGCAATCACCCGACTTCTACCGGTCTAAGCAAGCTAAGCAAGTATTGACCGTGGACACCAGGGTGACAAGGATCGGTACAACAAGGTGGAACAAGGTATAATGCAGCAACGTTTGCAAACAACTCCTAAACTTAATGCATCAGATTAAGAAAAATTAATAAATAATTATTTGCAAACCGGGGGAGAAATGCTCCGGGGCTTGCCTCGCTCGAAGGTACTGGGACGATGGTCGGGGCACTCCGGAAGCTCTTCACCGGACTCCTCTTCTACTTCTGCTGGCTCCGGCTCCTCGGGCTGCTCCTCTGCGTCCTCGGGAACAACTGCCGGAACCACTTCCTGCGATCCTGTATGATGCAGAAGTATGAGTGCAACATGCATAGGTGAAATGCAGAAGTGACATGAGATGATGAAGATGCGGAATGCATACGGTGTAATGAATGTATTATGTCATCGGATTATGTGGAACTTATGACTCTTCTACAAGGTAGTCAATATCATCCAAGGACATGTACTCGGAAACTACCACCACTATTTTCCACCATGCAAGAGTACTTGAACACCCAAGGTGCTTCAAAGATACACCAAAGTATAGTTTACTAACTATTTTTGCATTAAAGAATAAATAGAAACCCTAATTAGTCCTAAGGTTGAACAGCAACACATATTTTAGTAGCTCAGAAAAATCTCATAAAATTACAGTGGATTACTAATATCAAGAATAGCTTGACATAAAATTTTTACTGCATTTGGATAATTAGAACTTACTATACAAAAATAACAAAATATGGCCTCAAATAGATATTTAAAATACTTTACATTATGAAAAGTATCAAACAACAGATTTAGGAATTTTTCTACTATCTACTACCTAAACAAACACTATGGAAAAATTATCACTTGCATGTTTTATTCAAATTTATTTAATTAACAAAAATAACAAATATTGGTAACAAAAAGCATTTGAACTGCAACTACAAATTTTTATACAGAACACCCAAGATATAAAATTTCCCTAGAAAGTACATGACACAAAAAGATTAATAAACTTGGAATCATATTTTTCTGATTTTTCTAGGATTTATTAAGCAATTAACAAGAAAACAGCCATTTCAATAGTTAATTAAAAACTCTACAGAAAAGTATCTCAAATTGACATGCAATAATTTTAGATCATAGATCTGGTTCCATTGCATCTAAAGAAATTTATTTCATAATTTTTGGAGCTAAAATGACCAAGAAATCATTTTCCAAGTGCTTTTTCATCAAGAATAATAAAAAGAAAATGGAAATGGATTTCTTTTTAAGACGCTGGGCCGGCCCGGGAAAAACAAGCGGCCCACGGCTGCCGCGGCCCAGCTTGCGCGCGCGGGGGAGAAGACCGAGCCGGCATGCTCGGGGCTCGGCCCGCAGGCGCGGTCCAGCCCACCGAGAGGGGGGGACCCGAGCGCGTCGCCGGCGTTCCCGACGCCGACGTCGCGGCGGCGGTCACGGCCAATCGGCCGGTTCCGGCCAGCCAACGACCCACCAAGACGCGCAATAGGGTCGCCAAGAAGTGGCCAACACGAGACGTCAGTGCGGGAGAGCAAAGAGGTGGCGGTTGAGGCGGTGGAGAGGCGCGGCTCGTCGGCACCGTTGCGGTGGCGCGGCGAGGCGAGGAGGAAAGGAGCCCTACCACGGGTAGCGAGGGAGCGGAGAGGCTCGTTCGGAGGAGGGAAGAACGGGGCGGAGCTCGGTGCAAGGTGAATTTGATGGTGGTGGCCTGACGATGCCGGAACGGGGAGGCGAAACCGGAGCTCGCGGCGGCGAGCCGTCCGACCGCGCGGTGGGGAGAGGAGGGGTGGCTGGCGAGTGAGGGAGGGGAAGTGAGGGAGCGAGGAGGCTCGGGCAGTCGTTTTGAGTGCGCTCGCGCTGGCGGGAGATCAGGGCGAGGACGACGCGCGGCGAGCGGCGGCAGCGCATGGCCGACACGCGGCGAACGCGCTCTGCCGCGGCGGCCAGCGTTGCGTGGGCGCGCGCGGGAGGAGGAAGGAGGCCGGGTGGTCGCGGGCCGGGCCGACTGCGTCGCGCGGGCGCGCGCGAGGCTGGCTGGGCCGGGCGGCTTCGCGAGCGGGCCGGGAAGTGAGGACGAGGCCTGCTAAGACGAAACTGGTTTTTTCCAATTTTCAAAAATTAATTCAAATGGATTTCAAACTTCAAACCAAAATTTGAACAAGAAGAAGACATTTTCTAGAATTGGCCCAAAAATAAAAGTTGCTCAAAATTAAATTCTCTACAACTTTGATTAAGGGGCCAACTCAAAATTTTTGATAGATTTTGAATGACAGAATAAAAACTAGAATAGGGAAAATTTTGAATATTTTTCATAATTATTTTTAAGCAAGTTTTGACAAATTTTTGAGCTCCAAAATTTGAACTAGGGTTCCAAGTGATGTAAAATTATAGTTGCAAGATTTTTGGTGTAATGTGATTATCATATTAATATATTTCGTCACCTAAATCATTTTCAAGCTTTTATTTAATTTAAATTGTAACATTATCACACATGATTATGATGACATGAAATGCCATGCAATATGATTGCCATGCAAAAATGCATTGCGCAACACCGGAGTGTTACAGTAAGCTCATGTCGGCCAACTGCTCCTGCAAGCTAGCTATAGCACGTGCTTGCTTCTTCTTCTGCTTCCTTGCTTCAAGCCGATCATTACCTCTCAGACCGGTCAAGGTCCAATAGGTATTCTCAAGACCCTGGTATGCTTTGATAGCTGCATACATGGCACTCATCGTGTGGTTGTCGCTAGCCTGTCCTTCACTTGGGCCTCTAACCAAGGCACTTCCTTGCGGTTGCACCCAAATGGCATCACGAGGATCATCTCTCGGGAAAGTACCTGCCAAAGCTGCTGCCAACTCATTAGGAAACCTACTCATTATGTCTCGGATGACGTGAAAGGCTGCACCCTCTGCACCCTCAACTGGAGTGCGTCCTTCAAACTCCAAATGCCAACCAGCCCATTCTGGCACATCACCAAGGGCAGGGACGGTGATTTCCACTATTGCAAGTCCATCCTCAGCTAGCTGGTTCTCATTCCAAGAGTACACCGGCTCTTGACCCTCTGGGTACCCCACATCATGGAGCACTCTCCAAAGCAAGGTGGGCATGCCAAACTCACTTAGAAAAGTGTCCGTGCTACGGCGTTCCCGCGAGGCCATCTGGTGACGTGGTGCTCTTCCACCAGTGGACTTACGGGCAGTCTTCTTCGTGCGGGCCATCTGTAGCACAAGTTTTAAATTACCCGGTGAGAACATATTTTAAGTTGATGTCACTTTTATCAAACTGGGATAATCCTTTTATAAGGGGAGGAATGCAGGTTATGAATGAAATGCTCAGGCAGTATGATGCATGCGCGAGTCTTACGTTCTCACAAACTTAGAAAATAAAGACATCTAACGATGAATTCGGTGACATACAACAATCTCTCATATACGTAACTAATTCGATCTACACGATAAACGCTGTTATGTACCTGCAGAAAATTCATTTCAGCCCATTCCCCATGAATGCATGAAAGCAGTAAATCTACCTACGCGCTCTACACGAATCCTCAGATGCATGTACAACGGTAGTAACTACCCACACACATCGTCCTATTGACGGCATCGCCTCAACGGACGGAACACCCACACATGCGATACTTTCATAAAAACATGTGTAAAACATGTAATTATTCTAGTATCATATAAGCACTCTCCCTAGATCGGCGGTGTATCCGATCATGCTCTCACAGCTCACACTTACCAAAGCGTAGAGGTAACTGATCCATACATTACCACTCAATTAAGTGGCACTCATACAATAGCACGCCGTATGAGCAATGAAAGAGAAATATGGTGCAAGAACCCCAAGTTAGTACTTAAATAGCCACCTAGAGTCCTTAACTGGGCATACAGGATATGACCACCGGCACACATTTAGTTTTAAAATCACACTTTTTAAATAAAATTTGGTTTTAAATACACTTATGAACAGTAATCTCGCTAAACCATGCTCCGATGCCAGCTGTAACAGAACCACCCAATTATACGAAATTAAGTAGGAAAATCATCCAACAGAAGGACAATTCAACAAACTTAAGCCCGTATAACCCGGTAGTCCGTGAAATCTCGACGGATTTCAAACCATTTCTCATAACAGCCAAGATCGTACTAAGTTTAACGGTTACCATCATAAGTTACATAAAAGTTCGCGGCATAAAATACATCGGAGTTTAAACATAGTTATTACAAACCAGGTTTGAATAAGAGTAGCAGAAGCGGTAGTTCAAATCACGCACACACACAACATTTTGAAATAAAGTGCCAGCTTGTGATCATCTCCAGCAAAAGCATCAGACGAGAAGTAGCGAATGACCATTGCCCATGGTCCTAGGCTTCGCCCATTGCAGGATAGAGACAGTTGATACAATAGCCGTAGTACATCTGTCCATCTGCAACAAGTGGGAACAAAGCCCTGAGTACGAGAAGGTACTCAGCTAGACTTACCCGTCATAAACCAGAAATAAGAGACACCAAGGAATCATGATAGGCTTTCTGGTGGGATAGCTGACTCATTTGCAAGAAAAGCATTTTTAGCATTTAGGAAAACCTTTACAAAGGCTTTGCATCAAGTTAAATCTTTATTAACCTGTCAACTACATTTGCACCTGTACTAAAGTAACATTTAATTAATCAGGTAATGATAACCAATGATCATTAACAACTTCCATTATGTCATAATTCATATAACTGTCCAAGTGTTCCATCAATATTACTACGATGAAGTAGCTCAAGTCAAGTGTTCACTATCCAGTGAACGATGGCGATTCGAATCGATTATTAACCAGCTGGTAAGTTATTCCTCACACAAACCTCACTCACCCGCTAAAGTGAGGTGTTGGTCACCGAGTCAACCATTCAGGTAAAGTCGCGAGCTTGCCAGGAACCACTTGTACCCGGGGGCCGCCCGACTGCTCTTTGGCCTTATCATCGCGCCCCCGTATCCTGCCACTACTGCTCCGGTACAGTGCGCTGCGGGCAATTCACTCGGCCCGAATAATCTCCCAGTTTTGCGGTCAGAAGGTACTTTATCCGGCCAGCTAAATGTGAGGCATGCGTTCAGCATGACCCGAGGGACAACAACGGATGGTCCTTAACCGACACAGACGGAAAACACTACAGTCCGAAACCCTGCAAGTTTCCGCCCGGTCTCAAATTCATTTCACACTTAGTTATACCATGACTTCATAGTCAACCAAACAGATCCAGGTAACCACCTATAGCTCGCAGGTGACAGGAAATCACCTGACTTCTACCGGTCTAAGCCAGCTAAGCATTGACTTGACTGCGGATACCAGGGTAACAAGGATATGGTATAACAAAGGTAAGCAAGGTATAATGCAGCAACGTTTGCAAACAACTCCTAAACGTAATGCATCAAATTAAGTAAAGTTAATAATAAATTATTTGCAAACCAGGAGAGAAATGCTCCGGGGCTTGCCTCTCTCGAAGGAGCTCGGACGGTGATCGGGGCACTCCAGGAGATCTTCACTGACCTCTTCTTCGGCTTCTGCCACCTCCTGCTGCTGCACCTCGATTTGCTCCTCTGGCTCCTCGGGTAAGACGACTGGGTTCTCGGTTTGCGATCCTGTATGATGCAATGCGCGTAAGTGATTATGCAAGTGTGCATCGAAGGAGATGAATGCAATGAATATGTTGAAATGCAAGGTAGTCAACATCATCCAAGAAACTATACACTACAAGCACATGTCATCTACTGCATTCTCTTCTACTATGATTATGTTAAGTTAACCTATCTTATGAAATGCTTCAAAGATATACCAAAGCTTTACTAATTTCTTAATCACACTTAAAGCAACACTTGCTTAAACCCTAAGTAATAATAGGTTTGAATAGCAACATATATTTCTGTTGCTCCTAAAAATCTAAGAAAATTACAGTAGCATAATACTACTCTAAACAGACTACCATAAAAATTTCATGGCATTTGGATAAGTAAACTATCCTATACAAAAATGACAAGCTATAGTATAAAAATGAGCATGAAATCACTTTGTACTATGAAAAGTGTCAAACAACAGAATTAATATTTTTCCTAGGTTCTTCATAGCATACTATGATTGTACAAAAATTATCACATGCATGTTTTATACAAAGTTTGCTCTCTAGCAAAAATAACAAAAATCAGCCATTAAAGGTACTTGAACTACTTCTCCAAAGTTTTCCATAGCACATGCATGAAACATATTTTTCCTAGTAAGTACATGATATATGAAGATTAACAAACTTAAAATCATATTTTTCTGATACATATAGGATTTACTAGCTATTTTACAAGATATCAGCAATATTAAGAATTAATTAAAGCTCTACAGAAAAGTATTCCAAAAATGATATGCAATATTTTTAGATTGTAGATCTAGTTCCAATGAATCTAGATAAATTTATTTCATAATTTTTAGAGCTGAAATGACTGCTAAGATATTTTCCAAAGCATTTTCATCAAGAATAATAAAAGAAAATAGAAAACGGTTTTTATTATTGAAACTGGGCCGACCCGTGGAATCAAACCGGCCCATGGCCGTTCTTGGCCTGGTCCACGCGCGCGGGGGAACGGCTGAGCCGGCCTGCTCGGGGAGCGGCCCACAGGCGTAGCCCAGTGACGACCGACGGGGGGGGGGAGACAGGGCGCCCTCATCGGCGTTCGGAGCCGCGACGGCGTGGCGGTGGCCGACGGCCAACGGCCGGCTCCGGCCAAACCGCGACCAGCTAAGGTGCACAAAACGCTCGCAAGAGAGTGGCGAACGCGTGAAGGAGACGCGGGAGGGCAGAGATAGGGCGAGCGAGGCGGTGGCGGAGCACGGGCTCGACGGCACCGTCGCGGTGGCGCGGCGAGGCGAGGGAAAAATTGAGCCCTACCGGGGCAAACGAGGAGAAGGCGACACTCGTTCGAAGGAGGGGAGGATGGGGCGGAGCCTCGTGCACGGGCAATTGGACGGAGGTGGTCCACCGGTGTCGGAACAGGGCGATGACGGTGGCGGAGCTCGGTGGCGAGCGGTGTTCCGCTGCGGTTTTCACCGGAGGGAGGAAGAAAGGCAGCAGGCGAGGCGGAAATGGAATGGAGACCAGGTGCCCGGTCGTTTTTGAAGTGGAGCGCGGGCGCGGGGTTCACAGCGGCCACGCGGTGGCGTCGTCGGCATGCGGCCGCCACGCGGCGGGCGTTTGCTGCCGGGGCGCCAGCGTGCGCGCGCGCGGGCGGGAAGAAGGGAGAGGGGGCTGGCTGGGCTGGGCCGCGGCGGAGGCGGACGCGGACGCGGGCGCGCGCGCAGGAGTGGCGCGGGCCGATTCGGCCAGCGGGCCGAATCCGAGGCGGCGGCCTGCTAAGCTGGTTTTGATCTTTTTCAAATTTTTCATTTCAAATCAAATTCAAACACATATTTCAAACCCCATTTTGAATAAGAAGAAGACATTTTCTGGAATTGACCCAAAAATAAAAGTTGCTTAGAATTTAATTCTCTACAACTTTGATTAAGGGGCCAACTAAAAATTCCCAATAGATTTTGAATTGAAGAATAAAAGCTAAAATAGGGAGTATTTTTGAATATTTTAATTAATATTTTTGAACAAGTTTTTTTGTGACAAAACTTTGAGTCATCTAGTTGCTTCCAAAAATTGAACTATAGTTCTAAGTGATATAAGATTTGTAGTTGCAAAATTTTGATGGAATGTGATTAGCACATTAATATATTACATCTCAAATACCACTTTCTAAGCTTTTATTTCACTCAAATTATAATATTAACATGTATGATTATGATGATATGAAATGTCATGCATATGATTGCCATGCAAATGCTTGCGTAACACCGGAGTGTTACATGGATTTCATCCAAAACCTATCCAAAATCTATCAGTATGATTTGTACTGGCCACTGGCTCCCACCCTATGCTTTTGCATATGCTTTGTGGTAAGTGGAATGCAAGGGTAGATCAAAAGGCCCATATATGGCTGTAGGTTTCCTATGCAAGTTCATCAATATTTTATAATAATAGTTCAAGTTTTAATCCATCTTATCCACACATTCTCCCATCCCATCACACACATCTCACCACACTCTCACACTCTCTAGGTGGCAAGGACAACTCCCGCTCATACCTTACCTCAATGGCCAAAGCCGAAAACCAACATGAAACCTGACAAAAGGTAGAAGGGACTCCTCTCACTAATCAAGTAAAGCATAGGTCATAGTAATGTCCTTATCCACGGACGTGGCTATATGTATAGATTGATCAACTTTGCAGAGCGTGTACACCTAGAAATCCACAAGATCACCATCATCGGTGGTGCCCCGCCTAGGCTGATGTCGATTGCCTCCTGACCGGTACGGTACCACCCTACCACTTAGCCCTAGGCCACCTCGGAGTCCACCAAAACACCGAGACTGTGAGATGTAGTACCGGGCCCCCAAGGTCACTATGCTATCTTAAGAGGGTATGGGCCCCCATGCCCGTACCTCCCTACACTATCACCTTCCAACCTAGTACTTGTGGCATCACCCTAGTCAGTCGGGTAATCGTCTCTCACCCATTCAGGAGCGAGTGGTCCTATGATTCTGGTCCTCAAGACATACAGTCCTTAGGGGGACCGGACATGATATCTTCTCAAAGGGGTTAACTGACACCCCATGCCTCAATGGCACCTCCACTAGGGATAACCAATGTCACGGAACCATCCAAATTATAAGAGCACAAGTCAAAAAATAATCGCCGAAGCGATCAAATTCTTAAACTTGAGCCCATATAACTCCGGTAGTCCACGAAATCATGAGGGATTTCAAACCAAACCGAGAGCAACCAAGATCATAGTGATTCAACATAACACAACACTTGTTACAATAGTTCATAAGTAATCTCATACATCAGAGTATGAATAATTTATTACAAAACCAAAGTAAAGATTAGCGGAAGCAACATAATTTCTGAAACCATTTGAAGTCAAATACTTTCAGTACAGAGTCACATCCTACAAAAGCATACCAGAAGAGATACTATAGAGACCATGCCCATATGGTCTAGTCTTCATGTTCACATGGCGAAGACAATACTTGCAGCAACTAGTACGAATCTGCTACCTGCAACAGGTGGGAAATAAACCCTGAGCACGAGAAGGTACTCAGCTAGACTTACTCGTCAAAAACCAGAAATAAAAGTAACACCAAGGAGTATGCAAGGCTTTATAAAGTGGGCTAGCTGACTCATTTGCAGAAAAGCTTAATACAGATAAGTAACCATTATTTGCTTAAGCATCAAGTTAATCAGCATTAACCTGCTAACTATATTAGCACCTGTACTATAACAATCTTTGGATTAAGCTAAGCAAGCAATAATAACCATATCTAGTTTAATCACGGTTGTCATCATCATCCTTATCATCAATTCTGAACCATCAATATAATTAGTGTATCTACGCTGGAGATAACCGGTCAAGTTTCTCACTATCCGGGAGAGACGGCGACTCGAATCGATTCCAACTCAGCTAAGGGGGTATTACTAACACTCACCCGGCAAACCCCGCTAAAGGCAGCTGTAGATAACCTTTGGTACAACTCAGGGTGGGCCCGAATAGCGCCGCATTCTCGGGGATACCAATGGCCAGGATGCTCAGGACTTTTAACTCACCTACCCTTGGACCCTCTGGCTCCCTTCCGAGGCGACTTCCACTTTTTGACTTCGCAGCCCGAGTTGAGCTACTAGGCTTCGCGGTCGGCAACCTCAGACCAACCAGCTAAATGTTAGGCTTGTGTTCAAAATGACATAGAAGGCTCTATGTCTCAGTCGTTAATTGACACAGGTGGCATCACTACAACCGTAAGACCCCGCCCGATCTTTTATTCATATTAACACATGGTTCTTTTTCACCATAGCAAATATAGCCAACCGTGACCAGGTAAAGCCCTATATCTCGTAGGTGACAGGAAATCACCCGACTTCTAGTGGTCTAATTAACCAGGGCTAAGCATAGATACGATCCTGTCTACATAGGATTAAAGGATCAAATTGCTAGACAAGGAGTATTATCAATGCAGCAAGGGTTTTCAACCAACTCCTATAACGTAATGCAACAATACACATATAACATGTATATATAGATAATTGCTTCAAAAGTTGGAGGCTTATAATACTCTGGGGCTTGCCTTAACCAAAAGAAGATAGATCAAGGTTCGGCTTCAAGAATATTTCCCACGTCTTCTCCGGCTACGTCGGACTGGACCTCCGGCTCCCGAACGGACTCCAACTTTGGGGTTCATGCCTTGCTAAGCTTTAAGGTCGTCACGATTCTCGGCACACCTATTGCATGTATATGCACCCAATGAATTTCATGTATACACATATAACATGTATGAATGATGTGAAGATAAATGTATTGATATTGCAACATCATGAGGACAAAACCAAGTCATGTGGTGCTCTAATCAAATCACTTCAAGCTTAGGTGAAAATTTCCTCTCTGGTATTAACATGTTTAAACATCCCTAAGAAACCACTAAGTGCCACAAAGTTAAGACTAAACACACACATAACAAGATTCCAGAAATTTAGGATTTCCAACATGTTAACAGCAGCGGCTAAGAAACTTCATAGCTGGAGTTCTACAAATCCAATTGACTGGAAAGAGGACATTCTGGAAAGCTTGTGAAATTTTCTATATTTCATTTATAAACATCTAAGCATAATTTCATCATTTACTAAGTCAAAATAGCACATGTACAGAATTTGTTCTAAAGGACAGAGAGCACTTCTAAAACTGAACCCAGCTTGGAACAGCTGCCATTTCTAAACTATAAGTCCAAATGCTACCAAAATTTACCAGCAACTAGTTCATGAAGTTCTCAACAACTTTTCTATAGATCACCAAGCAGGAAAACATCATTAACATAGCCTAATTTGCTTAGCCACCAAATCTGTTCAGAAAAGGTAGAGTTGTACAATTAAATATTAAGTGATATTGAGAACATCTCAAATGACCTACCCAACTTCACTAATAGTTAGATTATGTTTAAGTAACACCAAATCAAGTCATGGCACTAACATAAACATTTATCTAATCACCCTTTTCTAATTATGTAGAGTGCATAAGCATAAATGGCATCACATATAAAATGTAACTAGAAAATTCTAATAGAATTACAGAGGCAATGACATGTTCCCCGAAGGCTACCACAAAAATTTCACCTCATTTTGACAAGCAGATATGGAGATATCAAAATAACAAAAAGATAAGTGCTAATAAAGCCTATAACAAAGGAATTTCATAATTGGAGAAAATGACCTCCAACAAGGCTAACAATTTAACTAGAGCATTATTATACCATGAATAGCATCTCACAAAATTTTCATGGCCAAAGGATTAACACACAGGGAGATATTGATTTAACAAATTCATACAATTTAATAAAGCACTTAGTAAAAGTAATTATTATTTCCATAAAATATACACTAACATGCCAACAATTAATACACTACTGCATAGTACACTTCATGAGGATTCCAAAAAGTCCACACTTTCTATTTTATGATTTTTCTACTATTTTGTATGAATTAACAAAGTTTAACAAATAAATCTACATTTCAGAAAAATGAAGAAAACCAAAATAACAATCAGGCCCTAATGGCCACTGGGCCGCTGCCTGTGCCCGAACCGGCCCACCAAAGGCCCATGGCCGCTCAGCAATCAAACAGAGGGGGGCGCCGCTGATAGTCAAGCCCCACCTGTCAATGGCATCGGGGCAGGGGACGGTGGCTCTTCATCGATTTCTCGATGATCGCGCGGCCTCTGGGGAAGCCACGAGCACTAGCGTGCTCTCCGGGTCACGCCACGTCGGTCGAAGTGCAAGGTTGGGGCGCGGGGACACCGGAAGGTGCCCACCGACGGTAATAGCGGCGGCAGCGGACTGGCGGAGGCGTTCCGGCGAATGTGCTGCGGTAGCGATTGAGCAAACGAGCGCGTGAACTTGAGGGTGATGCGGGAGATGAGGAATAAGCGAGGGGGAGAGAAGCATGGCACTGAGATGTGACGGCCACGTGGACCCGCAAGCGCGATGGCGTTAGGTGGCACCAGTGGCAAAATTCAAAATACGGCCATGTCGTCCCACGATTGGCCAAACCGGTGGGTGTGCGATGGAGTAGGGGTGGTGGCGATGCTACGCGCCGGGTGGAGTGCGCTGCAACAGTGCGGTGGCACATCCAGGCGTGGAGAAGCTCACGGCGGTGCTGCATTGGAGCTGAGCGAGGCGAGGGAGAGCGTTAAGGCGAATGAAGGGAGCTGGGGTGAGCTGTCACGAGCTCCGACCTCCCCACGCGAGCCCAAGCACGGTGTTGACACACAGCATCCATGTGTTGACTTGCTTCTGCCCTCGGTTGGCCATGGACATGAACGAGTTGAACACTTTGAACTCTGACGAAACTGAACTTCAATTCAGTGAAGGCTAAGCATGACAGTGGATCTCGAGCGGATGATATTTCCCAAACCAGCAAGAACTAGTGAAATCCGCAACAGACTTTCAAGTAGAGCTATGTGAGATCTTCATTCAAGTCAACAAGCACTAGAGCTGATTTGCCACAGTCAGTGAGATACAAGGGTCCCAAGAGGTGCACATGAAAATTGTGCTGTCGAGTGATGACTGACAGCCGATTTTGTTTAGAGTTTATCTCCTAAACTAACTTGAGTTAGTGGTAGGCAATATTAGCGAACTTGTAGATCTATGTGAGGGCTTCAACTTTTCGAATAAGAACTTGAGCTAGTTCAGCCTGGATTTGAAACTACAAAGCCCTAAAGTGGGGTACCTTAAAACTGTAAGTCAATACACAAGACTTAGAAAAATTTCAAGTGCTGAAACAACATGGGATCCTGGCTTGTGGGCCCTATTAGAGCATGTTCTTGTCATTTTCATGAGATGGCCATATTGAGACTTTTGTTCCTTGATAAATTTGCTACAACTTTGGTAAAGTGTGCACATCCATTCAAGGTATCTAGGTTGGACTTTCTAATCAGTCAAATAGAGTCACTCTATAGGGCATCCTAAAGTCAAACCTCCATCTAGAGGGCAATTTAGTCATTTTGGTCAACATGAACAGTGATCCATTAGGTGTCATAAGCATAGTTAAGCTACTAGAGATCATGTTAGAGCATCACATGTGTCATCTACACAAAAACCCTAACAACACATAAAGGAAACACCTACAAACCACAAATGTTGCAGTTGTTTCAAAACCATGTTTCACATGTTTCATGACCTTGTTACAAGACTTAAACTTGGCATGTTACCCTAGCAATATTTTGCTCCAATAACATGTTAAAAAGGTTTCCAAGTAACAATTTACACAATAGCATCTCATAAGAGCAGAAGTCACATCAAAGTGCATTGAACATTACACAACTAGCTAATGCAACATGGTGTTGCAACTATGTGTTTCATGAGTCAACTTGGAGTGTTGCATACATTTCATGATCATGTTTCAAGGTGTTGTGTCACACATCACACTACTACAAGTGTTGTACACACATAACCTAGCATTAATAAACAAGCATATACCTAACACATGCATTCACTCATGGTTGTTGCAACTGTTGCAGGGTCATGTTTCAAGAACAATGCACATGAAATGATGGTGCACATGCTCATGCCATGCTCATATGGATGCACAGATGCAAGGCAAACACCTAGGGTATTACAGCCCTCCCCCTTATAAAAATCTCATCCTAAGATTTGAAAGTCGTACCATTTCTCAAAGAAAGCAGAATAGTTGTCCTTTAAATAATCCTCTCTTTCCCAAGTTGCATCACATTCACCGTGATTACTGCAAACCACCTTGTATAATTTGACTACTTGACTTTGAGTCACCCTTTCCAGAGTATCCAAAACATATACCGGTTTCTCCTCATAAGAAAGATCGGATTTCAATTTGATGTGTTTCACTTCTACTCTTTCCACAGGAAGACGGAGACATTTCTTCAATTGAGAAACATGAAAGACTAGAAAGATAGCTCCTAACTCACGAGGTAGACTAAGCTTATAAGCTACTCTTCCACTTTTTTCCATAATTTGATAAGGTCCAACGTATCGAGGCTCAAGCTTCCTTTTGATTCCAAAACGCTTTACTCCTCTCATAGGGGACACCTTCAGATAGACATGGTCACCTACATCAAACTCAATAGGTTTCCTTCTTTTATCTGCATAGCTCTTTTGTCTAGCCTAAGCGACTGCCATATTTCTCTGTATAGCACGGACTTGCTCCTCAGCTTCTTTTACAAAGTCAATACCATAGAATCTTCTTTCTCCGGGTTCCACCCAGTTCAAAGGAGTTCTACACTTGCGCCCATACAGAGCTTCAAATGGAGCCATTTTGATACTCTATTGATAACTATTGTTGTAAGAGAATTCAGCGAGAGGCAGCCATTTCTCCTAGGAGCCATTACAGGAGATGATGCAAGCTCTAAGCATGTCTTCAAGAATCTGATTCACATGCTCAGTCTGCCCCGACGTCTATGGATGATAAGCAGAACTGCAGATTAAGTTAGTACCAAGATTCTGATATAGGCACTCCTAGAAATGAGCAGTAAACTGTGGCCCTCTGTCTGAGACATTAGACTTAGGCACTCCATGAAGACATACAACTTCTTGGAAGTAAATATCAGCATATTGGTGTGGGTGATAGTTACTCTTCACAGGGATAAAGTGAGCAGACTTTGTAAAACGATCAACTATAACTCAAATAGAATCAAAACCTCTTTGCGTGGTTGGTAACCTGACGATAAATCCATAATAATGTCGTCCCACTTCCAACCTGGGACAAATAAAGGCTGAAGTAAACTAGGCTTCATGTGAATGGCCTTAACTCTACAACAATTATCACACATAACGACGTAGGCTGCAATTTCCTTCTTCATCTTAGTCCACCAATAATATGGCTTGAGGTCTTGACACATCTTACTGCTGCCAGGATGGATGGACAATTTAGAAGAATGGGCTTCAGCCATGATTTGGTTTCTAAGTTCCTTATCCTTGGGCACGACAAGTCTATCATTGAACCAGAGAATTCCTTTGTCATCCACTCGAAAGTGCTTGGTTTCTTACTCTTTCATCTTTCTCTTGATATGAAATATACCAGTATCGGTCTTTTGTAGCTCAATGATCCGACTTCTTAAAGAACAATCAACGGTGATATGATGGAGTATGACAGGATGTAGGAGGTGAGACAAATGAAAATCTTCTTCTATCAGTGAGTTGCAATGAGATTTTCTACTCAAGGCATCGGCAACCACATTTGCTTTACCAGGATGATAGTGCACTTGAAGGTTATAATCTTTGATCAACTCTAACCATCTTCTCTGGTGCATATTTAACTCAGGTTGAGTAAATATGTACTTAAGACTCTTATGATCTAGATAAATATTGCATATCCATGCAAATAGTGTCTCCAGATTTTTAGAGCATGGACGACAGCAGCTAACTCTAAGTCATGAGTCGGATAGTTAACTTCATGTTTTCTTAACTAACGCGAAGCATACGCAATAACTCAGCATTTTTGCATAAGTACACCTTCTAAACTAGTACCCGATGCATCACAATATACATCAAATGGTTTCTCAATATCAGGTTGCGCTAATACAGGAGCTGATGTCAACAAAGTCCATAGAGTGTGGAAAGCTTGCTCACACTCCGGAGTCCAATCAAATTTCCTATCCTTCTCTAGTAGTCAAGTCATAGGCTTGGCTATCTTAGAGAAATCCAGGATGAAACGCCGATAGTAGCCAGCCAATCCAAGAAAACTCCAAATTTCATGAACTATGGTCGGCATTTTCCAATCCAAAACTTCTTGTACCTTAGTCGGATCTACTAAAATCCTCTCACCAAATAATACATGACCGAGGAAAGGTACCTTCTTTAACCAGAATTCACATTTGCTGAACTTGGTGTAAAGCTTATGTTCACATAATCTGGATAAAACAATTCTCAGATGCTCGGCATGTTCTTCTTCATTTTTAGAATAGATGAGGATATCATCAATGAATATCACCATAAACTTGTCTAGCTCTCGCATGAATACTGAATTCATCAGGTACATGAAATGTGCAGGAGCATTGGTCAGACCAAAAGACATGACAAGATATTCATATAGTCCATATCTGGTAGAGAAAGATGTCTTTGGTGTCTTCAGGACGGATTTTAATTTGGTGATAACTAGATCTCAAATCAATCTTCGAGAATACCTTAGCTTTAGATAACTGATCAAACAAGGTATCAATACGAGGAAATAGATACTTGTTTTTTATAGTGATTGCATTGAGTGGTCGATAGTCTACACACATACGCAGAGACGGGTCCTTCTTCTTCACAAAGATAGCAGGACAACCCTATGGAGAAGAACTAGGATGGATTAGCCCTTTCTGTAAAAGTTCGCTAAGTTGGGTCTTGAGTTCAGCTAACTCATTCGAAGGCATTCTATACGGTCTTTTAGAAATTGGTGCGGTACCCGGAATTAACTCAATCTTGATTTCTACATCATGATCTAGAGGTAATCCTGGCAAATCATCGAGAAAAACATCTAAAAATTTGCACACTATAGGCACATCTGCAATCTCTTTTGCTTTTGCTATGATAGCGTTAGCTGTAGTCTGAGGACTAACATCTCGAGGAAGTTGCACTAGAAAAGCTTGTTGATCTTTTGGATCCCTCAACATAACAACTCTCATAGAGGTATCGATCAGAACACTGTTTCCACTCATCCACTTCATACCTAAGATTACATCTAGTCCCAATCCTGGTAATACCATGAGATCTAGATCATACATATGTTCTTCTATCTCGATCTTTGCTCCTAAGACCAACTGGTTGGTTGAAATATTATTTCTAGCAACACTAATATTATAACCACTATTATCTAAAGTAACGACCTTCATACCATGTTTGGCTGCAAATGTTGAACTGATAAAAGAGTGGGAAGCACCTGAATCGAACAACATGATTGCAGGATGTTGATTCACTAAGAATACACCAGCCGTAATAATTTCACCTGAAGGAATGGATTCCATAGTGGTGTATTGAACATGTCCTTTACACACTTCCCTATTGTTTTCTTCTAGATTCTTTGGAGGAAGAGGACAATCTTTGGCCCAATGACCGAACATTTTGCAATTCCAACACGGCCGGTTATGTGGTGGAGCATTGGATTTTCCTTGCCTAATATTATTCTTCTTGACCTGACCTTTCTTTTGATATGGATGATATCTAGTAGATATGCTAGGCGAATAATACTGAGGTGTAATCACCACAAGAGTATTGGACGTAGGTGCATTAGATTCATGAGATTTCTCATGGCTCTTAGAAGCAGCATATACAGCATTACAGTTCTCTTGAAGGATAGTATCACTAACAAACTCATTGAAAGTTACACACTTGCTATCGCACATGGCCTTCATTAATTTGGGACATAGCCCCCTTTTAAAACTTGTGATCTTCTTAACTTTCGTATCAACAAATTCGGGAGCATATCTTGACAAGCTGATGAAAGCATGTAGATATTCTATTACGCTTTTGTCTCCTTGGGTGAGCTTCATAAACTCAGTGTGCTTGATTGCCATGAGACTAGAAGGAATGTAATGTCCCCGAAATGCTTCCTTGAACTAATCCCAAACTACTTCCATATTTTTAGGCAGAGTATTCCGATGATGACACCACCAAATGCCTGTAGGTCTTTGCAACTGTTGCAAAGCATATTTTGTTTTCATATCATCTGCCACCTTGAGCACACGGAACTTCTGTTCGATAGTGTTCAACCATTCATCTGCTTGAAGTGGTTCTTCTACTTCTTGAAAAATAGGAGGCTTGGTATCCAAGAAATCCTTATAGTTGCTATACTGGAGAGGCTCAGGTTCCTGATGGACATGGTTTCTGACACTCTCGTCCAAGGCACACTGACTTTCGGCAAGCATTTGCAGCAACTCAGCAGAGGTAGGTTGCGGAGGAGATGATGGCGGTTCTATATTGCCATGACTCTGACTACTAGAGCGAAGCTGATGAGACATCTGCAAGTAGGTGAACCCAATAAGCATTGATGACATCGGAAGGTTGCTAATGAATATATAAGCATGATAAAGAGGTTGTAACCAACTATCCAAATTCCAATCCCAAAAGAGGGAAATCTCTTGATTTGATGTACTGATCTTCTGACAAGATAGGGAACAATATCCAAGAAAAGGTTCATGAGAAGATAACACATTGGTGTAGCTCAATAATGGATCATGACTAGTAATCCTTGATACCTGCGCGTGCTAAGCAGCACAACCTTGTGTCACGCGCCACAGGCGGCTCCCGGTTTCATCATGGCACCATAGAGTACTAATCGTAACACCATTACCGAACACACACCCATGAGGAATCCTCACGTGTCAGGAATTAGGCGTGTAGAAATAGCATCATCCAAAGATGGGGTAGCAAACAAGGGTGGACACAAGGTTAGAAGCAATGGAGAGGTGAGTTGTAGATCAAAACACATCCCAACTCGAGGAGATACATCATGAATTGGTGTCTTGCTTTCTTCCACTGGGTTGGTTGACTATCACGATTCTTCATGAAAGAAATGCAACTATTTATGGGACAACTATTTGGAGGAAAGAAAATTTTTAAAGAATGGAATAAGCAATTTATAAGGGAGGGAGTAATGCAGAATGCAATGTATGATGCGAACATGGTGCATGCACGAATCGTACGTCCTCACAAAGCTAGGAAGAATTTGAAAATTCTAGCATATAGTTCGGTGGCATACACACGTTCTCTCAATAACGATAACTAGTCGCTCTATAGGAAATGTTGTTAGTGTACCTGCAGAAAATTGCATTTCAGCCCAACAATTCCTAAAATATCACATAAGAAAAGCAGTAAACTAAATACTTTCCATACATACATCCCCTGATGTATATACTTCAGTATCAAAGCTACCCGACAGATATACCCACAATTAAGTACTTTCATAATTACATGATTGAACATGTAAGTATGCTAGTAACCACAACTACTCTCCCCTAGACTGATAGTTGGACGGTCATGCTCTTACAACTCTCACTTACCAGGGCATAGAGGTATTTTGATCCATACATTACCACCCAAGCGGATGGTATCCATACAATAGCACGCCGTATGGACAACGAAATAGAAAAACAAACAAGAACCCCCAAGTTAGTACTTTAATAAGCCACCTAATAGTCCTTGTTTGGGCATATAGGATATGACCACTGGCACTCTTTAGATTAAAATTAAGATTTTTTGTAAAAGCATTTGTTTAAATACACAAATGATATGTTTAGTGTTGAATCTTGCTCCGATGCCAGCTATCACAGAACCATCCAAATTATAAGAGCACAAGTCCAAAAACAATTGCCGAAGCGATCAAATTCTTAAACTTGAGCCCATATAATTCTGGTAGTCCATGAAATCTCGAGGGATTTCAAACCAAACCGAGGGCAACCAAGATCGTAGTGATTCAACATAACACAGCACTTGTTACAACAGTTCATAAGTAATCTCATACATCAGAGTATGAATAATTTATTACAAAACCAAAGTAAAGATTAGCGGAAGCAACATAATTTCTGAAACCATTTGAAGTCAAATACTGCTAGTACAGAGTCACATCTTGCAAAAGCATACCAAAAGAGATACAATAGAGACCATGCCCATATGGTCTAGTCTTCACGCCCACATGGCGAAGACAATACTTGCAGCAACAAGTACGAATCTGCTACTTGCAACAGGTGGGAAATAAACCCTGAGTATCAGAAGGTACTCAGCTAGACTTACTCGTCAAAAACTAGAAATAAAGTGACACCAAAAGAGTATGCAAGGCTTTATAAAGTGGGATACCTGACTCATTTGCAGAAAAGCTTAATACAGATAAGTAACCGTTATTTGCTTAAGCATCAAGATAATCAGCATTAACCTGCTAACTATATTAGCACCTATACTATAGCAATCACTGGATTAAGCTAAGCAAGCAATAATAACCATATCTGGTTTAATCATGGCTGTCATCATCATCCTTATCATCAATTCTGAACCATCAATATAATTAGTGTATCTACGCTGGAGATAACCAGTCAAGTTTCTCACTATCCGGGAGAGACGGCGACTCGAATCGATTCCAACTCAGGTGAGTGGGTATTCCTGACACTCACCCGGCAAACCCCGCTAAAGGCAGCCGTAGATAACCTTTGGTACAACTCAGGGTGGGCCCGAACAACGCTGCGTTCTCTGGGATACCAGTGGCCAGGATGCTCAGGACTTTTAACTCACCTGCCCTTGGACCCTCTGGCTCGCTTCCGAGGCAACTTTCACTTTTTGACTTCGCAGCCTGAGTTGAGCTACTAGGCTTCGTGGTCGGCAACCTTAGGCTGGCTAGCTAATTGTCAAGCATGCATTCAAAATGACATAGAAGGCTCTAGGTCTTGGTCCTTAATCGACACAGGTGGCATCACTACAACTGTAAGACCCCGCCCGGTCTTTTATTCATATAAACACATGGTTCTTTTCCACGATAGCAAATATAGCCAACCGTGACCAGGTAAAGCCCTATATCTCGCAGGTGATAGGAAATCAGCTGACTTCTACCGGTCTAATTAAGTAGGGCTAAGCATAGATACGATCCTATCTAGATAGGATTCAAGGTTCAAATTGTTGGACAAGAAGTGTTATCAATGCAGCAAGGGTTTTCAACCAACTCCTATAATGTAATGCAATAATACACATATAACATGTATATATAGATAATTTCTTTGAAAGTAGGAGGCTTATAATGCTCCGGGGCTTGTCTTAACTGAATGAAGATAGATCAAGGTTCGGCTACAAGAATGGTTCCCATGTCTTCTCCGGCTTCGTCGGACTGGACCTCCGGCTCCCGAACGGACTCCAACTTCGGGGTTCACGCCTTGCGAAGCTTTAAGGTCGTCACGATTCTCAGCACACCTATTGCATGTATATGCACCCAATGAATTTCATGTATGCACCAAGGATGACATGATGATTTATGAACATGTATGAATGATGTGAAGATGAATGTAATGATATTGCAACATCATGAGCACAAAACCAAGTCATGTGGTGCTCTAATCAAATCACTTCAAGCTTAGGTGAAAATTTCCTCTCTGGTATTAACATGTTTAAATATCCCTAAGAAACCACTAAGTGCCACAAAGTTAAGACTAAACACACACATAACAAGATTCCAGAAATTTAGGATTTCCAACATGTTAACAGCAGCGGCTAAGAAACTTCATAGCTGGAGTTCTATAAATCCAATTGACTGGCAAGAGGACATTCTGGAAAGCTTGTGAAATTTTCTATATTGCATTTATAAACATCTAAGCATGATTTCATCAATTACCAAGTCAAAATAGCACATGTACAGAATCTGTTCTAAAGGACAGAGAGCACTTCCAAAACTGAACCCAGCTTGGAACAGCTGCCATTTCTAAACTGTAAGTCCAAATGCTACCAAAATTTACCAACAACTATTTCAATAAGTTCTCAACAACTTTTCTATAGATCACCAAGCAGGAAAACATCATTAACATAGCCTAATTTGCTTAGCCACCAAATCTGTCCAGAAAAGGTAGATTTGTACAATTTAAATATTAAGTGATGTTGAGAACATCACAAATGACCTACCCAACTTCACTAATAGTTAGATTATTATTAAGTAACACCAAGTCAAGTCATGACACTAACCTAAACATTTATATAATCACCCTTTTCTATTTATGTAGAGTGCATAAGCATAAATGGCATCACATATAAAATATACCTAGAAAATTCTAATAAAATTACAGAGGCAATTACATGTTACCAGAAGGCTACCATAAAAATTGTACCTCATTTTGACAAGCAGATATGGAGATATCAAATAACAAAAAAAAAGTGCTAATGAAGCCTATAACAAAGGAATTTCATAATTGGAGCAAATGACCTCCAACAAGGCTAAAAATTTAACTAGAGCATCATTATACCATGAATAGCATCTCACAAAAGTTTCATGGCCAAAGGATTAACACACAGGGAGATATTGATTTAACAAATTCATACAATTAAATAAAGCACTTAGTAAAAGTAATTATTATTTCCAGAAAACATACACTAACATGCCAATAATTAATAAACTACTGCATAGTACACTTCATTAGGATTCCAAAAAGTCCACACTTTCTATTTTATGATTTTTCTACTATTTTGTATGAATTAACAAAGTTCAATAGATAAATCTACATTTCAGAAAAATGAATAAAACCAGAATAACAATCAGGCCCTAATGGCCACTAGGCCACTGCCTGCGCCCGGACCGTCCCACTAAAGGCCCACGGTGGCTCAGCAATCAAATAGAGGGGGCGCGCCGCTGACAGTTGGGCCTTACCTGTCAATGGCACCGGGGCAGGGGACGGCGGCTCGTCGCCAATTTCTCAACGATGGCGCGGCCTCCGGGGAAGCCACGAGCACCGACGTGCTCTCTGGGTCACGCTGTGTTGGTCGAAGTGTGAGGTTGGGGTGCGGGGACATCGGAAGGTGCCCACCGGCGGTAATGGCGGCGGCGGCGAACTGGCGGAGGCGTTCCGGCAAATGTGTCGTGGCAACGATTGAACAAACGAGCGTGTGAGCTTCATGGTGATGCGGGAGATGAGGAACAAGCGAGGGAGGGAGAAGCACGGCACTGAGATGCGTTAGCCACGTTGACCCACAAGCGCGATGACATTAGGTGGCACTGGCGGCAAAACTCAAAATACGGCCATGCCGTCCCATGATTGGCCAAACAGGTGGGTGTGCGATGGAGCAGGGGCGGTGGCGATGCTAAGGGCGGGGTGGAGTGCGCTACAACGGCGTGGTGGCACGGCTAGACACAGAGAAGCTCGTGGCGGTGCTGCGGTGGAGTAGAGCGAGGTGAGGGAGAGCGTTAAGGCGACTGAAGGGAGCTAGGGCGAGCTATCGCGAGCTCCAACCTCACCCACGCGAGCCCAAGCATGGTGTTGACACGCAGCATCCACGTGTCGACTTGCTTCTGCCCTTGGTTAGCCATAGACGCGAACGAGTTCAACACTTTGAACTCTGACAAAACTGAACCTCAATTTAGTGAAGGCTTAGCCTGACAGTCGATCTCGAGTGGACGATATCTCCCAAACTAGCAAGAACTAGTGAAATCCGCACGAGACTTTCGAGTAGAGCTATGTGAGATCTTCATTCAAGTCAACAAGCACTAGAGCTAATTTGCCACAGTCAGCGAGATACAAGGGTCCCAAGAGGTGCACATGAAAATTGTGCTATCCAGTGATGACTGACAACCGATTTTTGTCAGAGTTTATCTCCTAAACTAGCTCGAGTTAGTGGTAGGGGATATTAGCAAACTTCTAGATCTATGTGAGGGCTTCAACTTTGCCAATAAGAACATGAGCTACTTCAGCCTAGATTTGAAACTACAGAGCCCTAAAGTGGGGTACCTTAAAACTGTAAGTCCGTACACAAGACTTAGAAAAATTTCAAGTGCTGAAACAACATGGGATCCTAGCTTGTGGGCCTTGTTAGAGCATGTTCCAGTCATTTTCATGAGAAGGCCAAATTGAGACTTTTGTTCCTTGATAAATTTGCTACAACTTTGGTAATGGGTGCACATCCATGCACCACATGTGTCATCTACACAAAAACCCTAACAACACATAAAGGAAACACCTAGAAACCACAAATGTTGCAATTGTTTCAAAACCATGTTTCACATGTTTCATGACCTTGTTACAAGACATAATCTTGGCATGTTACCCTAGCAATATTTTGCTCCAATAACAAGTTAAAAAGGTTTCCAAGTAACAATTTACACAATAGCATCTCATAAGAGCAGAAGTCACATCAAAGTGCATTGAACATTACACAACTAGCTAATGCAACATGGTGTTGCAACTATGTGTTTCATGAGTCAACTTGGAGTGTTGCATACATTTCATGATCATGTTTCAAGGTGTTGTGTCACACATCACACTACTACAAGTGTTGTACACACATAAGCTAGCATTAATAAACAAGCATATACCTAACACATGCATTCACTTATGGATGTTGCAACTATTGCTGGGTCATGTTTCAAGGACAATGCACATGAAATCATGGTGCACATGCTCATGCCATGCTCATATGGATGCACAGATGCAAGGCAAACACCTAGGTTGTTACAACCAACACCTCGTCTGCTCACATATGCACCTGCCACAAGTACCTCTTCACGAGGGATGCCCAGGTGGCACCCCTCTGGCATGACTTGCCCCAAAGACTCATCGTAGGATCCTGTCCGATCGACTCAACCCTCACCACATACCCAAGACACATGCCAAGATGTCCCCAAGTTCATTATCTAGTTTTATCAAGTTATCGGCATCATGTGCCTTATCCACTCACGTTATTCCTTCGCCAAACATCTCATCACAGATATAATGTGTAGTGAAAGTGAAGCAGTAAGTAGTATGCGAGCGTCTAGCCTAACAGTGGGTGTGCAGGGGAATAGGTTGCGACAAGGTAATGGATTACAAGCAGTCTACCATGCAACCTATCACAGTTCAATTGCAAGAAAGTAAAGCACTAGCATCTACATGTAGCATGTCTAATAGGTTCTACAAGGTTGAGTGGGACGTGGAACACCTGTTGAATGTCAACTCTGAGATCCTCAACGTACTTGTAGTTGCTTTCCTCTAAGGTCCCTCCATCCGTGCGTCCTTCCTCCAATAGGTTCTGATCCAATCCGCGCTAACCTTGACGCAGCTTCCTCGGTACAGCGACAGGTAAAACAGCAATCAGACCACTAAACCTAGAAAGACTGCGGAAAGAGAGGCAACAAGGCACAGAAAGAGCAACTACACCAGAAGAGCACACAAGGGAGAACGACTTAGCCCTCTCGGTGGATATCTGATCCCTGGGTGAAAAGAACAGGAGTGGTTGTTTGCTAAGAACAAGCTTATGCCTTAGCCTAGCCAATACTTCCCGAGTCGATCGTGTCGACCTGTATGGCTTAAATAGAAATGGCATAGGCCTTAGCTCATCCTAAGCAAACACCATGACTTGCAGCTTTTGATCCAATCGTCATGGAGACTGACGAGAACCAAAAAGACTACAAGCAAGAGAAGTTTCGTTCTCTCTCAATCCGTACGCCATTATAATTGACGAGAACCAAGAGAGCGTGGAATAGGGAGAGAAGAGTAGAGGCGGTCTACTTCTCCCAATACACACATCATGGCAAAAGATGAGGCCTTAGAAAGGAACAAAACAAAAGAACATGAGTGTCCAAACAACTTGTAGGGTACCAAGACCTAGGTGCACTAAATGCACTAAGACATCCCTAAAGTTCTCAGCGATGCAATTGTCACTGCAAGAACCAAAGAGATGCTACGGTCTACAAGGTACAAGCATACAAGGGCTTAGGCACAACAAAACCAAAAGATGGGAAGAGACACAGGATTCACCTTCCTTTGATCCACTCGCCATAGCAACGACGGGAAATGGGGAAGTGGAATCAAAAGAGCAACAAACGCCAAACAAGCCAAGGGCTCAATCCACATCTTACTGGATCGACGGGGATTGAGAACAAGAGAGAAAGAAGAAAGAATGGAACCCGCACTCCTCTGACCAACTCGTCATGGAACGGACGAAGGTTGGATAGAAGGTGATGAAGACACACCTACGATGTCAGAATAAATTTCCCGATCTTCATGACGCAAAACAATCAGAGTAGGATTTTTTTCTGAATTTGTATGACTAGATAATAACTATGGCTATGTCATGAACTTCATGGTAATAGTAGCACAGCAGCGGTAGATCGCTTAAATTTCCCTCAAACAATATAACCGAACCAATAAATAAATGATAACAATTGTGGCCAGGATTTAGATTAAAAACTAGCAGTGAATTACCCCTTTGCAAATAACAAAACGATCACACAGCAGTAGCAATCATGGTAACCAAAGGGTAGGATGATCCAACAGTAACGGTAGATGGTGCCATAAATTCTCATGACAGCTATTGACCAAACAATATAATCCGGACAAGTGGAATAAATATGTTTGATCAGCCAAAGACAAGCAGTAACAATAATAGAATACTCGGCTTACAAACTTGAGATAGATGCAATTCGAGTAGTAGACGATGTCCTTCCACCTGTGCTTCTAACGAACATGATCAGAAGATGTGGAACTCCAAGAATTCCAAGCGACGCACTCAAGCCATAGCATCTTGATCACGCACTCCACGCAGATCCACAAGAATCTGGAAGAAAATCTTCAAGACGAAGAACCTCATGGGAACACCATCTAGGGTTTTCCGAGCGGTGGCTTGATGAGGAATAAACTCCACAATAAATTATAATCTACCTTGTACATGGGCAATGCCCAGGCTATATGCCACGCAGGCCAGCCAAACGACCGAACCAGACTTGGACTCAAAGTATGCAACATGGTTCGACTCAGCAACCAAAAGACGTGATGCAACCAGACCAAAACTCAAGTGCATGCAAGCACAGTACGCAAGGACTACCATACGTGCTCAAACTAGAGGCCCCTATATGGAAATAATAAAATAAAGTAGCAAGGATGCTAATCACCTTGCTAATCAATTAGCCAAATAAAGTTCACGTATTCAGATTGGGCGACCCTTTATTTCCACATGCATGGTCTCCATATTGACAAATTTCCTTGGCTGCCCTTTTCTTCTCTTTTCCAAGCAATAAAATACCTCTAAAAAATATATTTGATGATAGGCCAGCGCTAGTAAATTTCTCCATATTTTTGCCATATTTCTCATCAAAATAAATAGCTTCAAATTGAAGACCAGATGATATTAGAGAATTACCAGCTGCTATATTTGAATTATCGCTAGACATGGCTACATGAACATCTTGAGAAGCTATGGGCTCATCAAAAGGAGGCATGTTCCATGATCCAAACCCACTAGTAGGGCACCACAACCTATGTGTGACTAGATCCACACTTTCTAGTTCCTAGGGTTAGTAGCGATGCGGTTGTCACCGCTAGATCCGAAGGAACGCTATGGCCAAAGTGGCACAAGCATACGAGGTGACTAGGACCAACAACGAGCAAAGGAAAAGCCCAATGGTCACAGCGAGGCAACTCGCGGCCATGAGCTTCACCTAAGCAAGTTGGCTTCACACGATTCTACAAAGGTTGTCCCCTAATTCCAATCCCACTAGAGTAGGTCATGGAGGGCTCGGAGTGTGTGGATAAGAACTGCGTCGATCGTGACATCGAGTCCATGGTGACTGTATCCTAGGGATGTAGATAGGAGCTAATGCTCGTAATCCAACAAAGTCAACCAAACGCGAGGGAAGGGACCATGCTCAGCATTACGACCATGGCAAGGCAAACCTGCGATCGCAATGAACAAGCATGTCGCTCCCCAACCAGCTCGAAGGCACGGTCCGCAAAAGGGCAACACAAACGCACAAGAACAAATGGAGCAGCACATGTCCATAGCGACACAAAAGAGACATCAAGCATAAGAGGTAGACTAGCATCAGGGCACGGCACAGGCATTCATCGATAACATGAAGATGATCATGAACATATGTAGAAAATTGATATTGATAGATCAAGTATCAAGTGCATGAGCAAGTATAGATGATAGATAAGGAGTTAATATGTAAGAGCTTGCCGACGTCGTGGATGGCGTCGGCTAGGTTCAAAGGCTGACCTTTAAGGTGAGGGCTGCGGTGGAGCGCTCTAGCTGGTTGTGGTTTGCTGCTGTCCGAGATGTGGCAGCAGGCATCCAATAGGCAGCGGAGCTTCGGTGGGGCGGTATGGGGTAGCCACGCCAAGGAGAAAATAAGGCGTACCCCTCCCTGCAAGAAAACATTCATGACACGAAGGCTGAACACAAAGAGGGCGAGGCGGTGCGGCAGTCTGGGACGGTCAGTGAGGCCCAACAATGTCACAGCAGGGCTGCACCCTTCCTGTAGTGGTGGAGATTGGCAGCACGAAGGCCGATCTCAGCACAATAGTGACAAGATAGGTGAAAGGGGTGAAAAAGGGTGAGGTCTTGAGCTGCTGTTGTCTCACCAGCATCAACGAAGAGGCCAGCAAGGTCATCGGCAGCGTTGCTCAGCTTTGGTGTATGGCGCAGCGTGGCCGTACCCTCTAGAGGCTCATCGACGATGGGAGGCGGCCTTCGGCGAGGTGCTGCTGGTGGTCGCGTTCCATGGTGCATGCACGGGCATGGTGATGTGTCCGTGGTGGTGAGGAGCACAGCGCGGGGTCAAAGAAGAGACACGATGTCCTGGCTTGGCTGTGATGTCATGGAAGGCGAGGTCGAGGGGATGGGTGCCGGTGTCAAGGTGGTCGGAGGGCATGGCGTCACCTGGTCAGAGAGCATGGCATCACGAGGGAGGATGGCGAGTAGCGTGGTCGAGCCGTGGCATCGTGGTCATAGTCACGGCCATCGGCGACCGAGGCATGACGCGAGATCGATGAAGAGGAACCTGACGATGGCTTGGTGGCGGAGGAAGAAGAGGTGGACGCGGTCGACAGCGTGTCACGCGACTGGGCACTTGGCGCGGGCAGAGAGGAAACTAAGGCGGAAGTGGCGCGGGCAGAGAGGAAACTAAGGCGGAAGTGGCGCGTGGTGTCGGCTTGATGTTGCAAAGAAGCCATGGTGCGGAGGCACCACCGTGATGTCTTGGAGCAGCGTCGTGGCCACAGGGACAGAGGACGGCGGTGCTCGCTGACACCGAGCCAAGCGGCGCTACATGCTCACGGTGAGGCCGGTCATGGCATCACGGGTGGTGACCGTGGCGAGCTCGCTGGCGTGGTGGTGGCTCAACACGAACGGCTAGGGCGCTGGTGATCGGTCGGTGAGATGGTGGGGTGGTGCGGTGACTGGTTGCTGCTCTACGGTGGCGCGGAGAAAGGAGGAAGAAGCGGTGGTGGCTTTAGGAAGGCTCGGGGAAAGCAGTGGCTGCGGCACCTTTTATACCTTGGAGGCTAGGGTTGGGGCTCCCTACGACCTACAGTGGATGGCAATGATCCTTGGGGTGCGAGCAGAGGGCACATGGCGGCCATCTCGTGGACGAGCGGCGAGAAGCGAGGCTGGCGCGTCACGGTGGTGGTGCAGGGCGCGTGGCCCTCAGGGGCACGTTGCCCCTAGGGTTAGGGCTTAGGTGTGGCTTGCTGAGCTGGTGGGCCGCGCGGGGGCTGTAAACGGGCCTGTAGGGGCTAGCTCTAGGCTACCAGGTTATGCACGTGGGATGGGCCAGCAGGGAGAAGCTGGGCCTATAGCTTGGAGCACGAGCAGGGGGCTGCTGTGGTCGCTCAGTGGCTTGGCTAGGAGAGTGGGCTGGGCCAGGCGAGGCAGTGCAGGGCAGGCCGGCCTGCTGTGGCTGTTTGGGCTAGCGAAAAGAGAAAGGGAAGGGGAAGAAAGGATGGGCCAGGTGGGCTGTTTGGAAGGGGGAAAAGGAAAATGAGATTTTTCCTTTTTTGAGTTTATGAATTTATGAGTTTGAAAGAGATTCAAAAGGGATTCGAAATAGACTTGAGAGGAGAAATTTCCAACAAAGTTTGGGTAACTTTTCCATTTAAGAAATTTATGAATTTGAAGGGGATCGAGGAGAAATCAGGGGAAATTTGAAAGGGATTTGGGAAGTGAGAAGGAAAAAGGGTTTTTCCTTTTATACTTCGAGAGTTTGAGATTACACAAAAAGGAATTTGAGAAGAAATGAAAGAGATACTTGGGAGGAATTCAAAAAGGGATTGAGCAAAAAGGGGAAAAGACTTTTCCTTTTGTGATCTTATGAATTTGGATCATGGAGTTTTGGGAGAGGTGAAAAGGAAATTTATGGGATATTCCAAGGGGAATCAGGGGGAATTGCTATGGATTTGTGCACTCCGGCCCAAAACCCAAAACCAACTAAAGAACCGCCACACTCCTACAAACAATTCTACATGAATGCAATGATTCATTAGTGGGTTAGACACGAGTTAGACCGAGAACTACATGCATCACACAATTATAGGAAAATTTTTAAAAAGCTCATATTTTTTGTTGCTCAAAAACCTGAGATGTTACCCTGAAGGCCTTTGGGGACTCCCCCTGCCATGATCCAGCTTGTACTCTCCCATCACCTTCATCACCAGTTGGTCTAGGTCATCCTTGCGGATGGTGACCCTTGACTTGTTTGTAGGGTCCTTTGGGCCTTAGAACTCCCACTAGGGGTGGTGCCTCATCTTCAAGGGGAGGACCCAATGGCCAATGAAGGTACATATCACCCTTGTCCCATCAAGCACCGGTCCTTTAGGCCCTTGATCTCATCCAACAAGTAGTGCACCTCCTCCGTGTCCTCCTAGGGTGGTAGTTCCTCCCACGACTCTATGAGGTCACCACGCAGCGGGTCAGGAGAATAAGATGGCAGAGCCAGCCTCTCATTGGGGACATAGAGCTACAACTTTTGCCACCCCAAGTCCATGGAAGGGTAGCGGTCAAGGCTTAGGTAGCTATCCTCCATTCTAGGATGAAGTTGGATGAAGGCGCCCCCTGTTGACATTTCTTAGCCTCGCTACTAGGTTTTGTAATCCCCAGCAATAGTGTTAGAAATGGTTATTGATATTTCTTATCCTCATGTAGATAATTCCACAAGCGCACATAATATCATTATAGCATTTCACCTGGGAGTATTCTAGGTATCGTTATTTATATTTTACAACAGGGAAGCAAGGGTTAAAGATAGTGATAGTTAACCATCATGTATCTACTAACTAATATACCAACTAGACTAACGTGGGTGTAAGTGATATGCACTAAAATGGGTGACACATTGATCTAATCATGGAAAGGTAAATTGGAAACATAACTAAATAGTAGGACAATAATAATAAGAGAACACTAGAATCCTAAGTTACTTCTATTCAAGCACTATTCTAGCTAGTGACTGTGACTATACAGATAGACTAACATAATGCAAGGTAGGATGCAATAGCACTTGAGGTGTACCTGCCCTAAACTCACCCAGAGGGTTGATTGGGCACAAAGCACCATGAGCCTAATGATTTAACAACTAGACCTATCGTGGGAGAATACATAGGATGGATAGTGTAACACCCCAGGTGTTTGGCTTTCAAAATTGCACCTACATTTCATAAGCATGAGCATCATTTCATTCATTATGCATTGTTTGGCTTGTAATAAGCGTGTGCAACATACTTTACTAAGTTTGCTTCAAAAGTGGTAGCTTATGAAATGTGAGTAGTGCAACATATATCTGCAACATGGTGTGGCAACATCTTGCTAAAATGCTTGTTTTGTTTGTTCCAACCTATGTGACATTTGGAAGTGGGTGTAACCAAAGTGTACAATGGTCAATTATGTCCTATAGTACCTTAATCACACTTAGGATCATTAGTGGAACAATGTTCATGTTGACCAAAATGACCAAAATGCCCTCCTAGGTGATGTTGACCAAGCTTTGAGCCCTAGAATGCTTTGGTTTGACTATTTAAAAAGTCTAGCTTACAGATCTTTCATGGAGGAGCACCCTTTATCAAAGTTGTAGAGAATTTCATAAGGAACAAAAGTTTAAATATGGGCATCTTATGACAATGACCAGAACACCCTCAAAAGTGGCCCACAAGTCAGTGGTAGTGGCTGTTTTGGGACTTAGTAAAAATTTGCTAAGTCAAACACTGAAACAGTTTCAAAGTGCCCACCTTGGGAAGCTTGTAACTCACAAATCATGCCAAACTAGCTCAAGCTCCTATTCACAAACTTGTAGACCTCACATCCCTCTACAACTTTTATGTTTACAATTTTCACTCAAATGGCCTAGTTTGGGAGATAAGGGACGAACAAAATGGACTCTCAGTCGTCGTGTCGGTGTCGATTCAGAGAAATGCAAGCCTTCAGTGGCCGACCAGCTTCAGGCCATGACCGCCGCGTGGGCTCTCTGTGGCACCCGTACACCAGCCGTGGGCCCACCGGTCAGGTCTGAATGGGACTCTAGAGCACTCCGACGCCGCACTCGCCCTCACTCCCGCCTCTGCCTTTCTCTCTCGCCCTCTCCAAGCCTAGGGCGGAGCACCAAGGGCCATCACTGCCGCGTGCTTCCTCACGCTCGTGCACCATCGTCATCACGCACTAGCCCAATTCCTTCCGTCAGAAGCACCCCAATGCCCTCATCTACCAACTCCACTCCTTCCCTGGACCATTTGAGTGAAGGTGAGGCCGCATTGGTCAATTCTGCCACCGCGGCCATGAGTGGGACCTCGCCAGAGTACATGGCCGCCATGGTCGGGGTAGCTAGGACCCTTCCCATTCTCCCCTTTTCCCTCCATTAGCTCCCTGGTAACCTTATGAAGCTCGTACCGAGCTTAGACGAGGCATTGTGGCCTCGCTGTCGCCGACGCACCGCCATCGGAACCTCGTCATCCGCCTTGACCGGTCACAGATACCCCCAGCCACCTCTAGGGTCACCGTCGCACCTCACTCGGTTCGGGATCATGTGGAGAGCAAGACGGTGGTCTTGGCTTCGCCAACCGACCCGCCGGCGGCGAGCTCTGCCGACACCGTCCCTCCCCTGCTCCCTGTCCCTCTAGCTAGCGGGCCCGGCCTGTCAGCAGGCGCGGGCAGGAAAGCCATCGTGAGCCACGCGCGCTGGTGGGCCACGTCAGCCGGGTGAAGCCGCGCGCGGGGTAAACGGGCCGCGCGTGGTTGAGCCGTCCCAGTAGATCTTTAGGGTTTTTGATTTTTGGTTTTTCTTTATTTATTTCACATATTTTCATGCTATATTGTAAATTCCTTATCTCAAGCAATATAGATCCAAATGAGGTGATTCCAATTGTGTTTAGTTATTTGCAAAGTGTAGTATTTAGGAAAAATATCAAATGCATAGGTGTTGCTTAGATTCTGGAAGATATAAATAGATATTTGAAATGTATTTTAAAATAGATGCAAACTTGTTAATTTAATAACTTTAGTTCTAGGGCTCTAAAAATTATAAAATTTGGTGGGTGTCCTATTTCATGCCTAAGCTAGCTCTAGTAAAAATTTGGATGCTATTGCTTTAGTAGTTTTCAAGTTATGTTGTTGTCATTTTATATTAGGAGATACTTGAATGAATTTTCATAATTTTTCTGTATGTGCAATGCTCATGAAAATTTATGGAGACTGTCTTGGTACCTTAGGGTTGCTAAGAAAAATATTGTTTCTATTGTTTGACACTTTTCATTATGATTTGTTAATTATGCAAAAATGAGCCTTTCTGGCTTATGAATTTTATGTAGGGAGTTTCTTTGAATAACTTTGGCTCAAATTTTTACAGTAGCCTCCTAGCAGGGTATAGAGTCCCCTGTAAGTTTTATAGAATTTTCTGAGCAGTTTTCATATAAGTTTAATTTTCCACTTAATTAATTAATTAAATTAAGAAAGGGATTAAAATAAATGACTTGAGTGAACATACCTTATTTTCTGGTGGTTTCATATCATATGTGACCTAGTAGTGTCATTAGTTTGGTCATAGGGGTAGTTTGACACATGAGTAAATATTTAATTTTCATATTTCTAGGTCTTCTGGATAGCTGATAGCATTTTTGCGTTTAGGCCTTGAAAAAGGTGTTTGCTGGGAATCTTTTGTATATCAAAGTGGTAGTAAACTTGTTAAAATAGCTTGTGTCAAAAATTGGTGGCATTTGGCCTAGTAGTTTAGGAGTTACAGTTATTTGAAGTGACTGTCCAGAAATGGCTGCTCTCGGTTTGGAGAGGGCAGAGTTCTTGAACTTTGGGAATTCGACTTGGTAAACTTAGGGATCAAGCCTTGAGGTCTGCAAATGAATTGTAGAGCATGTTATTGTCTTACATCATATCAATTGGATTTTTGGATCTCTAGTTATGGCTAGATTACTGATCTGCTATCCAGATCTCTGTGGTGCTGTATTATGCATCGGTTTGTGATAAGCTTAAGTAATGTTATTCTTGTTGATTGTTAGCTGTTAGACCCTTAAATGAGGAAGAATAATTGTATATTAGGTTGTGTAGATTAGGTAAGTACTTCTCTACCGGAGAAGAAATATGCACATATTATGAAGTGATTTGAATAGAGCACTAGTGTTGCTATAGTTCCATTTCATTCCGAGCATGTTGCATTCCTTCTTATGCATCTATGAGATTTATTGTGCATTCATGCAATAGGTGTACCGGAGGGAGTGACACTGCTGGAATTCTAGGGAGCTCTTCCGAAGGAGGTTCTGGAGCAGCCAGGGGAGCCAGAAGAACCAGCCAGCGAAGGAAGCGTCGTTGAAGAGTTACCTGAGTGCCCGGATCACCGCCTTCTTCTTTCCTAAAAGGTAAACCCCAGTGCATGCTAACCCATCATTTGTACACACATATAATTGAGTACTTTTACTTGTTTACTGCATTAAGTGGTAGGAGTTGAGTGAAAACACTTGTTGCATTATATCTACCTTGTCTAGATATAGAACTTGAGTCCCAATTTAAGTTTAGGCATGTGTCAATGCTTAGCCCTGCTTAGTGTGGTAGAAGTCGGATGATTTCCGATCATCCGCGAGATTTAGGTGAAGTGGGTCACGAGTGGCTATATTGCCTACCGTGGATGGAACCATGCTTAAAATGAATTTGAGACTAGGCGGGAGTTCGATAGTGCAGCCGCAAGACACTTCACGTCTTGGGTGCGAAGCTATGCCCGTCTGAGTCATTTAAGGACCGATTCGCTGTACGTCCTTGAGTCATGTTGAACGCAGTCTAACACTTAGTTGGCTGGATAAGCTGTTTTGACCGCGAATTCGAGTAATACAATTTAGGCCGGGACTCAAAAGGTATGTCGTATCTTGGCGGAAGTAAGGATGTGCTTGGGTACATTAGCATAAGACCAAGGGGGGTTAGAGTCCCTATCACCTGGCAGAGTGTTGCCCTTGGGGATGCGGCATCAGTCAAACCCACGACTCCTGAATTGTACCAAAGGTGACCTGAGCAACCCCTGCCAGGCGTGTCTCGGTGAGTGTTAGAACTACCCCTCCAGCTGGATAGGAATTCGATTCGAGTCGTCGTCGCTCCCGGTTAGTGAGCACTTGACTTGAGCAGCGGCAACATAGATCTCATTAATTGATCAATTTATACCCGCTATGGTTGTTATGGTTTGCTTAATCATCACATGATTGTTTAGTATAGGTGCTAAGATAGCTGACATGTTAATGCTGAAAATAATTGCTAGTACAGGTTAAAAGAGTTATCAATACTTATGATTTTCCGCAAAATATGATGTCAGCTAGCTCCACTTAAGAAAGCCTTGCATGATCCTTGGTGTCTTTTATTTTTTGTTTCGATGGGTAAGTCTAGCTAAGTACATTCCCGTACTCAGGGTTTATTCCCTCCTGATGCAGATGACATGCTATATCAAGGCTTCTGCAAGAATTGCCTCCACCCGGCGGGTAATGCTTTTTGTGGGATGTTGATCTGTAAGACTAGCAGTAGTATTCGAACTAAGTGTGTGTGTGTGTTATGCTTTCACTACTTTATAAACTTGATTTGTAATAATTGTGACTCTGTGATGTTGTAAGTTTATTTCCAAACTGCTTGTGAAATGTAACATGTGATGCATTGATGTTGAATGATGCGATCTTGGTTGTAACCATGTTAGTTTGAAATCCTTCGTGGTTTCGATTGACTACCGGGATTATATGGGCTCAAGTTCAAAAATTTGAGCGTTTCGGCGCTTGTTTTTGTACTTGTGCTCTTATAATTTGGTCGGTTCTGTTACAGATAGGGCTATCACCACCTGTTAACTACCCCGATCTATCCAGAGGCCTAGCCACATTGCAAGGTACCCCATAGTATAAGCACCATGCTTACACTATTTGATACTACCCTAGGCTCACGTTAAGACTAAAGCATCAACTAGTGACGAACAACCCATGCTACTAAGAGCCCACTTGTCATAGGAATATAAGCATAACCAAAGCATAACTAGAGCACAAGACTAATACTTAAAGTAAAAGACTTGAAATAATACTTGCATAGAAAGTAACACACTAAAATAAATAAAGTACTTACAAGAGAAAGACAAAGCTATACTAGACTCCTAAAGACTGCTCTAGAGCTCCCACCAAGACTAGCTACTACTAGAAGAGCTACATCTTGAGAGAGTAGAGAGAGCTACATCTCTTCTATGTGTTGGTACAAGTTACATGTGAGGGGTGAGGGTCTTATTTATAGCCTAAGGTGGAGTAGGGGCTACTCCACTACCACGTCAGCGATCCGTGTGACATCCTCTCCTTGCCCTTGGATCAAACCACCAATGAACTACCTTAAACTAACTCATAGGATTGCTCTCAAGTGTGTTTCCTTGCATGTGTCCAAAGTAGAGGTAGTGGAGTGGAAGTTGGGCTTCGGGCGGCGCCCCAACCACGCCGGCCAGTGGCCCACTATGGAGTGGGCCCTCTTCCTTCTATTTTAGCATCGTCATATGCATGGTGAGTCAGCAATCCATGTGATGCTGCTTCTCAGCCCTTCATCTTGAACCAACATGAAATCAACGGTGGACGAAGCTTGGGAGTGTGTTTCTTGTACTTGGGGAGGATTAGTGACGTGGTAGGGGGCCAAGGGGCGCCGAGTGGTGACTAAGTGGGGCCGGCTAGCCACACCAAGTGGGGCTAGACCCTCCTGCCACTTCCACTTGCCTCCTATGTGCATGTTTTGTGCCATTTTTGCCAAAATTTCTGCATACAAATAAATCTCCAAGTACAAGTGGAAATAGGTGAATTATAAACATAAATAGCTACATATGTTGTTTTTCTCCCATTTTTGGTGCAATGTTGATGGTCAAAATAGGCATTTAGTGACTATCAACAAGCTCCCCCACACTAAACCTTTGCTCGTCCCGAGCAAAGTGGGAAAACAAAGATCCAGGTGCAACTTAATATAAACAAGACTTCAAAAGATATGATGCTAACATAAAATATATACCAAGTCATACCTTATACCTTGTGGATTGGAAGTGTTTACCATGTTGCCTTGAGCGGTTGAAAAGTGGAATGGTGTTGACACCAAGTCATCACTATGCCCTATGAAGCATACTTGGAGTTTTTATAACTTTTGCAATTGAAAACTTAGCTCATACTTCTCCTCAAATGGTATTCTCAAATCACTCAATGGTGTTTGTATGCTCACTAAGGCAATGATGCTTTGCCTTCCTTCCTACTTTCTAATAGGCTTATGTGGAGTTTAGGGTAGGATAAAAGTAAAGCACACTTGCATTGCATATATTGCTAAGTCAAACAGTGGATCAGTGGAGGAAAGTATCATAAACTCAGTGTGTGGAAGTTGGATGATTATGATTACTCCATAGCAATGATTCTTTCTCCATCCTTTATATGAGAGCAGTGCTAGTTTTTTTGCTTGACTATGGACTAAAATATGTCCACATATTTTTTTTATGGACCTTCATGTGTCCACATTTTTTCTGTTCTTTTTTTAATACTAGCCCATGCCTCATTTATGAGAATGATGGAGAAAAGAACTTGCTAGCAAACATGGAGTATTTATTTGGTGGAAATAGAAAGGCATGGTTTTGCTTACTTCTAGTGTAGAAGCATAGCATATATGGTGGAGTGCATGTGACCTTGATCTTAAGAGCATGATAAAATTCTCAACAAAGGTCAACAAAGTTTGACAAAGCTCAATACAAAGACAAGCAGCATATGTGAAAGGTTTTCAACAGATAACATGGTATTTGACTTTGGTAGGAAATATCACCATTGAGGAGAAGTGAGGCTATTAATTTTTTTTATGTTTTATCAGAACAGAAATCTCCAAGAGCTTACATAGAAAGATAGTATTTCTTTAGTCTTTACCATATCTCACTTCACAACAACTTAGTTAACATGTGTTCCTAATATAAATATATCCACAAGCAATAAGATATGAACAAGGAATAAACTTTATGTTGGCCAATCTTTATAAAGTCATGTTCATTGTTTGGCATGATTCACATCTTAAGTTTGATTTTAGTATATAGCATTTTTCAACACATCAAACATATAAGAATAAAGCAAGAGTGGGTAGAGGGAATGCAAACCAGTGTGCCAAAGTGGCAGAGGCCTGAGAGAAGAATCAGACAACCTCCCCCACACTAGGACTTTTATGTCATTTGACATTAAAAGCCTAGTGTAGATGTTGGGGCATCCCTCAGAGTGTACTCCAATGTTAGATGACTTTTTGCTCAAGTTGTTGCCACCTTGTTGTTTTGACCCTTCATCCTTTTTGTGTTGAACCTAAAAGGTTTAGCGACAAAAATACCCAAAGGATACAAGTTCTACCAAATGCCTTTGTTCTCACTTTACAAAGTTACTTCTTTCTTTTTTCGAGTGAGAACAAAGAGAAGAGACTAAACATGATTTTTTTAGAGTTCTTGGACATGGTACTCCCTTTGTTCTTTTTAATCTTAAAATAGTTAGTGAACAAGGATACACAAAAGGAGTTTGTCCTAGAAGCATGTTTTTCTCATTGCTTTTTTTATTTATTAAGAAAGGCTTTATTCAAGGAGTGGGTGCAAGCCTTATTATGCAAAGAAACAATGCAAGTAAGTCTTTATTTTATTTCTATTTTAACCTAAGACAAGACTATTCTAATTTATTATGCATGAAAGAAAAGGGACTAAATTTAAACCTAAACAAGCAAGATTCTAAAAAGTAATGCAAAAATCAAATACGGGATACATACCGATTTACCTATCGGTGAGGACTTGTTGTGTCAAGTCGATTGATGACTTCCCCATTGAATTTAGCTTGAATTTCTTGTTTCATTATCTTCATTTGGTTCTCTTTCCTACAAAGGTTAGTAAGTCAGTAGAGATTTGTGTGTTGGTATAATAAGAACCTGTCTATTTTTCGTGGCTTTGATGATTCTGTTCATGTAATGCATTACATAGAATGCACTAAAATCTCTGCCACTAGGGTGTTGCTTTGCGATCGTATCAACCTCCGTTACTTTGAACCCATCATTCTAGGAAAGAACATTGAATTTGGTCTTCTTTTTGTACTTGTCGTAAGCCCTGTCGTCATCTAGTAGAAAGATCATTGCAACAAACAAAAAAATTGTTACCCATATAAATGATGAGATCTACGAAACCACATTTTAAAATTCATGGAATGAGAGCTGTACTTATTCATCATTTTTTTGAAGGGTTTGACATGGTTCCTTCCCCTCCTGCTTATATCATACACAAAGAGCTTGTAATTGAGCAGGTCTACAGCAACAAGGCAAGTATGTTCACTGCAATAAAGAAAATCAGATGTAGATTAGAGTCCCACCCAGTACACGTAATTACGTAAATGAATTACTTGCTTACCCATCGTTGTATGGCAGGAGAATTAGTGATTTATCATCCTGGGCTAGAATGGAGGTGCACATAGCGTCTGTCATCATTGTGAAGCCCACTATGCAGGAGTTAAAGGTAACTAGGTTGAAGAAGCATATTGCAATGTGTCCTTGCATGTATTTGCCTCCATCCTACAGATAAAAGAAAAAAGTTAAATTTGACAGATACAATGATCCAACAATTAAATGTACACAAATGGGGCCGAAGCTCACATACATGGTCCACAAGGACAGGATTTAGACATCTAGAGCGAACAAATTGTAAAAGTCAAACAATCCTTTAACTTCACCCATAGTACTGCATCCTCTCCATCATAGAAATGTTTGTCCTGGTATCTTGCACCAATCTAGAACCACATTTGGTTTAAGTACCACTCATTTAGAGCTTTCATTTTTGTCAGCAATTTGTGGACCCAATTCAGATGCACTAGAGGTTCACCTAACTTAAACTGCCACTGCTGGTTTTGTTTTGTGCTTGTCTGCTCCGTCTCTATTGTTTTCTTGGATTGGTTTTGTTTTGTGCCTGCCTGCTCCATCTCTAGTGTTTTCTTGGAGGGACAAAGCAAGTTCTTTTGATTGCTATCTATGGCAGTTCCCTTGTTCGATGCACTAATCTTCCAAATCATATGGGGTCACTCCCAAGTTTCAAAAATTGGTGGTAGTGCAGGTGTAGGCATTGGATTAGTAAGATTGACATCTTCATTGGAGCTACCATCCGACATTGTGGCAACAAGGACTATGTTATGCTTCTGCCATGGCACCAAGGACCCTAGGTTGGCCGCTAGCGTTGATCTATCATCATCCATGGTCATTTCCATCTCAACTGTGTCGTACATTTCTTTGGCCAATGTATCCAAGGTAACTGCTACTTAGCCTACAGGCAACGGACGTCCATTTACCATATTCCCTAGATGAACCTGATGGGCAGCCACCTTGGGCCTAAATATGGCCTTGCATGCTTGTGACTCCATGTATAACATGCAATATGTAGGTTCGTTGATGTGATCCACATCGAAGGTGGAGTCTGCATCTACTTGTGGAAGTTGTGTGCTTTTGCAGCTGCTGTGTACCCATTCTGAGCTAAAGTTTCCCTGGGAAAATTGTTTCGCTTCTATTTGAGCCTGGTATGTGGCAGTCAATGCCACCTCCTTTTCTTTCCATTTGGCCTCGAATATAGCTAACAATTCTTCATGCACACTCACAATTTTTCTAGTATTATTCCTCCCACGACTTTTGTACATACATTTGTCATTTTCAAAGGCAATCTACCATGGAACTAATCCTACACCTCATGCCCGACTAGGATGCTCTTTTGTCCCTAGTGCCTGACTTAGGACGCCATCCTCCCTATCAGGAATGAAAGTACCATTTGCCACTTGAGCCTATAGTGCTTGGTATCCTCTCAGCGAGTTGTCAGACTGCATCATTGGGAAAACCTAGGGAGCCATCGTCATTGTAGGTCATCTTTCTTGCGAGAAGATACCTCAACGAGCGAGCATCCCAGCCTATAGTCTGTGTTGTACCACCTTTTTGGACTAGCTCTTGTAACTTCTTTGCCCACTTAGGAACTTTCTTCGCGCACCCTTAAGAGCCGGTGCGATGGGGGTTATCATATCTATGGGAGTTGAGGTATTTACTTGCTAATGGCAAAAGCTTCCTCTGATTTCTTCCAATTGACAAAAGCTTCCCAATATGCTTGCTGAGTAGGGTGCTCACCTTTTTGCCAATCTGGCTCCGTTCCGTTTAACACATGTTTTTTGTACAACTCATGCTTGAAATACCTCCATTTTTTCCCATGCAGTGTAATGCTTGTTTCATCACAATTTCTATATCGGTGTGGTGCAAGTCAAGTTCAAACAATTTCACCATCTGCTCCCAACATTTCTACTTGATTTCGTTAGTAACACACCAATCCTGATGAGTACAGGCCTGATCTTCCGAGAGGTAGCTGGTAAGTTCGATTTTGTGGAGATCTTGACGTTGGCGATCCAGCTTCAAATCAAACACGATTCGAACCCTGCAACCATTACACCACAGCTCTGTTGGTTATCAACCAAGCACAACTTGATTGACCTCGCCAAGAAGGCTTTTCCTGCAAGCGAATCGAAGAGCACAAGCAAGAAGGTAAAACACGCAATTTGAAATTGCAAATATGAATGATGCAAGTATCAATAGAGGGTTTGAGAACTTGGTTCTAAAGGACTAATCGACATAGTGGAGAAGATCAAGAACAGGGGCCCTGGATCACTGTAAAAGGATTTGTCACCACAGTTACATGAACGATTCAGTTTCTCGATGGAAAACTAAACTATAAACAAAACCCAATTGTCTAGCGGCAGCAGCGGCTATGTTTATAGTCTAAGACTCAACCTAGGGTTGGGGACGGCCAGGGGTTGGGCGCCCACAACTTGGGCTTAAGGCCCAACACGATACATGACCAAGTTGGCCCAAATAGGTGACACAACACCTTGCTGTGGTCACACAGAATGATCCACAGACCTTCTGGAGCTGGGACCAGATCCAAAATGATGGCGTCATCATCCCCTTTCCAACACATCCAAGAACACCCTGTTTCAATGTCATATGATAAAGTTATGACCGAAACAGTGACGACGTGTCTGCTGAATCCGAGGGTGACATGGCAGCTGAGTTGGGGATGAATTGCAACTTGGAGAAGACCATAACGTCAGTGTGTCCAGCGTGGTGATGTCCTCATCATCCTCCCCTTCTTGAATTGGAGTCATCCTCGACTCCATCTTGGTGATGTCCTCATCAAATCCTATTGACCTTTCCTCTTCTTCTAGTACCTGAATTTGATTGGGACATGTTTTCTCACAATCGCACCGTAGGAGTTGTGGTATGGCACAATCATCGTGTCTGGTTCCTTGGGTTCTCCAATGCAATCGAATTGCTCGATGACAAATTGGTAAGTGCACAACCTGTAGCCACGTCACTTCATCCTCTATTTAACTACTATGTTTGTTACAGGTTCCTCTGCGCCAGTATCCTATACATTGATCGTAACGTTGCAATTATTAGTGGTAGCCGTTATGTATATCGACAATGTAATGAGTCATGAGTAATTATCTCCCCATTTCGTTCAAGGTTTAGAAATGTTAAAGGTGAAACTAGGCAAATTTCTTCATCTACACCTTGAACTTCAATCTACAGATTCTGCTCTAGAGCCTGTAGTACTGATGTTTGGTACCGCATCAATACAATTGGTGCTGCAGATACCAATTCATAGACATACATTGTCAGTGTAGGCTAATAATGTGTGCTAAATGGAATCCTAGAAAACTATTGTTTTAGTTCATTTTGGTCAAAGGCATTCACCCAAATTTATTGATAGCTCAATGAAGCCTAAGACCTAGAGGTGGGGTTAACAACTTTCAATTGAGACCAAAACACGCATCTAACACCCGTCCATCGTAAAGACAACGACTAAAGCAAAAAAGCTGTAACAATCTTTCAACTAATCTGAACCACTTTATCACTAAAAAACAAAATAAAAAACCCTAATCTCAATGGCACTATGATGCTAGGGCACAAAGTAATCCACTGAGGTGAAACACGGACTACATTATAGCAGTAGCTATAGCTGAAAGTAGGCTGATAATTTCTTCTGCCCGGGGCTCTTTAGTTTGAATCGGTTCATTCCAATTTGGAAAGTAATGAATGGAAAGTAAGGAATCTGAAGTAAGAACAAAGGAGTGGAAACTTTGAATCTCATTTCCAACTTAAATAATCCACAATCCACATTCATAAATATCAAATCAAAAGCATAGAATCAAAATACGGAAGCATGTGCACCTCGCTCGCTAGGGTGGGTCAATGGTGTGTTTGTGTTCATTTCAACGGTGCTACTACAGTTGCGTGGGTGACAGATGTGGCGGGCCATGGAGGTGCGAATCCGTTTGTGGTCCTCGATGGTGATGCTAATACTCAACTATGAGTGGCCGCCAACAATTGCTTGTTGTGTGGTAAGGGAAAGGGGAGGGAAACCTATTTTGGTTGGGTGCTGCCACCATGGGAAGACGGAGTGTGGAAGGGGATAAGAATGGGTCATATGGAGATAACACAGGGGCCAAGCGAACCCTAGAAAAGGGATCCTATGACCATCAGAGCTTTCACACAGTCCACAACATTGTTCGCATGTTGACTTTTACGACATCGTTTGCCATTGTAAACTGTGCATTAATTGCACAGTTCGATAACTATGGCACATCGTATCATAGAGAGAAGCAACAGTGATACACCAAAACGTACTCATCATTAAGCAAACGAAGTCAGGAGGTGCAACCACTTAATTGGATGCGCATTTGTCTGATTCGGCGTGCACAGTAAAACAACATAATGCCTACATTAACATGTACATTTACACATAACTTAGTAGCGATGATTGAAGTGTGGTCACTGATTTGTTTTTATTTCAATATATACAGTTGTGAGCAAGGGCAAGGATCAGATCTTACCTAGAACACAACCCCACCCATGTAGCTGTGCCTTGCTCAGGAGGTCAAGGGGACAACAGAAGGGGACGTGTGTATGCATGGTGATATATGGAGTTAAGGCAGCAGCACTCGATGCGCTGATGCGGCAACAACTACCATGATATAGGGTTTCCCTAGCTATGAACCCGAGGTTCCTGACTCTGATTGCAGATCGGCAGACTTTGAATGTCAGGTTCACCATCAATCGGATCAGAATCAGGTTTGTTCCCTCAGAGGTCGAGGTTAATTAGCGGTGGCAACGGATGGTGAGATGTAAGTAGACTGTCCTTTTAGAGTTGGCCAGTTGGGTACAAATGGATGGACGAGATGAATTGAAGATGGATGAAACAGATTTGGGCCAAGGTATAGTTGTATAGGAACACTAGATCATACACTAGTGTTGCCATAACATGAAGTATATTATATTGTCACTATAGTACGATGGTACCATTTGTTACATTGGCAGTATAACCATAGTACAAAACCTCAAGAACAATGAAATTCAGGTACAACAAATGTTTTCAAGGCACGACAATCATAGCCTCATCATGATCTACTCTCACATACGCAAGTTCCACGCCCTCTTCAAACAGAGGTAGGTTGACATCTGCTCTGACTACAGGCATGTCCTGATATCTATTCCCTTCTTCCTCAGTTGTATTGTCAACACCAACGATCTTCCATTTACCTTGAAGAACTATATGTCTTCCCTCATTATTTCCTAGGTCTAGTGCATAGAATACTTGGACTACATCTTTTGCCCATACAAAAGGTTCTTCTCTGTAACCCACGCTGTTGAGATACACGGTAGTAACACCATCCTTGTTCACAGATACCGCGCTAGGTCTAACCCACTTGCACTGGAAAAGTGGGACCTTAAATTCTCCATATCTGAGCACCCATATTTCTTCTATGATTCCATAGTAGGTGTCCATTTGCTTATTTTGTTCATAACAAGCATCGATCCAAACACCACTATTTTGGTTTGCATTCTTTTTATCTTGTTTTCTAGTGTAAAATGTGTACACATTTATGTCATAACCTTGGTACATCACCACTAAATTGTTTGATACCATGGCCAATGCATCAAGGTCAGGGTCACCGGATGTATCCTCCAGCAGATGTTGCTATAGCCATTTGGCAAACTTTTCTCTGTGTTGCTTGTTGAGCCACGCCTAGGACCTAAAACTGTTAGCTATAGCTAATTCTTCCTTGTGCTTTTTGACATAGGGCAAAACTACATGTGCTTTTTGCAGGACTATGAAATGTGCTTGCATTACAACATTGTACTCACGAGCACAGACATGCTTCTCCCCAATAATCCTCTTTCCTTGTAGCCTTCCCTCATGCCATGACACGAGAACGCCAAGCCTAGTGTGATCCAAATAATAATACAGAACTTGAGTGCTTCCTCAGTTGACCATCCTTCTGCCATGCACCCTTTAGGCCTGTATCTGTTTTAAACATACTTCCTAAGAACGCTCATCAACCGCTTGAAAGGCAACATCTGGTGCAGGAAAATGGGGCCAAGCAGTTTTATCTAGCGAACAAGATGAACAACGAGATGCACAGACATATCAAAAAATGTTGGTGGCAAATGCATATCGAGCCGAGTCAGTGTGTGGATCAGATCATCCTGTAGCTTTTTAAGCTCCATTGGGTCAATGACCTTGTGTGAGATCGCATTGAAGACTGAGTAGAACTTGATGATTGGCTCCCATACCTTTTCTAGAAGAACACCCCTAATTGTAATAGGAAGGAGTTGTGTCATGATAACATGGCAATCATGGGCCTTCAAGCAGCTCATGTTGAATTTCTAATCTTTCATGTTCACTATCCTCCTTATATTTGATGAGTAGCCTGTAGGCACTTTTAGTTTGTGGAAGAACCGTAAGAGCTTCTCTTTCTCCTTTGTTTCTAATGACCATGATGCAACTGGTAGTTTCTTTTTGCCATTAGGTAGTGTTAAGGGATGCAGCTCCACCCTCACACCCATAGCTTCTAAGTCCATATGATGTTTTTGGTAATGTGCATCCCATCAAGTACGTGTCGAACATGCAATGTCCTCCAATAAGGTAGTTTCCAAAACATAGATTTTTTCCATGTAGATTTCACTAGAGCAAGTATGCTTCATGCACCCTTTCCTAGGATGACCTTGAGTTTGTTTATGATTTTGATGATCTACCTTCTAGCTTTGAACTTAGGCGGTTCTCGATTTTCTACTGTCCCATTGAAGGATTTTTTGTTCTTACAGTAAGGGTGCATAGATGGTAGGAACCTACGATGACCCATGTAAACCACACATCCTTTGTAACCCTTTATCACTTGTCCAAATAAAGAACCAAGGCCTAGTAAGTCGGTGATTGTTACAAATAGCAGTGCTTTCAGTTTGAAGTGCTCTTTCTTGTACTCATCCCAGACTCTCTCACTGTAACATCCTAGATGTCAAAAGCAACTAAGACTTGGTCATGAGCATCATCATGCATAACTATCAAGCATTGTTGCATAAATGCACCTTATGTTTCAAGCATAGCATGCATATGTTTCATATGTTGCATATAATTCAGGTGGTTCTGCCATAGCTAGTATCAGAGCTCATACATTGGATCTGCTACAATATTACTTGTGAAAACTTCAAAATGATTTTTCAAGTTAAAAGTTTTTGAAGGTAACAAACTAAAAATGTTCTTTAACTCCCCTTATGCTCACTATCCAAGCTCTGGGAAGACATTCTGGTGACTCTACTAGAAGACGTTGAAAAGTTTTCAACTCTTCTTCAACAAGTCAAAGTGGAGAGGTAAACTTCTTTGACAAGTTAGATGGAGAGTCAAACTTCTTCGACAATGCTTTGATGAGTGTCTTTCAACATTCTGTCTACTACCGTGAAGATACAGTATAAAGTATTGCCCTATATAAATAGTAGTATACTGACTAACATTGTCAACATGTATAGGATGAGCATGCATCATATCATCCACATAGGGATAAAATATAATGATGTTGAGATTCTCCCCTTAAATTCTAGAGACAACTATACTTCTTGATAGTTGTTTCATTTCTGTTAAATCTCATCATGTACCAGGTTTTACCAATGCACTTTTCTTAAAAGATCCTCGCTCCATGAGTTCCAAATTCTTGGGGAACTTTTGGATGCACTTCTCTATTATACCAACTCCACATAGAAACCTAAGCTACTTCTAGACTTCTGAACATATGCATGTGTCATGTTTTGTTTTCCACTATCCTAACACATGCTACTTTCTTGATGTTGATCAGCCGACATGTGTTGGTGGAAAGTTATTGTAATTGTGCCTTATAATGGTACCATGATCAGTGACCCTAGCACAATGTGAAACCTAGGGTCTCTTGAGGGTTGCAAACCACACGAGGTTCTACTAGACGTTCGTTGTATCAAGGTCTGTGATCATGATTTATTATAACTCACAATTATTGTACCTTCTTTATTCCTTGAAATCCATTTTTGAATTCACATTGGTGTTATTCCTAAATTTCTAAAATCCCTTGCTAATTACAACTTTCCATAGACCTCTGTTGTAATTCTTGAACCAATCCTTATTGCTTTGTGAACTTACCACAAGTTAATGTGCTTGACACATTTCCTTTTCCATTACTCAACCTAACATTTTTGCCACTAAATCTCAGGATGAGATTTCTATTAGGGGGGTGATTGTAACATCCCATATGTTAAAAGCAACTAAAACTTGGTCATGAGCATCATCAAGCATAACCATCAAGCATTGTTGCATAAATGCACCTTATGTTTCAAGCATAGCATGCATATGTTTCATATGTTGCATATAATTCAGGTGGTTCTTCCACACTCATCTTTCATCCACATTTGTAGTAGCTCCTCCATCAATGGCTGCAGGAAGATATCGATGTCATTTCCAAGTTGCCTTGGCCCTTGGATCAGTATTGGCATCATAAGGTGCATCTGTTTCATACACAGTGGTGAAAGGTTGTATATGCAAAGAGTCTCTAGCCAAGTGCTATGATTGCTGCTAACCATGTTAAATGGGTTCACCCCATTCGTGCTTAAACCAAACCTTATGTTCCTTATTTTATTGGAAAACAACCACTTATAACTGTGATTAATAGCTCTCCACTAGGCACCATTAGCTGGGTGCCGTAACTTTCCATCATTCACTCGATCTTCCACATGCCACTTCATCAGTTTTGCTATCTTTGTTGTGGCAAACAAATGCTTCAAGCGAGGAATGATAGGGAAATACCACAACACCTTTGTTGCTGGTCTTTTCTTGCAGCCAGCTTGCATCATGGCATCATTCCTAGTTTTGCAACGTGAGGCATGGCACTGAGGACATGAATCCAAGTCTTTGTAATCTCTGCAAAACAATATGCAGTCAATGGTACATGCATGTATTTTTTGTACTTTGAGTCCTAATGGGCAGATCATTTTCTTGGCTTGTACTGTTCTGAGGCAACTCATTCGGGCTTAGAACAAACTTCTGTATCAGGGATAAGACATCATTGAACCCTGTGTTCGACATTCCATTCCTTGCTTTCATCTCTAGAAGCAAAATATCAGCCTCCAACTTTGTCACAGTTGAACCTTTGTACAATGGAGTTTTTGCATGCTTCCTCATGTCCTCCAACTTCTTTTGGTTTTTTTATCAAGGAAATCTGGCTTCCAATCATCAATCATTTGGTCTAGAGCATCTACCACTTCATTATATGCCAAACTCTTGTTCCTCGGGATGGCGACGGTTTCTTTGACACCTTCATTCATGGTCTCTATGACCATCTCATTCTCGTTCACATGCCCTGTTTTGCCTACATTTGTATCCCTGTTGTGATTCCATATACCCACTGAACCTTGTTCATCAGGTGGGTTCTCACCTTCTTCCCCATGTTTCATCCAAACCATATAGTTTGGCATGAAAACCCTCTAAAGCAGATGACCCCTGATTAGCTCCATGCTATCCCACTGCTTAAGATTTTTGTAATCCCTGCATGGGCAGTTCAAGAAACCAAGAGCCTCAACATTATGCTCCATGTAACCACTCACGACATTGATAAACAACTCAAGGCCTTGCACGAATGCAACTAAACTATGCTTCGTATACATCCATCCATGATCCATCTATGTACAGCAAAGGCAGATCTTATAGCACAAAGAAATAAAAAATGAACGTGGAGGTCCCGTTGAGCAAGAACATCGATAACCTAGTAAAAAGCACAATAGCAAGAATCAAGTAATTGAATCTATAAAGAAAATTTTGCGGACCTCGGATCAGTTAAATGATGACCTGGCTTTGATTCAGACACAACCTTCAATAGATATTGGGGGAACTAGCAATGGTCGAGGAAAGGGGAACAATGGGATTCGCTTTGGGTATGGCTATGGCAGCAGATAGCTTTAAGTAAGGCAACCTACGCCATCAACCCGGTGGTGGAAATCAGCCTTTATCGCCGCCTGGATATGTAGTCTAGCGGGGAAATACTCTTTACCACTGGTTTTTGGCATTGGAAAGAATGGACACCACACCAAATGCTGTTATATTAGGCATAGGGGTCGTATGGAAGTGTGAGCAGCATGGCCCATCAAGCACTGGTCCGTTATGACCCTGTTTGGACCAGGTTTGAATTCTTAAAAACTAGCCTGTTTGGATCCCACCCAGTTTACAAAGCCAGATTCTTAAAAACTACAAAAACTAGAGGGATCCAAATAGGGCCACCAAAAGCATTCTTATGAATTTTTGAAGTCTGCATTCAAATATGGAAAAAGACTAAAATCAAATCAACAAAAACACTAAATAATGCTAGGTGAACCCAGTCCATGCACCACACTATGACTGACGCGCGGGTCCTGCTGATCAACCGGTCCCACGTGATAGGCACACAGAAGTCGAGCACTGACTTTGACCGGTGATTGCTCACCGATGGCAAGGTCACTGGTGGTAGCATCGCCACCACTACACTCTACTCGCCAAGCCGCATTGAATGGTGTGCTCTAGTTGCTTTGAGGCTCACCGGAGCAAGCTCGACGGTGGCCATGGCGGAAGATGGCGCTGCATGTGAAAGCCCAAGTTTGGTTTTGGTAATTAATGACACCAAGTTGCTAATGCCATGTGTTAAGTGTTTTGAGTTAGGCATAAGCAACACATGTGATGAAGGTGTATGTGGTAATGAGTGGTGGCCACAAGATCACAAAGAGATGATGCATGGACATGAAATGACGATCATGGTGGAGATACACATGAAATGATGATCATGGTGATCAAGCATGAGGAGATGGACATGGAACAAAGTGATCAAGGCAAAGGTATAATCATAGGGTTTGCTTTTGCCAATCTAAGATGAGTGGAGAAGTGTTTGACCAGGTTTAGAATTGATAGCTGACTATCAAGAGGGGCAATCACAATTTGCTCATGAATTAAGTGCTACTAGGTCATCATCTTAAGCATATGCATTAGGATCTAGTAGAGAGATAACGTAATGCCTTGAAAAATGATTGTGAAAATGATAACACACATGCACATGGTGAAATACACTAGGTGATGTTAGCACCTTTGCGAAGGCGGTGTGAGTTTGAGCGATAGAGAGGGGTTTGGGTTCCTCTCTTCCTCCCGTCGAGCTTGCAAGGCAGGATTCGGTGCTTTTTGTGGAAGTGAAACACCTATTTTCTACTGTGTCAGAGGTGGAGAAATAGAGGCGTAAGTCCGGTGTGATTCTCACTGAAAAACAGTGACCGGACGCTATGGTCGAAGTGACCGGACGTGGCAGGCGCGTCCGGTCAATTCAAACCGCAGGCAGACGCGCGTGCGAGAGGGTCATGAACCTACGCGTCCTGTCCCTCATGGAACCGGTGCGTATGGTCATGCACCTAGGAGAGCAGCACATAGGGTAGGTGCGAGCGGACGCGGTGGCGCGTCTGGTCATGTGCGACCAGATGAGTCCAATCGCGTGAGGAACTTTCTGGACTCCGATCGGACGCCGGGTGCAGCGCGTCCGATCAAACGTTGAAGCACGTTTGGTCATGGCAACAGCTCTCTCTGACTCGCACTGCTATTGTTTGTCCTATGGTCACCCAGATAGGTGCGTTCGGTCATCATGATTTTCACTGCGATGTCTTGTAACGGCTAGTTGCTTACCCCTTCGCTATAAATAGATGGTGGCCAGGTTTGGAGGGTTCTCTCTTGCACATTTGAGATATTGAGGCACACTTTGAGCTAGAGAACTTCCCCTCCACTCATCTCCTTGCTTGGTTGCATACTCTAGAGAGATTGAGTGAGATTCAAGTGTGTTGCATTGAGAGTTGCATCTAGTGCCACTTGATCTTCGAGTTTGTTATGGATTGCTTGTTACTCTTGGGTGGTGATTGAGCTCGCAATTAGAGACTTGTTCGAGCCTTCACCAAGTGATTGTGAGGGGTTCTTGATCCTTCCCCACGGGAGTTCATGAATTGGATACTCTAGTGGATCTCGTTGCTTGGAGGATCCCCATCTTGTGTATGGATGTACGACACCCGCTGAGGGTTCAACTCTTGATAGTTGATTAGCTCGCAATCCATCAAGTGGGTGCATCGCCACAATGAGGAGTAGCTTGCCGGGAAGCAAGTGAACCTCGGTAAAAAATCTTGTGTCATCTTATTACCGAGGATTTCATTTGTGTATGTGATCACATTGATTGATTGGTACATTGGACATATCTCTTCTCATCAACGCAGGTATATCTATTCAAGCTATCTTCTTTACTTATTGTTCTTTACCTTGTGTAGCTTGTTTAGTGTACTTTGTTTCTCCTAGGAGTAGTTAGCTTAGTGACTTAGCTTTGTTGGTGTGAATTAGAGATCATAGCCTTGTTTACTAGAATTGTGTAGGTGGCTTGCATAGTGTAGTTGAGCTAGTGCTAGAATTAGCATCGCCATCTTTTGTACTAACTTTATTGTTGAGTAAAGTTTGTAGAAAATTTAAATAGGCTATTCACCCCCCTCTAGCCATTTGGACCTTACAGCATGGTGGTGCTCCGGCCATCTCCGGCCATGGCGTGCTCGCCTGAGCACTGCTATAGCTTCATGGTGACCAAGTAGAGCTAACGGGTGCAGATTAGGGTACGTGAAGGCACCAGTGAAGCTCGCCCATGTGCATGGCGGCATAGTAGCGAGAGCGCGGCGGCAGGAAGCCATGTTCTAGCTTTGGTGAAGTGGTAGAGGTAAAAAGGTCTATGGCTTGAGCTTCTATGGCTTATAGGGAAGACAAGACACTAGAGAGAGAGTGGAGAGGCATGGGTCAGGACTGGCCACGGCGAGCTCTAAGCTCGGCGGAGCTCCAGCGATGGTCGTGGCGGCGGAAATACCTTGGCTCGAACAGAGGTGCTAGCTGGTCGAGGAGGTAGAGCAGATCATGGCAGAGCTTTAGGTGAGGTGGATTGAGAAATGGTGTGGTGGTGATGGCGTGCGAGGCCAATGAAGCCACGACGGCAATGGCAGAGCTCGGCATCGCCGCTTTGCTATGCGTGGGCGAGAGAGGCAGAGCGAGAAGAAGCAAATGAGCAGCAGCAGTGCAACATGTCCCTCTTCTTCTCCCCTTCAGCCTGACTGATAGGGCCGGTGCTGGTGTACAGCTACCATGCGGTGGCCGCAGCCTAAGCACGGTCAGCCACTGAGCTGGCCGTTTCAAATTGGCAGCAAGCCGATTCAGTCCTGGCGATGCCGATTGAAACCCTATTTTCATCCCCTTTCACCTCCTAATCCATGGTGATTTAGCAGACACTTCACTAATAAAAGTTGTAGAGCTACATACGTACTCCAACTTTGCTTAAAGGAGTTTGGCCTAATTTGGTTTAGTTTTCAAACTATAACGCTCTAAACATAGGTACATCGAAACTGAAACTCAGTTTGACTTAGCAAATTTTCTAAGTCCCAAAATAGTTGAAAATCACATTGGGAGCACTTTTTGACCAAGTTAGGCACTAATCTAGCTCATGACCATTAAACAAAGTTTGCTCCTTAAAAAATTTTCTACAACTTTTATTTAGGGTGCACTAACATGCAAACACACTAGGCAACCAGTCAATCTAGGTCAAGCAAAAGCACTCTAGAGGGGACTTCTATGTAAAGTAACACTTAGAAGCCAAACTGAGCCAAGTCATGAATATAAACTTTGTTTCATTTTTCATCCTAAGTATGTCTAGGATGTTTTAGTGACCAAACATCAACCACTTGCATTAACCACTCATGATCATATAGCATATATATGTATAAACATATGATATTTACAACATATGAAACATTACTAATGAAACATGGGTTGCAAAAATGAAGCATTACTCATGCAACCTATGAAACATCACTTGTGCAACATATGAAACATTACCTATGTAACACATGAAACATTTCCTATGTAACATATGAAACATCACTTATGCAACATTCAAAATGCAATTCACATGCTTATGCTTATGAATGAATGAAAGATGTTTATGCTCATGTAATGCAAGTGCAAATGTGCAAGCTAAACACTAGGGTATTACAAAACCTTTGTATCCTACATGTATGCAGTTGTAGATGGTGGATCAATCAATCCAATTTTTAGAGGGGATAGATAAAGATGTTATGGTAAGAATACAAGATCACTATGCCCCTGCCGACTTCATGGTCCTAGACATGGGAGAAGAAGATGATGATACACCCATCATCCTAGGAAGACCATTCCTCAACACCACCAACGTGATCATCTACATCGGATCTAGACAAAGTCCACTTCTAGTTCCGTAGAGAAAAGGTACGCTGTTATTTCAATAGTTATACAACTTATGAGCAGCCAAAGAAGTCCCACTCTAGGAGGAGACATCGATCATCCTGATGCCAAGAGAATCAACCCCTATGGAATGAATGCCTGAAGAACCTGTGAAGGAAGAACCTACTCCACTGAAGTTAAGCCCATAGACCAACCAGGTATGGAAAGAGAAGGTGACACCATCACAGGAAGTACAGTCATCTGGGTCTCTAGCACCGAGATTGGATGATGCACCTGAAGAGTAAAGGACTTATCTCTAGCCAAGTCCTATTCAAAGGACTTAAAAATCCAAACCCACACTGTGAGTTTGTAGGATGATATAAAAGATCAAGAGCAAGTTTACCCGGTTGACTTCATCTCGCTCCACCCATGGACAAAGAAAAACATCTGCTAGTAAAATTGCTATGAGAAGGATCACTCAACTTTCAACGATCGACCACAACAACATCTAGCTTGGGGGTATCTAGATAAGTATTTCTTTCCCTTTTGTTTTACTATTTATACGTCATAAAAAGATGCATAATAAACTAAAATAAAATAAAAATTTATGTTAGCTAGTTATATATATGTTAGGTGTGATCTTAAAACTTGAAAACAAAATAAAGGTGTGTCTAGATTTCTTTAAATTTGATTTTTAAGAGCTAAAAAAGAATAAAAGGAGTCTAAGGATAATCTCTTATAATGGAAATGATGAATAGTTACTGTGTCGTAATTCCTCTCAAGTACCTAGTTTTCAGCCTTGAATTCTCTCGAGTTTTGGATACGACTGTGTTGATGTAAGAATTTACTCTGAGCTTGAAACTCATGGGTAGCAAAAGCTTGATCTAAGTCTAGGTAATTTGTGGATATGATATGAGAAGGTCTGAACTGTTGTTTTTTCTTGTTCCAAGTGATACTAGAGTTCCGAAGATTTATCTTTTGAAAACAAAAAATGCTTCATGATGAGTTCCTTGTATGACAAAGCTTGAATTTGTACCAGAGCCATATATGATATTTAGACTAATAAAATTTCCACTCATATATGCTGCTTGCTTTGCATTGAGTTTAGTCAAGCTTTGTTGATGCCTTATGAGAGGTTTGTCATTGACGGTTGCTAACACTCATTTTTACCATCAACATTTCACCCAAAAGCATGGAAAATCATCATCACATGTGAAGATTTATGTTTAAATTTCACCTAGTTCCACTTTTGCTTATAGAATTATTTGTATGCAGGAAATATGGCAAAAATAGGCCAAAATGGTGACAAACATGAACATTTGGACCAAGTAGACATGATAGCAGGCCGAGGCCCACAAGCGCCCGGCCCCACAAGGGCACCGCCCACCCCTACCTGTGGCCCTGCCACATCACTGATCTGTGGGATCACCTCCTCAGCCAATGAGAAGCCTCCATTCAAGTTGGTTTGATCAAGGGACAAGATTTGTTCACAATGGATTCATGGGCCCATTGTCATACACTTGGAGCTTTCCACTGACTTACCAACCGACATACCTGCCAAGTTTCACCACGTGTTGGCTTCACAACTGCCATTGGGAGCCAACCAACACCATTGGATGCTAAGGCGTTGCATCCAAGGGCCGATCAGTGCCCCCATGCCGCCGCCCAGCACCCCTACCACCTGCAGCCTACAAGTACCCCCCACACCACTCTACACTATAAATAGAGGGGTGTGGTGCATGGTGGAAGTCACCCCATTCATTCTCAAGCAAGCATTCCAAGCTTCTCTTAGCTCTTTAGCTTAGCTTAGCTATAGAGTAGTAGTCTAGTAGTGTAGAGTGGGAGTCAGAGCTTCTCTTGATGCTTGAAGAGTCTTCTGGGTCTGGTATAGCTCCTTTGTAATTCTTTCATTTAGCATTTACTTTATTCAGTATTTATTTTAGTACTTTATTCTAGTATTGCATGCTTTACATTCTAGTACTTTGTCATTAGTGTTAAGTCATTAGTGACCTTAAGTGCTTGTCTATTTAGAATTAGTAACATAGGTTATCTTATTATTAGTAGTCTTTCATTAGTACTAGTTCCACTGTCTGGTTAGGGTGCTTTGATCTCATTTCATCGGAGCTCGGAATGAAATAGTAAGTTTATAGATTAAGCATGGTGCTTAGGCTATAGATTACCTATGGATATGGCTAGGCCTCTAGATAGATTGGGGTAGGTGGCAAGTGGTGATAGCCTTGTCCATCCTCTGTATTCCCCCATGATAGGTCTAGTTATTAAATCATAGGGTTCGTGGCAGATTTTGTCTATTTTACTCCCCAAAGTACTATCGCATTTCTTCTAGTTATTTGTTTAGCTTAGTTACTAGAAAGATAAACCACTCACTCTCCCACCTAGCTATCTCTAAAGTAGCTTGTTATTAGTAGTTAGTTTAGGTAGTTTTGTGCGCTTGCGAAATCCTCCAATAGATGTTATGAAGTATCAATAAACATTTCTGGTGTTGTTGTTGGGGAAGGCAACTGGCATTGAATTTATAAGGTTGAATCTGTTAGCTAGGTCATTTAAAGTTATCCTAGTTTATCCTTTTTTCCTCATAACCTATCACTACCCTACACAATTATGGTTGATAAGTCCATTCATGATTTTTCTACACCCTCGGCTGCTAATGTAGCCATCGAACCCAATGTTATCAATGGGGACGCTAACTTTGAGCTTAAGCTAGCATTAATTACGATGGTTCAAGGTAGTCTATTTTGTGGGAAAGCCCACGAGGATGCGAATGCCCACCTCTAACATTTCTTGGAGATTTGTAGCACATTCACCATTAAGGGAGTGAGTCAAGAGGCTATATGTCTTCGCCTTTTCCCCTTCTCTTTGTTAGAAAAGGCTAAGCAATGGTTTTACTCTAACCACAACACTGTAGATACTTGGGAAAAGTGTTCCAACACTTTCCTAGTTAAGTTTTTCCCCATGGGAAAGACTAATGCTCTGCACAATAAAATCTCTATTTTCAACAAGCTAATGAGTCAATTCTCGAGGCTTGGGAATGAATGCAAGAGTATGTCTCTGCATGCCCACACCATGGCATGGAAGACTGGCTTTTGATCCATAACTTCTACCATGGATTAGTGTTGTTAGATAGGAGCCATTTAGATGCTACTGCTGGTGGTGCATTCTTTTTGCTAAGTGTTGTAGATGCAAAGACACTAATCAAGAAGATGGTCTCCAACCAAGGATGGAGCGACGATCGACTCCAACCCTGTAAACAAGGTATGCATTCAATTAAAGAAATTGACATGCTTGCAGCTAAGATGGATCTGCTCATGAAGCGAGTAGAACATTATGAGAAGATGAGTGCCCAAGGGACACTAACAATGGGTTCATCAACATCAAGGCTGGAATCAGCGCTCCAACAATTAGGGAGGTACCAATTATTACTCTTCTTCTCATTTGAATAATCAAGGTAATAATAGTTATACTTTCTTGAAAGATCTTGTTTATAGTCAAAGTAGAATGACTGATAGCATTACTAAAAAGTTAAATGCTTATGACAAGATGTTGGAAAACAAAAATGCTAAATTGGATGAATTTTCTTCTGTCTTAAAGAACCAACTTAGTTTTAACAAAATGATAGAAACCCAATTAGCTCAAATTGCTGTTGCTATCCCATCCTATGAAAAAGATAAAATTCCTAGCAAACCTGAGGGAACTATGGAAACAACTAACCTTGTTACTGCAAAGTATGGCTATGCTTTAATTTCTTGGGGTTCTTATTTACTAGATTCTCCATTAACCATTAAGAAAGGTGATCCCGGTATCCATGCGATTACCTACTCCATGGAACTCATACCTTCCATAATGCTCTGTGTGATCTAGGCTCTAGTGTTAACATAATGTCAAAGGCAACATATGACAAATTGTTTTACACTACCTGTTGATATTGGTTATGCACACAAAAGAATGTAAGAGAAATAATCCACAAGCGCATGGATATCAGTGAGCACTTCACCTGGGAGATAAGTCCAGAGTATCGTATTTGTTTTATCCACAAGGAGAAAGCGTGCGATGACTAACCTAGTCTTCACTATTACCCCTAGGTTGCACTACAAGGTGGTGAAGATATAAGTGATTAGAGAAGACTACGACGACAATCTGGTTCCAACCTGTGGTAAGCTTTGATACTACTGTTCTAGGGGGACGTACCGTTGGAAAAGAGACACCACAGAGGATGCTTAACCAAGGCACTTAGGTCCTACCAAACCTTCTGATGGGAGGAGGTTTCCAAAGGTAACAATGGGATTGTCATGTCCCATGCTACTACACATTGATCTGGCCAGATAGGGGATAGCTACAAGTATTCCTAGCCTAAGCACCACGCTTACGCTATGAACGATTACTCTATTCCCTACGCGAAGCGAATAAAGTAAACCCGTAAACCAAAGAACAATAATAGCAATATACTTACTTAGTATTAGAAGTTGAATTGCCGAAGAATCCTAGAACCAAGCCCCGAGTTAGGAGACTTGATCCCACAGGTATAGGCTAGATAGGAGACACCAATAGGCCGGGCTTCCTCCAACTTCTACCTCCACTCTAACTCTCTCAATCTAGAAGAATAACTCTAATCTCACATAGAGACTACAAAGTTAAACTCTCTTGTATGTGCCCTAGAGAAATATCCATTCGAGGGACCCCTCACAAGCAAATTCTCTCTGGAAAATATGAATTAGGGTTTCTGCACTCTCTGATCTAGGGGCCAGGGGCCTTGCTTATATGGCCCTCTAGGAATCACCACAGCCCTCAGATCAAACTGACCTTGATCAATGATTGTTATTCATCCTCAAAGGCGGTGGAGGCATGATCCGTGAGATGGAGCCTGATTGGCTCTGTAGGGGGGTGGCCGCTAGGAGGGTGTGGGTGTCCGCCCATGTCTCAGTGACAGGTGGGCCCCATCTTCCTGGGGGTGGCTTCCTAAGTCTTCTAGATTATATTTTTTCGGTGTATGGTCCTTTCTCTCTATGTAAACCTGACATGTGGACCATCTTTGGTCGTTTTCAGTTGGCACCCTATAGAAATAGACATTCACCAAAACTCATGGAATTCTGTTAGTTAAACCCCTACTCTAGGGTGGTAACTTTATTTATAGCCTTCTTTTGTTTAAGTTGATGGTAAAAAAATTGATAGTTAACTACCGTTAACAAACTCCCCCACACTTAGGCTTTTACTCGTCCTCGAGAAAAGGATGGATTATCTTTGGTATAATCTCTAGACAAGACATCAACAGTAGTGTAACGCCCTAGAGTCCAAACGGCTCAGATCCACTCGGCACGCTGAATGAACCACACCTACCACCATCCCGCTTACGCTTTCGTCCTCTCTTCGTGTAAAAGGATTAACCCGGGGATGGTGAGATGAACTCTAGAAACCTTATATGTTGGTCTATCCCACTCTTAACAACCAAGGTGGGACTAAACTCTCCACAATATCTCATAACATTCACATGGGCCACTATGGGTCAAATTCCAAATTGGGATGGGTGTGACAAGTAGATTTATTCCTTAGTCATACCTGCACTATGGGATTCAAAAGTGTCTACCATAATGCTTTGGGCAGTTGAAGAATGGAACAGCTTGAAACAAAGCCCCTTCCTTCTTTCAACCCTGTAACTTGGAGTTTTTCATACTTTTGAAATAAACACTTAGCTTACCTTCTCCTTCATGTGGTACTCTCAGGTCACTTAATATATGTGGTATTTGTAGATCTCACTAAGGCATATATAATGAATGCCTTGTATAATATCCTACTCTACAAAAGCTTATCTAGAGTTTACAGGTATTTTAGGGATGTAGCATACTTACCTTGCATGTATTGCCTAGTCAAAACGGGATCCTCAGAGGGCAGTGTCATACCCTTAGATCAAGATGTGCATGTGTGTGGAAATATTTGGTGGCTAATCCTAATTCTACTTTGCTCCTTGAATAAGTTTTTTCTTTATTGAGACTAATGAGGAACTTTCTCAGGTAGGGACCATGAGCTATCAAATGACTTTTCTTTTCTTTCTTTCTTCTCTCTTTCTTCTTTCCCTTTTTTCTTCATATTATAGAACTCTTTCTTTTGATAACTATTTTGCATAGCTGTTGACACCTCTAACACCACCTAAGCTAGGTTGTCATCCCTAGCATGGGGCTAGAGGTGCTGGTATTAATAAATGCAAATGCTCCTCTATAATGAATTTGAAATCTACAAGCGTACAGATAATACCGATGTAGCTTTTTAACCGGGAGTAATCTAGGTATCGTTATTTATATTTTTACCAATGGGAAGGGAGTGCTAAGGATAATGAGCAATGAGCACCACTGCATCTGGTAATGGAGAGCATAACCATGTCTTTATCTATCTTCTCATATAGGGTAAGTGTCACAAGATAAATAGTATATATAAATGATAAAGAATAACTGATAAGCACATAGCCACATAATAAAAGATAAACATCTCAATAGATTACTCTAACCTTATAGCACTAGCATGGATTAGGATGAACTACAAAGATAACTCCTAAGTTATTCTAACTATAAGGTCAAAGCTATCACACCCATTTTGTAACACCCTAAAATTTTGGAAAGAAGAAAAATAGGAGAAATATGATTTTTGTATATTTTTGTGAGCATGCAAACTTAGAATGATAATAATTTTTATAAATTTAAAAATCAAATATAAGGGTAGAAACATGATTGAGCATTCATGCTGCTGCATTTGAAATTTTGTGTTGAGTGGTTTTAGTCAAATTCAAATTGGATTTGAAAATCTTTTTGAAAAATGGCTTTGAAAAATTAGAAAAAGAAAAAAAAATGGAAAATCAGCTCATCTCGGTTTCGGCCCAACTCAGCCGCAGCCCGCCTTCTTCCGCGCCCGCCTTCGGTTCTCCTGGGCCGAGCCCAAGCCAGCGCACGCGGCCTGCTAAGCCAGCCGCCGCCCCGTTTTTTCTTCTGAGTCGCCGACATGTGGGTCCCGCCTGTCAGCGATTGTCTTCACCTTCCTTTCTTCTTCCTCCGGTCGAACACCGCCTTCCCCTTCTTCACCGATTCGGTGATCCGAATCCGCCGCGAATCTTCACCCCTTCCTTGTTTTCTCGCATCTACAGACTATAAAACGGAACCCCCGTGCTATTTCGCATCCATCCCATCTCTTTTGAGCCGCTTTGGTCGTCTCTTCAAGCCACCGCACGCGCCACCGTCGCCATACCCGCCATCGCGAGCTAGCCGCCGTCTTCTGATCATCCCCGGGCCCTATCGTCGCGCGGGGTGAGTTCGCTGTGAGTTTCTCGACCTCCCGGTGTTTTCCCTTCTCTGTTTGGTGGCCGGAGCACTGTTTTGATGTTTTCCGGTGATGGCGCCGCCGTGGGGGCTCGCCGGCGGCCGAAAGTTGGCCGGAGTGCGCCGGCCGCTCTCTTTCTCTCTCCCTGATCCGATCTCGGCCGTCCGTTTTGAATCGGACGGATCTTATTTAATGATACCGGTTCGCGTGAACTTTTGTAAAAGAGACCCTAAACTTTTGTGTTATTGAACCCGCGGTCCAAAGCGTAAACCGGAAAATACGTTTTGATTAAATGAAAACGTAATTCGTTTCGGAAAAGAAAAATACGCTTTCTGATATTTATAGTTTTGCCATTTAATTTGTTTTAGTCGTAGAATCTTCGTTTTAACTCCGATTTGGTCCATTCAAATTGCGTTAGATTCATATTTGCGAGCTCTATGTAACTATACAACTGTACAGTAGGTTTGGATTAATTTATTTTCGAGTTTTTAATTAAAGTATTCATTTTTCTATAGGAAATCTTTGGAAATTCATAACTTTGTCGTTTTAGCTCCGATTTTCGTGATCTTCGCGTCTGTGTGATCCTAGCGAGTTGTAGATTCATTTTAAAGACTTTTTATCTTATTTTCTTACTGTTGGTGTATTGTTCTAATTATAGTCTTGTTTGTCTATGCATGATTGCCTCTGGATGAATGTTGTTGCTATTGTTGATCGAGTATAGACGGTGAGCAATTCGTTGGAGATCAAGAGTTTTACTACGAACAAGATCAACAGGACCAGTTTGAGCAAGGCAAGTATAGCATGGGATTATCCTTGTTGTCCTATTCACAATAAGCAAATAATATCATTATGCATATATTCCTTGATAAGGATGACTTAGTATTGATCTTATTCCTTGATACCTATTATACTGCATGGATTAGTATTGCTAGTGCTCAACATGAACTATGATCATGTAATTTGACTAATGGAATATGCAATAAACATTAAAAGATGATTTTTATTACTGTTTAAGGGTACTAGAGCATGGGGTTACTTTGGTGCTCTTGTTTCTCTCCATAAGGACTTATCTGTAAGAGAACATCCGGGACTTACAATACAACTGTGAGGGCTATAATGGCTCTGGCTATAGTCAAGTATGAGGACATTTTCTAGCTTGTTAGTGGTATTCCTTTTTGGCGTAAGAATGGCTTGACGAATCGGATATAGTGCGGCCTCTGTCCTTATGAGTATAGGCTGCGTGTTATTGTGCCATTTGGAAGGGGGGCTCTACATCTGTTTGCCGAGTGAAATCTAATGGCCCTAACTTGTTAGACAAACCTTTGAAAGACTTCATAGTGAACCCTGCCGACCTTCCTTGGAAGTGGGTCAAGAGATTAGCTATCTCGGGCGAAAGGGTAAATCACGACTCACAGTGAAAGTGTACAACCTCTGCAGAGTGTAAAACTGTTATAATAGCCGTGCTCACGGTCACGAGTGGCCTTGGACCCTTATGGAATAGTGGATCATTAATAATGAATATGTTTTTGCTATTCGTTAATCATTTCACATGGATCATATGTTTATTGATTATATTGAGACACTTTGATATCATTGATATACTGAATTAATGCTATATAAAAGCTACATGCTGATAAACCTATGTTATGCCTTTGAGCCTCATGAACCCCATGTTACACTTGTTGAGTACGAGATGTACTTACGCTTGTTTATTTTTCTTACTTGGATAAAAATCTCGGATGGGTAACAGATGGTGCAAGTAGTGACTACTTCTATTTTCCGGAAGATTACTAGACTTGCTGTCAACCAGTCAATGTGCCTGTGATTGGAGCTACCACGAGAGTTTTTATATTTTACTTCCGCTATATTATTGTAAAGACTATGTGTTATTAATCGTGATGTAATAACATTTGTGATGATACATCCTTTATAATTTGTTAACTTATGTGTGATTGATCTCTGGGCACACATAAGGGTATGCATTCCATTTGGTCGATAAATGGGTGTGACAAATTGGTATCAGATCTATTGTTGACTGTAGGACGCAAGCCTATATAGAAATGGTCGATTTAGTGTCATCTTTTCACTATTTTTATGCTCATTTTCTTGCTCTTGTTATTTGATAAATTTTTATGCTTCTTATGTCTCATTCTATTGCAAAATTTTGCCTCTATTCTAATTACATCTAAAAACTCTGTAGATGGTTCGTGGCCGCAAGACTGCCCGCATCACCACTGGAGGACACTACCCACCTCGTGCTTTGATTTCACCTGAAGAGCCACAAAAGGAAGTACCCCAGGAGAATGAGCAGACCCCTGAAGTACCAATCCAAGTGCCAGCACCTTCTCAGGAAGAACCCGAGCCTGAAGAAGACCCTGAGATCATCGAGATTGAAGATGATGAAGAGGAGGAAGCCAATGGAGGAGAGCAACCCCTGTCTCCCCCACCTAGTGCAGCTGCTGAGGATGTGCCACCCCCTCCAATGGGTTGGACTGTGAAGATCTACCACAAGACAGGAGGAAATGCTGTTTCTCACCATCGACTTGTGGGAATGCTCTCTGCCTACTTCGCTGATTGGCACCTAGCTGTGGAGTATGTCTGTTAGGAGTACACCCATCCGCTGGAGGACACTTACTGGAAGGCAAGAGCGAGCATTTTTCCTAAGGATGAAGAAAAAGGAGCATACCAGCTAGACAGGATGTATGCTCACATGGGTCGTCGAGCTACCATGGAGGATAGTATTGAAGATGCTGCTTTTGAAGCGTGTATGGGCCTTCGCTACCTTCGCTTTGACAGCATGAAGCATGATATCCACCGCTACCTCCCTCGTGCACACCCCGACCTTGGATGGGCCATGATGGATCCAGTGCAGTTGGAACCACTTCCTCGGGTGATGGTGAACTTTGTCTATTACATGATGGAGAGGAAGCTGCAGTTAGAGGAGATGGTGAAGGCACAAGGGAAGACCATCAAGAGGTGTCAAGCAATGATTGATGAACTCCGAGCAAACCAAGGCATGGCAAAGATTTATGAGACATTAGAGCATGAGCCACGCCAGTAGAAAATAGGAGTCCTTTATGTAATAAGAACGTTCTTAGTAACGTCAGTTGAGTCTTCGAGTCTGTCGTGTGGTTTGAACTTTGGTGTGATAGTTGCTTTATCATTATGTTTATGTGTGAGTTGGATTTTTGTTATGAGTGCTGGGGCTTGTAGACATGTCTACAAGTTCCATTTTTTAAGAATAACAGACTATTAGTCAAGGGAATAATAGTTAGGTTTGGTATTGTCTCGTTTGTGTCCTTGTTGTTTTCTGGAGCAGTCTGCAATATTTCTGATATGGTTCAAAAACGGTTCGTGCAACATTTATGAAATTTTTATGAGAGAAACTAGGCTTAAGCACCTTTCAAAGGCCACTGGAATCACCTTTTTATCTGATCTGGTTCGAGAGATATAACTGTTACAAGTTAAAGTTTCTGCACAGTCTGGAATCTAGAACAGTTTCTGTTGCGCCTTAGTTTTCATTAACTTAACGACAGAATCTGGTATTATGGTCTAAATAGAAGTTGTGGGGAACTTCATAAGCTTTCCAACCATATAAAGCACTCCTCTATTGGACTTCTGTAGTTCGAGATATGATTGATTTACTAAACTGATCACAAGAGTTTGAAGTATATCTTCACTCAATCAGATCTGAACTTGAGGCAGCGTAGATGGCTAGAGTTGATAAAGGATTATGATCTAGAGGTGCATTATCACCCCGGAAAGGCTAACGTCGTTGCTGATGCTCTTAGTAGGAAAAGCTACGCTAATGAAATGCAAGTAATGCCTTTGGCAAGAGAGTTGTGTGCTGAATGTGAGTATCTGAACTTAGGGTTTACCATCAATGTAGTAGAATTGGTACTAGAACCTACTCTGGAGCAAGAGATACGCAAGAGTCAGATGAAAGATGCAAAATTGAGAGAGATAGCGGAGAATATAGTGAAGGGCAAATCACCAGGATTCCATAAGGATGATAAGGGTACATTATGGTTTGGAAAAAGGTTGTGTGTGCCAGAGGATAAGACTATCAGAAAAGCAATTTTGAGTGAAGCTCATGAGTCAGCTTATTCCATACATCCAGGGAGTACTAAGATGTATCTGGATCTGAGAGAGAAATATTGGTGGTATGGTTTAAAAAGAGATGTTGCTGAATATGTTGCTTTGTGTGACACATGTCAAAGGGTGAAAGCTGAACATCAGAGACCTACAGGATTGTTACAACCTATGCAGATACCCGAATGGAAATGGGAAGAAGTTGGTATGGATTTTATAGTTGGATTGCCACGTACTCAGAGAGGGTATGATTCGATTTGGGTAATAGTAGATCGCTTAACAAAGGTTGCTCATTTTCTGCCAGTTAGGACTACATATAGCAGTGCGAGGTTGGCAGAATTGTATATGGAAAGAATAGTGAGTCTGCATGGAGTTCCTAAGAAAATTGTGTCTGATCGAGGTACCCAATTTACATCTCATTATTGGCAAAAGATACATGAATCACTAGGAACCAAGCTGAATTTTAGTACAGCTTACCATCCACAGACAGATGGACAGACGGAAAGAATTAATCAGATATTGGAGGATATGTTGAGAGCTTGTGCTTTACAATATGGTACTAGTTGGGATAAGAGTTTGCCTTATGCAGAGTTCTCCTATAACAATAGTTATCAGAAGAGTCTTCAGATGGCACCGTTTGAGGCTCTGTATGGACGAAAGTGTAGAACCCCGTTGTTCTGGAATCAGACAGTGGAAAGTCAAGTGTTTGGGCCTGATGTACTCAAGGATGTTGAAAAGAAAGTAAGAATGATTAGGAATAATCTAAAAATAGCTCAGTCCAGACAGAAGAGTTACGCTGATACTCGGAGAAGAGAGTTAATCTTTGAAGTAGGAGATTATGTATATTTGAAAGTATCGCCAATGAGGAGTGTGAGAAGGTTCAACATGAAAGGTAAATTGGCACCAAGATATATTGGACCTTTCAAGATTATAGAGAGACGTGGTGAAGTAGCATATCAGTTGGAATTACCAGAAAGTTTGGCGGGTGTACATGATGTGTTCCATGTGTCTCAACTGAAGAAATGTTTGCGAGTACCAGAGGAACAGATTTCGCTAGAGGAGCTCACTGTTAAGGAGGATCTTACATATGAAGAGTTTCCAGTGAAAATTCTAGAGACTGCCGAAAAAGTTACGAGAAGTCGAACTATTAAGATGTGCAAAGTTCAGTGGAATCGGTACACAGAGGGTGAGGCCACTTGGGAAAGAGAAGAGGATCTGAGAAAAACCTACCCGAAACTGTTTGAGTAAGCATCTTCCGAATCTCGGGACGAGATTCATCTTAAGGGGGGTAGAATTGTAACACCCTAAAATTTTGAAAAGAAGAAAAATAGGAGAAATATGATTTTTGTATATTTTTGTGAGCATGCAAACTTAGAATGATAATAATTTTTATAAATTTAAAAATCAAATATAAGGGTAGAAACATGATTGAGCATTCATGCTGCTGCATTTGAAATTTTATGTTGAGTGGTTTTAGTCAAATTCAAATTGGATTTGAAAATCTTTTGAAAAATGGCTTTGAAAAATTAGAAAAAGAAAAAAAAATGGAAAATCAGCTCATCTCGGTTTCGGCCCAACTCAGCCGCAGCCCGCCTTCTTCCGCGCCCGCCTTCGGTTCTCCTGGGCCGAGCCCAAGCCAGCGCACGCGGCCTGCTAAGCCAGCCGCCGCCCCGTTTTTTCTTCTGAGTCGCCGACATGTGGGTCCCGCCTGTCAGCGACTGTCTTCACCTTCCTTTCTTCTTCCTCCGGTCGAACACCGCCTTCCCCTTCTTCACCGATTCGGTGATCCGAATCCGCCGCGAATCTTCACCCCTTCCTTGTTTTCTCGCGTCTACAGACTATAAAACGGAACCCCCGTGCTATTTCGCATCCATCCCATCTCTTTTGAGCCGCTTTGGTCGTCTCTTCAAGCCACCGCACGCGCCACCGCCGCCATACCCGCCACCGCGAGCTAGCCGCCGTCTTCCGATCATCCCCCGGCCCTATCGTCGCGCGGGGTGAGTTCGCTGTGAGTTTCTCGACCTCCCGGTGTTTTCCCTTCTCCGTTTGGTGGCCGGAGCATTGTTTTGATGTTTTCCGGTGATGGCGCCGCCGTGGGGGCTCGCCGGCGGCCGAAAGTTGGCCGGAGTGCGCCGGCCGCTCTCTTTCTCTCTCCCCGATCCGATCTCGGCCGTCCGTTTTGAATCGGACGGATCTTATTTAATGATACCGGTTCGCGTGAACTTTTGTAAAAGAGACCCTAAACTTTTGTGTTATCGAACCCGCGGTCCAAAGCGTAAACCGGAAAATACGTTTTGATTAAATGAAAACGTAATTCGTTTCGGAAAAGAAAAATACGCTTTCTGATATTTACAGTTTTGCCATTTAATTTGTTTTAGTCGTAGAATCTTCGTTTTAACTCCGATTTGGTCCATTCAAATTGCGTTAGATTCATATTTGCGAGCTCTATGTAACTATACAACTGTACAGTAGGTTTGGATTAATTTATTTTCGAGTTTTTAATTAAAGTATTCATTTTTCTATAGGAAATCTTTGGAAATTCATAACTTTGTCGTTTTAGCTCCGATTTTCGTGATCTTCGCGTCTGTGTGATCCTAGCGAGTTGTAGATTCGTTTTAAAGACTTTTTATCTTATTTTCTTACTGTTGGTGTATTGTTCTAATTATAGTCTTGTTTGTCTATGCATGATTGCCTCTCGATGAATGTTGTTGCTATTGTTGATCGAGTATAGACGGTGAGCAATTCGTTGGAGATCAAGAGTTTTACTACGAACAAGATCACCAGGACCAGTTTGAGCAAGGCAAGTATAGCATGGGATTATCCTTGTTGTCCTATTCACAATAAGCAAATAATTTCATTATGCATATATTCCTTGATAAGGATGACTTAGTATTGATCTTATTCCTTGATACCTATTATACTGCATGGATTAGTATTGCTAGTGCTCAACATGAACTATGATCATGTAATTTGACTAATGGAATATGCAATAAACATTAAAAGATGATTTTATTACTGTTTAAGGGTACTAGAGCATGGGGTTACTTTGGTGCTCTTGTTTCTCTCCATAAGGACTTATCTGTAAGAGAACATCCGGGACTTACAGTACAACTGTGAGGGCTATAATGGCTCTGGCTTTAGTCAAGTATGAGGACATTTTTCTAGCTTGTTAGTGGTATTCCTTTTTGGCGTAAGAATGGCTTGACGAATCGGATATAGTGCGGCCTCTGTCCTTATGAGTATAGGCTGCGTGTTATTGTGCCATTTGGAAGGGGGGCTCTACATCTGTTTGTCGAGTGAAATCTAATGGCCCTAACTTGTTAGACAAACCTTTGAAAGACTTCATAGTGAACCCTGCCGACCTTCCTTGGAAGTGGGTCAAGAGATTAGCTATCTCAGGCGAAAGGGTAAATCACGACTCACAGTGAAAGTGTACAACCTCTGCAGAGTGTAAAACTGTTATAACAGCCGTGCTCACGGTCACGAGTGGCCTTGGACCCTTATGGAATAGTGGATCATTAATAATGAATATGTTTTTGCTATTCGTTAATCATTTCACATGGATCATATGTTTATTGATTATATTGAGACACTTTGATATCATTGATATACTGAATTAATGCTATATAAAAGCTACATTCTGATAAACCTATGTTATGCCTTTGAGCCTCATGAACCCCATGTTACACTTGTTGAGTACGAGATGTACTTACGCTTGTTTATTTTTCTTACTTGGATAAAAATCCCGGATGGGTAACAGATGGTGCAAGTAGTGACTACTTCTATTTTCCGGAAGATTACTAGACTTGCTGTCAACTAGTCAATGTGCCTGTGATTGGAGCTACCACGAGAGTTTTTATATTTTACTTCCGCTATATTATTGTAAAGACTATGTGTTATTAATCGTGATGTAATAACATTTGTGATGATACATCCTTTATAATTTGTTAACTTATGTGTGATTGATCTCTGGGCACACATAAGGGTATGCATTCCATTTGGTCGATAAATGGGTGTGACACATTTAACGACCAAATAGAGTGCATACTCTTATGTGTGCCCAGAGATCAATCACACATAAGTTAACAAATTATAAAGGATGTATCATCACAAATGTTATTACATCACGATTAATAATATATAGTCTTTACAATAATGTAGCGGAAGTAAAATATAAAACTATCGTGGTAGCTCCAATCCCAGGCACATTGACTAGTTGACTGCAAGTCTAGTAATCTTTAGGGAAGTAGAAGTAGTCACTACTTGCACCATCTGTTACCCATCCAGGATTTTTATCCAAGTAAGAAAAATAAACAAGCGTAAGTACATCTCGTACTCACCAAGTGTAACATGGGGTTCATGAGGCTCAAAGGCATAACATAGGTTTATCAGCATGTAGCTTTTAATTAGCATTAATTCAGTATATCAATAATATCAAAGTGTCTCAATGTAAACAATAAACATATGATCCATGTGAAATGATTAACGAATAGCAAAAACTTATCCATTATTAATGATCCACTATTCCATAAGGGTCCAAGGCCACTCGTGACCGTGAGCACGGCTGTTATAACAGTTTTACACTCTGCAGAGGTTGTACACTTTCACTGTGAGTCGTGTCGCCATATGCCCAGGTTTATTACTCCCAAAACACTTCCAAGGTGAGCAGACAGGGGAATACTATGAAGTCTTTCGAAGGTTCGTCTAACAAGTTAGGGCCATTAGATTTCACTCGGCAAACAGATGTAGAGCCCCCCTTCCAGATGGCACAATAACACGCAGCCTATACACATGAGGACAGAGGCCACACTATATCCGATTTGTCAAGCCATTCTTACGCCATAAAGGAATACCACTAACAAGCTAGAAAAGGTCCTTCTATATGACTAAAGCCAGAGCCATTTTAGCCCTCATAGTTGTACTGTAAATCCCAGATGTTCGCTTACAGATAAGTCCTTATGGAGAGTAACGAGAGCACCAAAATAACCCCGTGCTCTAGTACCCTTTAACAGTAATAAAAATCATCTTTTAATGTTTATTGCATATTCTATTAGTCAAATTACGTGATCATAGTTCACGTTAAGCACTAGCAATACTAATCCATGCAATATAATAGGTATCAAGGAATAAGATCAACACTAATTCATCCTTAACAAAGAATATATGCATAATGATATTATTTGCTTAATGTGAATAGGACAACATGGATAATCCCATGCTATACTTGCCTTGCTCAAACTGGTCCTGATGATCTTGCTCGTAGAATAACTCTTGGTCCCCAACGAATTGCTCACCGTCTATACTCGATCAACAATAGCATCAACATTCATCCAGAACAATCATGCATAAACAAACAAGATTGTAATTAGAACAGTACACCAATAGTAATAAAATAAGATAAAAAGTTTTTAAAACAAATCTACAACTCGCTAGGATCACACAGACGCAAAGATCACGAAAAACGGAGCTAAAACGACGAAGTTACGAATTTACGAAGATTTCCTATAGAAAAGTAATTACTTTAATTCAAACTCGAAAATAAAATGTCACAAACCTACTGTACAGTACTACTAACATGTAAAGCTCGCAAATACGAACCTAACGCAATTTGAATGGGTCAAATCGGAGTTAAAACGGATAAATTATGGCTAAAACAAACTCAGTGGCATAACTGTAAATAGCTGAAAACGTATTTTTGACTTAACTGAGATCAAACTACGCTTTCAAAAGCATAATACGCAATACGGGAATACGCTTTGGACTGCGGGTTACATAATAGAAAAACACAGGGACTCTTTAGCAAATCTAACAACCGAATCGGAATCTTCAAGTCTGGGCCGTTAGATTCAAAATGGACGGTCCAGATTGATTCGGGGAGAGCTGGGCGGCGCTGCGGCCGGAAAACAGCCCCGACGGCGATGTCCACGGCGGCGCCATCACCGAGATTGCGAACTTGCGATTTATAGCATCACCTCACGAAACAAGAACACCGGGATGAAGTATAGATCAAGGCGAACTCACCAAGGTAGAATACGAAGGCGGAGCTGACCCGAAGACGATGCGGTGCTCGAGATGGCGGACGGTTCCGTCGGTGATTCGAGCAGAGCCTCCTCGGGACGGCTTCGGTGCTTCACTTCGAGATGGGATGGAGCAGAGGGGTGTGCGAACTCGTTTTTATAGCCCGAAGGCGGTTCCAAGAAAGGAAAGAAGGGATTTGGGAAATGGATTCGATCGGTGGCTACGATGGAAGGAAATCGGAGCCGGCGTCGTGGGAAGGAAGAAGACGCCCTGACAGATGGGGTCACGGTGTTAGCGATGCGAGAGAAGAAAACGTGGCAGCGCGCTCGCGCGAGCTTGCTGGGCCAGCAGCTGGGCTCGGCCCAAGCGGCGAAGCGGCACGCGCGCGCGGGAGGCAAGCAGGCCACGGGCAGTGGAAGAACGGGCCACGCGCGGAAGGAGCAACGTGAGCGAGAGATGGGCCACTAGGCTTCACAGGCCGAAAACTGGGAAGAGAATGAAATCCCTTTTTCTTTTTCCTTTTCAAATATTTCAAAGCATTTTCAAATGATTTTGAATCCTATTTTGAATTTGAATCAAACCACTCTAACCAAAAATTCAAATGCAACAGCATGAGTGCACAAACATATTTCTACCCTTATATTTTATTTTAAGTTAATAAAAAATATTATTACTCTAAATTTGTATGGTCACAAAATTTTATAAAAATCATATTTACCTACTTTTTAATATCCCAAAATTTTAGGGTGTTACAATTCTACCCCCCTTAAAATGAATCTCGTCCCGAGATTCGGTTGATGCTTACTCGAACAGTTGCGGGTAGGTTTTCCTCAGATCCTCTTCTTTCCCAGGTGGCCTCACCCTCAGTGTACCGATTCCACTGAACCTTACACATTTTGATAGTTTGACTCCTCGTGACTTTTTCAGCAGTCTCTAGAATTTTAACTGGAAACTCTTCATATGTGAGGTCCTCTTTAATAGTGAGCTCTTCTAACGGAATCTGCTCCTCTGGTACTCGCAAATATTTCTTAAGTTGAGACACGTGAAACACATCATGTACACCTGCCAAACTCTCAGGTAATTCCAACTGATACGCCACCTCACCATGTCTTTCTATGATCTTGAAAGGTCCAATATACCTCGGTGCCAATTTCCCCTTCATGTTGAACCTTTTCACACTTCTCATTGGTGATACTTTCAAGTAGACATAATCCCCTACTTCAAAAGTCAACTCTCTCCTCCGAGTATCAGCATAACTCTTCTGTCTGGACTAGGCTATTTTTAGATTATCTCTAATCATTCTCACTTTCTTTTCAGCATCCTTGAGTACATCAGGCCCAAACACTTGACTTTCCCCTGTCTGATTCCAGAACAACGGGGTTCTACACTTTTGTCCGTACAGAGCCTCAAACGGTGCCATCTGAAGACTCTTCTGATAACTATTGTTATATGAGAACTCTGCATAAGGAAAACTCTTATCCCAACTAGTACCATATTGTAAAGCACAAGCTCTCAACATATCTTCCAATATCTGATTAATTCTCTCTATCTGTCCATCTGTCTGTGGATGGTTGGCTGTACTAAAGTTCAGCTTGGTTCCTAGTGATTCATGTATCTTTTGCCAATAATGAGATGTAAACTGGGTACCCCGATCAGACACAATTTTCTTAGGAACTTCATGTAGACTCACTATTCTTTCCATATACAATTCTGCCAACCTTGCACTGCTATACGTAGTCCTAACTGGCAGAAAATGAGCAACCTTTGTTAGGCGATCTACTATTACCCAAATTGAATCATACCCTCTCTGAGTACGTGGCAATCCAACTATAAAATCCATACCAACTTCTTCCCATTTCCATTCGGGTATCTGCATAGGTTGTAACAATCCTGTAGGTCTCTGGTGTTCAGCTTTCACCCTTTGACATGTGTCACACAAAGCAACATACTCAGCAACATCTCTTTTTAAACCATACCACTAATATTTCTCTCTCAGATCCAGATACATCTTAGTACTCCTAGGATGTATGGAATAAGCTGACTTAGGAGCTTCACTCAAAATTGCCTCTCTGATAGTCTTATCCTCTAGCACGCACAATCTTTTTCCAAACCATAACGTACCCTTATCATCCTTATGGAATCCTGGTGATATGCCCTTCACTATATTCTCCGCTATCTCTCTCAACTTTGCATCTTTCATTTGACTCTTGCATATCACTTATTCCAGAGTAGGTTCTAGTACCAATTCTACTGCATTGGTGGTAAATCCTAAGTTCAGATGCTCACATTCAGCACACAACTCTCTTGGTATAGGCATTACTTGCACTTCATTAGCATAGCTTTTCCTACTAAGAGCATTAGCAACGACATTAGCCTTTTCTAGGTGATAATGCACCCCCAGATCATAATCCTTTATCAACTCCAACCATCTACGTTGTCTCAAGTTCAGATCTAATTGAGTGAAGATATACTTTAGACTCTTGTGATCCGTATATATATCACTTTTATGTCCAATCAAATAGTGTCTCCATATCTTTAGTGCATGAACCACTGCAGCTAATTCCAAGTCATGAGTAGGATAATTTAATTCATGCTTTCTCAACTGTCTCGATGCATGTGCCACAACTCTACCTTCTTGCATAAGAACACATCCTAAACCCAAACGAGATGCATCACAGTAGATAGAAAAGGGTTTACTCAGATCTAGCAAAATTAATACTAGTGCAGTGGTTAATCTTTTCTTTAATTCCTCAAAATTAGCCTGACACTTCTCAGACCACATAAACTTGGCATTCTTCTCCAATAGTGTAGTCATTGGCTTCGCAAGCTTAGAAAATCCCTTTATAAATCTCCTATAATAGCCTGCTAATCCCAAGAAACTACGGATCTCACTTACATTGGTTGGTGGCTTCCAGTCCAATACATCCTTCACTTTGGTAGGATCTACTGATATTCCTCCATTTGAGACAACATGACCAAGAAAGGAAACTTCCTTCAACCAAAACTCACATTTACTCCGCTTGGCATATAACTAGTGTTCTCTGAGCTTTTGCAAGACCAACCTCAAATGTTCGGCATGTTCCTCCTCAGTCTTGAAAAATACTAGAATATCATCAATGAATACCACTACAAACTTGTCCAGATATTCCATGAACACCTTATTCATCAAATACATAAAGTATGTAGGGGCTTTAGTCAGACCAAATGACATCACTGTATACTCATATAACCCATACCGTGTGGTAAAAGTTGTCTTTGGTATATCACTAGCACGAATCTTCAACTGATGATATCCAGAACGAAGATAAATCTTGGAGAATACACAAGCACCTCTTAACTGATCAAACAAGTCATCAATCCTAGGCAATGGGTACTTATTCTTGATGGTAACCTCATTGAGAGACCGATAATCTACACACATTCTCTGAGTACCATCTTTCTTATCCACAAAAATCATTGGTGCTCCCCAAGGTGAAGAACTAGGACGAATGAAACCCTTATCCTGTAATTCCTTAATTTGTTTCTTAAGTTCTTCTAATTCATCTACTCCCATTCTATATGGACGCTTAGCTATGGGTGCAGTTCCAGGTAATAATTCAATAATAAATTCAATGTCACGGTCTGGTGGCATACCTGGCAATTCCTCAGGAAACACATCGGAGAACTCCTCCACAACCTGGTCCTCCTTGTTGGCACCATCATTAAGCTAATTCACTGTAGCGGTCTTCTGCTTTTGCACTTTCATATCAACTCTGATCCTATCTCCCTTTGGTGTTGTCAGCACTACTGATTTCCCCTTGCACTGAATCTCTGCTTGTTGTTGCATCATCCAATCCATTCCCAATATGAGATCAATCCCAGCTGTTCTCAATACTATAGGACTCACCTTAAACTCTACCCCCCTTAGAATGAGACTAATCGGGAGACAACGATAAGATGCTGGCATGCTTCCACCAGGTGAGTTTACTAATATAGGGTTCTTCATGGCAGACAAATGAATTCTATGTATTCTAACAAATGATTGTGATATGAAAGAATGTGATGCTCCAGAATCAAAAAGAACAGTGGCGGGAGTGGAATGGACATCGAATGTACCAAGCATAGCTTCTGGTTCCTCCACTATTGTTTCCTAGGATAAGTGATTCACCCTTCTAGTGTTAGGTGCAGGCTTCTAGTAACTACCCTGCCTATGTGGAGTCTGCTGGTTGATCTTCTCAGGGCAATTGTAGGACAAGTGACCTTCTTTCCCACATCGAAAGCACTTGTTGGGGGTATTGGGAGCACTGGTCTTCATTGGAGTATTATTGGAAGGACCCTGACGCTATGGCTGATTCCCACTCTGGTGCGGAGGGCATTGGTTGCCATTCTGCGGCTGGAATGGGGGACGTTGCGGGAACTGATTGCGGAAAGGGACCTGACCATGATTCCACTGACCAGAAGGAGGCCTCTATTGATTACCCTACTAGAAACCAGTACACAGACGAGTGTTACTACCAGAAGTCTGTCCCTGAAGCCTTTTCCTCTTGGCATCCATCTCCTTGCGCTTGTTGTCCACCATGATAGCGCGGTTCACAAGCGTCTAAAAATTGAGATAAGTATTGGACATCAGCTGCAATTGTAGTCCATCATACGATCCCTTCAAGAAGCGGCGCTACTTATCATTGTCATTAGCCACCTCATGTGGAGCATATCGTGACAACTGGGCAAACTTGTCACGATACTCAGCTACAGATAATGACCCTTGGGTCAAGTTCTGGAATTCCTCTGCCTTTAGTTCTATTATCCCTTCTGGTATATGGTAAGCTCTGAAGTTCTCTCTAAACTCCTGCCAAGTGACCGCGGGTGCAATGGCAGGACGACCATACTCATACGATTCCCACCAGTCCTGAGCTTCTCCCTGGAGTTGTCCAGAAGCAAACAACACCTTTTGCCGGTCATCACATTGTGCAATGTTGAGTTGCTTTTCCACGGCACGAAGCCAATCATATGCTTCCAATGGATCAGCAGCGTGCGTGAACACTGGGGGATGACCGTTCAAAAACTCACCACGCTTATCACGTGGTGGTGCCCCAGCACCTGGATGATTATGTTGGTTCTGCACCAATTGTTCCATAAGTTGTGTCTGTACTGCCAGAAGTTGCTCAATAGTTGGTGGAGGTGGTGGTGGGGGATTTGGGGGAACACCTCCACGACCCCTGCCTCTTCCTCTTCCGGGCATCTGCCATCCATAAGAATGCAAACTTTGAGATTTCCATGTTATCAACCATTTATAAGATAAAGAATGAGATCTGAAAGTTTTCTGGGCGAATATCAATGTTAACAGTTCAGTAAATCAATCGTATCTCGAGCTATAGAAGTCCAATAGAGGCATGCTTTATATGGCTGGAAATCTTATGAAATTCCACACAACTTCTATTTGGACCATAAGACCAGATTCTGTCGTTAAGTTAATGAAAAATAAGGCGTAACAGAAACTGTTCCAGATTCCAGACTGTGCAGAAACTTTAACTTGTGACAGTTATATCTCTCGAACCAGATCAGATAAAAAGATGATTCCAGTGGCATTTGAAAGGTGCTTAAGCCTAGTTTCTCTCATAAAAATTTCATAAATGTTGCACGAACCGTTTTTGAACCATATTAGAAACATTACAGACTGCTCTAGAAAACAGCAAGGACAGAAACGTGACAATACCAAACCCAACTATTATTCCCTTGACTAATAAACTTTTTATTCTTAAAAATGGAACTTGTAGACATGCCTACAAGCCCCAACACTCATAACAAAAATCCAACTCACACATAAGCATAATGATAAAGCAACTATCACACCAAAGTTCAAACCACACGACAGACTCGAAGACTCAACTGACGTTACTAAGAACGTTCTTATTACTTAAAGGACTCCTATTTTCTAATGACGTGGCTCATGCTCTAATGTATCATAAATCTTGGCCATGCCTTGATTTGCTCGGAGTTCATCAATCATTGCTTGGCACCTCTTGATGGTCTTCCCCTATGCCTTCACCATCTCCTCTAACTGCAGCTTCCTCTCCATCATATCATAGACAAAGTTTACCATCACCCGATGAAGTGGTTCCAACTACACTGGATCCATCATGGCCCATCCAAGGTCGGGGTGTGCACGAGGGAAATAGCGGTGAATATCATGCTTCATGCTATCAAAGCGAAGGTAGCGAAGGCCCATGCATGCTTCGAAAGCGGCGTCTTCAATGCTAGCCTCCATGGTAGCTCGACGACCCATGTGAGCATACATCCTGTCCAGCTGGTACACCCCTTTTTCCTCATCCTTAGGAAAAATGCTCGCTCTTGCCTTCCAGTAAGTGTCTTCCAGTGGATGGGTGTACTCCCAACAGACGTTCTCCACAGCTGGGTGCCAATCAACAAAGTAGGTAGAGAGCATTCCCACAAGTCGATGGTGAGAGACAGCATCTCCTCCAGCCTTGTGGTAGATCTTCACAGTCCATCCCATTGGAGGTGGTGGCACATCCTCAGCAGCTGCATCAGGTGGTGGTGACGGGGGTTGCTCTCCTCCATTGGCTTCCTCCTCTTCGTCATCTTCAATCTCGATGATCTCAAGGTCTTCTTTAGGCTCGGGTTCTTCTTGAGGAGGTGCTGGCGCTTGGATTGGTGCTTCAGGGGTCTGCTCATTCTCTTGGGGTACTTCCTCTTATGGCTCTTTAGGTGCAAGTAAAGCACGAGGTGGGTAGTGTCCTCCAGTGGTGATGCGGACAGTCTTGCGGCCACGAACCATCTACAGAGTTTTTTAGATGTAGTTAGAATAGAGGCAAAATTTCGTAATAGAACGAGACATAAGAAGCATAAAAATTTATCAAATAACAAGAGCAAGATAGTAAGCATAAAAATAGTGAAAATGAAGAACCTAAATCGACCATTTCTAGCTAGGCTTGCGTCTTACAGTCAACAATAGCTTTGATACCAATTTGTCACACCCATTTAACGACCAAATGGAGTGCATACTCTTATGTGTGCCCAGAGATCAATCACACATAAGTTAACAAATTATAAAGGATGTATCATCACAAATGTTATTACATCACGATTAATAATATATAGTCTTTACAATAATGTAGCGGAAGTAAAATATAAAACTCTCGTGGTAGCTCCAATCCCAGGCACATTGACTGGTTGACTGCAAGTCTAGTAATCTTTAGGGAAGTAGAAGTAGTCACTACTTGCACCATCTGTTACCCATCCGGGATTTTTATCCAAGTAAGAAAAATAAACAAGCGTAAGTACATCTCGTACTCAACAAGTGTAACATGGGGTTCATGAGGCTCAAAGGCATAACATAGGTTTATCAGCATGTAGCTTTTAATTAGCATTAATTTAGTATACCAATAATATCAAAGTGTCTCAATGTAAACAATAAACATATGATCCATGTGAAATGATTAACGAATAGCAAAAACTTATCCATTATTAATGATCCACTATTCCATAAGGGTCCAAGGCCACTCGTGACCGTGAGCACGGCTGTTATAATAGTTTTACACTCTGCAGAGGTTGTACACTCTCACTGTGAGTCGTGTCGCCCATATGCCCGGGTTAATTACTCCCAAAACACTTCCAAGGTGAGTAGATAGGGGAACACTATGAAGTCTTTCAAAGGTTCGTCTAACAAGTTAGGGCCATTAGATTTCACTCGGCAAACAGATGTAGAGCCCCCCTTCCAGATGGCACAATAACATGCAGCCTATACACATGAGGACAGAGGCCGTACTATATCTGATTCGTCAAGCCATTCTTACGCCATAAAGGAATACCACTAACAAGCTAGAAAAAGGTCCTTCTATATGACTAAAGCCAGAGCCATTTTAGCCCTCACAGTTGTACTGTAAATCCCGGATGTTCGCTTACAGATAAGTCCTTATGGAGAGTAACGAGAGCACCAAAATAACCCCATGCTCTAGTACCCTTTAACAGTAATAAAAATCATCTTTTAATGTTTATTGCATATTCCATTAGTCAAATTACATGATCATAGTTCATGTTAAGCACTAGCAATACTAATCCATGCAATATAATAGGTATCAAGGAATAAGATCAACACTAAGTCATCCTTAACAAAGAATATATGCATAATGATATTATTTGCTTAATGTGAATAGGACAACAAGGATAATCCCATGCTATACTTGCCTTGCTCAAATTGGTCCTGATGATCTTGCTCGTAGAATAACTCTTGGTCCCCAACGAATTGCTCACCGTCTATACTCGATCAACAATAGCATCAACATTCATCCAGAACAATCATGCATAAACAAACAAGACTATAATTAGTACAGTACACCAATAGTAATAAAATAAGATAAAAAGTTTTTAAAATGAATCTACAACTCGCTAGGATCACACAGACGCAAAGATCACGAAAAACGGAGCTAAAACGACGAAGTTACGAATTTATGAAGATTTCCTATAGAAAAGTAATTACTTTAATTCAAACTCGAAAATAAAATGTCACAAACCTACTATACAGTACTACTAACATGTAGAGCTCGCAAATATGAACCTAACGCAATTTGAACGGGTCAAATCGGAGTTAAAACGGATAAATTATGGCTAAAACAAACTCAGTGGCATAACTGTAAATAACTGAAAACGTATTTTTGACTTAACTGAGATCAAACTACGCTTTCAAAAGGATAATACGCGATACGGGAATACACTTTGGACTGCGGGTTACATAATAGAAAAGCACAGGGACTCTTTAGCAAATCTAACAACCGAATCGGTATCTTCAAGTCTGGGCCGTTAGATTCAAAATGGACGGTCTAGATTGATCCGGGGAGAGCTGGGCAGCGCTCCGGCCGGAAAACAGCCCCGACGGCGATGTCCACGGTGGCGCCATCGCCGGAGATTGCGAACTTGCGATTTACAGCATCACCTCGCGAAACAATAACACCAGGATGAAGTATAGATCAAGGCGAACTCACCAAGGTAGAATACGAAGGCAGAGGTGACCCGAAGACGATGGGGTGCTCGAGATGGCGGACGGTTCCATCGGTGATTCGAACGGAGCCTCCTCGGGACGGCTTCAGTGCTTCACTTCGAGATGGGATGGAGCGGAGGGGTGCGCGAACTCGTTTTTATAGCCCGAAGGTGGTTCCAAGAAAGGAAAGAAGGGATTTGGGAAACGGATTCGATCGGTGGCTACGATGGAAGGAAATCAGAGCTGGCATCATGGGAAGGAAGAAGACGCCCTGACAGATGGGGTCATGGTGTCAGTGACGCGAGAGAAGAAAACGCGACAGCGTGCTCGCACGAGCTTGCTGGGCCAGCAGCTGGGCTCGGCCCAAGCGGCGAAGCGACACGCGCGCGCGGGAGGCAAGCAGGCCACGGGCAGTGGAAGAACGGGCCGCGCGCGGAAGGAGCAACGCGGGCGAGAGATGGGCCACTAGGCTTCACAGGCCAAAAACCGGGAAGAGAATGAAATCCCTTTTTCTTTTTCCTTTTCAAATATTTTAAAGCATTTTCAATTGATTTTGAATCCTATTTTGAATTTGAATCAAACCACTCCAACCAAAAATTCAAATGCAATAGCATGAGTGCACAAACATGTTTCTACCCTTATATTTGATTTTAAGTTATATAAATTATTATTTATCTAAATTTTTATGGTCACAAAAAATTGTATAAAAATCATATTTACCTACTTTTTAATATCCCAAAATTTTAGGGTGTTACAAAAGCATACAATGATTAGTGCAATTACACTTGGCAATCATAGCAAGAGAACGTTATATCTATGCATAGTGATATTACGAAGGAAGATGAAGAACATATCAATCACTTCCATGTAATAGTTGTGTTCTGCCTACCCTATACTTGAGAGGTTGACTACAAATGACTCAACAGGACTGTCGCTCCCATGATCTACCACACGGTCCGGAATATAGGGTGCAATTGCAGGAAAAATTTGGTATAGGCACCACGCTTACACAATATTTACCACTCACCCATCGATCTAATGAGCAAGCGCTATATGATCCTATACTTGAATATAATTATAATCTAACTATGCCAAACATATAATCAAAGTAGACTAAGAACAATATAATTGAGAACATAATCAAATAGAGCAAAGTCATATCCAATATGATAGAATAGACTAAAGTCATATTCATACAAATGATGGACTAGATGAATAATACAAGAATGAATATAGAAGTAGGAGAGAATTACCAAGAATCCTCTTGATAGATCTGGAATCCAAGCAATGCTTGCCTCCTTCTAGTTCTAATCCTATGTAGCTATGCTACTAAACTATAGAGATCTAATTGAGATGGTGGCTCTGAGCCTTCTCAGAGGACTGCTCTGTATCCTGGAATGAATTAGGGTTTCTCCTGAGGCCAGGGGCCTTGCTTATATAGCCCTCTAGGAAGCACCATAACCCTTGGATCAAACCAACCTTGATGGACAATTATTATTGATCCTCAAAGGCAATAGAGGCATGATCCGTGAGGTGGCTCCTAATTGGCCACCTAGGTGGGGCGCCCGCCCAGGGGGGTGGGGCGCCCACCCCTGTCACAGTGATAGGTGGGTCCCACCTCCTACGGTTTTGCTTCCTGTGTCTTCTAGATTATTCTTTTTATATATGTGGCCTTTTCTCTCTACGTAAATATGACATGTGTGCCTCCTTTGGTTGTTTCCTAATAACCCCCTACAGAAATAGACATTCACCAAAACTCGTGGAATTCTGTTAGTGTAACCCCTATATCTAGCTAGTAATTATATTTTAGGTCCTTTCTCATGCTATGTTGATGGTTAAAAATAACACTTATCTACCGTCAACAATAGCCTCATGTCCCATTCCTGGATTACAATAAATTTTGGAAAAATGATGAAACAATAACAAACTTGGAGCATTTATTTGAAAAATCTTAACAATCTTTTTGTATCTTCTCCCAGTGTAGGAGACAGATAAAAGGTGGAAACCATGTTTTTGCGTACTCCTAATGTAGGAGCAGCAGATATATGTGGGTGTATGTGATCTTGATGATCTTGACCTTGGGAGTATGACCCACCTCTCGACAAGGGTCTTACATGGGTTGACCAAACTCAATACAAAGTAAATAGCTTATGTGCTAGTTTATAAATGTAAGGATCTAATAGGCATTTTATTCTTACCACAGAGGAGAAGCACAGCTAATAATTTTAATATTTTTATAAAAGAAATTCTCCAAATGACAAGGTAACAGAAATTAGGTTCTCATGATTCTACTATCTCACATTCCACAACGACTTAAGTGTTACGGGGTCCCTATAAATTAGGTTCCCAACAGCAACAGGACTCCCAGGAAAAATCATGGTGTGAGTCTATAAAGAGATCATGACTAAAATATTTTACCTTTTTTTTGCATTAAGTAGGTTTTATTCAGAAATTCGTAATGCAAAATGTAACAGGAAGTATATATATAAAAATTGGAATGTGGAGGGAGCAAACCTAACCGTGGTCGAAGGACGAAGCAAGGACGGCCCATAGGCTAGGTGTCCACCCCTGACTCTAGGCGGCCACCCCACTTGGGGTGGCATTTCATCATCCGTTTCGACGTGTAGGGTCTTCATGTCATATATTCTCAGAAATTTTCATTTGTACAGTGAAATCTGTTTGTTACGTTGTCGGATGCCTCCCCACACTTGTTTCCTGTTATCCTTTACACATAACATGGTGGAGACAAGAACAAAGGCAAAATATATCTAATAATAACCAACTCTTTATTTTAGTATTATATAAGGCACTTTGTTTACAATTGACCGAATGAAATGAATTGAATAAAAGAATTAATACTAATTGAACTAAGAATCTAGGCAAGCTCGTGACTAACTCGAAGGTGCCTTATCAACTACTAGATTGACTTGATCTACTTCTTTGGCTTAGGGGGCTCTAAGGCGCTAACACGCTTGTCTAACTTCTTATTGTCCTTCTTAACGTCCTCTAGTTTTTTGTTTGTATGGATAATGCAATGGCTATGAAGACGTAGGCTAGCCTCCATAGAGGTGATGGTTGTGCGCTGAGCTTCTAATTCTTTCTCTAGATCGGCTACCATCTTACGACGCTTGCGTGGAGCTTCGGAAGCATCAAGGGCGTGTTTAGGACCGTCCTTCGGTGAGAGGAACTTGACTTTGCTTGGATGAGCATGGACTCCTTCGAAGTAGGTGCGTTCTCTAGTGCTGTACTTGGCGGAGATGATCTCGCCACTCTTGTTGGTCTTCACACCCACTAGTGTCTCGTTGTGCTTCGGTGGTAGGACCTTGGTTCCCGCAGGTAGCTTGATGACGGGCCCCTTTGGTGGTGCATCTTTGAGCAAGAGGGGCTGCGGAGGTGCTGCGAGGACTGGTTGAGCGAAGTAGGATTGGCCATAGCGTGTGGTTTTGGTGGAATGGCGACAAGAGGCAAAGCATCACTAACTGGGATGAGAGCTTTTGAATCTGGATTTTCTTTAGGAATGGAGTTGAGATCAATCCCATAGGGGACCATTCTCCTATCTTGGTTGGCCATTAGAGCTTGGGGAGAGCTAGCAAGCTTCTACACAGGTGGAGAGGAATGATCTGATGGAATAAAAATGGTAGAGGTCCTGGGCTGTTTATATAGGGGTCTAAATGAGGTCTAGAAGGTTCTCGGGATAGAAACAAATCTAATGAACACATAAACAGATTTTTCTAAGAGAGGAATCTAGAAGAATCGAGAGGAAAAAAGGCAACGGCGAGGCGGCGCAGTAGGTGGGGCGGCCGCCCAAACCCTAGGGGCGGCTGCCCAGGCTTCGAGCCCAACTCTGGGCTAGTTTTTTCACAATCTTTTTAAATTATTTTTGTTATTTCAAAAAATATGTTGGACCCCGAAAAACAAAAATTAAAAAGGTCGGGCCCAACAACTAATTAGTAAGGAAGAAATTAATTATGTCTAATTCTTCTAATTCCTTATTGGGCTCTAAAAATAATTTAAGGCGTTGACCATTTACCTTGAATAATGTACCTTCATCGCTTCGTAGCATGATCGCTCCATGTGATGATGAGCTTACCACCATAAATGGTCCTTCCCATTTGCTTCATAATTTTCCATGTCCGAAGAGCTTCACCCTAAAATTAAAAAGCAATACCTTATCTCCAGGGGTGAACTCCTCCTTCTTGATCCTCTTATCATGCCATCTCTTGACTCTCTCTTTATAAATCTTTGAATTATGATATGCTTTTTCTCTCCACTCATCTAGCTCCGAGAGTTGCATCTTCCTCTTTAATCCGGCAACATCAAGGTCCATGTTCCATCTTTTAATAGCCCAGTGAGCCTTGAATTCTAGCTCCACTAGTAAATGACAAGTCTTCCGGTATACCAACTGATATGGAGACATCCCTATAGGTGTCTTGTATGCTGTTCGGTATGCCCAGAGTGCTTTAGGAAGCTTGTCCTTCCATCCAGTACCCATCTCATTTACTGTCTTTTGAAGAATATTCTTGAATTGCTTGTTGGATGTTTCTACCTAGCCACTTGTCTGAGGGTGATAAGGAGTAGCGATGTTGTAATGTATTCTGTGTCTTGATAAGTATTGCTCGAAACGCTTATCGATGAAGTGTGATCCTCCATCACTTATCACTATCTTTAGGACTCCAAATCTTAGGAATATTATTTCTTCAAACATCCTTTTAGAATTGATGTTGTCAGCATTCTTGCGTGGCAGAGCTTCGACCCATTTGGAGACATAGTCCACCGCCACTAGAATGAACATGCATTTCTTCGATGGCAGGAATGGTCCCATGTAGTCAATTCCCTAAACATCAAAGAGTTCAACCTAAAGGTTGTTGGTGAGTGGCATGACATCTCTTGTATTGATGTTGCCATGCCTCTAACATGGTCCACATCTTTGGATAAATTCTCTTATGTCTTCATACATTGTTGGCCAAAAGAATCCACACTGCCAAATTTTAGCATGTGTGCGGAATGCTCCATAATGCCCTCCATATGGTGATGAGTGACATCTCTCAATAATTTTTATTCCTTCTTCAACTGGTACACATCTTCTGAGTAAGCCATTAGAGCATACTCGAAAAAGGTATGGTTCATCCCATATGTGGGTACTACTCTCTTGGATGAGTTTTCTTTCGTTCCCTCCTGGTGGTACATATCCTGAAACCATAAATTAACAATATCTGCATACTAGGGGTCAGATCTATTGATTCCATAGAGCATGTCATCCCAAAGCGAGTCATTGATGGGCAATTCCTATGAATTCTCAAACTGTATTCTAGACAAGTGATCGGCAATAGAATTTTCTACTCCTTTCTTATCTTTTATTTCTAGGTCAAATTCTTAGAGTAGCAAAATCCATCGTATCAAATGAGGTTTAGCATCTTTCTTAGTGAGTAAATATTTTAAAGCAGCATGATCAGAGTAAGCAATTACTTTAGCTCCCACTAAGTAAGATCCAAATTTATCAATAGCAAAAACAACAGCAAGGAGCTCTTTTTCAGTAGTTGCATAATTAAGTTGAGGTCCTATTAAAGTTTTGCTAGCATAAGCTATTGCATGATGCTTTTTGTCTTTTGTCTGTCCCAAAACTACCCCCACAGCATAATCACTTGCATCACACATAATTTCAAAAGGTAAAGACCAATCAGGGGGTTAATGATTGGTGCTGAGATGAGCGCTTTCTTTAAAATTTCAAAAGATCTTAAACACTCATCATCAAATTCAAAAGGAACATCCTTGGCTAGCAAACGAGTAAGAGGTCTAGCAATAAACAAAAAATCTTTTAGAAATCTATAATAAAAACCAGCATGGCTAAGAAAACTTCTAATTCCTTTAACATTCACAGGCGGAGGTAGCTGCTCAATCACTTCAATTTTAGCTCTATCTACCTCTATACCTCTTTTAGACACTAGATGTCCTAGCACTATTCCTTCTCTAACCATAAAATGGCACTTTTCCCAATTAAGGACTAAGTGCTTTTCTTCACATCTTTGCAAAACTCTGTCTAAGTTTTCAAGACAATCATCAAAAGTTTTTCCATACACTGAAAAATCATCCATGAAAACTTCCATAATTTCTTCAATCATTTCAGAAAATATAGACATCATGCATCTTTAAAAAGAAGCTGGAGCATTACATAACCCAAAAGACATTCTACATAGGCGTAGGTTCCATAGGGACATGTAAAAGTAGTTTTGCTTTGATCATCGGGATGGATAGGGATTTGATGGTACCCCGAATATCCATCAAGGAAACAAAAGTAAGAATGATTGGCTAACCATTCTAGCATCTCATCAATAAAAGGCAATGGAAAATGATCCTTCCTAGTTGCTTTGTTAAGCTTTCTATAGTCTATGCACATCCACCATCCTATGACGGTTTGCTGAGGGATCAACTCATTCTTCTTATTTTTAACAACAGTCATGCCTCCCTTTTTAGGCACAACTTGGACAGGGCTTACCCACTCACTGTGTGGCATGAGATAAATAATCCCAGCGTGCAACAACTTCAAAACTTCCTTTTTTAACAACCGCCCTCATCACATTATTGAGTCTATGCTGGGGTTCTCTAGAAGGTGGAACAGTTGGTTCTGTAGGAATGTGATGGGTGCAAAGAACATGACTGATTCCTTTAAGATCTTGGAGTGAGTAGCCAAAAGCTAAGTGATGTCTCTCTAAGACAACCATTAAGCGAAGAGTTTGCTCCTAAGTGAGTTTATCACTTATAATCATAGGAGACTCTAGATCGTCATCTAGAAAAGCATATCTAAGATCGAAAGGTAAATGTTTAAGTTCTATAGGAGGTCTAGGAGGTTCTGCAAACTCATCTAAATGTTCAGGCTCAGAGTAGTTAGCTTCTTCTTCTATGAAGAATATAGTGTCATTCTATAGGCTTGAATCAAATAAGAACTCTAGAGAAGTAGCCTTAAATTCCTCTAACGGATCGGGTTCTAAACAAGATTCGGTCCTAGTACTTAGAGATCGAGATATGGATACTGGAAATTGAAGTTTCTTTCCAAAATAAATGTTTATCTTCCTTGTTTGTCCTTCATAAAGAAGTCTTCTAAAAGGTTGCCCTATCAACAGGTCAAAGTCCCATATGGGAAAGACATAAAAGCTCAAATGAACTGAGGTCCCTTCTACCTGGATGGGTTGGATGTGTAGGATTCCTAAATAGGGGACAATGTGTCCTAAAAGACTCTTCATCAATTTTGTAGTTGGGGTTAATGTCATGTGCTTCATTAGATGTTGTGCAAGAGAAGCAGACATGATATTTATGCCCACAACTGGGTTATAGAGAGCATCTATGTGGTTGGAATTTATTAAGCAATGAATTGTAAGAGAGGGTGAATCCAAACGGTTCATATCAAAGGAGAGCTCTGATTCCTCTAACCATTCACTGCTTATAACCGACACTAGCTCTCCTGAGGTGCTTCTATAAGAAAAATCCTCAGAAAGATTTGAAGATTCTCTAAGATGATTATGATGCTTCTGTGGTTTCTTTATAGAATAGTGATTCATGATGTTTCCAAAATCACCAAAAAGATTGGGTTCGATATCAAGCATAAAATCAGGAAACAGAATTTCTTCTTTTTCCTGCTCAGGACTCAAAATAGCTAAAGTAGATGGTATATCTGGCAAAGAATTGGCTTCAGCTACTTGAGGTTCTACTTCTAGGATGTTATCTAGTTCAGAAGATAGGATTTGATCTAGGATTGATCTTGCTTTTTCCGAGGAAACATGCAAGAATGATCCTCCAGAAGTTGTAGCAAGCAACTGTTTACTCTCTCTATCAAGACCTTTATAAAAATGTTGAAGAAGAATAGGGTCTTGTAGACTAAGGTCCGGGCCAGATTCTAAAAGGTTGGTAAAACAATTCTAGGATGAGGCCAAAGATTCACTAGGCTCTTGCTTAAAAGTAAGAACCTTGACTCTAAGGTTGACGATTTGGGATATAGGGTAGAAATCTAGGCAAAAATTAGAACGTAAGGATCCCCAATCTCCTTGTTGCTTACCTACGACTTTGTCATACCATTGTCTAGCTTTTCCCTTTAAAGAAAAAGGAAATAGCTTCCAACGTAAAGTTTGATCCAACATGTCCTCTATGCGAAGACATGCACATGTTTGCTCAAAATCTCAGATATGAAGGTAAGGTTTTTCATCTACTCCTCCTAAAAATGATAGGCTTTGCACCATTGCAATCAACTGTAGACTCAGTCTATAGCTAGGGGTTTGGATAGGTTGTGATGACTCCCATGGCACTAGGTTGGTCTCCATGGGTGCAGATAGGAAAGGAATTTATGTTATCCATAAGGATATAAAAAGGTAAGATAAAAAAGAATAAGGTAAGGAATAAAAAGGAAAAGGTAAAAGTATATGTACAAGGTAAAGCAAGACTTTAAGGTTAACTAAGCTGATGTCTTTCTCCCCAGCAACGGAACTAGAAATGCTTGTTGATATTGGTTACACACACGAAAGAATCTAAGAGAAATAATTCGCAAGCACATGGATATCAGTGAACACTTCACCCGGGAGATAAAGTCTAGAGTATCATATTTGTTTTATCCGCAAGGAGAAAGTGTGCGATGACTAACCTAGTCTTTACTATTACCCCTGGGCCGCACTACAAGGTGGTGAAGATATAAGCGATTTGAGAAGAATACGACGATAGTCTGGTTCCAACCTATGGTAAGCTATGATACTACTGTTCTAGGGGGATGTACCATTGGAAAAGAGACACCATAGAGGATGCTTAACCAGGGCACTTAGGTCCTACCAAACTTTCTGATGGGAGGAGGTTTCCAAAGGTAACAATGGAATTGTCATGTTCCACGCTACTACACACCGATCTGGCCAGATCGGGGATAGCTACGAGTATTCCTAGCCTAAGCACCACGCTTACACTACAAACGATTACTCTATTCCCTATGCGAAGCAAATAAAGGAAAATCATAAACCAAAGAACAATAATAGCAACGTACTTACTTAGTATTAAAAGTTGAATTGCTGAAGAATTCTAGAACCAAGCCCTGGGTTAGGAGACTTGATCCCGCAGGTACAGGCTAAAGAGGAGACACTGATAGGCCGGGCTTCCTCCAACTTCTTCCTCCACTCTAACTCTCTCAACCTAGAAGAGTAACTCTAATCTCACATAGAGACTACAAAGCTAAACTCTCTTGTATGTGCCCTAGAGAAAGATCCATTCAAGGGACCCCTCTTAGGTGAATTCTCTCTAGAAAATAGAATTAGGGTTTCTGAACTCTCTGATCCAGGGGCCAGGGGCCTTGCTTATATAGCCCTCTAGGAATCACCACAGCCCTCAGATCAAACCGACCTTTATCAACGGTTATTATTCATCCTCAAAGGCGGTGGAGGCAAGATCCGCGAGACGGAGCCTGATTGGCTCTCCAGGGGTGCGGCCGCCCGCCCATGTCTCAGTGATAGGTGGGCCCCACCTTCCAAGGGGTGGCTTCCCAAGTCTTCTAGATTATACTTTTTCAGTGTATGGTCTTTTCTCTCTATGTAAACCTGACATGTGGACCATCTTTGGTCATTTTCAGTTGGCACCCTGCAAAAATAGACATTCACCAAAACTCATGGAATTATGTTAGTTAAACCCCTACTCTAGGGTGGTAACTTTATTTATAGCCTTCTTTTCTTTAAGTTGACGGTAAAAAATTGATAGTTAACTACCGTCAACACTACCTAAGTGCCAACCTCAGTTTACTTGCAATTGGCTGATCAATCCACCCGTTATCTCGAGGGAGTAGCCACTGTTCTATTAGTTAAAGTTAGGAGTGCTTATGTACCTACTAATTTTATGATCTTAGACATGGGTAATGCCAAGGATACACCTTTAATCCTTGGTCATCCTTTCCTTAACACTGCAAATGCTTGTATATATGTGGCTTCTGGGCAAATCCAATTCCACTTTGCTGAAAGAAAAGAAATATTTGCTTTTGCCTCTAGACAACCCCTCTTTGATGAGAAACATGATAAGAAAAAGCATCCAAAGAGAATCAAGATGAAGAAACCAAAGCCAATTGAAGAGCCGGAGAAGCCTATCAAGAAGAAGAAGAATAGAAAGAGATGACATAGAAAGAAAGATCCTTCCTCAAACTCATCATCCCCTAACCTTGATCCTGACAAGGTCTTCGAGGTGGACCAAGAGGAAACACCTCTACCCAAGGACGAATGACCTTGAGCCCAACATGAAGGTAAGTATTCTATCCCTTTCATTTCTTTAGTTGCATCACCTTTAAATTTCAAATAAAGTTGCTTTACATTGCATGATAGGTTAGTTGCATTCAGCTACTATATGTGAATAAATAAAGTTTGTAGTAGCTATTGGTGGTCCTTAACTCATATTTTCACCCGCCAACTTTACACAAAATTTATACAAACAAACACCAAAATTTAGTGAATAGGGTTTCACACTAACATATTCTATAAGTTTTGGTGAGTTGATCATTTTTAGGACATACACATGGAATACATAAGAAAACACATCAAAAGGCACATTCCAACAAGGTGTAAAGATGATTTGCGCAAGGGAATAAATAAGAAGGCCCAATCTACTCAAAGAATTTGGGTGAAGCACCTACATGGGATTGATCCAAGATCATCCAGAGACCCACCAAACAAAGGCGGTGCCGAGGCAGCCCAACTAGGGTGCGGCCGCACGCCCACCGGCCCTGATTGGCCCAAGCTTTGGTCGATTGCTTCTTACCACCATGCCCAACATTGGTGCTGGGGTTACGTCTACGTTCAACATACATGGAGGTCAGTTTGGTGCTTTCCAAGTGAGGATCAAGCATATTCCATGGGACATTCCCTTCTCACCTATAAAAGGAGGCTCCCTCTCTTCATTTCACCATTCATCAACACTTAGGTAGCAACACAAAGGATACACAATGTAGCAAGAAGAGAAGAAGAGCAACACTCATATCTTAGCTTCTAGCTAGAATAGAACAGGGAGTGAGTGAGGAAGAGAAAGAGTTGGAGAAGTACTGGGATTGTCAGCTACCTCCATTTGTAGCGGAAGGAATGCTAAGAATGTCAGCTCCCTCTTCACCTGTACCTCGACAGACCTAGTGCTACTTGGAGTGCAAAGGTTTGTGTTTATCTTTGGTGGTGAGTTCTACTTTAAGTAGTCTTATTTAATATTTACTTGCAAGATTGTCATCCATCCCCTGGCTGATAATCTAGTAGGGGGCTCCTGATAAAGGTGAATAACCCTGTACAACGCTAGAGTAGTAGTCGATAGCGTAGACGTAGTGACTAGGCTAGAGGCTACCTTCGTTTGCCTCGTATCCTCTGATTGAGGGGTTGGCAACAGGTGGTGACAGCCCTATCCGAACTTCATAATCCCCCATGTTTGAATACGGTGTAAAGCCACAGGCCGGCAACGTTTGACATACCAAGTGTTATCTGGTGCCCGAAGCGAGTCTTTAGTGGCAAAGCTATCTTAACTTAGGATCTCTATCCCTAGAAAACCTCGCTACTCGAGCTATCTTTCTTCTTGTTACCCTAGGTGAACTAGCTAAGAGAACTTTTACACATCTGTTCCCTATGGAAATACGATACCCTGAGTACTTCTGGGTGAAATGCTACAACGGTAATTCTGTGCATTTGTGGATTATTTTTGTATGCGTTAAGAAATACAAACAAGCATTTCTGGTGCCACTACTAGGGAACGGTTGCTGTATCATCTCTAAACCTAGTTCACTCATGTGTCCTTATGTTTTATCTTTCAAAAAAATCCTTTTTCTTTTTTCTTGTTCTCTAATGGAGCAACCTACATTCAAAAACCTTTTTGCTCCTAAGGACGAGTTCTTAGAGCCACCACCATCATAGCCAATCACAGCTTTTGGCTATGAACTCCGTCCTGGCTTTGGCGGTCAAGCTTATGACCATAAACTAAGCACTGCCAGGAGATACCTCGGATTATCTTAAAAAAAGACTTTATTATCAATAAAAGCAAGAACATGTTATCAAGTTAGTATGCACCTTCTAGTATTCTTGTCACTAACCATTTCAAGTTGAAAACAAGAAGAACAAGGGGCATACAATGCTAGAAAACACGAGAGCTACATTGACTAAACACTGTGACACCCTTTAGAGACGAAACACACTCAAGAGGAGACCCCGACACTACACACTTGACTTTTATTCAAAAGTCCATGTGTCGGGGAGAATGGTGAGTCTCACCACAAAGTTCCAAACACACCAAAGGGTATCTTGGTTAAAAAGAAAAAAATGATGTTAACTCTACCTTGCTATAAAAAAAGAAAAAAAAAGAGAAAGCAAAAAAAAGAGAGCTATAAAAAAAGAAGCAAAAAAGAAGGGGGCTAAAAAAAGAAAAAATGATATATGAAAAAAGAAGAGAAGAGAGAGGAGCAGGCTAGCCCCATGTGGTCACCACAAAACACCAAAGAGCCACCTGACTCCATCAAGAATTCTCCTCTTCTATACCTTTGCCATTTACCACCAAGGTCCATGGTCCATACACACTCGCTGTGTGTGTGGCCTAGCCTTGGTGCAAACCTGAGATGGACCTTCTACAATCAAGCCACTGTTGCAGCATCTCCAAAGCTTCCATCCATGAATGCAGCCAGTAAGAATACTCATGTATGTAAAGGTAAATAAGTTCACCAACTCCTTCGCTCATAGTTATCTCCATCAGAATAAAACTTGATCATTCAAATTCATGCTTCCCATGTTTATGTCATATTCTCTAGTTTGGGTGTATTCACATGTGCGCACATGTGGTACATCCATAGGCTTTTTAAATTAAGCATGGTGCTTAGGTTAAAATAGCCTTCTTTAATCAAAATTTGACACGGTGTTGAAATTTGATTAATGAACTTGGAGTATTATTTTCATAAACATTGGAAGTAATTTATAATGGAGATAAATCAAGGCTATGATTATTTTGCAATTTCATCTCTAGCCTTGTTTGAGTTATGATAAAAGATAAAAAGTTGGGTGAACAAACAAAATAAAATAAAATAAAAACAATGAAATAATTATAAATGCATAAACTAATATATATATAATAATCATAAATAATAAATATAATAATTGAAATGAAAATTTAGGCTCCCCAGTGTTTTAGCTGGAAGAGCACTTGTTCGTTTCTGTTTTACTTTTCTATTTGAATAAAATAGGTACAAGAATAAGTGTGAGGGAGATCTCTCAAGCATAACGAATGCACATTTGAGATTTCCCACCAACACATTGCACAAACCTCGGATGATTATCATGCAGAATGATAGGACAAATTGTTATAGAGAGGAGTAGCTAAACCCCTGGTTTTTCCAAACCATCTCTAATCCCTAAAACTCCTTCCTCTATAATGATGGTTTGTGCACCTGTCGGTGTAAGAAACTGTGGTCCTAGCACCAACGAGTAATGTGTGTCTGCACGTTGAGGATCTGAATAGTGTTTAAGAAGAACACAAATGATTTATACTGGTTCAGGCTGAAGAATACCATACGTCTAGTGAGGGAGAGGAGTCTTGTATTATCTTGCACCAAAGTGCTTGTAGTAGGGGTTACAAGCAGGTGAGAGAGGGAGGAGCTCCCAGGTCTCAAGATGTGAGAGCAGTGAGTGAGCATGTATTTCTCTTCATGTTTTCATGTTCAGTGTCTGTGTGTCCATTTTCTGTGTCCTGGAATGGTCCCTGCCTTCCCCTTTTATAGATGCAAGAGGAACACAGGGCTCCAAGCATGTGCTACGTGATGTTCTTCTTGGGAGAAAAGATCCAAAGTCTCTAGTCTATAGTTGGTGGCGTATTGCTATTGGAGGAGTGGCCTCCGTCCTCGGACGCTATAGCGATGTGCTCTGACAAACGTAGCCCTGCAGCTACAAAGTGTAGAATTGTGATCCCCACTGTGGTGATGTGCCTGCCCTGGCAGTTTGACCGATGTAGAGAGCCAAGGCCTCAGTGGTGTAAATCACAGCATGATTTCACCCCATTCGAGGGAAGAGTGGCCTAGAGCGGCATCACATAGGCCTGGAACATGTGTATAAATGTTTATGCAAGTAACATGATATGATCTGGTGTTACTTTAACATGCTCTAGCTGGTAGTAAAGTTGGTTTGGTCCAATTGTGCTTTTGCATCATCATTAATTAATTAATTTAGAGAATCTGTCATTCTAGACATATTTGCTATTTAAGAGAATTAACCTATGATAATGATGCTTTCATGCTTGGTGAACTATAACAAAGTTGTTAAGAACTTTATGAACTAGTTGCTGGTAAAATTTGGTGATATTTTGACTCATGGTTTAGAAATCGCAGCTATTTAAATTTCGAGTCAGAATTGTTTTGCTCTCTATCTTTTTAGAACAGTTTTTGTGTATGTGCTATTTCGACCTGGTAAATGATAAAATCATTCTTAGATGTTTATAAAATAATTGTAGAAAATTTCATAAGCTTTCCAGAATGTCCTCATGCATGTCCATTGGAGTTATAGAACTCTAGTTATGAACTTTATCAGTTGCTGCGGTCAACATGTCAATGCGCTAAATTTCTGGAACTTGTTATATGTGTGCTAAGTTTGAACTTTGTGGTACTTAGTGGTTACTTGGGGATATTTAAACATTTTAATACCAGAGAGGAAATTTGCTCCTAAGCTTAAAGTGATTTGAATAGAGCACCACATGACTTGGTCTTGTGCGTATGATGTGCTATGTCATTACACGCATCCCGCATCATTCATACATGTACACACATTATCATGTCCCCTTGGTGCATACATGAAATTCATTTGGTGCATATACATGCTATAGGTGTGCCGAGGATTGTAGTACGAGCGAAGCTCTGCAAGGCGTGAACCGCGAAGTTGGAGTCCATTCGGGAGCCCGAGGTCCAATCCAACGGAACTGGAGGAGACGTGGGAGCCATTTGTGAAGCCGAGCCCAAAGTCTTCCTCTGTCGGTTAAGGCAAGCCTTGGAGCATTATAAGCCTTCTACTTTCAAAGCAATTAATTATATATGTTATATGTTTTGTTGCATTAAGTGGTAGGAGTTGTTTAGAACCCTTGCTGCATTATATCTTTCCTTGTCCAGATATACGAATCCATGAATCCTATGTAGATAGGATCATCTTTATGCTTAGCCCTGCTTAATTAGAATGGTAATGTCAGGTGATCCCCTATCACCTGCAAAGTAGGAAGTATTTGGTCACGGTTGGCTATATTTGCTATCGTGGAAAAGAACCAAGTGTTAATAATGAACTTAGACCGGGCGGAATGTCGATAGTGAAGCAACAAGGCAGGGAGGTCTTGGGTGTGGATCTATTCCCGTTTGTGTCAGTTAAGGACTGATCCACTGTACTTCCTTTGTCATTTTGAATGTAGCCTAACACTTAGCTGGCTGGCCTGAGGTTGACAACCGCCAAGCCGAGTAGCTCAAATCAGGCTGCGAAGCCGAAAAGTGTAAGTCGCCTCGGAGAGGAGCCAGGTGGGACCAAGGGCAGGTGAGTTAAAAGTCCAGAGCTTCCTGGCCACTGGAATCCCTGAGAGCGCGGCGCTATTCAGGCCTATCCTGAGTTGTACCAAAGGTGACTATTGATGACTCTTGCAAAGTATGCCCAGTTGGTGTTAGGAATACCCCCTCAGCTGAGTTGGAATCGATTCGAATCGCTGTCTCTCTCGGATAGTGAGAAACTTGACAGAGCAGAGGCAACATAGATTTCACTAAATCTACTGATGGTTCAGAAGATGATGATGATATAATGATGGCCTTATAAACCTAATATGGTTACTATTGTTTGCTTAGCTGAATCAAGTGATTGCTATAGTACAAGTACTAATCTACAGGACAGGTTAATAATGATTAACTTGATGCTTAAAGCAATAATGATTACTTATTTGTTCTTAAGCTTTTATGCAAATGTGTCAAGTTAGCCCACTTATACAAAGCCTTGCATACTCCTTGGTGTCATCTTATTTCTGATTTTTGATGGGTAAGTCTAGCTGAGTACATTCCCGTACTCAGGGTTTATTCCCCACCTTATTGCAGGTAGCAGATTCTTACTGGTTACCTGAAGTACTGTCTTCGCTATTGGGTGTGAAGACTAGACCATTGGGCATGGTCTCTATAGTATTCTATCCTTTTATGATTTTGCAGGATGTGACTACGCACTAGTAGTACTTGAACTAAATGTGGTTTCAAAACTATGTTGCTTCCGCTATTCTTAATTTGGTTTGTAATAACTTATTCGTACTTCGAGGTATGAGAATTGCTTATGAACTGTTGTAACAGGTGGTGTGTTATGTTGAATCACTACGATCTTGGTTTGTTCTCAGTTTGGTTTGAAATCCCTCATGATTTCATGGACTACCAGAGTTATATGGGCTCAAGTTTGAGAATTTGATCACTTCGGTGATTATTTTTGAACTTGTGCTCTTATAATTTGGACGGTTCCATGACAGCGTGGTTTGCCGGGTGAGTGTCAGGAGTACCCCCTCAGCTGAGTTGGAATCGATTCGAGTCGCCGTCACTCCCGAATAGTGAGAAACTTGACAGAGCAGAGGCAACGTATGTTTCACTAAGTATCTTGATGGTTTGGATTTGAGGATAATGCAGAAGATGGCCTTTTAAACCTAATATGGTTACTAGTGTTTGTTTAGCTTAATCAAGTGATTGCTCTAGTACAGGTGCTAATCTAGAATGGTAGGTTAATAATGATTAACTTGATTGTTAAGTAATAATTGATTACTTATCTGCACTTAAGTTTTTATGCAAATGAGTCAAGCTAGCACCCTTGTAAAGCCTTGCATGATCCTTGAAGTCATTTTATTTCTAGATTTTGATGTATAAGTCTAGTTGAGTACATTCTCATACTCAGGGTTTATTCCCACCTGTTGTAGGTAGCAGATTCATATGTGTTGCCACAAGTATTATCTTTGCCATGTGGGCGTGAAGACTAGACCAGTGGGTGTGGTCTCTGTAGTATCTCTTGTCTTGTGCTTTTGTAGGGTGTGACTATGTACTGGCAGTATTTGAACTTAAAATGGTTTTAGAAAGTTATGTTGCTTCTGCTAATCTTTACTTTGGTTTTGTAATAAATTATCCGTACTCTGATGTATGAGATTACTTATGAATTGTTGTAACAAGTGATGTGTTATGTTGAATCACTACGATTTTGGCTCGTTATGATTTGGTTTGAAATCACTCGTGATTTAATGGACTACCGGAGTTATATGGGCTCAAGTTTGAGAATTTGATCGCTCCAACGATTGTTTTTGGGCTTGTGCTCTTATAATTTTGATGGTTCTATGATAGCTGGTATCAAAGCAAGATTCAACAGTTAAACATGTCATTTGTGTATTTAAATAAAAGCTTTTGTGAAAAATCTAAATTTTAACTTAAAGAGTGCCAGTGGTCATATCCTATACGCCCGAATCAGGACTATTAGGTGGCTTATTAAAGTACTGACTTGGGGGTTTTAAATTACGCATCTCTGGCTGTGGCAAAGGTGAGAAGTGTGATAACTTGACTGCACTATGTTACCCTGTGGTCTAATGGTGGAGGTAACCTTCATATATGAATTAGCCATATATGTCAATAGATTTACTTTTATGCAACGTCGCACCTATGCGAAAATAAGTATGAGATGTGAAAGCATGATCAGACGCAATGCCGATCTAGGGGAGTGCTTATATGGTACTGGAGTATTTACATGTTCCACACATGTTCATACAAAGGTGCCGCCATGTTGGGTGATTCCATTCTTCGGGAGATGATGTCGTCATTAGGACGATGATTGGGTGTGGCCACCTTCGTATACACTGGGGTGTATGCGGAGTGTGTAGATTTACTGCGTTTCATTATGTGATATATTGGGATTGTTGGGCTGAAATGAATCTTCTGCAGGTACATAACAGCGCTTTCCATTAGAACGACTAGTTTTCGCTAATTGAGAGACGTGTGTATGCCACCGAACTATACGCAAAATTCTTCCTAAGTTTGTGAGGACGTACGGTTCGTGCATGCACCATGTTCGCATCATGCATTGCATTTTTTTTGTATCAATCGCTCCCTTATAATTTCTTACCTCATTCTTTCAAAATTTTCGTTCCTCCAAAATGATCTTCTCTAAGCAGTTGCATCTGTTGGAAAAAGGGACCATGGTGATAAATCAGATTGGGCTGATGTTTGCTATGTTTCGGTAGCAAGTGACCTGTAATGATCTCTTCAAAAGTCCATCTTAGCTTCAGTTTCAGCAAAAGTCATCTGCACCAAAGTTGTGGCAAAATTTATCAGCTACAATTCTTATTCTTGGGTCATCTCCTGAAAATCCATCTAACTCCCTCAAATTTCCAGTTTTCTATCTTGCTGGCTGCTGTCTGCCAAATCCAGAACAGTCTGCACAAATTCGTATGTAACTCCGGAACCATCTTGAATCAGGCTTTGAGATCTCGACAAAGGTTGAAGAGAATTTCATAACCTACAAATTTGTTTCTTTTACCAACTCATGAATCTCCCTCTTAACTGCTCAAATCTGGCAATCTTTGCACCACTGGAATTCCTGTTTGTTCCAGAAACATATTTTTGAACTTTGTTTATATCTCCAAATCCATCAAGATCCAGCTCTTGTACTTTAAATAAAACTTGGAGGAATTTTTATTCTCTACAACTTTCATTCTTTGGCCATCTCGTGATTCAACCTGTATCTAGACTTTCCGAGTGCATCTTCCTGCATGTGTCACGATTGGATCTTCAGCTCGCTTATCCATTGATTCCGACCCTGTGATCACTCTTGTTGCTATTCCTCCTTTGTGTGATCTTGTTCTATACACTTAATTTCCAACTCATGGGATTTCTCATTGGTGTTCGGTAATGGTGTCATTGTTGACGGTAATTAACTATCATTATAAACCGTCAACTAAACATATAAAAAGGATAAAAATATGATTCCCACCTTAGAATAGGGGTTCTACTGACAATTTCCATGAGTTTTGGTGAATTATGATTTTTTAGGGATTAAACAGGAAAATGCAGGAAAAGGATATCTTCCATGAGAAGGAACCCACGCCTATCGGACTTATCTCCATGTCACGGCCACGCAAGGACATTCTAGAAGACACCAGAGGACTCCACAAGGCGGCCCACCTCGACCTGCTGCCAGGTGGGGCCGACCGGCCCTAACCCTAGGCCGGCCGGCCTCCCCCCACGCCGTCATGGCTCCTTCCTTTGCAAGCTGCCTCTACCGCCTCCTATGATGCATCTCAACCCTATGTGAAGGTCAGTTTCATCGAAGGGCCACGGTTAATCCCCTAGGACTATATAAAGCAGCCTCTAGACCCCCAGGCCTCATTCAATCTCTCCAGATCAGAACCTCCAACAGAATTATAAATCATAGGAGAAGGATTGGAGAGCTAGCGATCAAGAAGAAGAAGATTAGTTCTCCCTCTAGTTTAGGAATAGAATCTAGTCTTGAATTAGAACTAGAATAGAGAGAAGAGGAGGAGATTTAGAAGGAGCTCCGGCCTGTCGGATCTTCTTCAACATCTTGTACCTGTGGATTCAAGTTCTTCAAGATCTTGCATCTAGATCTCTCTGGTAATCAACATCTATTTTCAAGTTGTTCTTATTGTTCATATTGTTCTTGAGGTTTGTGACTCATTTGAGTACTTTAATTCTAGTAGCGCTAGGATTAGAGGAGTTAGAGGGTGTAAGCGCAGTGCTTAGACTTGATAGCTCATGAATGTACCCTATATTCCGGATTTTAGTGGTAGTTCGTAAGGGTGACTCTTATAGCCTTGTTGATTCTTCTATAACCCACTATCCCGTTTGTAGGACTAGTAGGATAATTTATTGGTAGGAGAATTCATACTCTACTTATGACCTCCTATGACACTTTCCCCATCAAGAACACTATTAGCATTTCATACTTGAAGTAGAATTAGACAGCCTTAGTAATCCCCTCTACCTTCAAAATTCTCAGTCCTTGATATTAAAAACTAGGTTATACTCCGTTCCTTTGGGTTAAAGCTTAAGACTTAAGAAGACCATACTCCGTTCCTTTGGGTTCGATATTAAAACTAGGTCATCCTGGTGAAGTGCTACATCGGTAGACGTTATCTGTGTGCTTGCGGATAAAGTAGAGTGTGCATTAATTTATACCAACAAGCATTTATAGCGCCGTTACCGGGGAGCGGTGCTGAGTTCATCTTGAGTCAAGCTTAATCTTGTACTATACTTTTATCTTTTTACCCATGGATTTCTTAGAGCCATCCACTAGCTCCACAGATTCCATTCCACTCAACTAGTGTATCTACCCCACCATAGTAGACTTAGAGCTCCCAAAATCAGCTAAGCCTATTCTTTCTGAGAGCTATGAGCTACGACCATGTTTGGTAGAAATAGTTAAGAGCCAATCCTTTTCAGGCAAGGAAGATGAAAATCCTCACATTCACCTAAACGAGTTCGAACAGACTTGTGCATGCCTACACATTGCAGGCATGTCCAATGAAACCCTAAGATGGAAGCTTTTTCCTTTCTCTTTAGAAGGGAAAGCTAAAACCTAGTACGATCGAACCACATCAAGTAAGGATGGGGATTGGAAAGCTTTATGTTCTAGCTTTTGCTTAGAATTCTTTCTAGTTTCTAAAATCGTTTGCCTACGCTTAGAGATATTGTCCTTCACATAAGAAAGTGATGAGTCTCTAATTGCTACCTGGGTGAGATTTGATACTCTTGTCCACTCTGGTCCATCTTTATATATCCCAGACCCTGTTCTTCTTCAACATTTTTATATGGGCCTGAATAGAGAAACAACTACATTTCTTAACTTAGCTTTAAATGGATCCTTTCTGCATACCCAGCTACTAAAACAAGGGAATTACTGCTCAACCTTTCACAAATTACTCCTACCTATGAAGCTAAGCCACCACAAGAACTTGTAGAAAAATAAATAGCTGAGCCTGAATCCTTTCCTAATCCATATCAACCTTCAGCTATAATTCCTGATACAGGGGAGACCCTAGTTTCAGCGAATGTGTTTGAATTCGAGGATGAATATTTTTTCCAAATTTGGAAATACCTCGAATTATCACCTTATAAGGAAGCCTCAGAAATCAAAACCTTATCTCAAAGAACTTTTGCAGTTTACTGAACATGCTTTCCTTACAAAGACTACAAAAAATCTAGCTTCTGTACTAAGCCATGAATGGTTGGAAGAATCAGAGCTTTCTTCTAAAGTGATTCACCTAGATTCACCTTCCACTTCCATTCAATGCCAAATTAATCTAGAACCTTTCGAAGCTCTTTATAATCCCGTTGTGGGTATCAACATCATGTCTGCATCTTTTGCTCAAGATTTATTGAGTTACATGGCATTGACCCCTACAACAAAATTGTTAAAAAGCCCCTCAGGATATATTCTTCCTAGTTTAGGAATTTTATATGTCCTACCTATCATGGTAGATGGAATTCTAGTGCGTATGAGCTTTTATATCTATGACATCATTGAATTCGACCTTCTGATAGGTCAACCAATCCAAAGACTTCTTCTCGAAGGTCAAACAGGGAAATTAAATATGTCTTGGGAAAATCTTCAAAGATCCATACCAATCATTCACTCCCTAAATACTGAGAGTGATCCATGTCCCGAGATAGATCCTATGGAAGAAATTAAGGAAGCATCCCTTGAAACTTTAAAACAACCTAAGCTTGAAGAAGATGCTGAATTCTTCATAGAGGAAGAAGATCATCCTTCTATTCCTAATCCTTTAGACTTCCTCGAAGAACCACCTAAACCTCCCATAGAGTTAAAACCCCTACCTGCTGGCCTTAGATATGCTTTCTTAAACAATGATCCAGAATCTCCCGTGATCATAAATGATAAACTTTCTCAAGAAGAGACATTTCGTCTGATAACTGTCTTAGAAAAGCATAGATCAGCTTTTGGCTATTCACTCCAAGATCTTAAGGGAATCAGCCCTGCTCTTTGCACCCATCGCATTCCTACTGATCCTAATGCTACACCTTCTAGAGAACCTCAACGAAGACTTAACAATACGATGAGAGAGGTAGTAAAGAAAGAGGTTTTGAAACTCTTGCACGCTAGGATTATTTATCCTGTGCCACACAGTGAGTGGGTGAGCCCTATTCAAGTTGTGGCTAAGAAGGGAGGCATGACTGTAGTTAAAAATGAGAAGAATGAGTTAATTCCACGAAGAACCATCACTGGTTGGAGAATGTGTATAGATTACAGGAAACTTAATAAGGCAACAAAGAAAGATCACTTTCCGCTGCCTTTCATTGATGAAATGTTAGAACATTTAGCAAATCACTCTTTCTTTTGTTTTCTTTATGGGTACTCTAGATATCATCAGATTCCAATCCACCCAGATGATCAAAGCAAAACCACTTTTACATGTCCATACGGAACTTATGCTTACCGTAGAATGTCTTTTGGATTATGTAATGCACCTGCCTCTTTTCAAAGATGTATAATGTCTATATTTTCTGATATGATCGAAGAAATTATGGAAGTTTTCATGGATAATTGTCTTGAAAATTTAGACAAGGTTTTGCAAAGATGTGAAGAAAAGCACTTAGTCCTTATTTGGGAGAAATTTCATTTCATGGTTAGAGAGGGGATAGTGCTGGGACACTTAATTTCTAAACGTGGAATTAAGGTAGATAAAGCTAAAATTGAAGTAATTAAACAACTACCTCCTCCTATTAATGTCAAGGGGATTAGAAGTTTTCTAGGCCATGCTAGATTTTATCGTTGGTTTATTAAAAACTTTCTTATATTGTAAGACCGCTTACAAATCTACTGGCTAAGGATGTACCCTTTGAATTTGATGATGCATGCTTGGAAGCTTTTGAAACTTTGAAACTCGCACTTACTTCTACACCAGTCATTCAACCATTGGATTGGTCATTGCCTTTTGAAATTATGTGTGATGCAAGTGATTATGTTGTAGGAGCAGTGCTAGGACAATATAAAGATAAAAAGCATCATGCAATTGCTTATGCTAGCAAAACTTTGACAGGACCTCAAATTAATTATGCTACTACTGAAAAAGAACTCCTGGCTATTGTTTTTGCTATTGATAAGTTTAGATCTTACTTGGTTGGAGCTAAGGTGATTGTTTACACTGATCATGCTGCACTTAAATATTTGCTCACTAAGAAAGATGCTAAACCAAGTTTGATTAGATGGATTTTACTACTCCAAGAATTTGACTTATAAATAAAAGATAAGAAGGGAGTAGAAAATTCTGTTGCTGATCACTTGTCTAGAATGCAATTTAAAGATCCACAGCAATTGCCCATAAATGATTCACTAAGGGATGACATGCTCTTTCAAGTTAACAGAACTGACCCGTGGTATGCAGACATTGTTAATTTTATAGTTGCAGGTTATGTACCACCAGGAGGGAACAAAAAGAAGCTCATTTATGAAAGTCGCATTCATCTATGGGATGAGCCGTACCTCTTCAGAGTATGCTCAGATGGGTTGCTCAGAAGGTGTGTACCAGTGGAAGAAGCACTCAAGATCATTGAATGCTGTCACACATCACCATATGGAGGACATTATGGAGCATTTCGAACACATGCAAAAATCTAGGAAAGTGGATTCTTCTGGCCAACCATGTACCAAGATACAAAGGACTTTGTCTGAAGGTGTGGATCATGTTAGAGGCACGGTAATATCAACACCAGAGATGCCATGCCACTCACCAACAACCTTCAGATTGAGCTCTTTGATGTCTGGGGAATCGATTACATGGGGCCGTTTCGGAAGTCAAGAAATTGAGAGTATATCTTGGTTGCGGTCGACTACGTCTCCAAATGGGTAGAAGCCTTGCCATGTCATGTTGCGAACGCTAAGAACTCTAAGAAGATATTTGAAGAAACCATATTTCCAAGATTTGGAGTACCCAGAATGGTAATTAGTGATGGAGGAACCCACTTCATTGATAAGAACTTTCGCAAGTATCTGTCAAAACATGGGATCCGTCACAACGTTGCTACTCCTTATCACCCCCAAACAAGTGGCCAGGCAGAAACATCGAATAAGCAAATTAAGAATATTCTACAGAAGACAGTCAATGAGATGGGAACGATGTGGAAAGATAAGCTTCCTGATGCACTGTGGGCCTACCGCACAGCCTATGAGACACCATTAGGAATGTCCCCCCTATCAAATCGTCTATGGAAAGACTTGTCACTTACTAGTAGAGCTTGAATTCAAGCACTGGGCGATCAAGAGATGGAACATGGATTTAGAAGCCGTAGGAGTTAGAAGAAAAATGCAACTCTTAGAACTCGATGAATGGCGTGAACAAGCATACCACAATGCGAAGATTTACAAAGAAAGAACCAAAAGGTGGCATGACAAAAGAATCAAGAAGAAGAGTTTCACTCCAGAAGACAAGGTACTACTTTTTAATTCCAAGGTAAAGCTATTCGAACATGGAAAGCTACGAAGCAAGTGGGAAGGACCTTTCATGGTGGTGCCAACTTCATCACATGGAGCAGTAACACTTCAAAATGATGAAGGTACGTTATTCAAGGTAAATGGACAACGCATTAAAATTTTTCTAGAATCTGACAAAAGTCCTGAGGAGTTGGATGTCATCCAATTCCTTGTTTTTCCTTAAATATTACATATCTGCCACCTCCGATACGTTTCGTACACTGAGGGATAGTTTTTAGAGGTTAGTTAAGAGTTATTAGGCGCCACGAGAAAGTTGGTCACGGGATCTCCTGAGGACAGGTTGATCGGCCCCACCCCCAGGCTGACCGGCCCCCTCTAGGCTTGGTTCACCCCGCGTCACCTCTTGAGTCCCTTCTTATCTTATCCTCTTGACAGTTATGCAGCCGTGATCTATGAATTTTTCATCCCTTGTACCGAAGCCATCCAATCTAGATTGAACCCTTCCACCAAAACCGCACGCCGTTGTTCCACCAAAGCCTCTTGCCACCATGCCATCAAAGGAGATCATCCATGCATCCTCAGGAACTCAACGGGAGCACCCTCCGCAACAATCTTTCTACACCCGCAAAGTTTCTACGCTTAGGCTAGATCCACCTCCTCCACGCCACACTGTCGCAGACAGATCTCGCTAGTTCAACGTGTCTGAAGAAATTGCTCTTCTTTCTCCCAAGCCCAATGAGATGCTGACGAGGTTGAAGACCAACAAGTTTGGAGATGTAACCTATGCCAAATACAAATCCACCACTCCTCATCCTTCTTTCGAAGGAGTTAGAGCCAACCCATATCACATTCATGTCACTCCTCCTACGAAGAGATCTTCATCGTCTTCTTCCTCTTCTCGCGAGCCTAAGCAGCCTAGAGTTACCATAGTGCAGCTAGAGAAGATGATAGAAGAGCAAGGGATGGAGATAGAAGATCAAAAAGAGAAGCTACAATAATAGGAGAAGAGGATATATGATCAAGAGAAGATGATAAACTCCTTAGATAGAAGGCTAGGTGAGCAGTGGCAACTGCTCACCCGATTGAGAGAATCCAGCTCTATGACTGATCAGACTGTCGAGCAGACTTGAGGCCTAATGTCTATGCTAGCTGACACAATAGGGAAGTCTAATGCTAGGATCGATAAGCTAGTCATCAGGTAGAAAAGCACTAAAACTCTTGCAAACACTCTATGTCGTAGACTTGATGAGTTAGAGAAAGCTGAAGAATAGAGAGAGTATGAGTTACTAGATTGATAAGGCATAGAGTCGTTTGAGTGTTAGAGTTTTATTAAAAATGAGATTTATTATTTAGAGTTATCAAGTTGTTAAAGTGTGAGAGTTCTATTATTGGCTAGATATGTAATAAGTGCCTTAAATGATATCAATAAAGTTTTATTAGACTCAAGTGTTTTCTCTCTTTATTATTGTTTAGAATATTTTGTCTTTTCTCCACATGTTATGCTTAAAAGTAAACAAGAAATAAGTGTGGGGGAAGACCATGGGATTACCAGAGAAGATTCGGTCGTGAAAATAAAAGAACACAGAAGAAAACGTCGCCAAGACCTCACACGATGAAGCGGGCCTCGACTGGGCCTTAGCCCAGGCCGACCAGCCCCCTGTCGCCGTGCCTTGCCTCCTCCTTCGTCCATGGTTCAGTACACATTCCATACATTCTATTTTTCACTATTTAATCTTCTGTTTCGAATTAAATTAAGAATTCCCTGAATAAACACATGATCTATTAATCCTGGTTAAAGGAATAAATTACTTTGATATAATTTAAAGATAGACTCACACAACACTTTTCCTAGAAGTCTTGTTACTGTTGGGAACCATTTTAGGGACCCCGCATTGCTTAAGTTGTTATGGGATATGAGATAGTAGAATAAGAGAACCTAAATCTTTAAGTCTTATCCTTGGAGAACTTTTATTTTTAAACTTGCAAAATTAATAGTTTCACTTCTCCTTTGTAGTTGAGTAATATCCTACCAAAGCCTTACATGATAAATTTTTAAGACCAGCTTATAAGCCTTTTATTTTTGTATTGAGTTTTATCAAACCTTGTTGACCTGTGTCGAGAGATTTTTCATACTCCCAAGATCAAGATCACTTTCACTCCAGATACAGCTTTTAGAGATAGGATGTTTTAAGGCACCAGTCATTTATGCCTTGGAGAGGATTCCATAAATACTACATATGAGTGACTTGAGTGAGCTACACAGGGAGAAGGTGAACTATGCTTTTATTTTAAACTTATGCAAAAATCTCCAATTGACTTGACTGACAGGAAGAAGGTGATCAAATTCAAGTTGTTCTGTTCTTCAACTACCCAAAGTGTTGTGGTAGACACATTGAATCCCGTAGTATAGGTATGACTGGGAGAGGTCTAGTGTTGATGTCTTATCTTAAAGTTATGTCTTGAGGTAATTCAACCTTTACTCGAGGACAAGCAAAGACTAAGTGTGGGGTCATTGTTGATGGTAATTAACTATCATTATAAGCCATCAACTAAACATATAAAAAGGATAAAAATATGATTCCCACCTTAGAATAGGGGTTCTACTAACAATTTCCATGAGTTTTGGTGAATTGTGATTTTTTAGGGATTAAACAAGAAAATGTAGGAAAAGAATATCTTCCATGAGAAGGAACCACGCCTATCGGACTTATCTCCATGTCACGGCCATGCAAGGACATTCTAGAAGACACCAGAGGACTCCACAAGGCGGCCCACCTCGACCTGCTGCCAGGCGGGGCCGACCGGCCCTAACCCTAGGCTGGCCGGCCTCCCCCCACGCCGTCACGGCTCATTCCTTTGCAAGCTGCCTCTATCGCCTTCTATGATGCATCTCAACCCTATGTGAAGGTCGGTTTCATCGAAGGGCCACGGTTGATCCCCTAGGGCTATATAAAGCAGCCTCCAAACCCCTAGGCCTCATTCAATCTCTCCATATCAGAACCTCCAACAGAATTATAAATCATAGGAGAAGGATTGAAGAGCCAGCGATCAAGAAGAAGAAGACTAGTTCTCCCTCTAGTTTAGGAATAGAATCTAGTCTTGAATTAGAACTAGAAGAGAGAGAAGAGGAGGAGATTTAGAAGGAGCTCCGGCTTGTCGGATCTTCTTCAACATCTTGTACCTGTGGATTCAAGTTCTTCAAGATCTTGCATCTAGATCTCTCTGGTAATCAACGTCTATTTTCAAGTTATTCTTATTGTTCATATTGTTCTTGAGGTTTGTGACTCATTTGAGTACTTTAATTCTAATAGCGCTAGGATTAGAGGAGTTAGAGGGTGTAAGCGTGGTGCTTAGACTTGATAGCTCATGAATGTACCCTATATTCTAGATTTCAGTGGTAGTTCACAAGGGTGACTCTTATAGCCTTGTTGATTCTTCTATAGCCCACTATCCCATTTGTAGAACTAGTAGGATAATTTATTGGTAGGAGAATTCATACTCTGCTTATGACCTCCTGTGACAATTTCCCCATCAAGAACACTATTAGCATTTCATACTTGAAGTAGAATTAGACAACCTTAGTGATCCCCTCTACCTTCAAAATTCTCAGTCCTTGATAGCTACTCAAGGATTAAAGCTTAAGACTTAAGAAGACCATACTCTGTTCCTTTGGGTTCGATATTAAAACTGGGTCATCCTGGTGAAGTGCTACATCGGTAGACGTTATCTGTGCGCTTGCGAATAAAGTAGAGTGTGCATTAATTTATACCAACAGTCATGTTGAGTACTCTTTGGTGCCGCAATGAAACCGAGGGCCTCTTGTGGGCGCGCGCACACGGTTGTGCTGCTCGGCACGTGCTGGTATTGAGGGATGCTAGTCATGATCCATTATGGAGCTACACAGATGCATTCTCCTTTCGTAAAACCTTCCTTGGTTACTATCTTTACCTTATAGTGAAGATCCTTGTCTTGACCATGGTATATCTTTCCTCTGATATTGGAACCATGTCGATTGGTTAAGATGTGAGTTGGCACCGTCCAGTCGTTGATGATGTATTGCGAGAATGAATTATTGTGCCTTAGTTTGTTTCATGAATTTATTCTCTCCAATGAATTATGTTGGCATAGTTATACAATTCACCTGCAACTTTCCAACATCGTCAATACTCACTGGCTGTGCCTCTGCAGATGTCTCATTAGCTTCACTCTAGCAGTGGGAGACATGGTAATGTGGAATCTCCGTCGCCTACTCCTGATGAGCTAATGCAGACTCTTGTTGAAGCCCAGTGTGCCTTGGCTGAAGATATGCGTGAATGATAAATAATGAGAGTGGCAATGTCCATTAGGGACCTGATCATAATCAGTGTAGTAATTTTAGGGATTTCTTGGATACTGAGCCTCCTATATTTAGAGAAGTAGAAGAGCCACTTCAAGCTGATGAATGGTTGAACACTATTGAACAAAAATTTCTCTTGCTCAGGGTGACTAAAGGTATGAAAATAGAGTATGCTTCGCAGCTGTTGCAAGGACCTGTAGGCATTTGGTGGTGTCATCGTTGTCGTACTTTGCCTGAGAATGTGGAAATAGTTTAGGATCAGTTCAAGGAAGCTTTTCAAGGACAATACATTCCTATTGGTCTCATGGCAATCAAGCACACCGAGTTTATGAAGCTCACCCAGGGTGATAAAAGTGTAACTGAATATCTGTATGTTTTATTGGCCTATCAAGATATGCTCCTGAATTCATTGATACGGATGCCAAAAAGATTGCTAGTTTCAAAAGGGGGCTTTGTCCCAATTGATGAAGGCTATGTGTACTAGCAAGTGTGCCACTTTCAACGAGTTTGTCAGTGATACTATCCTTCAAGAGAACTGTAATGCCATGTATGCTACTTCTAAGAGTCACCAGAAAGCCTATGCATCTGGGGCATCATTGCCCAATACTCTTGTAGTGGTTACTTCCCATTCTCATTCGTCTGACTTATCTGCCAGATATCATCCATATCAGAAAAAGAGTCAGGTCAAGAGGAGCAATATTAAGAAAGGAAAGTCTAATGCACCACTAAGTAATCGGCCATGTTGGAATTGCAAGATGACAGGTCATTGGGCCAAGGATTGTCCCCTTCCTCAGAAGGATCCATATGAGAACAATATGGATGTGTGTAAAGGACATGTTCAATACACCACTATGGAATCCATTCCTTCATGTGAAATTATTACCACCGGTGTATTTTTAGTGAATCAACAACTTGCAATTGTGTTGTTCGATTCAGATGCTTCCCACTCTTTTATCAACTCAACTTTTGTAGCCAAACATGGTATGAAGGTCGTTACCTTAGATAATGGTGGTTATAGTATCAGTGCTACTGGGAATAATATTTCAACTAATCAGTTAGTGTTGGGAGCAAAGATCGAGATAGAAGGGAGTCTGTATGATGTGGATCTCGTGGTATTACTAGGATTGGGTCTCGATGTAATTTTAGGCATGAAGTGGATGAGTGGAAATGGTGTTCTGATAGATACTTCTACAAGAGTGGTTATGTTGAGGGATCCAAAAGATCAACAAGCTTTCCTAGTGCTGCTTCCTTGGGATGTTAAAAACCAGAATGCAGTGAATGCCACTATAGCTAAGTCAATTGCTGATCTCCCTATAGTGTGTGAATTTCCAGATGTCTTTCCTAATGATTTGCTAGGATTACCTCTAGATCAGGATATGGAATTCAAGATCGAGTTAGTTCTGTGCACTGCACCCATCTCTAGAAGGCCATATAGAATGCTGCCAAATGAGTTAGCTGAACTCAAGACCCAATTGGGAGAACTTTTGCAAAAATGTCTGATTCGTCCTAGTTCATCTCTATGGGGTTGTCCTGCCATCTTTGTGAAGAAGAAAGATCAGTCTTTGTGCATGTGTGTAGACTATCGTCCACTCAATGCAGTCACTATCAAAAATAAGTATTCATTGCCTCACATTGACATCTTGTTTGATCAGTTGTCCAAAGAGAAGGTGTTCTCCAAGATTGATCTGAGATTTGGGTATCATCAAATTAAAATCCATCTTGAAGATATACCAAAAATAGCTTTCTCTACCAGATATGGGTTATATGAGTATCTTGTCAAGTCTTTTGGGTTGACTAATGCCCCTGTGCATTTCATGTACTTGATGAATTCCATCTTCATGCAAGAGTTGGATAAATTCAATGTTGTATTTATTGATGATATTGTCATCTATTCTGAGAATGAAGAAGAACATGCCGAGCATCTGAGAATCATGCTATCCCGATTGCGAGAACGTCCACTCTATGCCAAGTTCAGCAAATATAAATTTTGGCTAAAGAAAGTTCCTTTCCTCGGTCATGTATTGTCTGGTGATGGAATATCAGTAGATCTAACCAAGGTCCAGCAAGTTTTAGATTGGAAGGCACCAACTATAGTTCATGAAGTTCAGAGTTTTCTTGGGTTGGCTGGCTACTATCATTGTTTCATCCTGGATTTCTCTAAAATAGCCAAGCCAATGACTCGCTTGCTAGAGAAGGATAAGAAATTTTTTTGGACTCCTGAGTGTGAACAAACTTTCTGCACTCTACGGACTTTATTGACATCAGCCCCTGTGCTAACTCAACCGGATATAGAGAAACCGTTTGATGTGTATTGTGATGCCTCAAGCACTAGTTTAGGCTATGTACTTATGCAAGAAGGGTGAGTTATTGCATATGCTTCACGTCAGCTGAGAAAACATGAAGTTAATTATCCCACTCATGACTTGGAGTTAGCTGCTGTCATCCATGCTCTGAAAATTTGGAGACATTATTTGCTTGGAAATGTATGCAATATCTATACGGATCATAAGAGTCTCAAGTACATATTTACTCAACCTGAGTTAAATATGTGAAAATGAAGATGGTTAGAATTAATCAAGGATTATAACCTTCAAGTGCATTATCATCCTAGTAAGGCGAATGTGGTTGCTGATGCTTTGAGAAGGAAATCTCATTGCAACTCTCTGATTGAAGAAGATTTTCATTTATCCCATCTCTCACATCCTGTAGTACTCCATAACATTACTGTTGAGGGTTCTTTGAGATGTCAAATCATTGAGCTAGAAAATACTGATGTTGGTATATTTCACATCAAGAGAAAAATGAAAGAGCAAGAAACTAAGCATTTTTGAGTTGATGAAAAGGGAATCTTGTGGTTCAAAGATAGACTCGTGGTGCCAAAAGACAGAGAACTCAGAAATCAAATCTTATCTGAAGCACATTCCTCTAAGTTGTCCATCCACCCTGGTAGCAGTAAGATGTATCAAGACTTGAAACCTCTCTATTGGTGGACTAAAATGAAGAAAGAGATCATAGCCTATGTTGCTAGGTGTGATAATTGTTGGAGAGTCAAAGCGATACATATGAAACCTGCTGGATTACTTCAGCCGTTGTCCATTCTAGGTTGGAAGTGAGAAGAAGTTAGTATGGATTTTATCACTAGAGTTCCTTGAACAGAAAAGGGTCATGATTCCATTTGTGTTATCATTGATCAACTGACCAAATCTGCTAATTTTATTCCTGTTGGAATTGATTATCGACCACATCAATATGCTGAGATATACATCAATCAAATAGTTTGTCTTCATGGAATTCTGAGGACTATTGTCTCTGACCGTAGACCTTAGTTTATTGCTCGTTTCTAGGAATGTTTCCATAAAGAGTTAGTCACTAACTTGGTTAGAAGTTCTGCCTATCATCCTCAGACGTCTAGTCAGACTGAGCATGTGAACCAAATCCTAGAGGACATATTAAGAGCTTGCGTGATTTCTTCCAAGGGTTCCTAGGAGAAATGGTTACCTTTAGCTAAATTCTCTTACAATAACAGTTATCAAGAAAGTATCAAGATGGCTCCTTTCGAAGCTCTCTATGGTCGTAAATGTGGAACTCCGTTGAATTGGGTTGAACCTAGGGAGAGAAGATATTATGATATTGATTTCGTGAAAGAAGCTGAGAAACAAGTCTAAATCATACAACAACATATGGCAGCTGTAACACTCCGGTGTTACGCAAGCATTTGCATTGCAATCATAAGCATGACATTTCATATCATTCATAATCATATGTGCTTAGGGTGTACCTTTAATAAAATAACAATGTGGAAACTAGTATTGCATAATATGTTGTGATAATGTGCTAATGACATTCATCAAATTTGTGCAACTATAAATTTCATGTCACTTAGAATTATAGGTGAATTTTTTTTTGGAGCCACTAAATCACTCAAAGTTTTGTCAAAGATTTGTTTTAAAAATGTTATTTGAAAATATTCAAAAATCCTCCCTAAATTAGCTTTTATTCTAAAAATCAATTCTGTTGAGAATTTTTAGTTGGCCCCTTAATCAAAGTTGTAGAGGATTAAATTCTAAGCAACTTTTATTTTTGGGTCATTTCTAGAAAATGTCTTTTTCTTGCTCAAAATGAGGTTTGAAAACTATATTTGAATTTTGTTTGAAATTAGAAATTTGAAAAAAAATCAAATCCTACCTTAAGCAGGCCGCCGCCCCGGTTTCGGCCCGCAACCGGAAACGGCCCGCGCCACTCCCGCGCGCGCGCCCGCTCCCCGCCTCGGCCCGGCCCGCGTCCGCTCGGCCTCCTCCTCCTCTTCCCGCTCGCCCGCGCCTCGCTGTCCGCCGCGGCAGAACGTGCCCGCCGCGTGGCGGCCGCATGCCGGCGACGCCCGCCGCGCGGCAGCCACGGCCTGACTCCGCCCCACGCGCGCGCCTTCTTCTGCCTGGCAGCGTTGCCTCCTCCTCATTCCCCCACTTCACTCTCCCGCGCACCCCGCAGCACCGACGGCAGCCGAGCGTGCCCGCCATCGCCACCGCGCGCCGCGCCTCGCCAGAGCTCGCTCGCCCAGCCGTCCTAGCTCGCCATTGAACCCTCCATCTCGCCCGCATCTCCGACTCATCATCACGCACCTCGTGCTCGCCTCGGTAAGCCGTGTGAAGCTCCCTCTTCCTGGGAATCTCTCGCCGGAGTTGTGGCCGAGCTCACCGGAGCGCTCCGCTCCGTGGACCTCGCCCTCCGTCCTTCTTCTAGCTACCTTTTCGCGCGCACGACCACCGCACGAGCTCGGTGAAGCTCCCGCACCACTTTTCGCGCCCCTTCCCGACCAGAGATGGCCGGCCGTCGGGAGCAGCGCCGCCGCTCCGCCATGCGCGCCGTCGAGCCCTATCCCGAGCTCCTCCTGTGCCTTCTCTTGGTGCACCGTGTTCGCCTCGTCGCGGGTGAGCTACTGGTGGTGACCACACCGCCGGTTGGCTCGCCGTCGGCGAGAGCTGGCCGGTCAGCGCCGCCCCTGTCTCGGTCTGACCGACAGGTGGGGGCCGTTGACCATGGGGGCCCGCTCGTCAGCGCCCTGGATCAGATCTGGGTGTGCAGCACCGAGTGCACCTAGCAGTTTTGTCGGCTGATTTTAAAAGGGATTTAAGAAATGCTTTTTTAGATTTCTGTTAAATGCTTTGGAAAATGTTTGTGTACTCATTTTGGCTCCAAATTTGTTGAAACAAATTTTGCTAGGTTCCTTGTCACCAGATCTACAATATAAAAATATTGCATGCCATTTTTGGGATACTTTTCTGTAGAGCTTTAATTAATTCTTGATATTGCTGATATCTTGTAAAATGGTTAGTAAATCCTATATGTATCAGAAAAATATGATTTCAAGTTTGTTAATCTTCTTATATCATGTACTTCTTAGGAAAAATATGTTTCATGCATGTGCTGTGGAAAACTTTGGAGAAGTAGTTCAAGTACCTTTAATGGCTGATTTTTGTTATTTTTGCTAGAGAGCAAATTTTGTATAAAACATGCATGAGATAATTTTTGTACAGTCATTATATGCTATGAAGAACCTAGGAAAAATATTAATTCTGTTGTTTGACACATTTCATAGTACAAAGTAATTTCATACTCATTTTTATGCTAGAGCTTGTCATTTTTGTACAGGATAGTTTACTTATCCAAATGTCATGAAATTTTTATGGTAGTCTGTTTAGGGTAGTATTATGCTACTGTAATTTTCTTAGATTTTTAGGAGCATCAGAAATATATGTTGCTATTCAAACCTATTATTATTTAGGGTTTAAGCAAGTGTTGCTTTAAGTGTGATTAAGAAATTATTAAAGCTTTGGTGTATCTTTGAAGCATTTCATAAGATATGTTACCTTGACATGTTAGTAGTAGAAGAGAATGCAGTAGATGACATGTGCTTGTAGTGTATAGTTTCTTGGATGATGTTGACTACCTTGCATTTCAACATATTCATTGCATTCATCTCCTTCGATGCACGCTTGCATAATCACTTACGCGCATTGCATCATACAGGATCACAAACCGAGAACCCAGTCGTCTTACCCGAGGAGCCAGAGGAGCAACTCGAGGTGCAGCAGCAGGAGGTGACAGAAGCCGAAGAGGAGGTCGGTGAAGAGCTCCCCGAGTGCCCCGACCACCGTCCGAGCTCTTTTGAGAGAGGCAAGCCCCGGAGCATTTCTCTCTCGGTTTGCAAATAATTTATTATTAACTTTACTTAATTTGATGCATTACGTTTAGGAGTTGTTTGCAAACGTTGCTGCATTATACCTTGCTTACCTTTGTTATACTATATCCTTGTTACCCTATATCCGCAGTCGAGTCAATGCTTAGCTGGCTTAGACCGGTAGAAGTCGGGTGATTTCCTGTCACCTGCGAGCTATAGGTGGTTACCTGGATCTGCTTGGATGACTATGAAGTCATGGTATAACTAAGTGTGAAATGAATTTGAGACCGGGCGGAAACTTGCAGGGTTTTGGACTATAGTGTTTTCCGTCTGTGTCGATTAAGGACCGTCTGTTGTTGTCCCTCAGGTCATGTTGAACGCATGCCTCACATTTAGCTGGCCGAATAAAGTACCTTCCGACCGCGAAACTGGGAGATTATTCGGGCCGAGTGGATTGCCCACAACGCACTGTACCGGAGCAGTAGTGGCAGGATACGGGGGCGCGATGATAAGGCCAAAGAGCAGTCGGGCGGCCCCCGGGTACAAGTGGTTCCTGGCAAGCTCGCGACTTTACCTGAATGGTTGACTCGGTGACCAACACCTCACTTTAGCGGGTGAGTGAGGTTTGTGTGAGGAATAACTTACCAGCTGGTTAATAATCGATTCGAATCGCCATCGTTCACTGGATAGTGAACACTTGACTTGAGCTACTTCATCATAGTAATATTGATGGAACACTTGGACAGTTATATGAATTATGACATAATGGAAGTTGTTAATGATCAATGGTAATCCTTACTTGCTTAATTACATGTTACTCTAGCCCCAGTGCTAACATAGTTGACAGGTTAATAAAGAGTTAATTACTGCATGCTTTTGGAAAGGAATTGTTAAGTTAAAAATGCTTTTCTTACAAATGAGTCAGCTATCCCACCAAAAAGCCTATCATGATCCCTTGGTGTCTTTTATTTCTGGTTTATGATGGGTAAGTCTAGTTGAGTACCTTCTCGTACTCAGGGCTTCGTTCCCACTTGTTGCAGATGGGCAGATGTACTACGGCTACTGTATCAACTGCCTCTATTCTGCAATGGGCGAAGCTTAGGACCATGGGCAATGGTCATTCGCTACTTCTAGTCTGATGCTTTTGCTAGAGATGATCACAAGCTAGCACTTTATTTCAAAATGTTGTGTGTGTGCGTGATTTGAACTACCGCTTCCGCTACTTTTATTCGAACCTAGTTTGTAATAACTATGTTTAAACTCCAATGTATTTTATGCCGTGAACATTTATGTAACTTATGATGGTAACCGTTAAACTTAGTACGATCTTGGCTGTTATGTGAAATAGTTTGAAATCCGTTGAGATTTCACGGACTACCGGGTTATACGGGCTTAAGTTTGTTAAATTATCCTTCCGTTGGATGATTTCCTACTTAATCTCTTATAATTGGGCGGTTCTGTTACAGCTGGCATCGGAGCATGGTTTAACGTGATTACTGTTCATAAGTGTATTTAAAACAAAATTATGTTTAAAAAGTGTGATTTTAAAACTAAAGGTGTGCCAGTGGTCATATCCTGTATGCCCAGTTAAGGACTCTAGGTGGCTATTTAAGTACTAACTTGGGGTTCTTGCACCATATTTCTCTTTCGTTGCTCATACGACGTGCTATTGTATGAGTGCCACTTAATTGAGTGGTAATGTATGGATCAGTTACCTCTACGCTTTGGTAAGTGTGAGCTGTGAGAGCATGATCGGATACACCGTCGATCTAGGGAAAGTGCTTATATGATACTAGAATAATTACATGTTTTACACATGTTTTTTATGAAAGTATCGCATGTGTGGGTGTTCCGTCCGTTGAGACGACGCCGTCAATAGGACGATGTGTTTGGGTAGTTACTACCATTGTACACGCATCTGGGGATTCGTGTAGAGCGTGTAGGTAGATTTACTACTTTCATGCATTCATGGGGAATGGGCTGAAATGAATTTTCTGCAGGGACATAACAGCGTTTATCGTGTAGATCGAATTAGTTACGTATATGAGAGATCGTTGTATGCCACTGAATTCATCGTTAGATGTCTTTATTTTCTAAGTTTGTGAGAACGTAAGACTCGCGCATGCATCATATTGCCTGTGCATTTCATTCATAACATGCATTCCTCCCCTTATAAAAGGATTATCCCAGTTTGATAAAAGTGACATCAACTTAAAATATGTTCTCACCGGGTAATTTAAAAACTTGTGCTACAGATGGCCCGCACGAAGAAGACTGCTCGTAAGTCCACTGGCGGAAGAGCACCCCGTCACCAGATGGCCCCGCGGGAGCGCCGCAGCACGGACACTTTTCTAAGTGAGTTTGGCATGCCCACCTTGCTTTGGAGAGTGCTCCATGATGTGGGGTACCCAGAGGGTTAAGAGCCGGTGTACTCCTGGAGTGAGAGCCAGTTAGCTGAGGATGGACTTGCGGTAGTGGAAATCACCGTCCCTGCTCTTGGTGATGCGCCAGAATGGGATTGTTGGCATTTGGAGTTTGAAGGACGCACTCTAGTTGAGGGTGCAGAGGGTGCAGCCTTTCACGTCATCTGAGACATAATGAACAGGTTTCCTAATGAGTTGGCAGCAGCTTTGGCCGGTACTTTCCCTAGAGATGTTCCTCGTGATGCCATTTGGGTGCAACCGCAAGGAAGTGCCCTGGTTAGAGGCCCAAGTGAAGGACGGGCTAGCGACAACCACACAATGAGTGCCATGTATGCAGCCATCAAAGCATACCAGGGTCTTGAGAGTACCTATTGGACCTTGACTGGTCTGCGTGGCAATGACCGGCTTGAAGCAAGGAAGCAGAAGAAGAAGCAAGCACGTGCTATAGCTAGCTTGCAGGAGCAGTTGGTCGACATGAGCTTGCAGCGAGATCGGGCTCTCGAGAGAGGTGAGAGTGCTATGCAGCGGGTACAGACGTTGACTCAGGCCAACAGAAATGCAGACCGCATGATGGGACAGCTAGTGCAGGAAAGGAATGAAGCCTGGAACGAGAGGGACCTTCTGAGGCAGAGGGTCGAGGAGCTAGAAGGGTATAATGCCAACTTGCATGAAGAGTTTCATGCCCTCTACAACGGGATGGGCCCGTATGCTCCTCCGGACGCCGCCCAGATGGACGTCGACGACGACGCCGCTACTGATGGTAGCAATGGTGACGCCTCCGACCTCGACGATGACCCCGAGGAGTAGGCTAGTTGCCTTGTGTTAGTGACAGGCTTTGTCGCGATGGCCTTCTTTTGGTTTCCATGTATCGTGTTGTATCCTGTTCGATCTTGAGACTGGCGATCTTTTGAATCTTGGTTGTGTATGTGATGCTCAAATGCAAAAAAGTCCAGTGTATGTATGCTGGCAACATGGTTGTATGGAACGCGATGTTGCATTCGAAGTAATTTGATTAGTGATGTTGTTTTAATTGGAATGTGATTATTGTGCCTCTGTTTTATTGCATGACTTGTTCTCTCCAATAAATTCAGTATGGCATGATTGTTCATTCGAATACAATTACTACCACTTCGCTCAATTATTACTTGTTGCTAAAATATGCAGATGGCAAACACTCGCCGTGCCACGTATGAGGCCGCTGAAACTGGTGGCAACGGTGCAGGGGCTGGTGGGGGTGGTGCAAACAATGTCAATCACCAGGAGCCACAGCCAGAGCCACAATTGCCCCCTCCTCCACCGCTCACTGCAGAGGTATTCTTCGCACAGTTCCTTGGGAGCCAGCACAACGCCGAGCAGTCACAAAGGAATATGGAAGATTTTCTGCGTACCATCGCTGAAAATGTTCAGAGAGGAAATAATCAAGGTGGTGGCCATGGGGTGAACCAGTATAGCAATTTCAAGGATTTCATGGACACCAGGCCGCCAGTTTTCAAGGAAGCAGCAGAGCCACTCGACGCTGAAGAATGGATCAACACTATGGAAGATAAGTTTCGTGTGTTGAGGCTGACAGAAGTTCTGAAGACAGAATATGCTGCACATTAGTTACAAGGACCGGCAGGGATGTGGTGGAAGCATCACCGCACCACCTTTCCTCCCAATGCCCAAATTACTTGGAGAGAACTCACTGAAGCATTTAGAGGAGTTTATATTCCCCCAGGGTTGGTTGAGATGAAGCTCAGAGAGTTCTTGGCCTTAAATCAAGGTACCAAGACTGTAACATAGTATCTACATGCCTTTAATAGCTTGTGCCGCTATGCTCCAGACATGGTCGACACAGATGCAAAGAGAATTGCTAGTTTCAAGAGAGGGTTAAGTCTGAAGATGATGAAGCATGTGGGTACCAATACCCGCGCCAGGTTCAATGACTTTATCAGTGATTGTTTGAAACAAGAAAAGAACAACAACGCCTACACTGCATCCAAGAATCGCAAGAGGGTGTTTGAGTCAGGACCATCCCAGTCCAGAGTTGTCACTACAAACCGTTTTTCTTATCATCCGTCCACACCTGGTGCAAGGTTCTGGCCACCATAGCATAAAACCCAGAACTACAGGGGACCACAGAAGCCGTACAAGATGGCCGTGCCCCCAGCAAAGATCACCGCAGCTGCAGAACAGAGCAACTCCAAGGGAGCTATAGGATCTGCTGGTACAGTGAAGGGGCCTTGCTACAATTGTGGTCAGCCAGGCCACTTTTCAAAGTTCTGCCCTTATCCGCCTAAAAAGAAGCAACAGACTTATACTGCCCGTGTACACCATACCACCGTTGATGAGATTCCTGAGGGAGAGCCTATAACTACCGGTAAGTTTCTTGTTAATCATCACCCTGCAGTTGTTCTATTTGATTCTGGATCCTCGCATTCTTTTATGAGTCAAGCATTTGCACGGAAGCATGAACAACTATGCACAGAATTGAGTTATGGTTATCGTATAAGTTCAGCCGGGGCTTATGTGTTAACCAATAAGATGGTTAGAGGGGCAAACCTTGAGTTAGGTAGTCGGAAGTTTCGAGTGAACCTGGTAGTTATGCCTGGACTAGTTTTGGATGTAATAATAGGAATGAACTGGATGAAGAACTGGGGGGCAGTCATAGATACAAGCAGTCGGTTGCTTACCCTTAAGGATCCCCAGGGAGAGGGTACTTTTCAGGTACCATTGCCCGAAAGAACAGACCTTGTGAGTGTGACCTGTGCCATGGAAGTTGTTCCTATCCGCCAGATCCTGGTAGTGTGTGAGTTCCCGGATGTGTTTCCAGACGAGTTACCTGGCCTTCCTCCAGATAGAGATGTTGTGTTTGGAATCGAGTTGATCCCCGAGACAGCTCCTATTTCGAGGAGACCCTATCGGATGCCTCCGGATGAGTTAGCTGAGCTGAAGAAGCACCTGGAAGAATTGCTAAAGAAGGGGTTTATCCGACCGAGTAAGTCTGAGTGGGGATGTCCTGCCTTGTTCATGAAGAAAAAGAAAGAGGGTACTCTGAGAATGTGTGTGGATTATCGACCTCTTAATGCTGTAACTATCAAGAATAAATATCCTTTGCCTCATATCGACGTTTTGTTTGATCAGTTGGCTAAAGCTAGGGTGTTCTCCAAGATAGACCTAAGATCAGGGTATCATCAGATAAAGATCAGGCCACAAGATGTCCCGAAAACCGCTTTTTCTACCAGATACGGGTTATACGAGTATCTTGTTATGTCTTTTGGCTTAACAAATGCTCCTGCATACTTTATGTATCTGATGAATACGGTTTTCATGCCAGAGTTGGACAAGTTTGTAGTTGTCTTCATTGATGACATTCTAGTATACTCTGAGAATGAGAAAGATCATGAAGAGCATCTAAGAATTGTCTTGACCAGACTGAGAGATCATAAGTTGTATGCTAAGTTTAGCAAATGTGAATTTTGGTTGAAGAAAGTTCCTTTCCTTGGTCATATTCTATCTGAGAATGGAGTTTCGGTAGATCCGAGCAAAGTGCAAGAGGTTATGGATTGGAAAACTCCAACCACAGTGCCAGAAGTCAGGAGTTTCCTAGGATTAGCTGGTTACTATCGCCGCTTTATCCCAGACTTCTCGAAGATTGCCAAGCCAATGATAAGTCTATTACAGAAAGATCACAAGTTTGTGTGGACAGAGGAGTGTGAGACAGCTTTCCACACCTTGCAGAAACTGTTGACCACTGCTCCAGTTCTTGCACAGCCAGACATCGAGAAACCTTTTGATGTGTTCTGTGACGCGTCAAAAACAGGATTAGGCTGTGTTCTGATGCAAGAAGGAAGAGTCATTGCTTATGCCTCCCGCCAGTTGAGAAAACATGAAATCAATTATCCGACACACGATCTTGAGCTTGCCACCGTGGTGCATGCCTTAAAGATTTGGAGACACTATTTACTTGGTAATGTGTGCAACATTTTCACCGATCATAAGAGTCTCAAGTACATTTTCACCCAACCAGAATTGAACATGAGACAGCGAAGATGGTTAGAACTAATTAAAGATTACAACTTGAATGTACAGTATCACCCTAGGAAAGCCAATGTGGTAGCTGATGCTTTGAGTAGAAAGTCACATTGTCTGAATATGCAACCCTTACTCGAAGATGGTTTTAATCTAATGCACCCTGTCGTGTTACATAGTATTCAGATTAGTTGCACCTTGGAGAGTAAGATAATAGAAGGTCAGAAAGCAGATAAAGGCATATTCCGCATCAAAAAGAAAATTAAAGAAGAACCTTCAAAACACTTTAGAGTGGACGAGCAGGACGTGTTGTGGTTCAACAACCGTCTTATTGTTCCAAAGGATAGAGAGCTTAAGAATAAAATTATGGATGAAGCCCATCACTCTAAGTTGTCCATTCATCCTGGCAGTAGTAAAATGTATCAAGAACTAAGGCCTCGCTATTGGTGGACAAAGATGAAGAAGGAAATTGCAGCTTATATAGCTAGATGTGACACATGTTGTCGAGTGAAAGCTATTCACATGAAACCTGCTGGATTGTTACAACCTTTGTCAGTACCTAGTTGGAAGTGGGACGATATAAGTATGGATTTCATCACAGGTTTGCCCACTACTCAGAAAGGCCATGATTCGATTTGGGTAATCGTGGATCGTCTTACCAAGATAGCCCACTTTTTGCCTGTCAAGACAGTTTATAGACCACCTCAATATGCCGAGAAGTATATTGCAGAGATTGTGAGATTGCATGGCATACCGAAGACTATCGTGTCTGGCAGAGGGTCACAGTTCACTGCTCACTTTTGGGAGCATTTGCACAAAGGTTTGGAAACTAGTCTGATTCGTAGCACTACCTATCATCCTCAAACAGATGGTCAGACTAAAAGAGTTAATGCTGTTTTGGAGGATATGTTAAGAGCTTGTGTGTTGTCTTCTAGAGGTTCATGGGAGTCGTGGTTACCTTTAGCAGAATTCGCGTATAATAATAGCTATCAAGAAAGTATCAAGATGGCACCTTTTGAGGATCTGTATGGCCGAAAGTGTAGAACACCTTTAAACTGGATTGAGCCAGGGGAAAGAAGGTATTTATGGTATTGATTTTGTGGAAGAAGCCGAAAAGAAAGTTCGTATCATTCAGCAAAATATAAGAGCAGCTCAGTCACGTCAGAAAAGTTATGCAGATAAGAGAAGGAGACCACTTGTGTTCGAAGTTGGTGACTATGTTTATCTAAAAGTCACGCCAATGAAGAAGAAGCGGTTTGGAATACGCAGGAAGCTTGCCGCCAGATTTGTAGGACCCTACAAAATCTTAGAAAGGAAGGGTCCAGTGGCTTACAAATTGGAATTACCAGAATCAATGGGTGCTATATTCCCTGTTTTTCACGTATCACATCTCAAGAAATGTTTGCGCGTTCCAGAGGAAATAATTGAACCTCGAGGCATAAAACTTAAGTCAGATCTGGTGTATCATCAGCAGCCAATTCGAGTTTTGGATTCCAAAGAAAGGGCTACTCGAAACAGTGTGGTGAAAACATATAAGATACAATGGAGTCATCATGATGAGAGAGATGCATCTTGGGAAACGGGTGAATACCTATAAAAAGCATACGAAGATTTTTATAATAAATGGTTCGTAACCCAAATCTCGGGACGAGATTTTTATAAGGGGGGAGGGTTGTAACACTCCGGTGTTACGCAAGCATTTGCATTGCAATCATAAGCATGACATTTCATATCATTCATAATCATATGTGCTTAGGGTGTACCTTTAATAAAATAACAATGTGGAAACTAGTATTGCATAATATGTTGTAATAATGTGCTAATGACATTCATCAAATTTGTGCAACTATAAATTTCATGTCACTTAGAATTATAGGTGAAATTTTTTTTTGGAGCCACTAAATCACTCAAAGTTTTGTCAAAGATTTGTTTTAAAAATGTTATTTGAAAATATTCAAAAATCCTCCCTAAATTAGCTTTTATTCTAAAAATCAATTCTATTGTGAATTTTTAGTTGGCCCCTTAATCAAAGTTGTAGAGGATTAAATTCTAAGCAACTTTTATTTTTGGGTCATTTCTAGAAAATGTCTTTTTCTTGCTCAAAATGAGGTTTGAAAACTGTATTTGAATTTTGTTTGAAATTAGAAATTTGAAAAAAAATCAAATCCTACCTTAAGCAGGCCGCCGCCCCGGTTTCGGCCCGCGACCGAAAACGGCCCGCGCCACTCCCGCACGCGCGCGCCCGCGCCCTGCCTCGGCCCGGCCCGCGTCCGCTCGGCCTCCTCCTCCTCTTCCCGCTCGCCCGCGCCTCGCTGCCCGCCGTGGTAGAACGCGCCCGCCGCGTGGCGGCCGCATGCCGGCGACGCCCGCCGCGCGGCAGCCACGACCTGACTCCGCCCCACGCGCGCACCTTCTTCTGCCTGGCAGCGTTGCCTCCTCCTCATTCCCCCACTTCACTCTCCCGCGCACCCTGCAGCACCGACGGCAGCCGAGCGTGCCCGCCATCGCCACCGCGCGCCGTGCCTCGCCGGAGCTCGCTCGCCCAGCCGTCCTAGCTCGCCATTGAACCCTCCATCTCGCCTGCATCTCCGACTCATCATCGCGCACCTCGTGCTCGCCTCGGTAAGCCGTGTGAAGCTCCCTCTTCCTGGGAATCTCTCGCTAGAGTTGTGGCCGAGCTCACCGGAGCGCTCCGCTCCGTGGACCTCGCCCTCCGTCCTTCTTCTAGCTACCTTTTCGCGCGCACGACCACCGCACGAGCTCGGTGAAGCTCCCGCACCACTTTTCGCGCCCCTTCCCGACCGGAGATGGCCGGCCGTCGGGAGCAGCGCTGTCGCTCCGCCATGCACGCCGTCGAGCCCTATCCCGAGCTCCTCCTGTGCCTTCTCTTAGTGCACCGTGTTCGCCTCGTCGCGGGTGAGCTACTGGTGGTGACCACACCGCCGGTTGGCTCGCCGTCGGCGAGAGCTGGCCGGTCAGCGCCGCCCCTGTCTCGGTCTGACCGATAGGTGGGGGCCGTTGACCGTGGGGGCCCGCTCGTCAGCGCCCTGGATCAGATCTGGGTGTGCAGCACCGGGTGCACCTAGCAGTTTTGTCGGCTGATTTTAAAAGGGATTTAAGAAATGCTTTTTCAGATTTCTGTTAAATGCTTTGGAAAATGTTTGTGTACTCATTTTGGCTCCAAATTTGTTGAAACAAATTTTGCTAGGTTCCTTGTCACCAGATCTACAATATAAAAATATTGCATGTCATTTTTGGGATACTTTTCTGTAGAGCTTTAATTAATTCTTGATATTGCTGATATCTTGTAAAATGTTTAGTAAATCCTATATGCATCAGAAAAATATGATTTCAAGTTTGTTAATCTTCTTATATCATGTACTTCTTAGGAAAAATATGTTTCATGCATGTGCTGTGGAAAACTTTGGAGAAGTAGTTCAAGTACCTTTAATGGCTGATTTTTGTTATTTTTGCTAGAGAGCAAATTTTGTATAAAACATGCATGAGATAATTTTTGTACAGTCATTATATGCTATGAAGAACCTAGGAAAAATATTAATTCTGTTGTTTGACACATTTCATAGTACAAAGTAATTTCATACTCATTTTTATGCTAGAGCTTGTCATTTTTGTACAGGATAGTTTACTTATCCAAATGTCATGAAATTTTTATGGTAGTCTGTTTAGGGTAGTATTATGCTACTGTAATTTTCTTAGATTTTTAGGAGCATCAGAAATATATGTTGCTATTCAAACCTATTATTATTTAGGGTTTAAGCAAGTGTTGCTTTAAGTGTGATTAAGAAATTATTAAAGCTTTGGTGTATCTTTGAAGCATTTCATAAGATATGTTAACTTGACATGTTAGTAGTAGAAGAGAATACAGTAGATGACATGTGCTTGTAGTGTATAGTTTCTTGGATGCTGTTGACTACCTTGCATTTCAACATATTCATTGCATTCATCTCCTTCGATGCACGCTTGCATAATCACTTACGCGCATTGCATCATACAGGATCACAAACCGAGAACCCAGTCGTCTTACCCGAGGAGCCAGAGGAGCAACTCGAGGTGCAGCAGCAGGAGGTGACAGAAGCCGAAGAGGAGGTCGGTGAAGAGCTCCCCGAGTGCCCCGACCACCGTCCGAGCTCTTTTGAGAGAGGCAAGCCCCGGAGCATTTCTCTCCCGGTTTGCAAATAATTTATTATTAACTTTACTTAATTTGATGCATTACGTTTAGGAGTTGTTTGCAAATGTTGCTGCATTATACCTTGCTTACCTTTGTTATACTATATCCTTGTTACCCTGGTATCCGCAGTCGAGTCAATGCTTAGCTGGCTTAGACCGGTAGAAGTCGGGTGATTTCCTATCACCTGCGAGCTATAGGTGGTTACCTGGATCTGCTTGGATGACTATGAAGTCATGGTATAACTAAGTGTGAAATGAATTTGAGACCGGGCGAAAACTTGCAGGGTTTCGGACTGTAGTGTTTTCCGTCTGTGTCGATTAAGGACCGTCCGTTGTTGTCCCTCGGGTCATGTTGAACGCATGCCTCACATTTAGCTGGCCGGATAAAGTACCTTCCGACCGCGAAACTAGGAGATTATTCGGGCCGAGTGGATTGCCCGCAACGCACTGTACCGGAGCAGTAGTGGCAGGATACGGGGGCGCGATGATAAGGCCAAAGAGCAGTCGGGCGGCCCCCGGGTACAAGTGGTTCCTAACAAGCTCGCGACTTTACCTGAATGGTTGACTCGATGACCAACACCTCACTTTAGCGGGTGAGTGAGGTTTGTGTGAGGAATAACTTACCAGCTGGTTAATAATCGATTTGAATCGCCATCGTTCACTGGATAGTGAACACTTGACTTGAGCTACTTCATCGTAGTAATATTGATGGAACACTTGGACAGTTATATGAATTATGACATAATGGAAGTTGTTAATGATCAATGGTAATCCTTACTTGCTTAATTACATTTTACTCTAGCCCCAGTGCTAACATAGTTGACAGGTTAATAAAGAGTTAATTACTGCATGCTTTTGGAAAGGAATTGTTAAGTTAAAAATGCTTTTCTTGCAAATGAGTCAGCTATCCCACCAGAAAGCCTATCATGATCCCTTGGTGTCTTTTATTTCTAGTTTATGACGGGTAAGTCTAGCTGAGTACCTTCTCGTACTCAGGGCTTTGTTCCCACTTGTTGCAGATGGGCAGATGTACTACGGCTACTGTATCAACTGCCTCTATCCTGCAATGGGCGAAGCTTAGGACCATGGGCAATGGTCATTCGCTACTTCTAGTCTGATGCTTTTGCTGGAGATGATCACAAGCTGGCACTTTATTTCAAAATGTTGTGTGTGTGCATGATTTGAACTACCGCTTCCGCTACTTTTATTCGAACCTGGTTTGTAATAACTATGTTTAAACTCCGATGTATTTTATGCCGCAAACATTTATGTAACTTATGATGGTAACCGTTAAACTTAGTACGATCTTGGCTGTTATGTGAAATGGTTTGAAATCCGTCGAGATTTCACGGACTATCGGGTTATACGGGCTTAAGTTTGTTAAATTATCCTTTCGTTGGATGATTTCCTACTTAATCTCGTATAATTGGGCGGTTCTGTTACAGCAGCTGCCCAAGCATGCCAGAAAAGTTATTCTGACAAACAAAGAAGACCCATTGAGTTTGCAGTCGGTGATCATGTATATTTGAAAGTCTCACCTATGAAAGGAGTACAAAGATTTGGAGTCAAAAGAAAGCTTGTGCCTTGTTATTTCAGACCTTATCCAATAATTGAGAGAAGTGGGAAAGTGGCTTATAAACTCCAATTACCTCCCAGAATGCATATGATATTTCTAGTATTCCATGTATCACAACTGAAGAAGTGTCTTTGAGTTCCTAAAGAAGAGGTCAAAGTGAGAAATATTAAGATCAAGAAGACCTTGACTTATGTAGAAGAGCCAGTATCTGTTATGGATCATAAGGATTGCATGACTTGGAATCAAGTGATCAAGTTCTACGAGATCTTATGGAGTAACCACAGTGAAAGAGATGCAACATGGGAACAAGAAGATTATTTGCATGAGGTTTACCCCATCTTTTATCAAAAATGGTACGCTTTCCAAATCTCGGGATGAGATTTTTATAAGGGGGAGGGCTGTGACATCCTTGGTGTTTGCTTTGCATCATTGCACCAACATGAGCATTTCATGATCATGTGCATCATCTCATGTGCAATACTTGTTGAAACATAGCAGTGCAACTTTTGCAACACTTATGTTAAACTTACGCAATACATGTATGATAAAGTCATGTTCTTTTGTGTTGTGTTAGTGTTTCTTTGTACCTAGCGTAACCTTTGTCATCGAACCATCCAAATTACAAGAGCACAAGTCCAAAAACAATCACCGAACAGATCGAATTCTCAAACTTGAGCCCACATAACTCCAGTAGTCCACGAAATCATGAGGGATTTAAAACCAAACCGAGAGCAACCAAGATCATAGTGATTCAACATAACATAGCACTTGTTACAATAGTTCATAAGTAGCTCTCATACATCGGAGTACGAATAATTTATTACAAAACCAAAGTAAAGATTAATGGAAGCAACATAATTTCTAAAACCATTTGAAGTCAAATACTGCCAGTACATAGTCACATCCTGCAAAAGCATACCAGAAGAGATACTACAGAGACCATGCCCATATGGTCTAGTCTTCAAGCCCACTTGGTAAGGACAATACTTGCGGCAACATGTACGAATCTACTACCTGCGACAAGTGGGAATAAACCCTAAGTACGAGAATGTACTCAGCTAGCCTTACCCGTCAAAAATTAGAAATAAAGTAACACCAAGGAGTATGCAAGGCTTTATAAAAGTGAGCTAGCTTGACTCATTTGCAGAAAAGCTTAGTATAGATAAGTAACCATTATTTGCTTAAGCATCAAGTTAATCATCATTAACCTGCTAACTATATTAGCACCTGCACTATAGCAATCACTTGATTAAGCTAAGCAAGCAATAATAACCATATCCGATTTAATCATGGCTATCATCATCATCCTTATCATCAATTTTGAACCATCAATATAATTAGTGTATCTACGCTGGAGATAACCAGTCAAGTTTCTCACTATCTAGGAGAGACGGCGACTCGAATCGATTCCAACTCAGCTAAGGGGGTATTCCCGACACTCACCCGGCAAACCCCGCAAAAGGCAGCCGTAGATAACCTTTGGTACAACTCAGGGTGGGCTTGAACAGCACCGCATTCTCAGGGATACTAGTGGCTAGGATGCTTAGGACTTTAAACTCACCTACCCTTGGACCCCCTAGCTCCCTTCTGAGGCGACTTCCACTTTTTGACTTCGTAGCCTGAGTTGACCTACTCGGTTTTGCAGTTGGCAACCTCAGGCTAGCCAGCTAAGTGTTAGGCATGCATTCAAAATGACATAGAAGGCTCCAGGTCTCAGTCCTTAATTAACACAGGCGGCGTCACTACGACCATAAGACCTCGCCCGATCTTTTATTCGTATTAACACATGGCTCTTTTCCATGATAGCAAATATAGCTAACCATGACCAGGTACAGCCCTATATCTCGCAGGTGACAAGGAATCACCTGACTTCTACCGAGCTAATTAAGCACAGCTAAGCATAGATACGATCCTATTCTACATAGGATTCAGGTTCATATATTTGGACAAGGAGTGATATCAATGTAGCAAGGGTTTCACCTAACTCCTACACGTAATGCAACAATACATTTAATAGATATATAGTATTTGCTTTGAAAAGTAGGGAGTCTTATAATACTTCAGGGCTTGCCTTCATGAAGATGATGGCTCGAGACTCAGGTGTTCAAGCATGGTTCCCTCATCTCCTTCGGCTTCAGCGAATTAGGCCTCCTGCCTTCGAACTGGTTCCAACGTCACGAGGTACGTCTTGTGGAACTTCACCTTCATCGCATTCCTTGGTGCACCTATGTTGACGGTCCTTAACATCAACATTATACCTTCAATTAATGCACAACATAATGGTAAAAGGGTTATTAGTGCATAATTGTAGGGTTTATTCTGACAAGTTCCACGAGTTATGTTGCTCTCATCTCTTTTGCAGAATTATTGATATTTCATCATATAAAAGTATCTCAAATGACAAAACAGAACACACCACTGTGGAGATCTTGTCGAGATGATCAAAACGGACATATCAATTGCTATATTTGGAGTCCCAACGAGAAAGTCCCCGATGAATACGCCTAGGAATTCTCTGAATACTCTAGAACCATCACCAGCAAGAGTTTTATGGACTAACATGACAATTTCGATAGCTTTGGTGATTTGTGAATTTTTAGAGATCAAAACATAATAAGCTAGGGAGGAGTAGGAGCCAAGAACCGAACCAAAGCAAGTAGGAATTTCACAAGAATTGACGTGGAGGTTCTAGAGGACACCAGAGGACACGGGAACAAAACGGAAGCTCAACGGCTGACAGGAGGGGCCCGCACGGCCCCACATGTTAGGTCGGCCAGCCTGGGCCCATAAGGAAGTGAGCTTTGCTTTGTGTGACGGCCTCCAACTAACCTCTATGACGCATCTCAACCATTGTTTCAAGTTGGTTTGATCCAAAGGCTGTGGTTTATCCCTCCAGGCTATATAAGCAGGGGTAGACCCTCCCTAAGGAAGAGAATCACAATCATCATCAGTTGATCTCTCATTCAGAAGGCTAGAGAGAAAAGCTAGGGTTTCCAATTAGAAGATTAGAGCTCTATTTCAAGTTTAGGATTAGAATCTAGCTAGATACAAGTAGAGTTGAGCATAGCTCAGGATTCCAGATCGACGTTAGGAGATTTGGTAATTCCATCACTGTATCTCATAATTATGAATTTTTCTACTTCAATATCATTATGTTCTTGTTTTTGGGAGTATGCCCTAGATGTTATCATAGAGATGATTATATTGCCTTGTATCCATGACATATTATGAGTCCATTGAATATCCATTAAAGACAACTTGTATCGATTAGCAATTATGTGAATTGTTTGTGAAACTCTTTTACTTGTATGGTTATTCTAGAATGGTCCCTGATCGGAGTTCATGTTAGGACACACATGAATATTAGATCAGCATATTATTAGTTGATGACTATGTTTCACAAGTCATAGACATTGAGATGTCAAACTAATAATATGAGCACATGTGTGACATGTAGGCTGGACTAACCCAACGTGAGATGTTGTTATTGTCTTGATTCACATCATGTATGTTATGTCCTTAGACCTGAGATTGTTGTATGTACTCAAGATGTGAAATGACCTACTTAGAGACTATCAAACGCTACTCCATAACTGGGTAGTTATAAAGGTGATCTTCGGGTTTGTCAAGAAACATGATGTGAGACATAGATGATCCAGATGGAATTTGCCCCTCTCTATGTGAGAGAGATATCAATGGAACACTCTAATGATTGGATCAACAAATTCATGGCCATGCTTAGGTTAAGTGTTAACCTATGAGTTGGATCAAATATTGTGTGGCAAAAGGAATAACATGTATATGGTTTGTGGTGGTTCATCTTATATGATCTTTGCGTACACATATGAGTTGACATGTCTTGCTAGAGACCGCTATCAACTAATGGCTGAGTAGGAGTACTCGGGCCACGTCTATGTGTGCGTCAACCTATAGGGTCGCACGCTTAAGGAGCTAGAAGCCTAATTCAGGTTGGACCCAAATTTGACTAGACTTAGGGTTTTCTAATTGGGCCTCCAACTTGGGGCTGATTAGAGGTGCCTATATAAGAGAGGGAGGGGGTGCAGCCAAAGGGAACTAACGCCATAAGGTAGCCGCCATTGCCCCCCCCCCACGCTCATGCCTACTGCTCCTCATGGACCTAGCAGTCTGGAGGCGCAATGCTTCCTCCCTGTACGTGTGGGATACCTTGGAGGTGCTGCATCTAAAGCACAAGGACGAACCGCACGAGAGGGACGATCCGCGAGCAGAGGGTGGATGTGATGGATGACCACGCAACTGCACGACACTGCTACAATGCGTTCGATTACATCGAGTCGCTTCCGCTGCACTTGCACGTCTAGTGGTAACCCCGTAACCTATAACTAGCAGTAGATCCTGGTTTATGAGGTTGAAAATTTTGATTTTATGGCTAGCGTAGCACCCTCATAACCCTTCAGTGGTATTGGAGCCATAGCTGCCTCATTATATGTTCGGTTGTATGCGTATGGAGATATGCACGATTGTAGATGAGTCTCTAATCATGGTTCGTGATCTTGCTGTGTTGGTCTTGTAACGATCTACTCGTATCGGTCGGATTTCCGCCATCCGAGTTAAGTGATACATGTAAACCTAGTTATGGAGAGATGGAGATCAATTAGATTGATTGAATCAAACCTAGGTCAACTGCCATGCACATATGATACACGGTAGTGGTAGATTGGATCTACTGCTGGATGCCGGGGTGCAGAAAAAGGTGCTATTCGGTAAAATGGCCATAACTTTTGCATACGACCTCGGATTGAGATGCATTTTATATGAAAATTGATCTACAAAAAAATTTACATCTGATGCTCCCTTACTTTGTTAGGTTTGGCAAAATTAGATTTGCAAAAAAGGCCAGGAATATGGTGTTTTCGGCGTTTTAAGATTGGATGTCGAAATCGGTTAACTCTATTTTGCAGGATTTCATGACTTGTATAGCCCTTATGTGTATGTGATGCATGTATGTAATTAATTCATGGCTTGCACATCATGAGGAAGACAATATGGGCTGGAGGCAAGTAGATATTGTCAATTTAATGTAATGGCCTACATGCCAATCTGTGATGACCACGACTATGTAATTATATTTCACTGCCCTGCGTTAGTGATAGATAGTCTTGGTGGATTCATCTCTGATGGACGGCGTACATGGATCATGGAGATGGAGATCATCATGATGTACTGATTGATGGAGATGGAGATCCCCAAAGTGACAATGGGCTATACCAAGTCATATATGTGATAATGCCATTCTTACTATTATGTTCTACTTTCACGTGATAATGTTTTTGTCTACATATGTGATAGTGAAGTAGAACGATCCCTCAACAATGTTTAAGTTATAATGCTTCCCCAAATCTTGCACTGTCACATGTCTTGTACAATCAGTGGTGGGTCTATGAAATTAGGGTGCCACTGATTTTCCTTGACTAGGCAGGTTCGTATCGGATACTTACAGTGAAAGGGTTGGTTACTTGAACAAGGTCATGGTAACGGTTAGGGACCTTGAAGCATGAGTAGTTGGGCGTTCAGCATAGGGATGCTACCCAAAAACAAGAGTCATATGTGATATGATTAGCAAAGAGTTGCTTACCGATCTACCATGTCTTCTAGCGGTGATGCTAAAGCTCACTAGTCGACTTGTTAGTTGTGGGTCTTGAATCACTAAGTTTCAATTGAGGGATATTGATTTTAGTGGGAGTTGATTCTATTAAGATTTTAATATGATTTACTCTGTCTTAGATACTTTGTCTTAGTATTTTGCATTACTTTTGTTGTAGATAAATGGCGCCTAGCAATCAACCATTTACTTTGCGTTCAATTCTTGAGAAAGATAAGTTGAATGGAACAAACTATGCGGATTGGATCCGCAACCTGAGAATTGTTCTCAGGGCTGAGAAAAAGGAAGAAATTCTAGACAACCCATTACCTAAAGCACCTGCTGACAATGTGCCCGCTGCTGAGAAAAACGCTTACAAAAGGGCATGTGATGCTGATCTTGAAGTGAGTTGCCTTATGCTTGCATGTATGGAACCAAATCTATAGATGTAGTTTGACAATAACCATGCAGCGCACGATATGATCATGGCGCTGAATGATATGTTCTAGACTTAAGCTAGGACTGAAAGGTTCAATGTTTCTAAGGCGTTTGTTGAAACCAAGCTTGCAGAGGGCGCACTTATCGGGCCACACGTGATCAAAATGGTTGGTCACACTTTGAGGTTGGAGAAGCTAGGCTTCCCAATTGGTCTAGAGTTGGCTACTGATTTCATTCTCGCGTCTCTTCCACCCAGCTATGGGAACTTCATTTTGATCTACCATATGCATGGGGCGGAGAAGGGCTTGAATGAATTGTGTGGCATGCTTAAGATAGCTGAGGCTGATATTAAGAAAGGTGCTGGCACTAGCCATGTGATGGCGGTTCATAACAAGCCTAACTTTAAGAAGAAGGGCAATGCTTGGAGGAAGCAAAAGGGCAAGGGCAAGGCCAAAGGTGAGACCTCTAAGCCAAACCCACCTGAGCCCAAGGCTAGACCATCTGCTGATGAAGAGTGCTTTCATTGTAAGGGTAAAGATCACTAGAAGAGGAACTACAAGCTATATTTGGAGTCCTTAAAGAAGGATGGTGGTAAAGGTACTACCGTTGCTCATACACTTGTTGTTTATATTATGGACATTTTCCTCGCTAACTCTTATATTAATTCTTGGGTATTTGATACCAGATTGGTTGCTCGTATTTGCAATATGATGTAGGGAATGATAAGAAGTACAAGCGTGGGAAAAGGAGAAGTTGATTTCTGCGTGGGCAATAATGCTAGAGTTGTTGTGTTGAACGTCAGGACGATGCAACTCCACCTGCCGTCAGGATTTATTTTGGAATTAAATAATTGTTATTATGTTCCAAGTATAAGTCGAAACATTATGTCACCTTCATGTTTGATGAAGGATGGTTATTCATTTGCGAGTAAAGACAATGGTTGTGTAATCCCCAAGGATGACATGTTTGTGGCTTTTGCATCCATTGTGAATGGGATATTTATTTTAAATCTTGATGATGCACCTGTCTGTAATGTTAATGCTAAAAGGCCTTGGCTTAATGAGTTAAGTCCTACTTATATGTGGCATTGTCGTTTAGGTCATATAAGTGAGAATCACATGAGGAGGCTCCATTCTGATGGGCTTCTAACTTCGTTTGATTTTGAATCATATGAGACATGTGAGGCTTGCTTAATGGGAAAGATGACCAAGGCACCTTTCACAGGTTTTCCTGAGAGGGCGGTAGACTTGTTGGAACTTGTACATATTGATGTATGTGGACCAATGAGCACGACAGCTAGAGGTGGATTTCAATACTTCATTACCTTCACTAATGATTTTAGTAGATATGGTTATGTCTACTTAATGAAACATAAGTCTGAGACTTTTGAAAAGTTCAAATAATTTCAGAATGAAGTAGAGAATCAACGTGGCAAGAAAATTAAGGCCTTGTGATCTGATCATGGAGGCGAATATTTGAGCCACGAGTTTAGCAATCATCTAAAGAGTTGCGGAATTGTTCCACAGCTTATGCCACTTGGAACGCCTCAGAGAAACGGCATGTCCGAGCGACGTAATTGGAATTTGTTGGACATGTTTCGGTCTATGATGAGCCAGTCAGACCTTCCTTTATTGTTTTGGGGATATGCTCTAGAAATAACCGCTTTCACACTGAATAGGGTACCGTCTAAGTCCGTAGTTAAGACACCATATGAGATGTGGACTGGTAAGAGTCCTAGTTTGTCTTTTATAAAAATTTGGGGCTGTGAAGTTTATGTCAAATGACTTATATCAGATAAACTAACACCCAAGTCGGACAAGTGCTTTTTTGTGGGATATCCGAAGGAAACTTTATGGTATTATTTCTACAACCGATCAGAGTGTAAAGTGTTTGTTGCTCGAAACAGTGTTTTCTTAGAGAAAGAGTTTCTCAAAAGAGAGAAAAGTGGACAAAAGGTGTATCTTGAAGAAGTTCAGGATGAGCCAATAGGGAATGATTCCACGAGTGATGCTAATGTAGCAGAACATGTTAATATACCTATGGCAATAGAGACACCGCCACAACCATGAAGGTCAGCTAGAATCCGTGCATTACATGGCGATTTGTTATTGTTAGACGATGACGAACCTACGACATACGCAGAAGCAATGATGGACTCAGATTCCGAGGAATGGCAAAGTGCCATAAGATCCGAGATAGATTCCATGAGTGAAAATCAAGTTTGGAACTTGGTTGACCTGCCTGATGGGGTTAGACCCATAGAGAGCAAATGGATCTATAAAAAGAAAAAGGATATGGATGGAAACATTCATGTCTATAAAGCTCGACTTGTCGCAAAGGGTTTTCGGCAAGTTCAAGGAATTGACTACGACAAGACTTTCTCACCGGTAGCGATGCTTAAATCTATCCAGATCATTCTAGCAATAGCTGCTTATTTTGATTATGAGATTTGGCATATGGATGTTAAAACAGCCTTTCTAAATGAAAATTTGGAAGAGGACGTATATATGATACAGCCTAAAGGTTTTGTTGATCCTAATAATGCTGGAAAAATATGCAAGCTTAAGAAATCTATTTACGGGTTAAAGCAAGCATCTCGGAGTTGGAGTATTCATTTTGATGAGGCAGTCAAAGGGTTTGGCTTCCGTTAGAATGATGAAGAACCTTGTGTTTACAAGAAGGAAAGTGGGAGCACCGTGTAACACCCTAGGTGTTTGTCACTCACTAAGCAGTGGGTTTGAGCTCAAACATGATAGATTAAGTGGAGATGACGATGGCAAGCCAACCTATGGAGATGAGCCTAACTTAAAGTTGGATGTTGCACTATTGCTTTACATATAGGCCCCTTTTCAAGATATATGCTTGGGTGGTGTTATTGCCATATCTTCATGTGTCTCACCTTAGTACCATCTATATTGATCTCTGGAAAAGTTTCATGAAGTTTGGAATAAAAAAATCACATGAAATGATAAGTTATATCTTGGGTGGAATGGTTTTACTAAATGCTTGAATTGCACTATTAAGTGAAGGGAAATATAGGTCATCAACCAAACCTTGCAACCTTACCCAAAAGACTCTAGATGAACTCTACAACAAAAGTCATGAAGGGTTCATGTTGAGCAAATGTCAAGAAAATGCCCCGATTGGCTGAAAACCCTAGTTTGGGCTTTATTAAGTTGCTGCTTTGACCAAAGTGAAAGTTTAACTTCTGTACCAGTTATGGGGTTTGACCTTAAACAAAAGTTGTAGTTCATCTTGTGTAGAACAAACTTTGTTTAAGGGTCAAGAGCCAGTTTGGCTTCTAGCTTGGTCAAATAGAGCTCACAAGATTGAATAAGCTGCTGTTTTTGGAAGGTCAGAAATTTTTCTAAGTCCTTGAGTGGCAGCAATAAGTTGACATGTTTGGTAATCTTTATCTCCCTAACCATGCTGAACCAGTCCATGAACCTTTAATAAAATATGAAGTTTAGTTTATGTCCTACAAACTTTGTTGAGGAGCCCAAGCCTGAATCCATCTCTAAGCTGGTCAAACTGTGGGTTGAAGGTTGTATATAGCTGCTGTTCTCAGCACTCCAAAGGTTCCTAGTCACCATGTTGACATCCGACGTTCTCCCAATTTTGTTAAGTAACTTGAGTAGGTCCAAATGTAAAAGTTGGAGCTGATGTGTTGGGGAAGAGCATGCAAGAAGATGGCACTTGTTGGAATCCATTTTGCCAACATTTTTGAAGGTTTGTCAATTTTTGACAATGCATTGACAATGCTGGTTTGGAGCCTCATTATCCACTAATCCATCACCCTAATGACTATGTACCTTAAATAGAATATGTGGAACATTGTGTGAGCTACAACTTTGCTTTTAGGTCCAAGACCCAGATCGGCCTAGATCAGGCCCAAATTGGAGCTCCAACCGGTCCACTCTGACGCTTGCCAACTGTTCGTGCTTTTGCTCCAAAGGCGACGCGTGGACAAGGGTGTGGCACTCATGCCCGCACCGCGCCCCCACTCCCTGGACGCATGCTTGATCCTTCTCTTCACGAGGTGGAGAGCTGAGCTCGTCCACGGCCACTCACCTATCTCTCTTCCTTGCTCTTCCTCGCTCGACTCCGACTGGAGCGTGCCATCGGAGCAATGGCCGCCATGGCCAAGATTGCCGTTGGCGTCGTTCCCCACTCTGCATCCTTCTCCCGTTCCACCACCTGCGCCACCATAGTCGCCCTACCGTGCCCTACGCCGTGCGCGTGCTTGCCTAGGTCAGAAGTCGCTGGGGCCGTGCATCCGCCGCCGTCGAAGCCGACCGCCGCGGTCACAAGCAGCCGGTGCTCGTGGCTGGGTCACCATGGCCTATCTCCAGCTGCGTCAAGACATTCCTCGATTGCGCCATCTCGCGAGGAATCTCCTGCGCACCTTCCCTGGTCGCCCAGCCACCAGAGCACCGCCGCCGCCGGCACTGCCCCCACGGAGCCGCCCACGCACGTGGTCAGCAGGCCACAGACCACCTCGGCCTATACTACGGACGCCTATGGATGCGCCTTGCCGCCCTGGCACTTTCCCACCACTTCCCCGCAGCCGCCGATGACCTCACCGGTCGGAAATGGCCGGCCGGCAAACCTCCTCTGCCTCCTCTGTTTCCGGTGAACGGAGGAAGCCGGCACCTCTCCTTTCTCTCTATCTCTCGGTGTATGACAAGTGGGCCTAGCTGAACGATAGGTCCCACATGTTAGGTTAAGTGGTGACAGAGCTTGGGTATATGTTTGGGTACGCCTTGCAAATTCAGTAGGGTAAGGGGAATTCTATTTTTGAATTTCAAGTTCATGTCAAATCTTCAAAAATTCATATCTCATACTAGGAAACTCTAAAAATAGTAAATGGGGACTTTTTGGAAACCTTGAGAAAATATCTATGCAGTAGAATCATAAATGTTAGATGTTTGTAGATTTTTTCTGAGGTCTTTATTTAAGTTTTAAAAATGCTCTAAAAATGCTTACAACTTGACCAAAGTCATATTTAGAGTTTGGGAAGTCCAAAAATAGTGATTCTTGTTTTGTTAGTCTTGTGATGACATGTATTTGCTAGGAAAAATATTAAACACACTAGTTGTTCACTATTTTCTTAGGGTTTTGATTTGACCTTGATAAATAAGGAAATCTACATTATATTGCTTGTCATTTTTATATCTTGAGTTGTGTTGCTTCAAATGATGTGAAATTTTTATGGTAGTCTTGTTATGCTATGTATGTACTGTGGTATAAATTTCATTGTCATTGATTATTGTATGATCAACTTATTGATTTAACTTGTTTATGGCTTGATAAATAGCTTATAAATAATATATAAATGATAAAATGGAAAATGTTGTTCCATTAACTTAGTTTGATGTTGCTCTATCATGTTGATTCATACTATGGTCCTGTGTTCATAGAAAATATTGAGTTTTAGGTTTAACTTGCTCTCACATGATTTATTTTATTGGTCGTTTGTCTTTTTCATAGAGGTTGATATACATGTACAAATGGCTTGAAGTTAGAATAGTAGACTATTGGAAGCATATTTAGGCCACTGTAATTTTGGTAGAATTTATTGTGCACTTTTGGTAGGTGTTCATAATTCCACCTAATTATCTAAATAAATTAAGAAAATGCATTAAAAGAATTTATTTAGGAATGGACACTATGCTTTCTAGTATTCATTAGTCATGTATAGATTTTTGGTAAAGTTGGTTTTGCACAATTATATGTTTGCAACATATGTTAATAATTATTTCTTGCAATTATTAGTTTCTGGACAGTTCTGGGGGCAATGTAACTTACCCCATGTTAATGATGCTTTCTGAGCATCTTGTCTATAGCAAAGTTGTATATAATTCATGTATCTAGCTTGTGTTAAAATTTGGTGGCATTTGGCCAAGTAGTTTTTGAGTTAAAGATATTTAAAGTCAGATCCCAGATTTAGTTGCTCTCTGTTTGGAGCAGACCAGAGTCTGTAGTTTCATCTTTTTGACATAGTAAACTTAGGAATCAGGCTTAGGTGATATTAAATAAATTGTAGACAATTTCATAAGCTTTCCATATTATACTCTTGCATGTCATTTGGAATTGTGTAGCTCCTGGAATGATGTTATTTCTGGACTATTTATGTTGATTGCAAATCTAAACCTTTCTGTCAAGCATAGTTTGAGTTACATAAGTAGGTTGGTGTTGCTACTTGGTACTTGGGTTGGTACCCTGTAATCTTATGATACTTGTGCCTTGATTGATGTGCTTGCCCTCTTCTATGTTATGCCTTAATGAGGAATAAGTTAATTAGCTCAAGGTGCTTACGTGAACTTTGGTATGCTTACTTGATTACTTTGTTTATTGCACTTCTATGCATTCATGCGTATGCATTATTGCACCTCATTTAGGTACGCTAGCTGAAGCACGTGAAGGACTGGATGTGGAGCCAAATCCGAAGATGGAGTTGGTGGATCCATCCCGGAGATAGAAGGACCGAACAAGTGACAGATTGGAGGATGCTCGCCAAGCGAATTCATCTAACATACTCTAACTTGAGTCGGATCCCAGGCAAGCCCCGGAGCATTATAAGCCTCCTACCTTCAAAGCAATTAATTCTATATATGTTATAAGTATTGTTGCATTAAGTGGTAGGAGTTGGTTGGAAACCCTTGCTGCATTATATCACTCGTTGTCCAGATATATGAATCCTTGAATCCTACATAGACTAGGATCGAGTAGATGCTTAGCCCTGCTTTAAGTGGTAGAAGTCAGGTGATTTTCTGTCACCTGCGAGATGTAGGGATATTCATATATGGCACGGTTGGCTATATTTGCTATCGTAGAAAAGAACCATGTGTTAATAAAATAAAATGAGACCGGGCGGGATGATGATAGTGAAGCAACAAGGCATGGAGGTCTTGGGTGTGGATCTATGCTCGTCTGAGTTGTTTAAGTACAGATTCGCTGCACGTCCTTGAGTCATGTTGAACGTAGTCTAACACTTAGTTGGCCGGATAAGTCGTTCCGACCGTGAATCCGAGTAATACAGTTCAGGTCGGGAATCGAAGGGTAGGTCGAATCTTGGAGGTAGTAAGGATGTGCTTGGGACATTGGTATGAGACCAATGGGGGGTTAGTCCCTAGCACCTGGCAGAGTGTCGCCCTTGGGGATGCAGCATCAGTCGAACCCGTGACTCCTGAACTATACCAAAGGTGATCTGAGTAGCCCTCGCCAGGCATGACTCAGTGAGTGTTAGAAATACCCCTCCAGCTGGATAGGAATTCGATTCGAATCGCCATCGCTCCCAGTTAGTGAGCACTTGACTTGAGCAGCAGCAACGTAGATTCAATTAAATTGAACGGATGGTTAATCTGATGACGATGTATATGTTGCCTCAATTTATACCTGCTATGGTTAATATTGTTTGCTCCTAATCAAGTGAGTGCTCTAGTATAGGTGCTAATATAGATGACATGTTAATGATAATTAACTTGATGCTTAAGCATTAATGATTGATCATCTATATTAAGCTTTTATGCAAAATGTTGTCAAGTTAGCCCACTTTATATCAGCCTTGCATGATCCTTGGTGTCACTTTATTTCTGGTTTTTGATGGGTAAGTCTAGCTGAGTACCTTCTCATACTCAGGGTTTTATCCCCACTTGTTGCAGGTTGTGATGTATCATGGCGACTGCAAGAGTTGGTTGGCTCCTGCCGTAGAGGCGGAGTGTGATCACGGGCATGATCCTTTTGAGTTATCTTCTCTCTAATGCTTTTGTTGGAAGTCGACCTTGGTACTGGTATGTAGTTGAAATAAGATTAATGTTAGTTTCAAATTACTTTGCTTCCGCTACTTTTCAATGTAAGTTGTAATAACTATGTTGAACTCCGATGTATATTTAAATTACTTGTGAAATTGTTGTAACATGTGACTTGTTATGTTGAATCACTACGATCTTGGCTGGTATATTAGTTGGTTTGAAATCCCTCATGATTTCATTGGACTACCGGAGTTATATGGGCTCAAGTGCGAGAATTTGATCACTTCGGTGATTGTTTTTGTACTTGTGCTCTTATAATTTGGACGGTTCCGTGACAGCTGGTATCGGAGCAAGATTCAACATTAAACTTGTCATATGTGTATTTAAAACAAAGGTTTTGTTTTATAAAATTAGTTTTATCAACTTATAGCTATATATAGGTTTATGAAATCTGAGTTCTAAACCTAATATGCCAGTGGTCAATCTCCTTATGCCCATATAAGGATTATTAGGTGGCTTATATAAGTACTAACTTGGGGGTTTTTCATTTATGTATCTACGCCCAGGCCAAGGTATGTATGTGTGATAACTCTCCCACACTATGCTACACGGTGTGTCAGATTAGAGGTAGCCTTCATATATGAAATAGCCATATATGTTGCTAGTTTACTTTATGCAACATCGCACCTATGCTCAGGTAAGTGTGAGTTGTGAGAGCATGACCGTCCAACCCTCGGTCTAGGGGAGAGCTAGTTTTAGTTACTGAATTATTTACATGTTACATACATGTATATATGAAGGTACTTAATTGTGGGTGATTGATGATTCGGGTAGTTTTGGTGTTACATGTATATATACGGGGGTATATGTACATGGGAGTACTTAGAATTTTACTTCCTGCTTTCATTGTGTGCTATATTTGGGGAATTGTTGGGCTGCAATGAAACTTTTCTGTAGGTACGCTAACCACGAATGCGTAAGTCGAATGTAGCTGATGACTAGCTATATATCGAGAGAGTGTGTATTATCCCACCGACATAGAACATGATCGCCACCTTAGGTTGGCAACCTTGTGAGGACGAATAGGACGAAGCATGTATCTTCATGATCGTTGCTCTGTGCATGACTATGCTCCTCTCACCCTTATTCTATATTAAGTAACTTGTGATTGATGTGATACACTATCTTTCTTGTGTGAAGCTAAACAAGAATGCCTTACTCCATGTTGTTTGAGAAAAGTGTGTGCTTAGCCTTGCTAGAAATAGTTGTGGTTACATGCTTGAACCTATAGATGTACTTTAAGTTTAGCCAAGTGCTGGATATATTGTTCATACAAGCGTTTGCAAATGCTTTAGACCTCACTTAAGTAATTATAGATTCTCATGATGAATTAAATTCATGTTGGTCTAAGGTAACAAAATTTAGAGCTACTAGAATAACATGTTTGTGTGCTCTCTTGTTAAGTAGAACAAAGGCAAGCTTTGTTTGCTTGTTGGACGTTGGCTGCTGGAACGATTTCTGTTGTAGTGATGCTTTTGTGGTCATAATGGTGTTTTCTGTGGTTATGAAGAATACCAAAGTTGTAGCTAACTTACTCATCTAGCTTGGCCTAAAATTTCATGACACTAAGCCTTATGGTTTGGGAGTTATAACCTTTAGAAGTTTGCTGTCAGGTTTTTCTTGTGCTTTGCATAGATCTGAATGTTTGGTTTGTTTGACCTATGTGCCTAAGGAATCATGTCTTGGAGATAATAGAAGAAGTGTAGTACTTTTTCTAAGATTTCCAAGATGTCCTATAGCACTAATTGTGGTGGTCTAAATCTCTAGTTATGAGCTTGCAAAGTGGAATGACAGAATTTACCCAAATCTGGGCAGAGATGTCTTCTTTGTCTTGTTTGGCCTTATTAGCTATAGAATCACCTTAATATGATAATAAGAAAGTTATATAAAACTTAATAATCTTTACATCAAGTTAAGGATCAGCCTGGTTGGGTCTCTATAACTCCAGTTATGCATTTTTGAAGTTCTTATCAGTTTTCTGTCCATATTGGTGCAGATCTGAAACATCAGCATGTTTGGCCATGTTAACCTGTGATTTAGCTTTTGGTATGAATAACAAACATGTGAAAAACTTCCTAAGCTTTTCAGAAAGTCTAGAATTTCCTTTATGGGATGTCTACAACCTCAGTTATGGTTGAAATAAGTAACTACTGTGCCCATGCTAAGTTAGTCACCTTAGCTAGCGTTTGTTTTCGGCTAAACTTGTAGTTATTTCTTGCTTTAGACAAAGCTTGTTAGGTGTGAGCCTGGTGATTAGTAACGATTGCTGTGTGTGAGCTTTATGCTTGATAATAGTTGCTTGAGTTCGTTTGTTTAAGCTTCTTCATGTGTTTGCTTGAAGTTATGATGCATGTATGTATGCTTGTTATCTAATTAGTGCCATAGTTGTCACCTCGTTTGTCCTTAGTAAGCATGCGAGTGTCGAATAGCTTTATCTTAGAGCAACACTCGAGTTATGTGAATGATCTCTTGGTGTCATCTCCAACTAGGTCCTTTCCCTTAGGAGCCTGAGCTTGTAGCCGTGGTTGCTTGCCTTAAAGGTTTGTATCCATGCCTTTGCTTGACCGAAAGCCCAAAGTTTAGTTCTCCGATATGTTTGCATAAGTTGTGGATGTTTTGCAACCCTTTTTGTGAAGACCCTTATCGACTGACCAACCAAGTTAACTTTTATCAACGCTAGCCTTTGACCATTGTTCGTATGTTGCCAGTTGTGGAGACTGTACCCAAATCCATGTTGGACCTTTCGGTTACCTCTCCCAAAGGTTAGCTAGTGTGACGCAACGTCTCTCTGCTATGGCCTCTAAATCGTGTGCTTGCAAATTCGTGCATCTACCTTGTCAACTCAATCGATGACTACATATCGGTTTTCGCCCTTGAAATTTGCTTAATCCATCCTCAACCTTCCCAATTCTCAGAATGTTTATCAGTCTTGATCTCATGTTGTTGCTCAACATAATCAAATCTCCATTAATTAATTATCGGGTAGTTTTCTTAGTCAACGCCAGGTGTGCATGGAATTACGCAAAAATCTCATGCTCAGTCGCCTTCAGCAATGGAGCTATGTTCTCTTGTGAGGTGTTTTGATCTACGAATAGCTTTCCTGTTGGTTCTAAACCTTGTGACTACCTTTGCTTGCTTTCCCTCCTTGTATGGCGCTTGTTCTTACAACCCATTGGTGCCACTTGAAATTTCACTTTTGTTGTGCGTTTAGTAATGGTGTTATGAGTAGCCGCTGATGGTGCCGCGACGAAACCAAGGGCCTCCTGTGGCTGCAGACACATGGCTGGCTGCTTGGCACGCGCTGGTATCACGGTTTCTAGTCATGATCCATTATGAAATGACAGATGATGTATTATTTTCTCGTGTTCCTTTCTTGGTTATCTCTCCATATTGTATCGTAAGATCCATATCTTAGACCAAAAGTAGTGGAGTTTCCTTCTGAAGTTGCTAAGAGGATAACCTTTGAAGAATAGATTACTGACATAAACATTAACAGACTGCAATAGGTGGTAGACAAGTGACTCTACATAGTTGTCCCAGTATTGACAAACGTCATCTAGTGAGTAAAGTATCTCATCTCTGTTGGATAAAAAGGACACACAACACTTAATGTTGGACAAGTTATCTGTGGGATGAGAATCGATTGTCGCATTGTGCATATGACTGGAGCTATCCAAGTCACAATCTTGGGTGCATAATGACCATACAATCAAAATCAACCATCTCTAGAGTGACTTCGTATTTGCTAACTTCGATGGCAACCATCTATTCTGCATCAACCACAATTGTTGTGGTCAAGAGTGAAGATTTGGAACTTTTTAGTGTTGAGAGACAACTGATTAGTTACCAATAGGAAGGTTAATCTCTAGCTAGGTAACGACTCTTTGGTAGCTACGAAGGCTATGTCTTACAGAGCAATAACCAACAAGAAGTTGATCAACTAGCCAACAACTTGAGTGATACTCTATCTTCCATAACCATTGGGACCAAGTCAATTCCATCTTGGACAATCACATAGATAATGCAAGGTGTTCTATCAGCTAAAGTGAAGAATTAGAGAAAGCATGCCCTAGTTTCCATTAGCATCCTTGTGCCCTTAGGTGCCCCAAATAGTTTGTTCAGAACTCTATTGGATAAAGTATTGAGGAATATTCAGAAATGGTTCTTTATCCTTGTAGGAATGTCCTCCAGGAAAAGTATGTGTTTTGCCTTGCAAAAGTAACCCGCAAGTTCAAAGCATGTGCATCATCAGAATGGTATGTAAATTAATGGTCGAGATCTGCTATTGGATGGCCCTTTTGAGGTCCCATAGATACTGGTTTACACTCTTTCATTTGCTTTTGCTTTCTCATGTACGAGTAGCCTTGGTTTATGCAAAGCAAATTATGCCATCACAAATCGAAAACAATTTGAAAAGTGTCAAACAATAGATTTCCCATCTTAGAACTACTATTTGATCCTAAAGAGGAAGACTCAAGGTGAAAAGTTAGCCCGACAAAGCTAGTTTCACTACGTTGCAAGTCCAACTCAACTTACTATGCAACTGCCTCACGACGGGGATTGTACTCAGCTTGCTCGGTAGTGAGCTATTTACCGAAGTTGGTAAATACTTGCAATTTTGCTATCTGCCAGACCTCGTTATATCCTTTTTTGGCAATAATTGCTAATACTCACGGATCTTTGGTATCTTAAAGTGTTCTTATCCAAGAGGTTGCATCTAATTCAACCCAGATAACTGTTGCCATTGGGTAAGAGAATCTTCTTAGGTAACATTTGGCAAAAATACAAAGCCGACAGAGTCAGCTATCACATTCACTAACCCTCAACAGACTCAGATAATACAGTGTTGTCATCAGAGAAAGAGAACTGCACACATGGAACCTCAAGTAGTTTTCCATTAGTTGGTGTCTAAATGAACGAATATTTATGACCAACATAGACCTTGTCTATTGGTTAGTCAGTATCCTATGGCCTCAGAGAATGTTTGTCGTCTATGATCTCACCTCTTTTGAAAGGTTGTGCTCAAGCCATTTTGGTAGAGGACTGCTTTTCAAACTTTGTGAACATAGAGTCATTTTAACGAGTATACTTCTAAAGATTTTGGTCTAGTGTAAAGTTCATATGGCCTATGCTGTGATTCACTAAAGAATTAAATACTTGTGAGTGGTTAGCTCCTGGACCAAATGACCTCTATACACTGAGAATGAAGTACTGCGTTGTCTCGGATTCCTCCCAAAGTAACAATGCTTCACAAAAATCGATAAAGGAATTCTACACAAAAATTTGCTACGAGGATCAAGTATTGGAAAGTTGTCTTGACCAACTAACCTCTTTGATGCTTGAAGCTAAGTAGCCTAATGCGCTTGCAGATGTTGGAATTGGATAACATGCTTCTCTTCCCTTGAAAAGTCCTTCGCATCGAATCTCGGGATGCGATTCTTTTAAGGGGGGAGGGCTATAACACTCCAGGTGTTTGTCACTCACTAAGCAGTGGATTTGAGCTCAAACATGATAGATTAAGTGGAGATGACGATGGCAAGGTCAACCTATGGAGATGAGCCTAACCTAAAGTTGGATGTTGCACTATTGCTTTACATATAGGCCCCTTTTCAAGATATATGCTTGGGTGGTGTTATTGCCATATCTTCATGTGTCTCACCTTAGTACCATCTATATTGATCTCTGGAAAAGTTTCATGAAGCTTGGAATAAAAAAAATCACATGAAATGATAAGTTATATCTTGGGTGGAATGGTTTTACTAAATGCTTGAATTGCACTATTAAGTGAAGGGAAATATAGGTCATCAAACAAATCTTGCAACCTTGCCCAAAAGACTCTAGATGAACTCTACAACAAAAGTCATGAAGGGTTCATGTTGAGAAAATGTCAAGAAAATGCCCCGATTGGCCGAAAACCCTAGTTTGGGCTTTATTAAGTTGCTGCTTTAACCAAAGTGAAAGTTTAACTTCTGTACTAGTTATGAGGTTTGACCTTAAACAAAAGTTGTAGTTCATATTGTGTAGAACAAACTTTGTTTAAGGGTAAAGAGCCAGTTTGGCTTCCAGCTTGGTCAAATAGAGCTCACAAGATTGAATAAGCTGCTGTTTTTGGAAGATCAGAAATTTTTCTAAGTCCTTGAGTGGCAGCAATAAGTTGACATGTTTGGTAATCTTTATCTCCCTAACCATGCTGAACCAGTCCATGAACCTTTAATAAAAGATGAAGTTTAGTTTATGTTCTACAAACTTTGTTGAGGATCCCAAGCCTGAATCCATCTCTAAGCTGGTCAAACTGTGGGTTGAAGGTTGTATATAGCTGTTGTTCTCAGCACTCCAAAGGTTCGTGGTCACCATGTTGACATCCGACGTTCTCCCAATTTTGTTAAGTAACTTGAGTAGGTCCAAATGTAAAAGTTGGAGCTGATGTGTTGGGGAAGAGCATGCAAGAAGATGGCACTTGTTGGAATCCATTTTGCCAACATTTTTGAAGGTTCGTCAATTTTTGATAATGCATTGACAATGCTGGTTTGGAGCCTCATTATCCACTAATCCATGACCCTAATGACTATGCACCTTAAATATAATATGTGGAGCATTGTGTGAGCTACAACTTTGCTTTTACGTCCAAGACTCAGATCGGCCCAGATCAGGCCCAAATTGGAGCTCCAACCGGTCCACTCTGACGCTTGCCAGGTGTTTGTGCTTTTGCTCCAAAGGCGATGCATGGACAAGGGCGTGGCGCTCATGCCCGCACTATGCCCCCACTCCCTGGATGCGTGCTCAGTCCTTCTCTTCGCGAGGTGGAGATTCGAGCTCGTCCATGGCCACTCACCTCTCTCTCTTCCTCGCTCTTCCTCGCTCGACTCGGACTGGAGCGTGCCACCGGAGCAATGGCCGCCATGGCCAAGATTGCCATCGGCATCATTCCCCACTCTGCATCCTTCTCCTGTTCCACCACCTGCACCACCATAGTCGCCCTGCCGTGCCCTATGCCGTGCGCGCGCTAGCCCAGGTCGGAAGTCGCTGGGGCCGTGCATCCGCCGCCGTCGAAGCTGACCGCCGCGGCCGCAAGCAGCCGGTGCTCATGGCTGGGTCGCCATGGCCTATCTCCAGCCACGTCAAGATGTTCCCAGTTGCGCCATCTCATGAGGAATCTCCTGCGCACCATCCCCGGTCACCTAGCCACCGGAGCGCCGTCGCCGCCGGCACTGCCCCCACGGAGCCGCACGCGCACGTGGTCAGCAGGCCACAGACCACCTCGGCCCATACTGTGGATGCCTATGGACGCACCTCGCCGCCCTGGCGCTTTCCCACCACTTCCTCGCGGCTGCCGACGACCTCACCAGCCGGAGATGGCCGGTCGGCAAACCTCCTCTGCCTCCTTTATTTCCGGTGAACGGAGGAAGCCGGCACCTCTAGTTTCTCTCTGTCTCTCGGTGTATGACAAGCGGGGCCGGCTGAACGATGGGTCCCACATGTCGGGTTAAGTGGTGACAGAGCTTGGCTATATGTTTGGGTACGCCTAGCAAATTCAATAGGGTAAGGGGAATTTCAAGTTCATGTTAAATCTTCAAAAATTCATATCTCATACTAGGAAACTCCAAAAATAGTAAATGGGGACTTTTTGGAAACCTTGAGAAAATATCTATCCAGTAGAATTATAAAATGTTACATGTTTGTAGATGTTTTCTGAGGTCTTTATTTAAGCTTTAAAAATGTTCTAAAAATGCTTACAACTTGACCAGAGTCATATTTAGAGTTTGGGAAGTCCAAAAATAGTGATTCTTGTTTTGTTAGTCTTGTAATGACATGTACTTACTAGGAAAAATATTAAACACACTAGTTGTTCACTGTTTTCTTAGGGTTTTGATTTGACCTTGATAAATAAGGAAATCTACATTATATTGCTTGTCATTTTTATATCTTGAGTTATGTTGATTCAAATGATGTGAAATTTTTATGGTAGTCATGTTATGCTATGTATGTACTGTGGTATTAAATTTCATGGTCATTGATTATTGTATGATCAAGTTATTGATTTAACTTGTTTACGGCTTGATAAATAGCTTATAAATAATATATAAATGATAAAATGGAAAATGTTGTTCCATTAACTTAGTATGATGTTGCTCTATTATGTTGATTCATACTATGGTCCTGTGTTCATAGAAAATATTGAGTTTTAGGTTTAACTTGCTCTCACAAGATTTATTGTATTGGTCATTTGTCTTTTTCATAGAGGTTGACATACATGTACAAATGGCTTGAAATTTGAATAGTAGACTATTGGAAGCATATTTAGGCCACTGTAATTTTGGTAGAATTTATTATGCACTTTTGGTTGGTGTTCATAATTCCACCTAATTATCTAAATAAATTAAGAAAATGCATTAAAAGAGTTTATTTAGGAATGGACACTATGCTTTCTAGTATTCATTAGTCATGTATAGGTTGTTGGTAAAGTTGGTTTTGCACAATTATATGTTTGCAACATATGTTAATAATTATTTCTTGCAATTACTAGTTTCTGGACAGTTCTGGGGGCAATGTAAATTACCCCATGTTAATGATGCTTTCTGAGCATCTTGTCTATAACAAAGTTGTATATAATTCATGTATCTAGCTTGTGTTAAAATTTGGTGGCATTTGGCCAAGCAGTTTTTGAGTTAAAGATATTTAAAGTCAGATCCAAGATTTAGTTGCTCTCTATTTGGAGCAGACCATAGTCTGTAGTTTCATCTTTTTGACATAGTAAACTTAGGAATCAGGCTTAGGTGATATTAAATGAATTGTATACAATTTCATAAGCTTTCCAGATTATCCTCTTGCATGTCATTTGGAATTGTGTAGCTCCTGGAATGATATTATTTCTGGACTATTCATGTTGATTGCAAATCTGAACCTTTCTGTCAAGCATAGTTTGAGTTACATAAGTTGGTTGGTGTTGCTACTTGGTACTTGGGTTGGTACCCTATAATCTTATGATACTTGTGCCTTGATTGATGTGCTTTCCCTCTTCTATGTTATGCCTTAATGAGGAATAAGTTAATTAGCTCTAGGTGCTTACGTGAACTTTGGTATGCTTTCTTGATTACTTTGTTTATTGCACTTCTATGCATTCATGCATATGCATTATTGCACCTCATTTAGGTACGCTAGCTGAAGCACGTAAAGAACCGGATGTGGAGCCAAACCCAAAGATGGATTTGGTGGATCCATCCCGAAGATAGATGGACCGGACAAGTGATAGATTGGAGGATGTTCGCCAAGCAAAATCATCTAACATACTCTAACTTGAGTCGGATCCCAGGCAAGCCCCGGAGCATTATAAGCCTCCTACCTTCAAAGCAATTAATTCTATATATGTTATAAGTATTGTTGCATCAAGTGGTAGGAGTTGGTTGGGAACCCTTGCTGCATTATGTCACTCCTTGTCCAGATATATGAATCCTTGAATCCTACATAGACTAGGATCGAGTAGATGCTTAGCCCTGCTTTAAGCGGTAGAAGTTAGGTGATTTCCTATCATCTGCGAGATGTAGGGATATTCATATATGGCATAGTTGGCTATATTTGCTATCGTGGAAAAGAACCATGTGTTCATAAAATAAAATGAGACTGGGCGGGATGACGATAGTGAAGCAACAAGGCATGGAGGTCTTGGAAGTGGATCTATGCCCGTCTGAGTCATTTAAGGACCGATTCGCTGTATGTCCTTGAGTCATGTTGAATGCAGTCTAACACTTAGTTGGCCGGATAAGTCGTTCCGACCGTGAATCCGAGTAATACAGTTCAGGCCGGGAATCGAAGGGTAGGTCGCATCTTGGAGGTAGTAAGGATGTGCTTGGGGACATTGTTATGAGACTAAGGGGGGGTTAGAGTCCCTAGCACCTGGCAGAGTGTCGCCCTTGGGGATGCGGCATCAGTCAAACCGGCGACTCCTGAACTGTACCAAAGGTGACCTGAGCAGCCCTCGCCAGGCGTGACTCGATGAGTGTTAGAAATACCCCTCCAGCTGGATAAGAATTTGATTCGAATCGCCGTCGCTCCCGGTTAGTGAGCACTTGACTTGAGCAGCGGCAATGTAGATTCAATTAAATTGAACTGATGGTTAATTGGATGACGATGTATATGTTGCCTCAATTTATACTTGCTATGGTTAATATTGTTTGCTCCTAATTGAGTGCTCTAGTATAGGTGCTAATATAGATGACAGGTTAATGATAATTAACTTGATGCTTAAGCATTAATGATTGATCATCTATATTAAGCTTTTATGTAAAATGTTGTCAATCTAGCCCACTTTATATCAGCCTTGCATGATCCTTGGTGTCACTTTATTTCTAGTTTTTGATGGGTAAGTCTAGCTGAGTACCTTTTCGTACTCAGGGTTTTATCCCCACTTGTTGCAGGTTGTGATGTATCATGGCGACTGTAAGAGTTAGTTGGCTCCTGCCGTAGAGGCGGAGTGTGATCACGGGCATGATCCTTCTGAGTTACTTTCTCTCTAATGCTTTTGTTGGAAGTCGACCTTGGTACTGGCATGTAGTTGAAATAAGATTAATGTTAGTTTCAAATTACTTTGCTTCCGCTACTTTTCAATGTAAGTTATAATAACTATGTTGAACTCCGATGCATATTGAATTACTTGTGAAATGGTTGTAACATGTGACTTGTTATGTTGAATCACTACGATCTTGGCTAGTATGTTGGTTGGTTTGAAATCCCTCGTGATTTCATTGGACTACCGGAGTTATATGGGCTCAAGTGCGAGAATTTGATCACTTCGGTGATTGTTTTTGTACTTGTGCTCTTATAATTTGGAGAGTTCTGTGACACGCTGTAGTATTTCTAATCTTGTATGTGGATGACATACTATTGATTGGAAATGACTTTCCTATGTTGCAATCTATAAAGACTTCACTGAATAATACTTTTTCAATGAAGGATTTAGGAGAAGCAACATACATTTTGGGCATAAAAATCTATAGAGATAGATCAAAGAGGCTTATAGGTTTAAGCTAAGATACGTACATTGACAAGGTGTCAAAATGGTTCAACATGGAGCAGTCCAAGAAAGGGTTCTTGCCTATGTCACATGGTATGCGCTTCAGCGAGAAACAGTGTCCTTCGACAGCTGAAGAGCGGGAGCGCATGAGTAAGGTTCCATATGCCTCGGCTATTGGTTCTACCATGTATGCCATGATATGTACTCGCCTAGTTGTCTCATATGCTCTAAGTGTTGCGAGCAGGTACCAAGCTGATCCAGGTGAGAGTCATTGGACACTTGTCAAAAACATCCTTAAGTACTTGAGAAGGACTAAAGATGTGTTCCTAGTGTATGGAGGTGAGGAGGAGCTCATTGTAAATGGTTACACCGATGCTAGCTTCCAAACTGACATGGATGATTCACAATCTCAATCAGGTTTTGTGTTCACAATAAATGGTGGTGCTGTAAGTTGGAAAAGTTCCAAGCAGGAGACGGTGACCGATTCTACAGCAGGAGCTGAGTACATTGCAACCTCTAGAGCTGCAAAGGACGATGTTTCGATGAGGAGGTTCCTCATTGAGCTTGGTGTGTTTCCTGATGCATCTAGCCCATTGAATCTACATTGTGATAATAATGAGGCGATAGCACAGGCCAAGGAGCCAAGGAATCACCAGAAGAACAAACATGTACTACAGAAATGTCATCTCATTCGAGAGTTTATTAGACGAGATGAGATCAAGATGTGCAAGATACACATGGATTCAAATGTTGCAGATCCTTTGACAAAGGCTCTTCCACAGCCTAAGCATGAGGCACACGTGAGAGCTATGGGTATTTGATATCTTCAAGATTAACTCTAGTGCAGTCTGGAGGCGCAATGCTTCCTCCTCGTACGTGTGGGATACCTTGAAGGTGTTGCATCTGAAGCATAAGGACGAACCGCATGAGAGGGACAATCCACGAGTGGAGGGTGGACGTGACGGATGACCACGCAACTTCACGGCACTGCTACAACGCGTTTGACTACATCGAGTCACTTCCGCTGCACCTGCGCATCTAGTGGTAATCCCATAACCTGTAACTAGCAGTAGATCCTGGTTTATGAGGTCAAAAATTTTGATTTTATGGCTAGCGTAGCACCCTCATAACCCTTCACTTGTCTATTTCGTTCTTAGTTTATTCTAGTTCTATCTTTGATATAGTCTTGATTCCTAATAAGTTTAGGCATAAGTTCGTAGAGCGCCTAGTACAACTCTAGATTGGATTACGTGGTAGAAGTAATGTAGATGTGGTGTCTAGATTATATTTACTTGCGAATGCACCCTATTTTCTGGACCAAGGTGACTTTTATAGCTTCGTTGAGTCCTCTGTAGTCCACTCCCCAAATCTAGGACAAGTAGAAACCGGTTACTTAGGCAAGGATTGCTCTGTTCTTGAATTTCCTAAAGTAATGTTCCTTATGTTCAGATAGAAGATTGATTATGCTATAGATGATAAGGAGTAGATTAGAAAACCCTGAGACTTGGTAGATAGGACATAACCCTAGGAATTAAATCTCTAACCGTGTCGCTTTAATCTGTATCCACTTGATCCTATGAGTTCTCTCTAATTATGGATTCCCTATTTTATCTCATTATCATTGTCATGATCATCAATATCATTTGGCTTACCCCTATTTAGATAGAAGTGGTTAATTGATTTATATCTATATATGTATTTGTAATTCTTATAGCTATATCAATTTTCTCTATTAAACCCTGTTTAGAAGTTCCCAGTGGTAGAATTATAAATAACGATACCTAGAACTTTCCTGGGTGAAATACTACAATGGGAGTATTTTATCTGTGCGCTTGCGGATAACTTTTTATATTTTATAAGTGCGATGATTATAAGTACAACCGCATTTCTTATGTTGTGTTAGGGATGACAACCTAGCGGGTGCAGCGTAAGAGATGCCAACAAGCATTTCTAGCATTGCCGCCGGGGAGCTTTTTACAGGAATTATTTATATGGCTATCAGAAGAATACATCAAATATATACTCATAGATAAAAATCTTAACCAAGTACTTCTGTCTTTTTAGGCTTGCCCTTGCTCTATTTTTGTTTATATCTTATGCAGGGTAATTTAGGTTCAGTTGTGATCAATCAACATCTAATTAGAAATCAACTCAACCTAGAGATCAACACAAGTGGTGAAGACAATGGCTGAAAAGACTTTGCAAGAGTTCTTTGCTCCAAGCCATAGGAACATTCGTGTTGGGCCCACACTCCAACTAGATAACCTAGAGTTTGAACTCCAACTAAGACTCATCAACCTGGTCCCAGCTACTACATTCAATGAAAAGGCACAAGAAGAGGCTACTGCCCATCTATAGGATTTCCTAGAGATTGGAAGCACCATCATCAAGGACATTGCCCAAGACATCATACTTCTTTGGTTATTCCCATTCTCCTCAGAGGGAAAAGTGAAGCAGTGGTTCTATGATCATAAAGAAGACATCAATACATGGGACAAGTGTTCAAAAGCCTTTCTATCAAAGTTCTTCCCTATAGGCAAAACCAATGCCTTAAGAAGAAAAATCTATCACTTTTAGTAGCAAAAAGAAGAAACCATTGCAGAGGCATGTGAATGTTTCTAGGAATATCTCCTAGAATGCCCACACCATGGAATGGAAGATTGGTTGCTCATACAAGGATTCTATAATGGACTTATCCAAAAATCTCATAAGCAATTAGATGCAACTGCTAGAGGATCATTTATGTCACTCACACTTGGAAAAGGTAAAATTCTTTTGGAGAAGATAGCCAAGAATCAGAGCTAGAAGCCAGACAATAATCAACACTATGAGAAGATTGAAGAAATTCTAGAAGAAGTTTGTGCACTAACAACAAAGATGGATGTGCTGTTGGTTGGCTTGATCAGAGGGATAATTACAAAAGAGATCATCAAGCTATCCAAGATACCTTTGATGCTTAGAATAGATGTGGAAAGTATCTAGGGATTGAATTCTCAGACAATCAAGAAAATACAAGCACCATCAACAATCCTCCCACATCAAGAAAGCAAGGATGGAATCAACAGAAAGAATCTACCCATCAAGGTAAGTACTCAGGCAATTATAATTCTTCTAATTTCAAGCAACTACCCTTGAGAGATTTAATCTTAGAACAGGCTAGAATTAATGACAACATTATTAAAAGGCTTGCCTCTAATGATAAAATTTTAGAGGATATAAATGCTAAATTAGATGACTTTTCTTCTGCTATAAAAGATCAGCTCAATCATAATAATCAAATAGAAACTAGGTTGGCACAACTAGCTGCTACTTTGCCTTTTGCCACTAACCCTGGTTAGGTACAATCCATAACCACAAGAGGTGGCAAATCTACTTATGACCCCCCTTATCCAAAAGGTACAACGAGAAGACAGGCAGCACCAGTAATCCCAACAGTAACAGAAGAGAAGGACGATGAGGTTGAACAATTGGAGCCACCAGTACTAGAGATGATGCAAGATTTCCATGACTCCAACATCTTACCATTCCCACATAGAAAGCAAAACGCTAAGGCGGATGAGTAGTTCAGTAAGTTTGTTGAAGTAATTCAAAAATTATATATCAATATCCCTTTGTTAGATGCTCTATAGTTACCCACCTATGCAAGATATATAAGAGATATCCTCAACAACAAATGACCACTGCCCACCACTGAAGTAATCAAGTTAACAGAAGAATGTAGTGCGGCCATCCTCAACATGTCACTAGAGAAGAAGGATCCAGGATGTCCCACTATTGATTGTTCAATTGGAGATCAACATTTCGATAACGCGCTATGTGACCTTGGAGCAAGTGTTAGTGTGATGCCCAAGTTAGTTTTTGACAAGCTCCAGCATGCAAAGATTGTCCCAACATCAATGTGCCTACAGCTAGCCGATCAATCTCTCCGCTATCCAATAGGAATTTCTAAGGACATTGCAGTCAATATCAGAGGATTCTTCATACCAGTCGACTTTGTGGTGATGGAAATGCAACCAGACTCGAAGGTGTCACTCATCCATGGGAGACCCTTTTTGAGCACGGCAAATTCCCACATTGACTTTGGAATTGGAGAAGTCAAATTCAACATTAATGGACGAGAAGAATGATTCCCATTTAGACCGAGGCCTGAGTTGAACCTGAAAGCAAATATGATAAGTGAAGAAGGAGATGACCAATCATCAAGGACATCATCGTCTAGGTAGGATGACACTTTTGAAGAGTAACAGAATTTGGGAAAGTCCGGTTCGGTGGACTCTAAAATTCCAAACCCTCGCCAAAAGGTAACTCAGTAGTTATTCATGTTTACTTTCTTGCATAAGTAATTTCTTTAGTATATTTACCTTTTGATATTCTGCATTTATATGAAAACAAAATAAAAATATATAAAAACAAAAATTTATGCCCCATGTAAATAATTTTTACGGAGTGAAAACCCAAAAGAATTTTACCGTGGTGGCTCAAAAATGTTGTCCCTAATTTTCCATATAGGTTTGTTTCATGAAAGTAATTTTATTCTCTGCATGGTAAAAAATTTTCTCACCTTGGGCCCACAGATTCCATGGGATCTACCATGAAATTTACCTCATATTCTTTGCCTTACCACCATTCCTGTTGCATCATACTAAATTCATGTATGAAGGGATGAGAATTCAGCTTGAGAATGCAGCAGAATAGAATAGGAATAAGGACCACAAGTGGGGCCAACCGGCCCCACATCCTAGGCCGACCAGCCCTTTTCCCCTCCCCTATAAATTTCCATCTCCCGCTGCCTTCTCCTCTCACACCTCAATCTTCCTGCCTTCTTTTCCTAGAGAATTGCAGCTTTGAGCTGCTCTGCTAGCTAAACCATTGGAAAGGAAGAGAGTTTTGTAGAGAGAAGAGAAGAACTTATGCAAATTAGAGTTCTGAGACTAGTCCTAAAAACAAGTTTAGAGAAGAAGTATTGTAAAATCTGTTCTTAGAAACTCTCTAGTAGGCTAACTCTTGGACAACTAACTTTTGGACAGCTAACTCCTAACTGATTACCCTAACCTATATTTGTAGTTCCTTTTGTGCATTTGTCTGCTCCTTATGTGATAGGATGTCGTTCCTCGGTTTTGGGTGTCTGACTAGAAGCCAATCCAGGAGGGTTGGTTTTGACATGAACCCAGACACACCTGCTTCGTCATCAAGAGCCTCCCCAGCCCGTCCTTCTGTCGATGGCATCATCAACGACCTCATGGCGGAGAGGGATATCTGGCTACGTGGCCGAATGGAGAAGGACAAATTTTGAAATATCAAGGACAGGGCATACAAGTTGACACTGGCATACCATCCTCAACTCCTACGAGACATAGGTATGGATGTTGAGTTCAACACAATCTTTGTTGCAATAGGTTGGAGGAATCTTGTTCCAATAAATGAACCGGGTGTTAAGCTGCTCACAATGGAATTTTTGTGCACCTTAAAAATTCTTGAGGCTGGGGCAGGGGTGATTTTTTGCATGTTCAATAGGTATTTTACTTGCACCTAGAGAAGACTTAGCGATTTGTTGAGGTTTGATTTGGATTGTGTTCTTGACTCCAATGTTGCTCTTCCTGATTTTCGGAAAGAGCAGTTTTGGAAAGAAATTTCTAATAAAGATAATTGCCATAGACCTAGAAATAGTGATCTTCAACTGCCGACCTTCTGTTTTCATAGGTTTATTTCTTTGACTCTATTCCCTAGACATGAAACCCAGACCATTTGGGAAGATGAGTTAAAGATACTTTTTGCAATTGTGAACAAACGGAAGATTTCCCCTGTTGTAGCCATGATGCACCAATGGTTAGAAGTTTTTGGACCTATCAAAGGGGATATTGAATGTATGTCTTTGGTTTTTCGTATCACCAATAGATTGGGGTTGACAAATAACTGCATTATATCTCACATCTCTGAACCTCGCTCAAAAATGGATTTAGATTTCTTTAGGCAGGCTTAGATTTTAAAGAAAACCAATAATACAATTTTTATGTGGTATCACGATATGATTACTGAGATCCCGCTTCCTAACCCAGGGCTCAAAATCTATGCTGTAAGAGACTATCTTGTTGGTTTGCAGCCTTTACCCCTAAACAGGAGGAGTACATCTGCCCGACTTGTGAATGCGCCGCCCATGCACTACTACAGGGCAGATCCAACACCAGAAGTCTCAGGATACACTGCATACACCGATCAACCGGGCACATCAAGACAACATCATCCATGGGCACCCTCACCATCACATCACTCATCCGGATCTTCTCAAGCAGATTATGAAGAGGGACACAGAAGGTCCCGATCACGTGACTCTCAGCCCAGACGATCTGTAGATCGTCCTGAACCATCACAAAGACATCAAGAACCACCTAGACACCCTATCTTAGGTGTAGAAGGGCAATTGGCTCACCTGAACCTTTGAATGGACACCATCTCTGAATAATAAGTCAATATTAACCTGAGACTCGCTAATCAGCAACAGTGGAATGCCTAGTTTGGTGTAGCCATGGATAACATCTAGCAAAACCAGCTTAGAGATGGAAGGAACTGGACCGCCTTCTTCTCCATCCCTCAGTTCTACGCATACCAGCTGCCGCCGTAGTAACTGTAACAGAACCGCCCAATTATACGAGATTAAGTAAGAAAATCATCCAACGGATGGACAATTTACCAAACTTAAGCCCGTATAACCCGGTAGTCCGTGAAATCTCGACGGATTTCAAACCATTTCACATCACAGCCAAGATCGTAATAAGTTCAGCGATTACCTTCATAAGTTACACAGCAGTTTGCGGCACAAAATACATCGGAGTTTAAACATAGTTATTACAAACTAGTTTCAAATAAAGTAGCGGAAGCATTAGTTCAAAGCACACACACACACACATCTTTTCCAAAATACAGTGCCAGCTCGCGATCATCTCCCACAAAAGCATCAGGCGAGGAGTAGTGAGTGACCATTGCCCATGGTCCTAAGCTTCGCCCATCGCAGGGTAGAGACAGTTGATACAATACCCATAGTACATCTGTCCATCTGCAACAAGTGGGAACAAAGCCCTGAGTACGAGAAGGTACTCAGCTAGACTTACCCGACAGAACCAAAACAAAAGACTCCAAGGATCATGATAGGCTTTTTGGTGGGGTAGCTGACTCATTTGCAAGAAAAGCATTTTTAGCTTACCAAATCATTTACAAAAGCATGTCATCTTTTAATTCTTTATTCTCCTGTCAACTATGTTTGCACTTAAGCTAAAGTAACCATGTAATTGAGCAAGCAAGGATTACCATTGATATTTGACAATAATTACCATGTCATTTTCTCATAACTATCCAAGTGTTGTATCCATATTACTACGATGAAGTAACTCAAGTCAAGTGTTCACTATCCAGTGAACGATGGCGATTCGAATCGATTATTGACCAGCTGGTAATTTATTCCTCACACAAACCTCACTCACCCGCTAAAGTGAGGTATTGGTCACCGAGTCAACCATTCAGGTAAAGTCGCGAGCTTGCCAGGAACCACATGTACCCGGGGGCCGCCCGACTGCTCTTTGGCCTTATCATCGCGCCCCCGTTTCCTGCCACTACTGCTCCGGTACAGTGCGTTGCGGGCAATCTACTCGGCCCGAATAATCTCCCGGCTTCACGGTCGAAAGGTACTTTATCCGGCCAGCTAAATGTGAGGCATGCGTTCAACATGACCCGAGGCCCGACATCGGACGGTCCTTAATCGACACAGACGGAAGACACTACAGTCCAGAACCCTGCAAGCTTCCGCCCGGTCTCACATTCATTTCCACACTGAGTTATTCTCACATGACATCTCTTTCACAAAACCAGGTAATCCCCTATAGCTCGCGGATGACAGGCAATCACCCGACTTCTACCGGTCTAAGCAAGCTAAGCAAGTATTGACCGTGGACACCAGGGTGACAAGGATCGGTAAAACAAGGTGGAACAAGGTATAATGCAGCAACGTTTGCAAACAACTCCTAAACTTAATGCATCAGATTAAGTAAAATTAATAATTAATTATTTGCAAACCGGGGGAGAAATGCTCCGGGGCTTGCCTCGCTCGAAGGAGCTGGGACGATGATCGGGGCACTCCGGAAGCTCTTCACCGGACTCCTCTTCTACTTCTGCTGGCTCCGGCTCCTCGGGCTGCTCCTCTGCGTCCTCGGGAACAACTGCCGGAACCACTTCCTGCGATCCTGTATGATGCAGAAGTATGAGTGCAACATGCATAGGTGAAATGCAGAAGTGACATGAGATGATGAAGATGCGGAATGCATGCGATGTAACGAATGTATTACGTCATCGGATTATGTGGAACTTATGACTCTTCTACAAGGTAGTCTACGTCATCCAAGAACATGTACTCGGAAACTACCAACACTAGTTCCTACCATGCGAGAGTATTTGAAAAATCGAGAGGCTTCAAAGATACACCAAAGTATAATTTTCCAACTAACTTTGCATTAAGAATAAATAGAAACCCTAATTAGTCCTAAGGTTGAACAGCAACACATATTTTAGTAGCTCATAAAAATCTCATAAAATTACAGTGGGTTACTAATATCAAGAATAGCTTGACATAAAATTTTTACTGCATTTGGATAATTAGAACTTACTATACAAAAATAACAAAATATGGCCTCAAATAGATATTTAAAATACTTTACATTATGAAAAGTATCAAACAACAGATTTAGGAATTTTTCTACTATCTACTACCTAAACAAACACTATGGAAAAATTATCACTTGCATGTTTTATTCAAATTTATTTAATTAACAAAAATAACAATTATTGGTAACAAAAAGCATTTGAACTGCAACTACAAATTTTTATACAGAACACCCAAGATATAAAATTTCCCTAGAAAGTACATGACACAAAAAGATTAATAAATTTGGAATCATATTTTTTTGACTTTTCTAGGATTTATTAAGTATTTATCAAGAAAATAGCCATTTTACTATTTAATTATAAACTCTACAGAAAAGTAATGAAATATTGACATGCAACATTTTTATACCATAGATCTGGTCCCAAAGAGTCCATAGAAATTTGTTTCATCAAATTTGGAGCTAAAATGAGCAAGTTACAATTTTTTTTTAAAGCATTTATACATTTTCTGAAAAATCATTTCCAAAAATCCTTTTTAAATCCAGTCGCTGAACGGCTAGACGCACCCGGCGATCTACACACGCGCGCGCACACAGAGACAGACAGGCGGGCCCGCGGGTCAACCGGGTCCCACGCGTCAGCCGCTCCGAGTCAAGGAGGGCGCTGACCGCGCGGATCTCGACGACGGCGAGGTCGCCGGCGACGAGGTCACCACCGTCGTGATCCTCAAGGCGAGGCGGTCCTGTTGAGACCATTGGCCTGACCGGAGGAGCTCGAAATCGAGCTTGCCACCGGCCATGGCGGCTCGGCGGCGCTGCTCACCGGCGGGAGCTCCTCTCCGGCCACGGGGCGGCACGGGAGATGGTGTCCGAGCACCGGGAGGAGGAGGCGAACAAGATGCTCGCGCGAGTGAGGGAAAAGAAGAGGCGGAGGCGGGGTTTCCACGGAGCGGAGAACCACGGTGAGCTCGGCCGGAACTCCGGCGAGCGATTGGCGGGGCTGTGGAGCTTACCGCGGGAGATGGAGGTGAGCACGGGGTGCGCCAGAGAGAGAGGAAGCTCGTGGCGAGATGGAGAGGTCTGCGGTGGCCGGAGCTCGTCGGAACGCGCGCGTCCGGCGAGCGCGTGCGGTGGCGGAGGCGGAAACGGCAGCTGCGCTCGGTGAACAAGCGAGGAGGCAGAGCGGAGGGAGGAATGGCGAGGCGCTGCGCGGGGGGGGGGGGTTAAGGCGTGGGCGCTCGCGCTGGTGGGGGCGACCGAGCGCCACCCGGCCGCTGTGGCCGGCATGCGGCCGCCACGCGGCGTGCGTGCTCTGCCGGAGCGCCAGCGCGCGCGGGCGAGGGCGCGGGCGGAGGAGGGAGACGGCCGGCTGGGCCTGGGCCGAGGCGGGGCAGCGCGGGCGCGCGCGCGGTGAGGCGGGCCGCATCCGGACGTGGGCCGAACAGGAGGCGGCGGCCTGCTAAGGAAAAACCGGATTTTTGATTTTCCAAATTCAAATTTAAATGTATTTCAAACTTCAAACCCAATTTTGAACAAGAAGAAAGCATTTTATGGATTTGGCCCAAAAATAAAAGTTGCTCAAAATTGAATTCTCTACAACTTTGATTAAGGGGCCATCTCAAAATTCTTAATAGATTTTAAATGACAAAATAAAAGCTAAATTAGGGAATAATTTTGAATATTTTTCATAATTATTTTTGAACAAGTTTTTGACAAAATTTGAGCTCCAAAATTTGAACTAAAGTTCCAAGTGATGTAAGAATTATGGTTGCAAGGCTTTTGATATAATGTGATTATCATATTATTATAGTTCATTAAATATAGCATGTTTAAGCTTTTATTTTAATCAAATTATACCATTATCATACATGATTATAATGATATGAATGCTATGCAATATGATTGCCATGCAAAAATGCATTGCGCAACACCGGAGTGTTACAGCCCTCCCCCCTTATAAAAATCTCGTCCCGAGATTTGGGTTACGAACCATTTATTATAAAAATCTTCATAGGCGTTCTTTAAGTATTCACCCGTTTCCCAAGATGCATCCCCTTCATCGTGATGACTCCATTGTATCTTATACGTTTTCACCACACTGTTTCGAGTAGCCCTTTCCTTGGTATCCAATACTCGAACTGGTTGCTCACGATACACCAAATCTGACTTTAGTTTTATGCCTCGAGGTTCAATCCTTTCCTCTGGAACGCGCAAACACTTCTTGAGATGTGATACATGAAAAACTGGGAATATAGCACCCATTGACTCTGGTAAATCCAATTTGTAAGCCACAGGACCCTTCCGTTCCAGGATTTTATAAGGTCCCACAAATCTGGCGGCCAGCTTTCTGCGCACACCAAATCTTTTCTTTTTCATTGGCGTAACTTTTAGATAGACATAGTCACCAACTTCGAACACAAGCGGTCTCCTTCTCTTATCTGCATAACTTTTCTGACGTGACTGGGCTGCTCTCATATTCTGCTGGATGATATGAACTTTCCTTTCGGCTTCTTCTACGAAGTCAATACCATAATACCTTCTTTCTCCGGGCTCAATCCAGTTTAACGGTGTTCTACACTTTCGGCCATACAGAGCCTCAAAAGGTGCCATCTTGATACTCTCTTGATAGCTGTTATTGTATGAGAACTCTGCTAATGGTAACCATGACTCCCATGAACCTCTGGAAGACAACACACAGGCTCTTAACATATCTTCTAGAACAGCATTAACTCTCTCAGTTTGACCATCTGTTTGAGGATGATAGGCAGTGCTACGAATCAGACTAGTCCCCAAACCTTTGTGCAAGTGCTCCCAAAAGTGAGCAGTGAACTGTGACCCTCTGTCAGACACTATAGTCTTTGGTATGCCATGCAACCTCACAATCTCCGCAATATACTTCTCAGCATATTGAGGTGGTCTATGTTCCGTTTTGACAGGCAGAAAGTGGGCTGTCTTAGTAAGACGATCCACAATTACCCAAATGGAATCGTGACCTTTTTGAGTAGTGGGTAGACCCGTGATAAAATCCATACTTATGTCATCCCACTTCCAACTCGGTACTGACAAAGGTTGTAGCATTCCGGCAGGCTTCATGTGAATTGCTTTTACTCTACAACATGTGTCACATCTGGCTACATACGCTGCAATTTCCTTCTTCATCTTGGTCCACCAATAACGAGGTCTTAGTTCTTGATACATCTTACTGCTGCCAGGATGAATAGACAGCTTAGAGAGATGAGCTTCATCCAAAATTTTATTCTTAAGCTCTCTATCCTTTGGAACAACAAGACGGTTGTCGAACCACAACACATCCTGCTCATCCACCCTGAAGTGTTTCGAGGGTTCTTCTTGAATCTTCTTCTTGATGTGGAATATCCCCTTGTCTGTTTTCTGACCTTCTATAATCTTACTCTCCAAGGAACAACTGACCTGAATACTTTGTAGCACGGCAGGGTGCATTAGATCGAAACCATCTTCAAGCAAGGGTTGCACATTCAGACAATGTGATTTTCTGCTTAAAGCATCAGCTACCACATTGGCTTTCCCAGGGTGATACTGTACATTTAAGTTGTAGTCTTTGATCAGTTCTAACCATCTTCGCTGTCTCATGTTCAATTCGGGTTGGGTGAAAATGTACTTGAGACTCTTATGATCGGTGAAAATATTGCACACATTACCCAGCAGATAGTGTCTCCAAATCTTTAAGGCATGCACAACAGCGGCAAGCTCAAGATCATGTGTCGGATAATTGATTTCATGTTTTCTCAACTGACGGGAGGCATAAGCAATTACTCTTCCTTCTTGCATTAGCACACACCCTAATCCTATTTTTGATGCGTCACAGAACACATCAAAAGGTTTTTCGATGTCGGGCTGTGCAAGAACTGGAGCAGTGGTCAACAGTTTCCGCAAGGTATGGAAAGCTGTCTCACACTCCTCTGTCCACACAAACTTGTGATCTTTCTGTAACAGACTTGTCATAGGCTTGGCAATCTTCGCGAAGTCTGGGATAAAACGGCGATAGTAACCCGCTAACCCTAGGAAACTTCTGACTTCTGACACTGTGGTTGGAGTCTTCCAATCCATAACCTCTTGCACTTTACTCGGATCTACAGAAACTCCATTCTCAGATAGGATATGACCGAGGAAAGGAACTTTCTTCAACCAAAATTCACATTTGCTGAACTTAGCATATAACTTATGATCTCTCAGCCTGGTCAAGACAATTCTCAGATGCTCTTCATGCTCTTTCTCGTTTTCAGAGTATACTAGAATGTCATCAATGAAGACAACTACAAACTTGTCCAACTCTGGCATGAAAACTGTATTCATCAGATACATAAAATATGCAGGAGCATTTGTTAGTCCAAATGACATAACAAGATACTCGTACAACCCGTATCTGGTAGAAAAGGCGGTTTTCGGAACATCTTGAGGTCTAATCTTTATCTGATGATACCCAGACCTTAAGTCTATCTTGGAGAACACTCTGGCTTTAGCTAACTGATCAAACAGAACATCAATATGAGGCAGTGGATATTTATTCTTGATGGTTACAGCATTAAGAGGTCGGTAATCCACACACATCCTGAGAGTACCCTCTTTCTTTTTCTTTACAAACAAGGCAGGACATCCCCATTCAGACTTACTTGGGCGAATAAACCCCTTTTTTAACAACTCTTCCAACTGTTTCTTCAACTCAGCTAACTCATCCGGAGGCATCCGATAAGGTCTCCTCGAAATTGGAGCTGTCCCGGGGATCAACTCGATTCCAAACTCAACATCTCTGTCTGGAGGAAGGCCAGGCAACTCGTCTGGAAACACATCCGGGAACTCACATACTACTGGGATCTGATGGATAGGAGCAACTTCCATGGCACAGGTCACACTCACAAGATCTGTTCTTTTAGGCAATGGTACCTGGAAAGTACCCTCTGCCTGGGGATCTTTAAGGGTAAGCATCCTACTGCTTGTATCTATGACTGCTTCCCAGTCTTTCATCCAGTTCATTCCTATTATTACATCCAAAACTAGTCCAGGCATAACTACCAGGTTCACTCGGAACTTCCGACTACCTAACTCAAGGGTTGCCCCTCTAACCATCTTATTGGTTAACACATCAGCTCCTGCTGAACTTATGCGATAACCATAACTCAATTCTGTGCATAGCTGTTCATGCTTCCGTGCAAATGCTTGACTCATAAAAGAATGCGAAGATCCAGAATCAAAAAGAACAACTGCAGGGTGATGGTTCACAAGAAACTTACCAGCAGTTACGGGCTCTCCCTCAGGAACTTCATCAATGGCGGTGTGGTGTACACGAGCATTGTAAGTCTGTTGCTTCTTTTTAGGCGGATAAGGGCAGAACTTTGAAAAGTGGCCTGGCTGACCACAGTTGTAGCAGGGCCCTTTCACTGTACCAGCAGACCCTATAGCTCCCTTGGAGTTGCTCTGTTCTGCAGCTGCGCTGGTCTTTGTTGGCGGCACTGCGATCCTGTACGGTTTCTGTGGCCCCTTGTAATTCTGGGTTTTATGCTGCGGCGGCCTGAACCTCGCACCAGGTGCGGACGGACGATAAGATGAACGGTTGGCAGGGACAACTCTGGACTGGGATGGTCCTGACTCGAACACTCTCTTGCGGTTCTTGGATGCGGTGTAAGCATTATTGTTCTTCTCTTGCTTCAAACAGTCACTGATAAAGTCGTTGAATCTGTTGCGGGTATTGGTACCCACATGCTTCATCATCTTCGGACTCAACCCTCTCTTGAAACTAGCAATCTTCTTTGCATCTGTGTCAACCATGTCTGGGGCATAGCGGCACAAGTTATTAAAGGCATGCAGATACTGTGTCACCGTCTTGGTACCCTGATTCAAGGCTAAAAACTCTCCAAGCTTCATCTCAACCAACCCTGGGGGAATATAAACTCCCTTAAAAGCTTCAGTGAAATCCCTCCAAGAGATCTGGGCATTAGGAGGAAAAGTACTGCGGTGATGCTTCCACCACATTCCTGCTGGTCCTTGTAACTGATGTGCAGCATACTCTACTTTCAGAACTTCTGTCATCCTTAACACACGGAACTTATCTTCCATAGTGTTAATCCATTCTTCGGCATCAAGTGGCTCTGCTGCTTCTTTGAAAATAGGTGGCCTCGTATCCATGAAATCCTTGAAACTGCTGTACTGGTTCACTCCATGGCCACCACCTTGGTTATTTCCTCTTTGAACATTTTCCGCGATGGTACGCAGAAAGTCTTCCATATTCCTCTGTGACTGTTCAGTACTGCGTTGACTTCCAAGAAACTGTGTGAAGAACATCTCCGCAGTGAGCGGCGGAGGAGGGGGCAAATGTGGCTCTGGACGTGGTTCCTGGTGGTTGACATTGTTGGCACCACTTCCACCAGCTCCTGCACCGTTGCCACCAGTCTCAGCGGCTTCGTACGTAGCACGACGAGTGTTGGCCATCTGCATATTTCAGCAACAAGCACCATTGAGTGAAGTTGTAAAATTGTGTCCGAAGGAACAATCATGCCATACTGAATTCATTGGAGAGAACAAGTCATACAAGAAAACAGAGGCGCAATAATTTCATTCCAATTAAACAACAGCACCAATTAAGCTACTTCAAAAGCAACATCGCGTTCCATACAACCACGTTGCCAGCATACATACACTGGACTTTTATGCGTTCGGGTATCGCATACACAACCAAACTCCAAAGATCATCAGTCTCAAGGTCGAACAGGATACATCATGATACATGGAACCCAAAAGAAGGCCATCGCGTCACGCCTAGCTACTAACGCATGACACTATCCTACTCCTCGGGGCCATCGTCGATGTCGGAGGCGTCGCCATCGCTACCCTCAGCTGCAGCGTCGTCGTCGATGTCCATCTGAGCGGCGTTCGGAGGAGCATACGGGCCTATCCCGTTGTAGAGGGCATGGAACTCTTCATGCAAGTTGGCATTGTACCCTTCTAGCTCCTCGACCCTCTGCCTCAGAAGGTCTCTCTCGTTCCAGGCTTCATTCCTTTCTTGTACTAGCTGCTCCAACAAGCGATCTGCATTCCTGTTGGCCTGAGTCAGCCTCTGTACTTGCTGCATGGAACTCTCGCCTCTCTCGAGAGCTCGGTCCCGCTGCAAGCTCATATCAGCCAACTGCTCCTGCAAGCTAGCTATGGCACGCGCTTGCTTTTTCTTCTGCTTCCTTGCTTCAAGCCGATCATCACCACGTAGGCCAGTCAAGGTCCAATAGGTATTCTCCAGACCTTGGTATGCTCTGATGGCTGCATACATGGCACTCATGGTGTGATTGTCGCTAGCCAGTCCTTCACTGGGGCCTCTAACCAGGGCACTTCCTTGCGGCTGTACCCAAATGGCGTCGCGAGGATCATCTCTCGGGAAGGTACCGGCCAAAGCTGCTGCTAACTCATTGGGAAATCTGCTCATGATGTCTCGGATGACGCGAAAAGCTGCGCCCTCTGCACCCTCGACTGGAGTGCGTCCTTCGAACTCCAAATGCCAACCATCCCATTCTGGCGCATCACCAAGAGCAGGGACGGTGATCTCTACCACAGCAAGTCCATCTTCAGCTAGCTGGCTCTCGCTCCAAGAGTAAACTGGCTCTTGTCCCTCCGGGTACCCCACATCATGGAGCACTCTCCAAAGCAAGGTGGGCATGCCAAACTCGCTTAGAAAAGTGTCCGTGTTGCGGTGCTCCCGCGGGGCTAGCTGACGACGGGGTGCTCTTCCTCCAGTGGACTTGCGGGCAGTCTGCTTCGTGCGGGCCATCTGTAGCACAAGTTTTAAATTACCCGGTGAGAACATATTTTAGTTGAGGTCACTTTTATCGAAATGGGATAATCCTTTTATAAGGGGAGGAATGCATGCCATGAATGGAATGCACAAACAATATGATGCATGCACGAGTCTTACGTTCTCACAAACTTAAAAAAAACATCTAACGGTGAATTCGGTGGCATACAACGATCTCTCATATACGTAACTAATTCGGTCTACACGATACGCTGTTATGTACCTGCAGAAAGCTCATTTCAGCCCATTCCCCATGAATGCATGAAAGCAGTAAACCTACCTACACGCTTTACACGAATCCCCAGATGCGTGTACAACGGTAGTGACTACCCAAACACATCGTCCTATTGACGGCATCGCCTCAACGGACGGAACACCCACACATGCGACACTTTTATAAAAACATGTGTAAAACATGTAATTATCCAAGTATCATATAAGCACTTTCCCTAGATCGGCGGTGTATCCGATCATGCTCTCACAACTCACACTTACCGAAGCGTAGAGGTAACTGATCCATACATTACCACTCAATTAAGTGGCACTCATACAATAGCACGCCGTATGAGCAACGAAAAAGAAATATGGTGCAGAACCCCAAGTTAGTACTTAAATAGCCACCTAGAGTCCTTAACTGGGCATACAGGATATGACCACTGGCACACTTTTTTTTTAGTTTCAAAATCACACTTTTTAAGCAGGGTTTTGGTTTAAATACACTTATGAACAGTAATTACGCTAAACCATGCTCCGATGCCAGCTGTAACAGAACCGCCCAATTATACGAGATTAAGTAAGAAAATCATCCAACGGATGGACAATTTACCAAACTTAAGCCCGTATAACCCGGTAGTCCGTGAAATCTCGACGGATTTCAAACCATTTCACATCACAGCCAAGATCGTAATAAGTTCAGCGATTACCTTCATAAGTTACACAGCAGTTTGCGGCACAAAATACATCGGAGTTTAAACATAGTTATTACAAACTAGTTTCAAATAAAGTAGCGGAAGCATTAGTTCAAAGCACACACACACACACATCTTTTCCAAAATACAGTGCCAGCTCGCGATCATCTCCCACAAAAGCATCAGGCGAGGAGTAGTGAGTGACCATTGCCCATGGTCCTAAGCTTCGCCCATCGCAGGGTAGAGACAGTTGATACAATACCCATAGTACATCTGTCCATCTGCAACAAGTGGGAACAAAGCCCTGAGTACGAGAAGGTACTCAGCTAGACTTACCCGACAGAACCAAAACAAAAGACTCCAAGGATCATGATAGGCTTTTTGGTGGGGTAGCTGACTCATTTGCAAGAAAAGCATTTTTAGCTTACCAAATCATTTACAAAAGCATGTCATCTTTTAATTCTTTATTCTCCTGTCAACTATGTTTGCACTTAAGCTAAAGTAACCATGTAATTGAGCAAGCAAGGATTACCATTGATATTTGACAATAATTACCATGTCATTTTCTCATAACTATCCAAGTGTTGTATCCATATTACTACGATGAAGTAACTCAAGTCAAGTGTTCACTATCCAGTGAACGATGACGATTCGAATCGATTATTGACCAGCTGGTAATTTATTCCTCACACAAACCTCACTCACCCGCTAAAGTGAGGTATTGGTCACCGAGTCAACCATTCAGGTAAAGTCGCGAGCTTGCCAGGAACCACATGTACCCGGGGGCCGCCCGACTGCTCTTTGGCCTTATCATCGCGCCCCCGTTTCCTGCCACTACTGCTCCGGTACAGTGCGTTGCGGGCAATCTACTCGGCCCGAATAATCTCCCGGCTTCACGGTCGAAAGGTACTTTATCCGGCCAGCTAAATGTGAGGCATGCGTTCAACATGACCCGAGGCCCGACATCGGACGGTCCTTAATCGACACAGACGGAAGACACTACAGTCCAGAACCCTGCAAGCTTCCGCCCGGTCTCACATTCATTTCCACACTGAGTTATTCTCACATGACATCTCTTTCACAAAACCAGGTAATCCCCTATAGCTCGCGGATGACAGGCAATCACCCGACTTCTACCGGTCTAAGCAAGCTAAGCAAGTATTGACCGTGGACACCAGGGTGACAAGGATCGGTAAAACAAGGTGGAACAAGGTATAATGCAGCAACGTTTGCAAACAACTCCTAAACTTAATGCATCAGATTAAGTAAAATTAATAATTAATTATTTGCAAACCGGGGGAGAAATGCTCCGGGGCTTGCCTCGCTCGAAGGAGCTGGGACGATGATCGGGGCACTCCGGAAGCTCTTCACCGGACTCCTCTTCTACTTCTGCTGGCTCCGGCTCCTCGGGCTGCTCCTCTGCGTCCTCGGGAACAACTGCCGGAACCACTTCCTGCGATCCTGTATGATGCAGAAGTATGAGTGCAACATGCATAGGTGAAATGCAGAAGTGACATGAGATGATGAAGATGCGGAATGCATGCGATGTAACGAATGTATTACGTCATCGGATTATGTGGAACTTATGACTCTTCTACAAGGTAGTCTACGTCATCCAAGAACATGTACTCGGAAACTACCAACACTAGTTCCTACCATGCGAGAGTATTTGAAAAATCGAGAGGCTTCAAAGATACACCAAAGTATAATTTTCCAACTAACTTTGCATTAAGAATAAATAGAAACCCTAATTAGTCCTAAGGTTGAACAGCAACACATATTTTAGTAGCTCATAAAAATCTCATAAAATTACAGTGGGTTACTAATATCAAGAATAGCTTGACATAAAATTTTTACTGCATTTGGATAATTAGAACTTACTATACAAAAATAACAAAATATGGCCTCAAATAGATATTTAAAATACTTTACATTATGAAAAGTATCAAACAACAGATTTAGGAATTTTTCTACTATCTACTACCTAAACAAACACTATGGAAAAATTATCACTTGCATGTTTTATTCAAATTTATTTAATTAACAAAAATAACAATTATTGGTAACAAAAAGCATTTGAACTGCAACTACAAATTTTTATACAGAACACCCAAGATATAAAATTTCCCTAGAAAGTACATGACACAAAAAGATTAATAAATTTGGAATCATATTTTTCTGACTTTTCTAGGATTTATTAAGTATTTATCAAGAAAATAGCCATTTTACTATTTAATTATAAACTCTACAGAAAAGTAATGAAATATTGACATGCAACATTTTTATACCATAGATCTGGTCCCAAAGAGTCCATAGAAATTTGTTTCATCAAATTTGGAGCTAAAATGAGCAAGTTACAATTTTTTTTTAAAGCATTTATACATTTTCTGAAAAATCATTTCCAAAAATCCTTTTTAAATCCAGTCGCTGAACGGCTAGACGCACCCGGCGATCTACACACGCGCGCGCACACAGAGACAGACAGGCGGGCCCGCGGGTCAACCGGGTCCCACGCGTCAGCCGCTCCGAGTCAAGGAGGGCGCTGACCGCGCGGATCTCGACGACGGCGAGGTCGCCGGCGACGAGGTCACCACCGTCGTGATCCTCAAGGCGAGGCGGTCCCGTTGAGACCATTGGCCTGACCGGAGGAGCTCGAAATCGAGCTTGCCACCGGCCATGGCGGCTCGGCGGCGCTGCTCACCGGCGGGAGCTCCTCTCCGGCCACGGGGCGGCACGGGAGATGGTGTCCGAGCACCGGGAGGAGGAGGCGAACAAGATGCTCGCGCGAGTGAGGGAAAAGAAGAGGCGGAGGCGGGGTTTCCACGGAGCGGAGAACCACGGTGAGCTCGGCCGGAACTCCGGCGAGCGATTGGCGGGGCTGTGGAGCTTACCGCGGGAGATGGAGGTGAGCACGGGGTGCGCCAGAGAGAGAGGAAGCTCGTGGCGAGATGGAGAGGTCTACGGTGGCCGGAGCTCGTCGGAACGCGCGCGTCCGGCGAGCGCGTGCGGTGGCGGAGGCGGAAACGGCAGCTGCGCTCGGTGAACAAGCGAGGAGGCAGAGCGGAGGGAGGAATGGCGAGGCGCTGCGCGGGGGGGGGGGGTTAAGGCGTGGGCGCTCGCGCTGGTGGGGGCGACCGAGCGCCACCCGGCCGCTGTGGCCGGCATGCGGCCGCCACGCGGCGTGCGTGCTCTGCCGGAGCGCCAGCGCGCGCGGGCGAGGGCGCGGGCGGAGGAGGGAGACGGCCGGCTGGGCCTGGGCCGAGGCGGGGCAGCGCGGGCGCGCGCGCGCGGTGAGGCGGGCCGCATCCGGACGTGGGCCGAACAGGAGGCGGCGGCCTGCTAAGGAAAAACCGGATTTTTGATTTTCCAAATTCAAATTTAAATGTATTTCAAACTTCAAACCCAATTTTGAACAAGAAGAAAGCATTTTATGGATTTGGCCCAAAAATAAAAGTTGCTCAAAATTGAATTCTCTACAACTTTGATTAAGGGGCCATCTCAAAATTCTTAATAGATTTTAAATGACAAAATAAAAGCTAAATTAGGGAATAATTTTGAATATTTTTCATAATTATTTTTGAACAAGTTTTTGACAAAATTTGAGCTCCAAAATTTGAACTAAAGTTCCAAGTGATGTAAGAATTATGGTTGCAAGGCTTTTGATATAATGTGATTATCATATTATTATAGTTCATTAAATATAGCATGTTTAAGCTTTTATTTTAATCAAATTATACCATTATCATACATGATTATAATGATATGAATGCTATGCAATATGATTGCCATGCAAAAATGCATTGCGCAACACCGGAGTGTTACAGTAACACCCCTTGGGAGAAAGTTCCCAAGGTCTCTTCTTTGACAACATTTACGACATCGACAACAAAATGCTTGGGGGAGGAGCCCCCAAGTTCTCTTTCCTACCTAGCTTGAGATAGGAGATCTCAAGTGCATCGCCTTCCAGGAGGTAACCCGAGAGCCAGGTATCCTATAAAGCCCTGGTAGTTATCTTATTATTAGTATTACTATAGGTTGTTTAATTTTTGTTTAGATAATGAAAAATAACAAAAACAAAAAAAAGAGTGTTTCCTTTCTTTTAAAAAGATCAAAACCTAAAAACTTGAAGTAGAAACCATAATGGAAATGATGAATAGTTGCTCTGCCTAAATACCTTTGAAATACCTAGTATTTTGCCTTGAATTCTCCTAAGTTTTGGATATGACTGTTCTGATTTGAGAATCTTTCCTAAATCTAAAACTTGTGGTTGGCGACTGCTTAATCTAAGTCTAGGTAATTGACATATATGATATAGAAAGGTCTAAGCTGCTATTATCTTATTCCTAGGGATACTTGAATTCTGGAGATTTATTTTTGAAAACATAAAATTATCACATGATGAGTTCCTGTATGATGAGAGCTTTAATTCCTATCATAGCCATATATACATAATTGCTAGACTAGGAAAACCAGCTCATAGGCTACTTGTTTTGTGTTGAGTTTGGTCGACCCATGTTAGACCCTTGTCGAGAGGATGGTCATGCCCCCAAGATCAAGAAAATTACACTCACAATTTGCACCCCTTCTACTTCTACTCTGGAAGTATGCACCACCATATTCACCCATTTAGATCCACTCAAAAATGTTCTACTCCTACACTGGGAGTGAACACCAAAAAAATATGTCCCATAGGATTTCCTTGTTTGCTACCCAAGTTCCCAAAATAATGCTCCAAGCTATTGTCATTTATTCTCTCAAAGTTTTCATTAGAGATTGGGCTATTTTGCTTGTCTAAAAAAAGAGAGAAAAAGAAAAGAAAAAAAGAAAAAAGAAGAGAAGCCCCATGTTTTTCAAAATTCCAAGATGAGAGAAGTTACCTTTTTGTAAAGGAGCACTGTAGAATTAGTCTTTCACCCCTTCTCCCTTCTACAAATATTCTCTATCATATTGTTCATTTGAAACCACACATGCACATCTTGATCTAAGGGTATGGTCTCCCCTCTAAGGATCTTGTTTTGACTAGGCAATATATACAAGGTAAGTATGTCATATCCTTGAACTACCTTCAGCTCCACATAAGCCTGTAGTATAAGGGAGAGAAGAGGGAAGGTATGATGCTACTTTGCCTTATACTAGAAATACCACATATTTCAAGAGGAGAGAAGACAAAACACCATTATCGCCTTGGAAAGGAATCCACAAATACAACAAATGAGAGACTTGAAAGGAACATGCAAAGGAATCTCTGAGTTTTATTTCAAAAACCTTGCAAAACTTTAGAAAGAAGGTTGATCAAAGAGTTCAAGATAGTGCTTGACTAGACTGTTCTGTCTTTCAATTAGTCAAGACCTAAGTGAAGGCAATAAGCTCCAAGGTTGAAGGTAATATGGGTAAGTTTAAAAGATTGAGCAGTCTGTCCATTGTTTGGTAGAAGAATTCTTGTTTGAAATGCATGTGTATTTTCAAGGTGTGAAAGTATTGCAGTAACTCCTGATCTGTTATGATCGTTTGCTAAGGGACTAGCAAAGGTTAAGCTTGGGGAGCTTGTTAACGGTCCTTAACGTCAACATTATACCTTCAATTAATGCACAACATAATGGTAAAAGGGATATTAGTGCATAATTGTAGGGTTTATTCTGACAAGTTCCACGAGTTGTGTTGCTCTCATCTCTTTTGTAGAATTATTGATATTTCACCACATAAAAGTATCTCAAATGACAAAATAGAACACACCATTATGGAGATCTTGTCGAGATGATCAAAATGGACATATCATTTGCTATATTTGGAGTCCCGACGAGAAAGTCCCCGATGAATACACCTAGGAATTCTCTGGAATACTTCGGAACCATCACCAAGCAAGAGTTTTATGGACTAACATGACAATTTCCACAGGTTTGGTGATTTGCGAATTTTTAGGGATTAAAACAGAATAAGCTAGGGAGGAGTAGGAGCCAAGAACCAAACCAAATCAAGTTGGAATTTCACAAGAATCGACAGAGAGGTTCTAGAGGACACCAGAGGACATGGGAACAAAACGGAAGCTCAACGGCTGACAGGAGGGGCCGGCGGGCCCCACATGTTAGGCCAGCCAGTCTGGGCCCACAAGGAAGTGAGCTCTACTTCGTGTGACGGCCTCCAACTGACCTCTATGATGCATCTTGACCATTGTTTCAAGTTGGCTTGATCCAAAGACTACAGTTCATCCCTCTAGGCTATATAAGCATGGGTAGACCCTCCCTAAGGAAGATAATCACAATCATCATCAGTTGATCTCTCATTTAGAAGGCTAGAGAGAAAAGCTAGGGTTTCCAATTAGAAGATTAGAGCTCTATTTCAAGTTTAGGGTTAGAATCTGGCTAGATACAAGTAGAGTTGAGCGTGGCTCAGGATTTCAGATCAACGTCAGAAGATTTGGTAATTCTATCATTATATCTTGTAATTATGACTTTGTTCTACTTCAATATCATTATGTTCTTGTCTATTTCATTCTTAGTTTATTCTAGTTCTATCTTTGATATAGTCTTGATTGATAATAAGTTTAGGCATAAGTTCGTAGAGCACCTAGTTCAACTCCGGATTGGATTTGGTGGTAGAAGTAAATGTAGGCGTGGTGTCTAAATTATATTTACCTGTGAATGCACCCTATTTTCTGGGCCATGTGGTAGATCACGAAGGTGATTTTTATAGCTTTGTTGAGTCCTCTGTAGTCCGCTCCCCAAATCTAGGACATGTAGAACCCGGTTATTCTTGAATTTCCTGAAGTAATGTTCCTTATGTTTAGATGGAAGATTGATTATGCTATAGATGATAAGGAGTAGATTAGAAAACCCTGAGACTTGGTAGATAGGACATAACCCTAGGAATTAAATCTCTAACCGTGTTGCATTAATTTGTATCCACTTGATCCTACGAGTTCTCTCTAATTATGGATTCCCTATTTTATGTCATTATCATTATCATATCATCAATATCATTTGGCTTACCCCTATTTAGATAGAAGTGGTTAATTGATTTATATCTATAGTATGTATTTGTAATTCTTATAGCCATATCAATTTTCTCTGTTAAACCCTGTTTAGAAGCTCCCAGTGGTAGAATTATATATAACGATACCTGGAACTTTCCTGGGTGAAATGCTACAATGGGAGTATTTTATCTGTACGCTTGCGGATAACTTTTTACATTTTATAAGTGCCATGATTATAAGTACAACCGCATTTCTTACATCGTGTTAGGGATGACAACCTAGCGGGTGCAGCGTAAGAGATGCCAACAACCTATCACATGCATATGCATATGCATAGAATCAACTTCATGTATGCACCAATTGATGAGATGATAGGACAAATGCATGACATGATTGTGGTAGAACCTCCTAAATAATGTGGCCCACATGCACCTGTCGTTATCTCAAAGACCTCTAACGGCTATGCATGTGTACCACAGAACTTAAGAAGTCTATCGGGTGTCCTCGGAAAACCTAAATCACCCACGATCTTCTGAGCAGGATCACATTATAGAGGCATTGCAATATTACAACAATTTATATAACAAATTATATCAGAGTAAAAGTGCGGAAGTCTTACGTAACATAAGTTTACAAACCATTTGTTCCAAACCTTACAAACCTTAGGTTTAGTTATTACAACCATAGTAGTGGAGTAGCATTAGTAACTTTATTACAGATCATGGAAACAGATTGCTCTGCCCAAGAGCCAAACATACTACTTATCATCGCTTACCGCAAAGACGGTCATGCAACAGGGTCTGAAACAAACCTGCTCATGAGATGAACCTACAACAAGGGTTTAACAAACCCTGAGTACAAAAGTACTCCACAAGACTTAGCCGACAAAAAGGGTGGAGAAGACTCAGGAATGCAGGCTTAGGTGAATCAAGGTGAGGTTCCAGCAAGAATCAAAGTTCTTTTGCATAAAAGCTACTAATAGTGAGTCCTTAAGATCAATATTTTAAATCATCGTTAGTCATTAATAGAATGTAAGTGATTCTAGTCTAGATTAGGTAACTCATACAACTTCTTTCTTAATCTCTGACCAAAGTTCCACTTGTTAACTACGATGTTGAACAGCAAATCAAGTCTCCATATCTAAGGAGCAATGACGATCTGAACCGCTTATCTGCCTAGCTAGGGCTTCCTAACCACATGATATATGCGGGACTCAAACCCACGTATATCAACCTTCACTCGGATCCTCTAAAATGTGACCGGGTCTAGCGCCACTCGAGAGCACAGTACACCTCCAATCCAGCCCCTTGGCTATGAGGGTACACACTACTCTCGCCATCTCTCCACTCCTAGTGCGCGGTCGGTCATTTACGGGATAGAATAGTCGAGGTAGGGCTTACCACGAGTATGTGGTTAGTACTATAATGTCTCAACACACATAGTTCAACAACAAACAGTCCTTAATCGACATAGACGAAAACACTACATCAAGACTCCTTTCCCGATGCAAGTCCATCGACCAATCTTAGATTATCATAATCATTATCCATTACTTTGTTCCACAACAACCCTTCAAACTTTGTTAAACATTTTCAAAGTTTTCTCATTAAGCAAGGCTAAGCATACTAAGTATTTTTCAAATAAAACAGTAACAAGGATAATATTGAAGTATCAAGGATGGTAGTGCAGTAATTAGGTTATCACTCAACTTCTATCACCTAATGCAATAAAACATTACATAAGCGAAGTAAAGCTTTTCAAAACGTAAGGAAGGTTTAAATGCATCCAGGGTTTGCCTTGATCGATGGGAATTTTTGGTTCTGGGTTAGTCCCACAAATATTGAATCCCACCTCCACTGACAACTGCTCTTCTTCGGGGACTGGTGCGACCACGTTAATCTCCTCGTTCATGGGGACTACATGACATGATAATGTATGCTCAGTATGATGAAGTACGAAACATGATGCTTGAAGGATGTATAACAAGATTAAGAACTTGAGTACAACTTTCCTTCACGGTATAGTTGCAAAACAACAAAATTAACTAAGTGTATTAGGGTTTCGACAAGTTTTACTTCACATGAAATGTCATCAGGGTTCACTAATTACATGTTAAACATGAGCTCAAATAACTAAATAAGATGCCAAAGATCATTAAGTGTTAATGACCCAAGGTCAACATCCAATCACAAAGTCGAACAAAGCCTAAATCATTAAGCACTAATTACTTGATTAACTAATTAATTAATAAATCATGAATTAAGTATAAAATCAACTTTGTCCAATTAAGTTCAAATTTTTATTTTAAGAAGCTTACATCATAATTAAGTGGCAAAACAATTTTACAATTTTTGGATAATTATTTAAGCCTATAAAAATTATGGAAAACTCATTTATCAATTAATGGAGCTAATTAATTGACATGCAAAAAGTAATCAAAATTGGCATGTGATAACTGTTGTTATAAGAGAATTCAGCGAGTGGCAACCATTTCTCCTAAGAACCTTTGCAAGAGATAAGACAAGCCCTAAGCATGTCTTTAAGAATTTGATTAACACGCTCAGTTTGCCTAGAGGTTTGGGGATGATTGCCAAAATTTTGATGCAAGCGTTCCTAGAAACGAGCCATGAATTGAGGTCCTCTATCAGAAACGATGGATTTGGGCACACCATGGCGACGTACCACTTGTTGAAAATAAATATCAGCATAATTGTGAGGGTGATAGGTAGACTTGACAAGAATAAAGTGAGCAGATTTGGTTAGACGATCCATGATAACCCAGATTGAATCAAAACCCTTTTCTATAGTGGGTAATCCAACAATGAAATCCATGACAATTTCTTTCCACTTCTAGCCAGGAATAGAGAGTGGCTGCAATAACCCGGGCTTCATGTAAATAGCCTTGACTCTGTAATAGTTATCACACCTTGCAATGTAGGCTACAATTTCTTTCTTCATCTTGGTCCACCAATAATACGGCTTGAGATCTTGATACATTTTACTGCTACCAGGATAGATGAACAATCTAGAAGAATGGGCTTCAGCCATAATTTGATTTCTAAGTTCTTTGTCTTTGGGTACTACAAGTCTATCATTAAACCAGATAATTCCTTTGTCATCCATCCTAAAGTGCTTGGTTTCTTGCTCTTTCATCTTTTGCTTGATGTGAAACACACCCACATCAGTCTTCTGGAGTTTGATAATTCGACTTCTAAGAGAGCAATCCACAGTGTTATTGTGGAGTACCACAGGATGAAGAAGATATGCTAGATGAAAGTCTTCACTAACCAAAGAATTGCAATGAGATTTTCTGCTTAAGGCATCATCAACCATATTTGCCTTGCCAGGATGGTAGTGCACTTGAAGATTATAGTCTTTGATTAACTCTAACCATCGTCATTGACACATGTTCAACTCTAGTTGAGTAAAGATGTACTTGAGACTTTTATGGTCACTATAGATGTTGCACACATTACCGAGCAAGTAATGTCTCCAAATCTCAAGGCATGAACAACTGTGGCGAGCTCTAAGTCATGAGTAAGATAATTAACTTCATGCTTTTGAAGCTGGCGCAAGGCATAAGCAATGACTTGGCCCTCTTGCATAAGGACACACCCCAAACCAGTGCCCGATGCGTCACAATAGACATCAAAAGGCTTCTCGATGTCAAGCTGTGCCAATACAGGAGCAGAAGTTAGTAAGGTCCGCAAAGTGTGGAAAGCCTCTTCACACTTTAGAGTCCACACAAACTTCTCATCTTTTTGAAGGAGGCGAGTCATGGGCTTGACTATTTTAGAGAAATCCGGGATGAAGCGATGATAACAGCCAGCTAAACCTAGGAAACTTCAGACTTCTATGACTGTAGCAGGCGCCTTCCAATATAGGACTTCTTGCACCTTAGTAGGGTCAACTGAAATTCCATCTCTAGATAACACATGACCTAGAAAAGGTACCTTGTTCAACCAGAACTCGCATTTGCTAAACTTGGCATAAAGCTAATGATCTCGCAATCGAGTTAAGACAATCCTCAGATGTTCAGCATGCTCTTCTTCAATTTGAGAATAGATAAGGATATCATCGATGAAAACTACTATGAACTTGTCCAATTCTGGCATAAATACCAAATTTATCAGATACATAAAGTGTGCAGGAGCATTTTGTCAATCCAAAGGACATGACAAGATACTCAAACAAGCCATAATGAGTAGAGAAAGTCGTCTTAGGTATATCTTTAGGATGAATTTTGATTTGATGGTAGCCAGACCTCAAATCAATCTTAGAGAATATCTTAGCTTTTGAGAGTTGATCAAAAAGAATATCAATGCGAGGAAGAGGGTATTTGTTCTTAATAGTAATAGCATTGAGGGGTCGATAATCCACGCACATGCACAGAGACTCGTCCTTCTTCTTCACAAAGATAGCCGGACAACCCCAAGGAGAAGAGCTAGGCCGAATCAAACCTTTCTTCAATAGCTCGTTCAACTGAATCTTCAGTTCAGCCAACTCATTGGGTGGCATTCTATAGGGCCTTCGAGAGATAGGCGCCATACCCAAAATGAGTTCTATCTTGAATTCCACTTTATGGTCCAGAGGTAATCTAGGCAAGTCATCAGGGAAGACATCTGAAAACTCATAGACAACCGGTATATCCTCAATGGCCTTAGCTAGAGTAGCATTGGCCATGTTGTGGATAGTGATATCACGAGGAAGCTGAACTAGAAAACCCTTCTTATCTATGGGATCTCTCAACATTACCACATGGGTTGGTGTATCGATCAACACCCCATTACCGCTCATCCACTTCATTCCTAGGATTACATCAATTACTACTCCTGGTAGAACTACAAGATTTGCAAGGAACTCTCGATCCCCAATCTCAATCTTTAAATCTTTAACTACTTGGTTAGTCATGATATTGTTCCCAGCAGCACTAATATAATAACCACCCTTGACAATTGTAATCACATTCATCTTATGCTCAGATGCAAAAGTAGAACTCACAAAATAATGTGAAGCACCCGAATCAAAGAGCACAACTGCAGGTTGATCATTAACAAGAAACTTACCAGCGGTGACCACTTCACCAGCAGAAATTTCCTCCACAGTAGTATAGTGAACACGCCCCTAACGGACGTTTCCTTGAGAATTCTGCTTGGGAGGATAAGGACAATTATTAGCCCAGTGACTAGACTTGTTATAGTTCTAGCATGGCCTGTTAGATGGTGGGATATTGGAGCTGCCCTGTCCAGAAGTATTCTTTGGCAAGGAAACTGTGTATCCCTTGTGAAAACTAGTTTTAGCTTGTTTATTCTTCTGAGGTGGGCAGTAACGGACACAAGCAGTAGGTGAATGATATTGGGTTTTGGATACCACAAGCGTCTTAGACTGAGAAGCACCTGCCCCAAAGTTTCATTTACGGGTCTTGGAAGCAGCATATATCTTATCATTGTTCTCCTGAGTCAAGGCGTCACTGATAAACTCATTGAAGATGACACACTTGCTGTTTCCCATAGACTCATTAGTTTAGGGGAAAGTCCCCTTTTGAAGCTAGCTATCTTCTTGGCATCAGTATCAACAAACTCAGGAGCATACCTTGCTAGGTTGTTAAATGCCTGGAGGTATTGTAACACCCTAGGTGTTTGTCACTCATTAAGTAGTGGGTTTGAGCTCAAACATGATAGATTAAGTGGAGATGACGATGTCAAGGCCAACCTACGGAGATGAGCCTAATCTAAACTTGGATGTTATTCCTTTGCTTTGCATATAGGCCATTTTCAAGATATATGATTGGGTGGTGTTATGGCAATATCTTCATGTGTCTCACCTTAATACCTATCTATAGTGGTCACCCGAAAAGTTTCATGAAGTTTGGAATCAAAAAGTCACATGAAACGATAAGTTCTATTCCTATTGGAATTGCACCGTTAAGTGAATGGAATTATAGACCATCAACCAAACCTTGCAAACTTTCCCAAATGACTCTAGATGAACTCTACAACAAAAATCATGAAGGGTTCATGTTGAGCAAAAGTCAAGAAAATGCCCCAATTGGCCTAAAACCCTAGTTTAGGCTTTACCGAGTTGATACTTTGACCAAAGTGAAAGTTTGACTTCTGTACCAGTTATGAGGTTTGACCTTAAAGAAAAGTTGTATTTCATCTTGTGTAGAATGAACTTTGTTTAATGGTCAAGATCTATTTTGGCCACTAACCTAGTCAAATAGAGCTCACAAGATTGATTCAGCTGCTGTTTCTGGACTTCGCAAATTTGGCTAAGTGTTGGAGCTGATTTCAGTTTTGATGTACCCTAATTTAGGACAGTATATATCTCAAACCAAGTTGAACCAAACCTAGATCCTTTAAGCAAAGTTGTAGTCCTCATATAGCTCTACAACACTGTGGAATTGGTTTAGATTTTGCTTGCTCGGTTTGGGAGAGGGAGATGGAAGAAGATTGCAGTTTCAGTCGGCTTGAAACTGAATTCAGTTTTCAAGTTTCGCCTACCCTACTTTGGAGCCTTATATCTTGCAACCCAAGCTGATCTAGACCTTGAGCCTTAAATAAAAGTTGTAGCTCAGTTGGCGCTCTGCAAATAATGTTTTTGGACCGAGAGTTAAATTTGCTTGGAGGTAAGTCAAACCATGGCTCAAAATTTGAATCTGCTGCAGTTTGTTTTAGACTTAGAAATTTTTCCAAGTCTGGGAATTCCAGCACCAATAAGTTTGTTTTAGGCTGTTGGACTCCGCCGGTTGTGTCGAGGCCAGGCACCAGCATGGCTGGCCCCTCCCTTGTTGCTGCTGGCCGCTCCCCCACCGGAGTCCTGAGCATGGCCTTCTCTGTCATCTCTGTGTCCATCATGAGGAAGGAGAAGGTGGGTCCACGTGTAAATAGAAGTTTTGTTTTGGGTCCAGATGCGAAACTCATGACTCATGTGAATAGTGCCAAAAGGACTGAATTGTGTTGAATTTGCAGGAACTTTGGAAATTCGTAGTAATCCATAGGAAAATCGTAAAATAGCAAATAAGGACTTTTTAGAATCCTTGTGTAATTCTCTATGCAGTAGATCTATAATATGTCATGTTTTAGTTTAATATTTTATCTGTAAAAATAGATTTATGCAACTAGGTTTTCAATGCTAGTTGTATTTGTCCTTTTTATAATTGCAAATTTAGAGCTGCAAATGAAGTGAAATTTTTGTGGCATGCTACCCATATGATGTTTCATGTATTTTGGGTGCTGTATGGGTGAGTTATTGGTGTATCTTGCTCTCACATGATTTATTGCAATAGCCATTTGTCTTTTTTATAGAGGTTGATATATATGTCCAAATGTCTTGAAATTTGGACAGTAGACTATTGGGAGCATTTTTCAGTCACTATAATTTTGATACAATTTATTGTACAATTTTGATATGTGTTCATAATTCCACCTAATTATCTAAATAAATTAAGAAATGTATAAAAAGAATTTATTTAGTAATGGACACTATGTTTTCTGGTGTTCATTAGTCATGTGTGACATGTTGGTAAAGTTAGTTTTGTCTAATTATATGTTCGCAACATAAGTTAATAATTATTTCTTGCAAATAAGATTTCTGGACAGATCTGGGAACTTAGCAAAGTTCTTCATGATAATATGTTTTTTGTAAAACTTGTTTATACAAAAGTTATAGATAATTTATGTAACTAGATGATGTTAAAATTTGGTGGCATTTGGCCATGTGGTTTGGGAGTTATAGCTGTTTAAAGTTGGGTTACAGAATTGCTTGCTCTCTGTCTTGTTAGACCAGTTTCTGTGTTGGTGTAAATTCAATATGTTAAACTTTAGAATCATGCTGTAATGATTATAAATTAAATGTATAGAATTTCATAAGCTTTCCATAATGTCTTCTTGCATGTCATTTGGATTTATAAAGATCTAGATATGATTGATTTATGAAGCTACTGTTTGCATGTCCAGAAATTGATAAATTCTAATTATAGTTGTTTGCTTGTATATTGTTAAGTGTGACTTATGCCTTTGAGGGTAGTTAAGTTAATACACCTGAGATCTTGTGAAACCTTGTGTGCCATGCCTAATATGCTTGCCATCCTTTATATTAGGTTGGGTGATGTTTATTTAAGCAATATAAAGTGTCTATACATGTGGAGTGTAATATGGTGTTTGTCTTGTTTACTGTACGTGATGCATTGTCCATTACACTTCCATGTATTCATACACTTGCATCTTGCATCCCATCTAGGTACGCTAGATGCACCACGTGGAGGACATGTTGTGGAGCTGAACCCGAATATGGTGTTGGTGGACCTATCTCGGAAATGGAAGGATTGTACAAGTGATAGAATGGGAGGTACTCGCCTAGCGAGTGTCATCTGACAAACACTGACTTCTATTGGATCCCAAGCAAGCCCTGGAGCATTATAAGCCTCCTACTTTCAAAGCAATTAATTATATATGTTATATGTATTGTTGCATTAAGTGGTAGGAGTTGTTTGGAACCCTTGCTGCATTATATCATTCCTTGTCCTAATATACGAATCCATGAATCCTATGTAGATAGGATCATCTATATGATTCGCCCTACTTAATTAGAACGGTAATGTCAGGTGATCTCCTATCACCTGCAAAGTAGGAAGTATTTGATCACGGTTGGCTATATTTGCTTTCGTGAAAAAGAACCAATTGTTAATAATGAACTTAGACCGAGCGGGATGTCGATAGTGAAGCAACACGGCATGGAGGTCTTGGGTGTGGATCTATCCCTGTCTGTCTCGGTTAAGGACCGATCCGCTGTACTTCCTTTATCATTTTGAACGTAGCCTAACACTTAGCTGGCCGACCTGAGGTTGCCGATCGCGAAGCCGAGTAGCTCAACTCAGGCTGCGAAGCTGAAAAGTGCAAGTCGCCTCGGAGCGGAGCCAGGTGGGACCAAGGGCAGGTGAGTTAAAAGTCCTGAGCTTCCTAGCCACTGGAATCCCTGAGAGCGTGGCGCTGTTTGAGCCCATCCTGAGTTGTACCAAAGGTGACTGTTGATGACTCTTGCAAAGTATGCCCGGTTGGTGTTAGGAATACCCCCCTCAGCTGAGTTGGAATCGATTCAAACCACCGTCTCTCTCGGTTAGTGAGAAACTTGACAGAGCAGAGGCAACATAGATTTCACTAAATCTACTGATGGTTCTAAAGATGATGATGATATAATGATGGCCTTATAAACCAGATATGGTTACTATTGTTTGCTTAGCTAAATCAAGTGAATGCTAGAGTACAGGTACTAATCTAGAGGACAGGTTAATAATGATTAACTTGTTGCTTAAAGCAATAATGATTATTTATCTGTACTTAAGCTTTTATGCAAACGTGTCAAGCTAGCCCACTTATATAAAGCCTTACATACTCCTTCGTGTCACTTTATTTCTGGTTTTTGACGGGTAAGTCTAGCTGAGTACCTTCTCGTACTCAGGGTTTTATTCCCACTTGTTGCAGATTGTGATGTATCATGGCGCCTGCGAGAATTGGTTGGCTCCTGCCGTAGTGGCGGAGTCCGATCATGGACATGATCGTTCTGAGTTATCTTGTCTCTAATGCTTTTGTTGGAAGTCGACCTTGGTACTGGCATGTATTTAAAATAAGAGTACTATTAGTTTCAAATTACTTTGCTACCGCTACTTTTTGACTGAAGTTATAGTAACTATGTTGAACTCCATTGTATATTGAATTACTCGTTGTCACACCCAGTTTTCTAAAGAACAAAACTAGGCTTGTCATATGTGTGCCCAGGAAGTCCACACATATGTCAGAATGAAAAAATATCAGAAATAATGTTATTATATAACATAGACATAGCTATATTAAACACTTACATCAGAGTATCACGGAATGGTGACTAAACTTCAGACTCCATTCTTCTCAGGGACGGCTGACTGGGGGTAACATATGCCTAGCACTTCTATCAGTCTTCTAGGAACTCCACCATAACACCATCGATCTTTGAGTCAACTTTACTAAAGTCTAGAGTGTGGGGAATAGCAAGAGTGAGTCCATGTTGAACTCCGCAAGTATAGCAACAAGGTAGTATAGATCCCATATACTCATGATCAATGTAACATAATCAATATAAAGCATAATCGATAAGTAAATGAGCATCTAAACAAAACAAGAATCATCATCTTTAATGTAGATGTCTCCAAGGCCGCTCGTGTCCGTGAGCACGGCTAGTATACCAGTTTATTAAACTCTACACAGAGGTGTACACTTTCACTGTGAGTCGTGATTTACCCTTTGGCCCGAGGTAGCTAATCTCTTGACCCACTTCCAAGGAAGGTCGGTAGGGTTCACTATGAAGCCTTTCAAAGGTTTGTCTAACAAGTTAGGGTCGCTAGGTTTCAGAAGTCAGTATGTGTGATACAACCAGTCCTAAGGATCCATAGTCTGCTTTTCCCCATTTGTGCCACAAGGGTAACCTCTACCAAGCTAGAAAAGGTCCTCATACTGAGCTAAAGCTAGAGCCATATAGCCCTCACAATTGTACTGTAAATACTGGAGGTTCACGTACAGATAAGATCTTATGTTCCTAAAAAGTTATTTCTCAACCATCATAGCTCTTACATTAATTAAGTCACAAGATCATGGTCACAGAAAAAGAATACCCAAACTATACTTGCCTTTTACTTGCTTTACGCCCAAAGCAACTTGCTCTGAAAAGCCTCAACTTAATCTTTCATTTGCAATTTCTGGGACTCAGCTTCTGGTCTTCACCTTCGGATCTTTGACGCTCACAGATAGTCTTTCTTCTACTCGTAGATCATAGCAACCCAGCACACTAATAAACATACAAGTAAACAAATAGGGACAACTAAGAACAACACACCAAACAAGAGAGACACTTCGAAAGAGAGTGCACTAAACGACATGGTACGTTGCTACAGTCACGAAAACGCAAGAACGACGGATAACAGAGCTACCATTAAAGAGGACACGTGACTATCGAGACGATTACAACATAACGTAGAAGACCGACTATAAACTTAATGCATATTAGTTATTGAAATAAGGTGATAAACATTTTAAAGAAATATTCTGAAATTAGATTAATCAATTGAATTACAAAGCTAGGTTTAACCCTGGTTATATTTTATTTATATATATTTTATAGTATTCAAGTCATCTAAATATTTATAGTTTAGAAAACATAAAACATGAGAGAAGACTAATCGAACTACTTTATGTTTCAAGGTTGAACTAATCATCTTATAATTCAAAAGACATTCATGTTGATATTAATCGAATTAACATTTATTTATGTAAGACCAGAATTATAAACCTAAGTTGTAATTCAAAAAGGCATTGAATAAATATTAATAAGATTGCATCTAAATTAACTTTATCCGAATCATGTTTAAACTAGATAATTTATAAAAAAAATAAATAAATATTTAAGTTGACAAGTAATTATAAAAAGATCCATATTCTCCTATGTTGCTTTTATTTGGAGACCAGTTTGCGTAATCATTAATCTAATTACAAGCATATTAATCAATCTAATATTTAGCTATATATGAAAAAAACATCTGACAAGAAAACATTAACACCACTGCATAGAGCGCAACTATACGAAACTAACGCAACTAAAACGGAGCAAAACGGAATTAAAACAAAGAAACGATAAAGATATTACGAACCAGTGGCAAAACCGCAAATACTTCATCTTCTACCTCCATCCATCTGAAGGACCTCGGCCTAGGGACGACACGAGAAGGAGAAGAAATATTTAATTTACTACATGAGAGATTTCCCAAACTAGGGGCTCCTCTTACGGTAGTTTTGGTGTGCTTTGCCCATGGGGTAGGTACATACTTATAGGGAGAAAAACTCTCCACCTTCCCATCAACTAGCAATATGGTACTAATTGATGTTGCACCGTCCACCTCCACTAATAGGCCTCAATAGACATTAAGACCCACTAGTAAATAAATGCATTAGCCCTAGAGATCATGGGCTTTGAGCGTTGGGGTAAAATGAGAGATTTATTATTTTCAGAATTAATTAATTTCATGGATAAAATAATTCTAGAAAAGTTTAGAATTATTATTTAAGCCGCGAAAAATACTTCGAAAGCTCTGAAAATTTGAGAAAAATTCTCAGAGACATTATGAAACATAAGGAACCCAGATAAATTATTTGGAACACGTGAAAAGATATTTTGGAGCATCTAAAAATTAGATTATGCTCACAGATAAGTAGAAACAAGCTACATAAAAAGCCGAAAAAATTCCTGAGAAGTTTGTAGAGGTTGATTGACGGATGAGAAACAAGGAATTTGATTGAATAAAAATAATATATGTATATCGGAGAAGGAAAATCGACCTAAACGCATTTTGAAAGAATAACTTGAATTCATTTTGATCTTTGGTCAAAACCAAGCAATACAAAAACACAAATGCATCAGCATATATGCACAACAATGTTGCTAAACCTTCTGATAGATTTTAATTTAATGAAAAATATTATTTTCCTTTGTTTTCATGAGCACACAAATACATAATTAAATCATTTTAACTCTATTTCCAAAGAAGCAAATTTTAGGGTGTTACTCTTATGAAATGGATATAACATATGAATTGTTATGTTGAATCACTACGATCTTGGCTTGTATTTTGGTTGGTTTGAAATCCCTCATTGTTTCATTGGACTACCAGAGTTATATGGGCTCAAGTGTGAGAATTTAATCACTTCGGTGATTGTTTGTGTACTTATGCTCTTATAATTTGGACGGTTCTATGACAGCTGGTATCGGAGCAAGATTTAACATTAAACATGTCATTTGTGTATTTAAAACCAAGATTTTTGTTTGCAAAAGTCAGTTTTGACAACTTATAGCTATATATATATAGGTGTTCAAATATGAAGTTTAAAACCTAAGTATGCCAGTGGTCAATTTCCTTATGCCCATATAAGGATTATTAGGTGGCTTATATAAGTACTAACTTGGGGTTTTTAATTTATGCATCTATTCCTAGGCCAAGGTATGTATGTGTGATGACTCTCCCACACTATGCTACCCGGTGTGTTAGATTGGAGGTAGCCTTCATATATGAGATAGCCATATATGTTGCTAGTTTACTTTTATGCAACATCGCACCTACGATTAGGTAAGTGTGAGTTGTGAGAGCATGACCGTCCGACCATCGGTCTAGGGGAGAGTTAGTTTTGGTTACTAGATCATTTACATGTTACACACATGTATATATGAATGTACTTAATTGTGGGTGATATGACAATTCGGGTAGTTTTGGTGCTACATGTACATATACGAGGGTATATGTATATGAAAGTACTTAGAATTTTAATTACTACTTTCATTGTGTGTTATATATCTTGTGGGGTATGGGCTGCAATGAAATCTTCTGCAGGTATGCTACCCCCGAATGTGTAAGTTAAATGTAGCTGCCGACTAGCTATATATCGAAAGAGTGCGTGTTATGCCACCAACATAGAGCGTGATCGCCACCTTAGGTTGGCAATCTTGTGAGGATGAATAGGATAAAGCATGCATCTTCCTGATTGTTGCTTTATGCATAACTATGCTACTCTCACCCTTGTTCTACAGTGAATAACTTGTGATTGAAGTGATGCACTATCTTCCCTGTGTGGAATTAGACAAGAATGCCTTGTTCCATGTTGCTTGAATAGGAAGTGATTAAGAAAAGTGTGTGCTTAGCCTTGCTAGAAATACTTGTGGTTACCTGCTTGAACCTATAAATGTCCTCTAGTTTAGCCAAGTGGTGGATATGTTATTCATACAAGCATTTGCAAATGCTTTAGACCTCACTTAAGTAATTGTGATTCTCATAAATGCATTAAATTGGTGTTGGTCTAAGGTAACAATGTTTAGAGCTACTAGAATAACATGTTTGTATGCTTTATTGTTAAGTAGAACAAAGGCAAGCCTTGTTCTGCTTGTTGAACGTTGGCTGCTAGAACGGTTTTTGATTGTAGTGATGCTTTCGTGGTCATAATGGTGTTTTTTGTAGTTATGGAGAATACCAAAGTTGTAGTTAACTTACTTATCTAGCTTTTCCAAAAAAAACAAATTTATGACACTAGGCCTTATGGTTCGAGAATTACGAATTTTAGAAGTTTACTGTCAAGTTTTGCTTATGCTCTGAATAGATCTGAATGTTTGATTTGTTTGACCTGTGTGCATATGAAATCCTATCTTGGAGATAATAGAAGAAATGTAGTAATTTTTCTAAGCTTTCCAAAATGTCCTATAGCACTAATTTTGTTGGTCTAAATCTCTAGTTATGAGCTTGCAAAATAGAGTGACAGAATCTGTTCAAATCTGGACAGAGATGTCTTCTTTGTCATGTTTAGCCTTGTTAATTGTAGAATCATCTTAATATGATAATAAGAGAGTTATATAAAACTTAATAAGCTTTACATCAAGTTAAGGATCAGCTTTGTTGGGTCCATAGAACTCCAGTTACGCATTTTTGAAGTTCATGTCAGTTTTCTGTCCATATTTATACCGATCTAAAACATTAGCATGTTTGGTCTTGTTAATCTGTGAATTAGCTGTTGGTACGAATAACAAAAGTGTGGAAAACTTCCTAAGTTTTCTAGAAAGTCTAGGATCACCTTGGATTGATGCCTACAACTTCAGTTATGCTTGACACATGTGCCTACTGTACTGCTGTTCAGTTTTCTGTGCACATACTAAGTGGATGCTTTAGCTTGCTTTGGTTTTGGGCTAAACTTGTAGTTAGTTCTTGCTTGAGAATATGCTTGTTGAGTAAGCCTTGTGCTTAGTAATTGTTGCTTAAACTAATTTGATTGAATCTCTCAAATGCTTGACTGTGATGTTTGTATGTATGCTTGTTATCTAATTAGTGCCATAGTTGTCACCTCGTTTGTCCTCGGTGAGCATGCGAGTGTCGAATAGCTTTATCTTAGAGCAACACTCGAGTTATACGAACCAATCTCTTGGTGTCATCTACAATTAGGTTCTTTCCCTTAGGAGCCTGATCTTATAGCCGTGGTTGCTTGCTTTGAATGTTTGTGCACCATGTCTTTGCTTGATATGTAAGCCCAAGCCTGGACCCTTAAATATTCACATATACCATGGCTATCTTGCACCCACACATGAATACCTTTGTTTGATCTACCAACCAAGATAGATTCTCACAAACGCCTCCTGTTGGCCATAGTTATTCGCTGCCAAGTTGTAAGGCCCATAACCGAATACATGTTGGACCTTCCAATTGCCTCTCCTATAGGTGATCTGGTGTAATGCTAATCTCTCGCCATCTGATCTCAAAATCTTCATGCAAGTCATGTGGTTGCTTTATCAATTCAATCTCTGATTGGCATATCAGTTTTTGACTTGAAGTTTGCCTAATCCATCCCCAACCTTCCCAAGTCTCAGATGTTTATCAGTCTTGATCTCATGTTGTTGTCCAACATGACCGGATCTTATGTTAATCTTTCATCTAATAATCACCTTGGTGGATGCAAGGTGTGCGTGGACTTGAGCAGGAGTCTCATGCTCAGTTGTCTCTAGCAATTGAGCTGTGTTCTCTTGTGCTATGTTTTGATCTTCGGATTGTTTTCATGTTGCTTCTAAACCTTGTGACTACCTTTGCTTGCTATCCCTCCTTTGTATGGTGCTTGTTCGAACAACCCAATCTACGCCACTTGAAATTCCTCATCGGGTGTATGTTCGGTAATGGTGTTATGATTAGCATTTTGCGGTGCTGCGACGAAACCTAGGACCTCCTTGTGACCGGCCGGCACATGGTTGTGCTACTGGGCACGCGCTGGTATCGAGGTTGCTAGTCCTGGTCCATTATGGAACTACATCGATGTGTGTTTTTTCTTGTGGGATGTTCCTTGGTTATCTTCCCATATCTTATCGTAAGATCCATATCTCAGACCGAAAGTAGTAGAGCCTCCATCTAAAGATACATTAAGGATAACTTTTGAAGAACAGGTCATCAACATAAACACTAATGGACTGCAAGAGGTGGTAGACAAGTGACTATCCTTAGTTGTTCCAGTATTGACGACCACCATCTAGTGAGCAAGGTATCTCATCTCTGTTGGATAAAAAGGACACACAACACTTAATGTTGGACAAGTTATTTGTGGGATGAGAATTGATTGCCACATTGTGCATATGACTGGGTTATCCAAGTCTTAATCTTTGTATGCATGATGATCGTACAGTCGAAATCAATCATCTCTGGTGTGACTCTTTATCTGCTGACTTTGATGCAACCATCTGTTCTGCATCAAACACGACTATTGTGGTCAAGAGTGAGGATTTAGAACTTTTTAGTGTTGAGAGACAATTGATTAGTTATCAACAGGAAGGTTAATCTCCAGCTAGGTAACGACTCCTTGGTAGGTACGAAGGCTATGTCTTATAGAGCAATAACCAACAAGAAATTAATCAACTAGCCAACAACTTGAGTGATACTTTATCTTCTAGAGCCATTGTGATCAAGTCAATTCCATCTTAGGCAATCACATAGATAGTGCAAGGTGTTCTATCAGCTAAAGTAAAGAATCAGAGAAAGCATGCCCTAGTTTTGATTAGCATCCTTGTGTCCTTAGGTGCCACAAACATTTTTGTTTAGAACTCTATTGGACGAAGTGTTGAGGAAAGTTCAGAAATGGTTCCTTATCTTTGCTGGAATACCCTTTAGGTGGAATGTACATTGTGCCTTGATAAAGCAGCCTTGGTGTTCTGCAAATCAAATTATACCATCGCAAATCGAAAGCAATTTGAAAAGTGTCGAGCAATAGATTTCCCATCTTAGAGCTATTGTTTAATGCTAAAGAGGAAGCCTCATGGTGAAAAGTTAGCCTGACAAAGTAAGTTTTGCTACACTGCAAGTCAACCCAACTTACTATGCAACTGCATCATGAAAGAAATTATACTCAACTTGCTCGGTAGAGAACTATTTACTAAAGTTGGTAGATATGTGCAACTATTGTTATCTGCCAGACCTCACTATATCCTTCTTTAGCAATAATTGCTAATACTCACTGATCTTTGGTACTTATAAGTGTTTTTACCCAAGAGGTTGCATCTGATCAACCTAGATAATTGTTGCCTTTGGATAAAAAAAATCCTCGTAGGTAAATTTGGCAGCAATATGAAGTCAACAGAGTCAGCTATCATATTCATTGTTCCCTTAATGGACTCAGATTATATAGTGTTGTTGTCATAGAAAGAGAACTGCACACATAGAACCATATGTATCTTTCCATCGGATGGTGTCTAACTGATTGTGCATTCATAACCAACACAGACCTGGTCTGATGGTTAGTCGATTCTTCTATCATCTATGAGGATATTTGTCATCTGTGCTTCACTTATTTGGAGAGCTGTGCTCAAGCCACTATGGTAGAGGAGTACTTTTCAGACTTTGTGAACATGGGGTCATTCAATGAGTACTTCTGAAGATTTTGGTCTAGTGCAAAGTTCACATGGTCTATGCTATATTCACTAGAGAAAGAGATACTTGTTCATGGTTAGCTCATGGACCAAATGATCTCCGTACACCGTGAACGAAGTACCGTATTGTCTTGCATTCCTCCCAAAGTAACAACGCTTCATGGAAGTCAATGAAGGAAATTCTTCAGACAAAAGTTTCAGCGTAGAGCGAGTATTAGAAAGTTGTCTTGCCCAATTAGCCTCTCTGATGCTTGAAGTTTAGTAGCCTAATGCTATCGCAAATCTTGGAAAATGGATAACATGCTTCTCTTCCTTTGAAAGTATTTCGCCCTGAATCTCGGGATGAGATTCTTTTAAGGGGGGAGGGCTGTAACACCCTAGGTGTTTGTCACTCATTAAGTAGTAGGTTTGAGCTTAAACATGATAGATTAAGTGGAGATGACGATGTTAAGGCCAACCTACGGAGATGAGCCTAATCTAAACTTGGATGTTACTCCTTTGCTTTGCATATAGGCCATTTTCAAGATATAAGCTTAGGTGGTGTTATGGCAATATCTTCATGTGTCTCACCTTAATACCTATCTATAGTGGTCACCTAAAAAGTTTCATGAAGTTTGGAATCAAAAAGTCACATGAAATGATAAGTTCTATTCCTATTAGAATTGCACCGTTAAGTGAATGAAATTATAGACCATCAACCAAACCTTGCAAACTTGCCCAAATGACTCTAGATGAACTCTACAACAAAATTCATGAAGGGTTCATGTTGAGCAAAAGTCAAGAAAATGCCCCAATTGGCCTAAAACCCTAGTTTAGGCTTTACCGAGTTGATACATTGACCAAAGTGAAAGTTTGACTTCTGTACTAGTTATGAGGTTTGACCTTAAAGAAAAGTTGTATTTCATCTTGTGTAGAATGAACTTTGTTTAGTGGTCAAGATCTAGTTTGGCCTCTAACCTAGTCAAATAGAGCTCACAAGATTGATTCAGCTGCTGTTTCTGGACTTCGCAAATTTGGCTAAGTGTTGGAGCTGATTTCAGTTTTGATGTACCCTAATTTAGGACAATATATATCTCAAACCAAGTCGAACCAAACCTAGATCCTTTAAGCAAAGTTGTAGTCCTCATATAGCTCTACAACACTGTGGAATTGGTTTAGATTTTGCTTGCTCGGTTTGGGAGAGGGAGATGGAAGAAGATTGCAATTTCAGTCATCTTGAAACTGAATTCAGTTTTCAAGTTTCGCCTACCCTACTTTGGAGCCTTATATCTTGCAACCCAAGCTGATCTAGACCTTGTGCCTTAAATAAAAGTTGTAGCTCAGTTGGTGCTCTGCAAATAATGTTTTTGGACCGAGAGTTAAATTTGCTTGGAGGTAAGTCAAACCATGGCTCAAAATTTGAATCTGCTGCAGTTTGTTTCAGACAGAAATTTTTCCAAGTCTGGGAATTCCAGCACCAATACCAATTGGCATGCCGCGTTCTCATGTTTTCGTTAAGCAACTTGATTTGATTCGAAAATAGAAGTTGGAACCAACCCTACGGAGAAGGTCTAGGAAAAAGTTGCATTAAGTTTGACTAAGTTTTGACCATGAATTTTAGGTTAAAGTCGGGCAAGCTTAATCGGATTCAAGTCATTGACACTGTCACTTTGGAGCATAATTACTTGTTAATCCGTAACTCTAACGACCATGTCCCATAAATGAAAAATATAGAGCATCTCGCGGGCTTCAAACTTCCTTTTGGGTCCAAGGTCCAATTCGGCCCTAAAGTGGCCCAAAACTGTGCCCCACACCGGCCACTTCGGTGTACGCCACGTGCTCGGCAAAATGCCCCAAAGTGGGAGTGCGTGGTAGCCATGCGAGAGCTCACTCCACCATGGGCGACGCGTGTGCCTGCCCCCTGCCGCGTGCCCTGCTCCCTTGTTCGCATTTTTGGAAGGGGCAGATCGTCTCTCTCGCTCGCTCTCGGCCTTCCCATCGCCTTCCTTGCCCTCTGTCCACGAGCACAGGCGAGGACACCATGGCTGAGCAGCACAGCTCCACGCTCTGCTATAGTTCCTCCTCCAACGCGCGCCCTCGAGCCCCACCGAACCTCTTCTCGTTCTCCCTTGCGCAGCTCCACCGTGCCTCCTCCCTTGACCTCCATCGCTGGAGTGGGCCTGCCGTCGCCGCTAGACATAGGCTTAGGCCATGCCCGCAGCTGCTCATGGCCAATGTGCCACAGGCCGTTGGACTCCGCCGGGTGTGCCGAGGCCGGGCACCAGCATGGCCGCCCCCCCTTGTTGCCGCTGGCCGCTCCCCCACCGGAGTCCTGAGCATGGCCTTCTCTGTCATCTTTGTGTCCATCGTGAGGAAGGAGAAGGAGGGTCCACGTGTAAATAGAAGTTTTGTTTTGGGTCCAGATGCGAAACTCATGACTCATGTGAATAGTGCCAAAAGGATTGAATTGTGTTGAATTTGTAGGAACTTTGGAAATTCGTAGTAATTCATAGGAAAATCATAAAATAGCAAATAAGGACTTTTTAGAATCCTCGTGTAATGCTCTATGCACTAGATCTATAATATATTATGTTTTAGTTTAATATTTTAGCTATAAAAATAGATTTATGCAACTTGGTTTTCAATGCTAGTTGTATTTGTCCTTTTTATAACTGCAAATTTAGAGCTGCAAATGAAGTGAAATTTCTATGGCATGCTACCCATATGATGTTCCATGTGTGGTAATAATTTTATGAATTGTGGGTTTTGTATGGGTGAGTTATTGGTGTATCTTTCTCTGACATGATTTACTGCAATAGCCATTGTCTTTTTCATAGAGGTTGATATATATATCCAAATGACTTGAAATTTAGACAGTAGACTATTGGGAGCATTTGTAAGTCACTATAATTTTGATACAATTTATTGTACAATTTTGATATGTGTTCATAATTCCACCTAATTATCTAAATAAATTAAGAAATGTATTAAAAGAATTTATTTAGTAATGGACACTATGTTTTCTGGTGTTCATTAGTCATGTGTGACATGTTGGTAAAGTTAGTTTTGTCCAATTATATGTTCACAACATAAGTTAATAATTATTTCTTGCAAATGAGAGTTCTAGACAGATCTGGGAACTTAGCAAAGTTCTTCATGATAATGTGTTTTTTGCAATGTTTTAAAAAACGCAATTAAACTTCGTTTAATCTCGATTAAACGCTAAACGGAGGCCCAACTACTCGTTTAGGGCCTAGGCGCCCAATTAAACTTTGGGCGTGCCAAGATGCTGCGTCTACGCGCTAGGCGGCGTGTAGGCGGCGCGGACGCGTGAAAAATCGGCGCTAGGCGTCGCTGGTCGGGTGGGCGGTGGCCGCGCGCGCGTGGAGAACGCGAGCGGGAGAGGGCACGCTCGCGCGGGAAAAAAGCGTAGGCTGTGGGCAGGCTGCACGTGGAAACAGAGCGGGCGGGAGGGATCAGATGGGTATGGAAATTACTCCTTTCCTTTCCTCACGCACGCAAGGCCATGACCCGCCGCCACTCTTGCCGCTGGTAGCGAGCGGAGCCCCTGCTCGAGAAATCGCACAGCCTGGAGGGGGATCGAGGCAGCACATCCAGGTGTTATTACTTAGTACTTAATACTAATCTTGCTCCCAGCAAGAGGTATGATCACTGTTATTACTTCTAGTTATGTTATTAGTACTGTTTTTGCTCTCAGCATCACAAAAATAAAAAAAACCAAAAACGTTTAATCAGGTTTAATCTACGTTTAAACTTCCTAAACTCTAAACCTTAGGCTAGAACACGCCTAGCGTCTAGCGTTTTTTAAAACATTGATTTTTTATAAAACTTGTTTATACAAAAGTTGTAGATAATTTATGTAACTAGATGATGTTAAAATTTGGTGGCATTTGGCCAAGTGGTTTGGGAGTTATAGCTGTTTAAAGTTAGGTTACAGAATTACTTGCTCTCTGTCTTGTTACACCAGTTTCTGTGTTGGTGTAAATTCAATATGTTAAACTTTAGAATCATGCTGTAATGATTATAAATTAAATGTATAGAATTTCATAAGCTTTCCATAATATCTTCTTGCATGTCATTTGGATTTATAAAGATCTAGATATGATTGATTTATGAAGCTACTGTTTGCATGTCCAGAAATTAATAAATTCTAATTATAGTTGTTTGCTTGTATATTGTTAAGTGTGACTTATGCCTTTGAGGGTAGTTAAGTTAATACACCTGAGATCTTATGAAACCTTGTGTGCCATGCCTAATATGCTTGCCATCCTTTATATTAGGTTGGGTGATGTTTATTTAAGCAATATAAAGTGTCTATACATGTGGAGTGTAATATGGTGTTTGTCTTGTTTACTGTACGTGATGCATTGTCCATTACACTTCCATGTATTCATACACTTGCATCTTGCATCCCATCTAGGTACGCTAGATGCACCACGTGGAGGACATGTTGTGGAGCTGAACCCGAAGATGGTGTTGGTGGACCTATCTCGGAAATGGAAGGATTGTACAAGTGATAGAATGGGAGGTACTCGCCTAGCGAGTGTCATCTGACAAACACTGACTTCTGTTGGATCCCAAGCAAGCCCTGGAGCATTATAAGCCTCCTACTTTCAAAGCAATTAATTATATATGTTATATGTATTGTTGCATTAAGTGGTAGGAGTTGTTTGGAACCCTTGCTGCATTATATCATTCCTTGTCCTGATATACGAATCCATGAATCCTATGTAGACAGGATCATCTATATGCTTAGCCCTGCTTAATTAGAACGGTAATGTCAGGTGATCTCCTATCACCTGCAAAGTAGGATGTATTTGATCACGGTTGGCTATATTTGCTTTCGTGGAAAAGAACCAAGTGTTAATAATGAACTTAGACCGGGCGGGATGTCGATAGTGAAGCAACACGGCATGGAGGTCTTGGGTGTGGATCTATCCCTATCCGTCTCGGTTAAGGACCGATCCGCTGTACTTCCTTTATCATTTTGAACGTAGCCTAACACTTAGCTGGCCGACCTGAGGTTGCCGATCGTGAAGCCGAGTAGCTCAACTCAGGCTGCGAAGCCGAAAAGTGCAAGTCGCCTCGGAGCGGAGCCAGGTGGGACCAAGGGCAGGTGAGTTAAAAGTCCTGAGCTTCCTAGCCACTGGAATCCCTGAGAGCGTGGCACTGTTTGAGCCCATCCTGAGTTGTACCAAAGGTGACTGTTGATGACTCTTGCAAAGTATGCCCGGTTGGTGTTAGGAATACCCCCCTCAGCTGAGTTGGAATCGATTCAAACCACCGTCTCTCCCGGTTAGTGAGAAACTTGACAGAGCAGAGGCAACATAGATTTCACTAAATCTACTGATGGTTCTAAAGATGATGATGATATAATGATGGCCTTATAAACCAGATATGGTTACTATTGTTTGCTTAGCTGAATCAAGTGATTGCTAGAGTACAGGTACTAATCTAGAGGACAGGTTAATAATGATTAACTTGATGCTTAAAGCAATAATTAGTACTTATATGTACTTAAGCTTTTATGCAAATGTGTCAAGCTAGCCCACTTATATAAAGCCTTACATACTCCTTCGTGTCACTTTATTTCTGGTTTTTGACGGGTAAGTCTAGCTGAGTACCTTCTCGTACTCAGGGTTTTATTCCCACTTGTTGCAGGTTGTGATGTATCATGGCGCCTGCGAGAATTGGTTGGCTCCTGCCGTAGTGGCGGAGTGTGATCATGGACATGATCCTTCTGAGTTATCTTGTCTCTAATGCTTTTGTTGGAAGTCGACCTTGGTACTGGCATGTATTTAAAATAAGAGTACTATTAGTTTCAAATTACTTTGCTACCACTACTTTTCAACTGAAGTTATAGTAACTATGTTGAACTCCGTTGTATATTGAATTACTTGTGAAATGGATGTAACATGTGACTTGTTATGTTGAATCACTACGATCTTGGCTTGTATGTTGGTTGGTTTGAAACCCCTCGTTATTTCATTGGACTACCGGAGTTATATGGGCTCAAGTATGAGAATTTAATCACTTTGATGATTGTTTTTGTACTTGTGCTCTTATAATTTGGATGGTTCTGTGACAGGTATTTATTAAGACTCTTGTTGCCTTGAGTCAGCTTCATGAACTCAGTGTGCTTGAATGCCATGAGACCAGGAGGAATAAAATGTCCCCTAAAAGCTTCCTTGAACTGGTCCCAACCAACCTCAACGTTTGCAGGGAAGGTGGTCCTGTGATGGTTCCACCAGATGCCTGCAGGGCCTTAGAGCTAGTGTCCTGCATATGAGGCCTTCATTCCTTCTATCAATATGAGCAAATGAAAACTTTGCTCTATCAGACTCAACCATTCATCAGCTTGTAATGGTTCTTCTGCCTCTCTAAAGATAGGAGGCTTTGTGTCCATGAAGTCCTTAAAGCTGCTATACTGATTTGGCTCAGGTCCCTAGCGGACGTTTTGATCATAACGGTTAACCAGCTGGCGCATAGCCTCAGCCAACAAATGCTAGCTTTCAATAACTGTCTGCATCAGGTCAGCCGGTGTGGGCGGTGGCGGAGGAGGTGGTGGTTGTTCCTCATCCCCAAGGCTACGACCATGGCAGAGATTATAAGCCATCTACAAAATGCATAGCCAATGAGCACTGACGATGTGGAAAATTTGTAGATGAATTGGATAATTATGCCAAACTAATTTCATTGGAGAGAATGAATTCATACAATAAACAGAGGCACAATAATTCATCACAATCACACAACCCATCAAGCGCATCAATTGACACATTAATGTGATGTACTTAACAAACAACGATGTTTACCGACAACAAGACAGAATTTATCAAAGGCTCACATACATGGAGCATCACATATCTGATAGGTTACATCCAAACCATCAAGGTTTGAACCTTACATCAAAGATAATATAGAGTTCGATGTTATATCCCAAACATCAACTTACTACAAACCACTTGTCCATGCATGATGATCAATAAAAGACTAGCTCTAGCGCATTAACTAAGTAGTAAGCTAAACTACGCATCATCCTTGGAGTCAGTGTCAAAGATCTCTCCTCCATCTTCATCACTAGCAGGCTCTAGCTCCTCATCTTCCTTCTCTTCAGGCGGGACGTCCTCAGGTCCATTAATCTCCATGTCATCATCATCTTCAGCCATGATGACACCAGAGCCCATCTCATCATCATTATCATTTTCATCATCAGGGGGAAGGAGAGGATGAAGCTGATTGTGTCACAGGTGAACTTCCTCATGGAGGTGGTCATTGTACTCTTCTGCAGCTGCCAACTGCTGCTCCAGCTCAACCTGTGGAGCCCTCAAAACATTCTCTTCATTCCAGGCTTCATTCCGCTGATTTAGCACATGAATCAACATACGTTCATAGTTGCAGTGAGCAACTGTCAGCCTCTATACCTCCAGCATCTCCTGATTCGATTCCTGCGTCACTTGTTCCAAACACTGTTGGACCGCATTTCTCACAGCAGTCACCTGGGCCAACTCTACCCTCAGCCTTTCCTCCATAGTAGGCTCAGGACGGGCTCATGAGGAGCTAACTAGCACTGAGGAGCCCTACCTCCTGTGGACTTGCGAGCGGTGCTTTTCGTGTGGGCCATCTGTAGAATAGGGTATAACTTAAGGTGAGGATCATTTAAGAGATGAAAATTTAATTAGTCGGGACCATCAAATTTTAAAGGAGGGAGTAATGCAAGAAATGCCATGTATGCTTGAACATGATGCATGCACGATCCGTATGTTCTCACAAACCTAGAAAAATTAAAGGCTAGCAGAATATACTTTGGCATACATACATTCTCTCATATACGGTAGCTAGTTGATCTATAATGATACATTGTTATTGTACCTACAGAAAATTTCATTTCAGCCCAACAATTTCCCAATAAGGCATGCAAAGTAAGCAATGAACTAAATACTTTCATACATACATCCCCTAATGTATATACTTCAGTATCACAACTACCCGATAGATATACCCATAATTAAGTACCCTCATAGATACATGATTGAACATGTAAGTATTCAAGTAACCACAACTACTCTCCCCTAGACCAACGGTTGGACAGTCATGCTCTCACAACTCCCACTTACCAGAGCATAGAGGTATTTTGATCCATACATTACCACCCAAGTGGATGGCATCTATAACACCCCAGGTGTTAGGCTTGCATTTGGCACTTGCATTTCATGAGCCTAAGTATCATTTGCTCATATATGAGCATGAAACATGCATATATGGAATGTGCTTAAAACATCTGCAACATCTCCTTGAAACATATACAACATACCTTTATTAGTTGTGTTTCAATGTATGTGTGTTAGATGCTCATGCTTGGTAATGCAAGTGAGTGTTGATGTCACTTCTTTCATGTGTCTCACATCACTCTCTATCTATAGTGACCCCTAAAAAAGTTTCATGAAGTTTGGAATCAAAAAGTCACATGAAATGATAAGTTCTATTCCTATTGGAATTTGCACCATTAAGTGAATGGAATTATAGACCATCAACCAAACCTTGCAACTTTTCCCAAATGACTCTAGATGAACTCTACAACAAAAGTCATGAAGGGTTCATGTTGAGCAAATGTCAAGAAAATGCCCCGATTGGCCTAAAACCCTAGTTTTGGCTTTTATCGAGTTGCTACTTTGACCAAAGTAAAATTTTGACTTTTGTACTAGTTATGAGGTTTGACCTTAAACAAAAGTTGTAGTTAATCATGTGTGCAACAAACTTTGTTTAATGGTCAAGATTTATTTTGGCTTCTAACCTAGTCAAATAGAGCTCACAATATTGAATAAGCTGCTGTTTTTCAAAGCCAAAAAATATTCTAAGTCCTAGAATTGGCAGCAATAAGTTGACTTGTTTGGTAATCTTTATCTCCTTAACCATGCTGAACTAGTCCATGAACCTTTAACAAAAGTTGTTGTTTAGTTTGTATGCTACAAACTTGGTTGAAGGACCCAAGCCTGATTTCATCTCTAAGCTTGTCAAACTTTGGGTTGAAGTTTGTTTGTAGTTGTTATTCTCAGCATTTCAAAGATTCTTGGTCACCATGTTGACATCCGACGTTCTCCCAATTTTGTTAAGTAACTTGATTAGGTCCAAATGTAAAAGTTGGAGTAGACATTATGGAGAAGAGCATGTAAAAGTATGGCAATAGTTTGACTTAGTTTGGACCCTAAATTCTAGAATTTTGTTAATCGCCTGGAATGCATTGACAATGCTGGTTTGGAGCTCCATTATCCACTAATCCATGACCCTAATGACTATACACCTTAAATAGAAAATGTAGAGCGTGGCATGGGCTACAACTTTGCTTTTAGGCCCATAGCCTAGTTTGGCCCATAGCCAGCCCAAACATGGCCTCCAAGTCAGGCGGCTTCACGCACACCACGTGCTCGAGAAAATGCGCGAACGGCCGACACGTCCTCCCCTGCGTGGCGACCATGCTCGGCTCCACGCCCCACTTCCTTGCCACGTGCCCTTCATCCTCCTCACGCGTCATGGACACTGAGCCGCTCCTGGACACTCCATGCTCCTTACTTGCTCTCCCTCTGCCTTGCCCTTCCATTCCTTCTTGTGCTCACCTTGCCACGCACAGCCATGGCAGCCATGGCCGGCTCCCGTGTAGGAGCACCGCTGTGGCAGGTGCTGCTCTGCCATTCTCCCCCCCTGCGATGCGTAGCCACAACACCACCCGCTCCAGGTGTCATGCGCTTGCCCACTCTAGCTACCGGAGCGCCATCATCACAGTGCCGCTCGGAGGGAAGTCACCGGTGTGCATGGCCAGGCTAACTTGGGCCACTGCGAGGCAAGCCACCGCCATCCACTAGTGTGCGCGAAGCCCGGGTTGCTCCACCGCCTCATCCCCGCCGCTGACGGTGACCTCCCCGGCCGGAATCGGCACGGCCCTCCTCCCCTGTTTTTGCCGACCGAGCGGAGTGAACAACCGCGGGTGCATGAACAACCGCGGGTGCGCGCGGGCTGTGAACAACCATGGGTGCGCGTGGGCCCCCTTGGGCTTCCCTGTCCCTCGGCCGCCGCCGTGCGTCCTGGCTCGCGTGGCCAGAGGGTCATGGACGGTCGCAGGCCACGCTGTGGGTGGCCACAGGTGCGCCTCACCGCCACATAGCTCCCGCGCTGCTCCACTGCCATCGGGCTGCCGGCAGTCGGCCGGCAAAACCGGCCCAATGGTCACCCTTTCCCCCTCTCTGCTTTCACCGGGGGAAAGAGAAAGAAGAAAGGCTCCCTCCCTCTAATTGCATGACAGGTGGGGCCACGGCGGGAATAGTAGGTCCCACGCTTCAGCGACTCTGGTAATTTGTTTGGGGTGCAAAACCGGGTGTGCATAGCAGATCTCGAGTAAATGGTTAATTGTGTATTTGAATTCCAGATTTCATGTTAAATCTTCTAAAATCCATATCTCTTGATGGGAAAGTCCAAAAATAGCAAGTGTGGACTTTTTGTGAACCTTGAGAAAATCTCTAGGCAGTAGAATCATAAAATGTTACATGTTTGTAGAGGTTTTCTGGTGTTTTGATTTAAGTTGGGAAAGAGCTCTAAAAATGCCTTTAAACTTGACCAGAGCAAGATCTGAAGTTTTAGATGTCCAAAAATAGTGATTCTTGTTCTGTTGATCTTGTGATAACATGTAATAACTGATAAAAATATTAAACATGCTAGTTGTGTATGGTCTTTGTAGAGTTTTGATTTGATCTTGAAAAATGAGCAAATCTTCATTGTGTTTCTTGTCATTTTTGTATCTTGATTTTTGGTGCTCCAATTGATGTGAAATTTTTATGGTAGTCTCCTGAGGTTATATAGGGACTATGGTTAAAATTTCATGAGCTTTGGTTGCTGGATGAGTGAGATATAGGGTTAACTTGCTCTCACATGATTATTGCAATAGCCATTTGTCTTTTTCATAAAGGTTGATATACCTGTCCAAATGATCTAAAATTTGTATAGTTGTCTATTGGGAGCATATGTAGACTACTGTAATTTTGGTAGAATTTATTGTGCACTTTGATATGTGTTCATAATTCCATCTAATTATCTAAGATAAATTAAGAAATGTATTAAAATAATTTATCTAGCATGGGACACTATGTTTTCTGATGTTCATTAGTCATGTGTGACATGTTGGTCAAGTTGGTTTTATCCAATTATATGTTTGCAACATATGTTAATAATTATTTCTTGCAATTATGAGTTTCTGGACAGTTCTGGGGGCAAAGTAGATTACCCCATGTTAATGATGTTTTCTGAGCATCTTGTCTATAGAAAAGTTATATATAATTCATGTATCTAGCTTGTGTTAAAATTTGGTGGTATTTGGCGAAGTAGTTTTTGAGTTGTAGATGTTTAAAGTTAGGTCCCAGATTTGGTTGCTCTCTGTTTGGAGCAGACCAAAGTCTGTAATTTCATCTTTTTGACCTAGTAAACTTAGGAATTAGGCTTAGGTGATATTAAATGAATTGTAGACAATTTCATAAGATTTCCAGAATGTCTTATTGCACATCTTTTGGAGTTGTAGATCTCCTGTTGTGGTTAAATTACTCAGCTGCTGTTCTGATGTCCAGAAGGTGGCAAATTTTAGTTTTAGTGCTTTGATTAACTTTGCCATGCTAGTGTGTTGAAGTGTGACTCATATCTTTGATGGTACTTGGGCTAGTACCCGGTGATCTTATGAGACTTGTGTCTTAATTGATGTGCTTGCCGTCTTTTATGTTATGCCTTAATGAGGATTAAGTTAATTAGCTCTAGGTACTTATGTGAACTTTGGTATGCTTGCATGATTACTTTGCTTATTGCACTTCTATGCATTCACACATATGCATTGTTGCACCTCATATAGGTACGCTAGCAGAAACGTGTGAAGGATGTGCCGTTGGAGCCAAACCCGAAGACAGTGTTTGGTGGATCCATCCCAAAGACGGAAGAACTGGAAAGTGCTTGGAGGAGAGGTGTTCACCAAGCGGGTTTCATCTGACCAACACTAACTTGAGTCGGATCCCAGGCAAGCCCCGGAGCGTTATAAGCCTCCTACCTTCAAAGCAATTATTTCTATATATGTTATAAGTATTGTTACATTAAGTGGTAGGAGTTGGTTGGAAACCCTTGCTGCATTATATCATTCCTTGTCCAGATATATGAATCCTTGAATCCTACATAGACTAGGATCGTGTAGATGCTTAGCCCTACTTTAAGCAGTAGAAGTCAGGTGATTTCCTATCACCTGCGAGATGTAGGGATATTCATATATGGCACAGTTGGCTATATTTGCTATCGTGGAAAGGAACCTTGTGTTAATAAAATGAAATGAGACCGGGCGGGATGATGATAGTGAAGCAACAAGGCATGGAGGTCTTGGGTGTGGATCTATCCCCGTCTGAGTCATTTAAGGACCGATTCGTTGTACGTCCTTGAGTCATGTTGAACACAGTCTAACACTTAGTTGGCCAGATAAGCCGTTTCGACCGCGAAGCCGAGTAATATAGTTCATGCCGGGAATCGAAGGGTAGGTCGCATCTTCGAGGAAGTAAGGATGTGCTTGGGAACATTGACATAAGACCAAGGGGGGGTTAGAGTCCCTATCACCTGGAAGAGTGTTGCCCTTTGGGATGTGGCATCAGTCGAACCCGTGACTCCTGAATTGTACCAATGGTGGCTTGTGCGACCCTAGCAAGGGCCTGCACGGTGAGTGTTAGAAATACCCCTCCAGCTGGATAGGAACTCGATTCAAATCGCTATCGCTCCTGGTTAGTGAGCACTTGACTCGAGCAGCGGCAACGTAGATTCAATTAAATTGAACGGATGGTTAATTGGATGATGATGGAAATGTTGCATCAATTTATACCTACTATGGTTAATATTATTTGCTCCTAATAAAGTGAGTGCTCTAGTATAGGTGCTAATGTAGATGACAGGTTAATGATTATTAACTTGATGCTTAAGCATTAATGATTGCTTATCTGTATTAAGCTTTTACGCAAAATATTGTCAAGCTAACCCACTTTATATCAGCCTTGCATGATCCTTGGTGTCACTTTATTTCTGGTTTTTGACGGGTAAGTCTAGCTAAGTACCTTCTCGTACTCAGGGTTTATTCCCACTTGTTGCAGGTTGTGATGTATCATGGCTACTACAAGAGTTGGTTGGCTCCTGCCTTAGTGGCGGAGTGCGATCATAGGCATGATCCTTCTTATTTATCTTGTCTCTAATGCTATTGTTGGAAGTCGACCTTGGTACTGGCATGTATTTGAAATAAGATTAATGTTAGTTTCAAATTACTTTGCTTCCGCTACTTTTCAATGTAAGTTGTAATAACTTGGCCGAACTCCGATGTATATTGAATTACTTGTAAAATGGATGTAACATGTGACTTGTTATGTTGAATCACTACGATCTTGGCTTGTATGTTGGTTGGTTTAAAATCCCTCATGATTTCATTAGACTATCGGAGTTATATGGGCTCAAGTGCGAGAATTTGATCGCTTTGGTGATTATTTTTGTACTTGTGCTCTTATAATTTGGACGGTTCCGTGACAGCATCCATACAATAGCACGTCGTATGGACAACAAAATAGAAAAATAGTAAGAACCCCCAAGTTAGTACTTTAATAAGCCACCTAAGAGTCCTTATTTGGGCATAAAGGATATGACCACTGGCAACACTTAGTATTTAATTTAGAGTTTCCACAAATACTTTTGTTTTAAATACACAAATGACATGTTTAGTGTTGAACCTTGCTCCAATGCCAGCTATAACAGAACCGACCAAATTATAAGAACGTAAGTACAAAAACAATCACTGAAGTGATCAAATTCCTGTACTTAAGCTCCCATAATCCCGATAGTCCAGAAATCTCGAAGGATTTCAAACAACTTTCGACATACAAACCAAGATCATAGTGGTTCAACACAACACATCATTCGTTACAACATTTCGCAAGTGGTAGACACATTACATCCATCGGAGTTCAAACAAAATATTACAAACCAGGTTTGTTTCGCGAAAGCAACATAGTTAGTACATAACTTCATACTTTCAAATACATTGCCAGGTCATAGTCATGTCCAACCAAAAGCATCTCAGGTAAGATAACTAGTGGAGATCGCGCCCAACATTCTAGTCCTCATCTCTAGCAGGGAGGAGGCAATACTTGCAACAACCAAAGTAGAACTGGTCATCTGCAATAGGTGGGCAATAAACCCTGAGTACGAGAAGGTACTCAGCTAGACTTACCCATCAAAAACCAGAAATAAAGGACACCAAGGATCATGCAAGGCTTATAAGATGGGCTAGCTTGACACAATTGCATAAAAGAGCTTATGAGCATAAGTAACCAATTAAACTTAGCATCAAGTTCATCATTATTAACCTGTCAACTATATTAGCACTTGTACTAGAGCACTCACTTATTAGGAGCAAACAATATTAACCATAGCAGGTATAATAAGGTTGTCATCATCATATCATTATTCCTAAACCATCATGTTATTTAGTGTATCTACTTTGGAGATAAGCCCATCAAGTTCTCACTAAACAGTGAGAGACGGCGACTCGAATCGAATTACAACTCAGCTGACGGGGTATTCCTAACTCTCACCCTAGCATACTTTGCAAGGGTAGCTGTGGGTCACCTTTGGTACAACTCAGGAACCAACTTCGCGGGTTTGGTCAGCGCCAGCACTCTCAGGGACTACCTTCTGCCAGGATGATCAGGACTTTTAACTCACCTGCCCTTGGACTCACACCTACGACTCCCTTCCGAGGTGCACTTTATACTTGCCGACTCCTGGCCTGAGTTGAGCTACTCGGCTTCGTGGTCGGTCTCCTGACCTGGCCAACTAAGAGAGAGGCATGCGTTCAACATGAATAGGAAAGGCTCCAAGAATCGGTCCTTAATCGACATAGATGGAGTCACTGCAAACCGGCAAGCCTCCATCTGGTCTTTAATTCAAATTAAGACAGGTTCTTTTCCATGATAGCAAATATAGCCAACCGTGCCACATGTATATTCCTATAGCTTGCAGGTGACAGGAAATCACCTGACTTCTACCGCATGAAAGCAAGGCTAAGCAACTATACAAGCTTGAGCTACTTAGGATTCAGGGTATCAATATCTAGACAAGGATTGGATAACCAATGCAGCAAGTGTTTTCATCCAACACATAAACTTAATGCAACAATATATAACAATAATACTTTAATTGTATTTCAGAAATTAGGCGGCTTATAATACTTTGGGGCATGTCTTTCACAAAGTTGCACAGACGTTGGTCTGAGCACTCAGTGACGACCTCGTCTGGCACTTCTCCTGAAGGCTGCACCTCCTGAATCTCCGGTGTTGGCTGTTGCTGCTCCTCGCTCGGTTCCTCGAATTCCAGCAGTGTCACTCCTTCCGGTACACCTATTGCATGCATATGCACAAGATAAATATCATGGATGCATAAGGGATGACATGATGTTCATGATGAACGGATAACAGTAAGTATTTAGCCAAAACATCACTGGACAATCATTTACTAAGTACTATTAGCTCTATTCAAATCACTTTAAACATGTATCTATCTTGACTTGGAAGCACAAGATTAACTTACCTAACTTGCATAACCTAGGATAAAGATGTTTATCTTTAGTTAAGGGCCTAACACCTGCACCTAAACTTATCTTTATCAACTTAAGTGTTTATTTGCATCACAACATGCTTATACTAGTAAAGACATTCATCACAGAAAGTTGCAAGTTTTACATGCATAGAATAGTTCATGAAATCACTCATAGAAGGAGTTCTACAAACTCAAATGACTTGCACGAGAACATTCTAGAAAGCTTATGAAATTCTCTAAAAATCATTTATAAACATTAAAGCAAAATTCTTACGTTAACAAAGTCGAATTCAAGGAAACACAGAATCTGTCATGTGTAGACAGAGAGCAATTCAACTCTGAACCCAACTTAGAACAGCTGTAGTTTCTAAACTACCCAGACAAATGCTACCAAAATTTAACAGCAGCTCGATCATGAAATTTAAAACAACTTTGTTATAAACCCAAAGACATGAAATCATCGTTTTCATAGGGTAATTAACAGTCTCTCAGAATCTGTCCAGAAATAGCAGATTTACTAAATTAAATATTTAGTGATGATGCAAAAGCATAATTGGACCAAACCAAGTTTACCAACTTATTGTGAATATCAAAGGAACATCAGGAAGTATAGTGCCAACTTCTAAAAAATTATTTCATACCCTTTTCTAATTTATTTAGTTAATTAGGTGATTAAAGCAACATATAGTAAAACTATATAGAAAAATCTACACAAATTACAGTAGCTACCACATGCTTCACATAGACTACCATAAAAATTTCAAAGCAATTGGACTAGCAGAACTTGCTATATCAAAAATAACATATGGCATGTCTATTTCTAGCATAAATAGGAAACCCTAATGAAAAGTATCAAACAACAGATTTCATATTTTTTCTACAATCCTTCTAGCATAAGAATAACACCCATCAAATTTTAGCTTTACTAGATCTATACAAAAATTATGAAAATTCGCACAAGATCCATCCATGCAAAAAAGAGAAATACATAACTCCTACATACAAGGTCCAAATTGTATGAAAATTTAACTATAAGCTATTCATGATATTAACAGTACTCCATAAAAATTTCATGCCATTTGGAGCTACATACAAAATGATATAATTACCCCTGTTTCCCACATGATTAAAAGAGATAATTAGTAATTATATTTTTCATAACAGAACATGGCACATATTATATTTTTAATATAAACTAGACATTACTAGGAACTCAACAAAATTGGAACCACATCATTTGGATCTACCAATCAAGAGATATGCATTTTTGAATCTCAACACAAATCTGTGAAAAAGAATAAAAGAAAAACAAATGTGAAACCCTAACTAAATCCACCTGGGTACTGGGCCGGCCTGGGAAACCTCTGCGGCCCGACAACGTGCGCGACACGCCCAGCCTGCGTGACCCACATGCCTGCGCGGCCCGCTCGGCCTGCTTGGCTGTCCTGCCCGCGCGCGACCGCTGACGGCCGAGGCCCATTGGCCAGAGAGAGGAAAGGCAGGGGAGACAGGGCGACAGCGGTAGCTCGCCACCAGTGGTGACTCTAGCGAGGCCACGGGTTCTAGTGGGTCCACCCCGGCTGTGCGCACCTAGGGGTACGATTGATTGAGGCTAGGGCAGTGACTAGGGAGGGTGGTGGTGGCAATGGCGGCACACGGCCACAGGCTTGCTGGCTCCGACGAGTCGACGGCGACTCAGCCCTAGTGGCCTACCCTATGAGCATTAGCATCACTAGACAGACATGATGCAAGGGGGAGAGAAGGCAGTAAGGGGCCCAAGTGGCATGGCCATGTGTGAGCTCGGCCGACAGCAAAAATTGTGACACGGTGGAGTCGCCTTCACGGTGAGCTCTAACTGGGGCGAGAACAGTTGCTCGGTGAGGTCGAGGATGCAGAGGGGCTCAAGGAGGTGCTGTGGCTCAAAGGAATCAGACAATGGCGGTCAGGTTTGGGTGGGTTGCTCGGTGGCGGTCGCCATTCACCTCCGGTCGCCGCTCGGCTTAGGGAGGGAGACAGTGAAGAGAAAATGGTGAGAGAGAGGGAGGGAGGTGTCAGCCTAGTCTTCACTATGAACACGTGCGCGCGTGACGTGGAGGAACTGACGGGCATGGATGCCACACGGTGGCTCACCTCTAAACTGGCCAGCCGCGTTGTCCGATGGAAGCCTCTGAACATGACTGAATCGAGGCCGGGGTGACCGACTAACAGTGACAATTTGATGCCCCGTTACTCCTAATCTAGCTCAAGTTAGCGATAGATGATATTAGCAAACTTGTAGAGCTATAGGTGTACTACAAAATTGTCAATTGGAGCTTGAGCTGTTTCGGTCCAGATTGGATGATACAAGGTCTCAAAGAGGGGCTCATGAAACTGTAAGTCAATGCATGACTTAGAAATTTCTCTAAGTGTAGAAACAACACTTCAAGCTGACTTGTGGGCCCTGTTTGAGCATTTTCTAGCCATTTCCATGAGATGGCCATATTGAAACTTTGTTCCTTGATAAATTTGCCAGAACTTTGGTAAAGGGTGCACATCCATGCAAGGTCAAACCTCACCTAGAGGGCAAATTAGTCAATTTGGTCAACATGAATAGTGTTCCACTAATTACCCTAAGTGTAGTTAAGGTGTATTAGACCATAATTAACCATTCTACACAAGTGTTACACCAACTCCTAAGTACCACATGTGATGAAACAATCAAAACACTCAATTTACCCTATCATTGCAAACCCATGTTTCACATTTTCATAGCTTTGTTCCAAAGCTCAAGCTTGTCATGTTACACTACAATGTTGCCATGTTTCAAGGTATGAGAACTCATGTTGCCTCTACATGTTGTACTAACCATAATTCACAAGCAATCATGTATGAAACAAACATAATTGAGAATGTTGCATACACATGTTTCAAGTGACAATGGCATGATGAGATGGATGATGCACATGTTTATGAAATGAACATGCAATTTGTGGTTGCCAAACACCTAGGATGTTACACTCACCATCGCAGACATGCTCTGGCCAAACCCATGGCTAAACGACCTATCCAGCTATCTAAACAGCACTAGAGACTCACCATGAAGACAAAGTGCTAGCTAGTAGAGTCAAAGACGGGATTATGGAAGCTACAACCGGTGATGGTTGCTCATGGTGCGTGAGCCGGTGATCACATCGGTGTTCCAGTGTCACTAGAGATACCCTGGTCAAACGAGTGAGCGGATGAGCATTAGCATCACAAGGCGATGCTAGCACATGTGTTAGATAAAACAGAAATGCCAGGATAGGGCTGCTAACGACGGAGGGCTTACGGCGGCGCTCGGATGGTTGCCAAAGAAGAAGAGACCGTATGGGCGATCCTAGGAGCGATAGCTAACACTAGTTAGCTCAGGCGATGCGCAAGGGAGAGGCAATCAGTGTTGTGAGATGAATTTGAGAACAGTGGAGAAGTGATGGTGAATTGGTGGCCGTGGTGAGGGCTCAATGGCGGTGCTAGAAGGAACGAAAAGGAAGGAGATGACCAACCCTGCGATTTAAAGACGTCGGGGAAGGCATCAGGATGTCCACCTCCTGCTTGCGACGTGTCCAGGCGAAGCAGCTGCCTGTCCATGCTAGGGGAAGCACCACTAGAGGGCGGCGGTCATTCGCGGTGAGGAGGCAGGGGAGCACCTCGGTCAGCATTGCAACATTGGGCCATGTTGCAATGTTGCACCACTCTGTTACAGCTCCTTTCTTTCTTCCTTTTCTCCAAAAATTTCTAAAGAACTTGAAAAACTCCAAATACAAAAGTTGCTAAAAAGGAGAAGATCTACAACTTTCATGTTTTGACCATTTTCAAATCCAACTTAGATTTTGAAATTTGAATTTAAAATCAAAAGGGGTCATTTTCAAGATTTTTGGTAAATTCAAAATTACTTAAAATTTTTCATTAAAACTTTAAAAACTCAAAATACCAAAGTTGTACATCTTGGCAAGATCTACAACTTTTCTATTTAAATGATTTTCAAATTCTACCTCCATTTTGAAATTGGAATGGGGAAATGAAAAGGGGTCAAATTTGGAATTTGAATCTTTTCAAAATTACTCCAAATTTTATGCTAAAACTTTGAAAACTCCAAAAACCAAAGTTGTACAACTTGAAAAGATCTAGAAGTTTGCTTTTTGGCTTACCCTCAAATTCTCTTTAGATTTTGAATTACACAAAAGGGGGTAAAACAGGGTTTTCTGAAAATCAGGGTTTTGAATCAAATTCAAACTTGATCTGATTTCTGCATTAATTGATGATTAATTAGTGATCACAACTATCATCCAAATGTAACATTGGGTCAATTCACACATGACCTTCCCAATGCTCCATTTGTTTGAACCAAATTTGAATTATAAATTCATTTTAATAAACCTCCCAATTTGAATTCGAATTTGAATTGGAAAACTTAGGGCAAGTTTTGAAACTCAAACTCAACCTCAAACTTGAAGCTCATTTTTAAATATTGCACTTGAGTTTATCCCCTACACCTGACACTAGTGTAGAGCACAACTTTACACCTCAAATTACATAGGGCATAAACCAAGTATTTGAAATGGCATTCAAAACTAGGGTTTTGGATTCAAGTCAAACATCACAAGAACTCAATCAATCTATGAATGTAAATTTGTTTTAGTTGATGCACATCAGGGTTAACTAAAATATGAATGCTTTGCAATGCATATGATGACATGGCTAATTTTCATTACCGTAACACCAAGGGTGTTACAGCCCTTCCCCTTAAAGAAATCTCATCCCAAGGTTTAAAGCTTTGGATTAAGTAATGGAAAAGGAAACGTGTCAAGCAAACACATCCAAGACTTGTTCATAAAATAGGTAGGGGGTTTTCACATTATAAAGTTTAAAAGGACAAGTTATAACTTAGAGAGGAAATTGTAACTTAGATAGAAGCAAAGAACTCAGGGGAAGTTCTCCAGCAGGTAATCCTCAGATTCCCAAGTAGCTTCTTAATCTGAGTGTCGATCCCATTGCACCTTGTACCACTTGGTTGTTCTACTTCGAGTAACACAATCTTTTTGATCTAGAACTTAGACAAGATACTCAGAATAGGTCAGATCTAGTTCTAGTTTAACTCCTTCAAAGTCAACGATCTGATCAGGCACTCGAAGACACTTCTTCAACTGAGATACATGGAACACATTATGCACATCTGAAAGTTGTTCAGGTAACTCTAGGCGGTATGCCACCTTCCACATTGTTCCAAGATCTAAAACGGTCCAATGTATCAAGGTGCCAACTTGCCTTTGACTCTGAAACGATTAACTCCATAGGCGAGACTTTCAAATACACATAGTCTCCCTTGGCAAACACTAGTGGTCGTCATCTCTTATCTGCATAGCTCTTCTATTGAGACTGAGCCACTTTTATGTTATTTTCTATCTGCCTAACTTTTTCTTTGGTTTCTTTACAAGATCAGCCTCAAAGAACCATCTTTCTTCGGGTTCAGACCAATTCAGTGAAGTTCTACATCTGCGGCCATATAATGCTTCAAATGGTGCCATTTTGATACTTTCTTGATAACTATTGTTGTAAGAGAACTCTGCTAATGGCAAACATTCATCCCACTTAGTTGAATAAGTGAGCAAACAAGATCTCAACATATCTTCAAGTATTTGATTTACTCTTTCAGTCTGTCCTCTAGTCTGTGGATGGTAAGCGGTGTTGTACAGAAGTTTGGTACCCAATGACTCTTGCATTTGTTTCTAGAATTGAGAGACAAACTGTGTACCCCTATCAGAAACAATTGTCTTGGGCACTCCACGAAAACTGATGATATGCTCAACATACAACTTGGCACAACGGTTAGCTAGATATGTAATTTGTACCGAAAGAAAATGTGCTGATTTAGTGAGTCAATCTACAATGACCTAGATAGAATCAAACCCTCTTGAAGTCTTGGGTAAACCCACTATAAAGTCCATATTGATATCCTCCCACTTCCAGGCTAGAATGGGTAATGGCTGTAATTCTTGAGCTGACTTCAGATGCACAGCTTTCACTTTCTGACAAGTGTCACACTTGGCTACATATCGAGCAATCTCTATTTTCATCTTGGTCCACCAGAATCTCTATTTTAAGTCATGGTACATCTTATTACTTCGTAGATGAATAGAGAATCTGGTTAAGTGTGCTTTGTTAAGGATCAACTATCGTAGCTCAGGAACTTTTGGTACAACCAATCGATTCTTGAACCATAACATGTCTGATTCATCAACCCTAAAACAAGATGCTTTCCCCTGTCTAATTTTCTTTTTGATATAGCCTATACCCTTGTTTTCTTTCTGAATAGCAATGATCTAATCTCGAATAGTAGGTTCAACAGTGATATTGGCCAAACTACCTTGTTGAACTATTTCTATATTCAATCTTTCTAGTTCATGACACAAGGTCAGATCCATTGGCTTGACACTAAGACAATTGCAATGACTCTTCCGACTAAGTGCATTGACAACAACATTTGCCTTACCCAGATGATAATGCACTTCAAGATCATAATCCTTTATCAACTCTAACCATCTTCTTTGGCGCATATTCAAATTAGCCTGAGTAAAGATGTACTTCAAACTTTTATGATCTGTGTAGATGTGACAAGTGTTACCTAATAGGTAATGACGCCGGATCTTTAGAGCATGAACAATAGCTGCTAACTCTAGATCATGAGTTGGATAGTGCTCTTCATGTCGCTTGAGTTATCGAGAAGTATAAGCAATCACTCTGCCTTCTTGCATCAGTACACACCCAATACCAGTACCGGAAGCATCACATTATACATCAAATGACTTCTCAATGTCTGGCTAAGCTAAAACTAGAGCAGTGGTCAGCAACTTTTTTAGGGTCTAGAAATCTTCTTCACATTCTGGTGACCAGACAAACTTGACTTGATTCTTCAATAACTCAGTGATAGGCTTAGATATCTTTGAGAAGTCAAGAATGAAATGATGGTAATAACCTGCCATTCCTAGGAAACTACAAACCTGGTGAACAGTGGTTGGTGGCTTCTAGTCGAGAATATCCTTTACATTGCCAAGGTCAATAGCAACACCCTCGGCAGATAGAACATGTTCGAGGATTGACACCTCATCGAGCTAGAATTCACACTTGCTAAACTTGACATATAACTGATGTTCTCTTAAGCAACTTAGAACAATGCGTAAATGTTCTGCATGTTCCTCTTTGTTTTTAGAATAGATCAAGATATCATCGATGAAGACAACAACAAATTTGTCAAGCTCTGACATGAAAACAGAGTTCATGAGGTACCTGAAATGAGCTGGTGCTGGTAAGACCAAAGGGAATGACTAGATATTCATAAAGACCATATCTAGTAGTGAAAGTAGTCTTATGAATGCCCTCAGGACAGATTTTTATTTGGTGGTAGCCAGATCAGAGATCAATCTTAGAAAACACTTTTGCTCTAGCAAGTTGATCAAAGAGTAGATCAATGCGAGGAAGAGGGTACTTATTCTTAATAGTGACTTCATTCAACGGACGGTAATCAACACATAACCTCAAGGTTTTGTCCTTCTTTTTCACAAAGATAGCGGGACATCCCCACGGTAAAGAACTAGGTTGGATAAAACCTTTGTCAAGCAACTCTTGCAACTATGTCTTGAGTTCTGCTAACTCTTTCGGTGGCTTCTATATGCTCTTCTAGATCTTGGGGCAGTGCCAGACTTTAACTCAATCACAAACTCCACATCTCTATCCAAAGGTAGGCTAGGTAAGTCATTAGGAGACACATCAAGGAACTCACAGACTATAGGAATGTTCTCAATTTCCTTAACAGTGGTTGCACATACTCTCTCAACTGCCCTCTTAGGGGTTGGAAGTTCAATAAGAAGCTGAGATGTGCTATCAGGTAAGTTCAACCTTATCATTCTATTCAGAGTGTCTATCATAGCTCCATGCTGATGCATCCAATTCATACCCAGGATCACATCTATATCTTGATCCTTTAGAATTAGCATGGATGTGGGAAATAGGTGACCATCCAACTCTATAGGCACCTAATGTACCATTTCCTTAGTACACATACGTCCCCCAGGTGAATGTACATGGAAATTTTCTGTGGTTTCCCCAATTGGAATATCATGCTTCACAACAAATGTTCTATTGATGAATGTATGTGATGCACCAGAATCAAAAAGCATAACTATGAGGTGATTGGCAACAGGAAACATACCCACCATAATAAGTTCTCCCTTAGGTATAGCCTCCACCTGAGTGTAGAAGACTCGCCCAGACTTCTTCTCTAGTTTGCCTTTCTGAGTGTTCTGATTATTGCCCTTATTCTGATTCTGGTTCTGCTGTTGAGTTGTAGGAGCTTTCTAAAAGTTGGGATTGTACTGCTTCGGATATGAGAACTCCTTTGAGAAGTGAGCCGGCCTCCCACAATTGAAGTAGGGATAGTTGTTGTTGCCCTACGGGGTTGGGGTACGAATGCTAGGGGCATTCGGCTGTCGTGGATGTTGACACTTCTTAATGTCACTCATGTTAGGTTGTCATCCCCAACATGACACCAAGAGTGTGATTGTATTATACTTATGCCATTTAACTAAATAAAGATATTATAGTATATATCCGCAAGCGCACAGATAAATACACCCATTGTAGCATTTCACCCCGGTTTTCCTAAGTATCGTTATTTATAATTTTACCAAGGAAAGGAAAATCAAAACAGGACTATATAAATAGTTACAATGGCAATAGAGATAATCATTTGCACTTACTCAATAATAAATATCAAAATAACTAATCACTTGTCATGAAAGGGGTAAGACAAATAAGATAAATGGTAGATGATAATCATGGGTATTCTAGAGACAAGAGGGAGTTAACATTATTCAAGTCAAGTAGTCATGGAGATTAATTTAGAGATGTAAATCATAAGTATTTCTTATTCAATCAGTCTATTAATCAATCTAGCTATACACAATCATCTATGATATAATCAACATGTCATCTATGAATAAGGAACATTACTGAGCGAAAAGTCAAGTACAGAGTAATAATCTCTTCCCTGTAACCGCATTCTACTAAGTTCTATACTCGAGGAGTGGACTACAAAGGACCCAATAGGAATGTCACACTCATGATCTACCACATGGCCCAGAGCATAGAGTGCATTCGCAGACAAGCATAATCTAAGCACCACGACTACAATATGCCAACCACTCAATCATATCCAGAATTGGATCAAGCTTTCTACAAACATATTCATAAACTCTCTACTATTCATATTCATATCAAGATGTAGAACAAGAATAATTTCTAGAACAGAATAAAGTTGAAATATAGAAATATATTGAAGTAGCATAAAGTCAAATGATGATTACAACGAAATTACCAAGTCTCCGACGAACGATCCTGATCCCAAGCAGTTGCTTGCCTCTACTTGAATCAATCTAGACTAAACTCTAAACTTGAACTAGAACTCTAACTCTCTTTCTCTCTAGAAACCCTAACTTCTGGCCTTGCCTTCACAAATGAGGAAGAGATGATCTAATTCTTCTACTGATTCCTTTGCGCGACCCACATGCATGCGCGGCCCGCTCGGCCTGCTTGGCTGTCCTGCCCGCGCGCGACCGCTGACGGCCGAGGCCCATTGGCCAGAGAGAGGAAAGGCAGGGGAGACAGGGCGACAGCGGTAGCTCGCCACCAGTGGTGACTCTAGCGATGCCACGGGTTCTAGTGGGTCCACCCTGGCTGTGCGCACCTAGGGGTACGATTGATTGAGGCTAGGGCAGTGACTAGGGAGGGTGGCGGTGGCAATGGCGGCACACGGCCACAGGCTTGCTGGCTCCGACGAGTCGACGGCGACTCAGCCCTAGTGGCCTACCCTATGAGCATTAGCATCACTAGACAGACATGATGCAAGGGGGAGAGAAGGCAGTAAGGGGCCCAAGTGGCATGGCCATGTGTGAGCTCGGCCGACAGCAAAAATTGTGACACGGTGGAGTCGCCTTCACGGTGAGCTCTAACTGGGGCGAGAACAGTTGCTCGGTGAGGTCGAGGATGCAGAGGGGCTCAAGGAGGTGCTGTGGCTCAAAGGAATCAGACAATGGCGGTCAGGTTTGGGTGGGTTGCTCGGTGGCAGTCGCCATTCACCTCCGGTCGCCGCTCGGCTTAGGGAGGGAGACAGTGAAGAGAAAATGGTGAGAGAGAGGGAGGGAGGTGTCAGCCTAGTCTTCACTATGAACACGTGCGCGCGTGACGTGGAGGAACTGACGGGCATGGATGCCACACGGTGGCTCACCCCTAAACTGGCCAGCCGCGTTGTCCGATGGAAGCCTCTGAACATGACTGAATCGAGGCCGGGGTGACCGACTAACAGTGACAATTTGATGCCCTGTTACTCCTAATCTAGCTCAAGTTAGCGATAGATGATATTAGCAAACTTGTAGAGCTATAGGTGTACTACAAAATTGTCAATTGGAGCTTGAGTTGTTTCGGTCCAGAATCTCTATTTTAAGTCATGGTACATCTTATTACTTCGTAGATGAATAGAGAATCTGGTTAAGTGTGCTTTGTTAAGGATCAACTATCGTAGCTCAGGAACTTTTGGTACAACCAATCGATTCTTGAACCATAACATGTCTGATTCATCAACCCTAAAACAAGATGCTTTCCCCTGTCTAATTTTCTTTTTGATATAGCCTATACCCTTGTTTTCTTTCTGAATAGCAATGATCTAATCTCGAATAGTAGGTTCAACAGTGATATTGGCCAAACTACCTTGTTGAACTATTTCTATATTCAATCTTTCTAGTTCATGACACAAGGTCAGATCCATTGGCTTGACACTAAGACAATTGCAATGACTCTTCCGACTAAGTGCATTGACAACAACATTTGCCTTACCCAGATGATAATGCACTTCAAGATCATAATCCTTTATCAACTCTAACCATCTTCTTTGGCGCATATTCAAATCAGCCTGAGTAAAGATGTACTTCAAACTTTTATGATCTGTGTAGATGTGACAAGTGTTACCTAATAGGTAATGATGCCGGATCTTTAGAGCATGAACAATAGTTGCTAACTCTAGATCATGAGTTGGATAGTGCTCTTCATGTCGCTTGAGTTATCGAGAAGTATAAGCAATCACTCTGCCTTCTTGCATCAGTACACACCCAATACCAGTACCGGAAGCATCACATTATACATCAAACGACTTCTCAATGTCTGGCTAAGCTAAAACTAGAGCAGTGGTCAACAACTTTTTTAGGGTCTAGAAATCTTCTTCACATTCTAGTGACCAGACAAACTTGACTTGATTCTTCAATAACTCAGCGATAGGCTTAGATATCTTTGAGAAGTCAAGAATGAAATGATGGTAATAACCTGCCATTCCTAGGAAACTACAAACCTGGTGAACAGTGGTTGGTGGCTTCTAGTCGAGAATATCCTTTACTTTGCCAAGGTCAATAGCAACACCCTCGGCAGATAGAACATGTTCGAGGATTGACACCTCATCGAGCTAGAATTCACACTTGCTAAACTTGACATATAATTGATGTTCTCTTAAGCAACTTAGAACAATGCGTAAATGTTCTGCATGTTCCTCTTTGTTTTTAGAATAGATCAAGATATCATCGATGAAGACAACAACAAATTTGTCAAGCTCTGACATGAAAACAGAGTTCATGAGGTACCTGAAATGAGCTGGTGCTAGTAAGACCAAAGGGAATGACTAGATATTCATAAAGACCATATCTAGTAGTGAAAGTAGTCTTATGAATGACCTCAGGACAGATTTTTATTTGGTGGTAGCCAGATCGGAGATCAATCTTAGAAAACACTTTTGCTCTAGCAAGTTGATCAAAGAGTAGATCAATGCGAGGAAGAGGGTACTTATTCTTAATAGTGACTTCATTCAATGGACGGTAATCAACACATAACCTCAAGGTTTTGTCCTTCTTTTTCACAAAGATAGCGGGACATCCCCACGGTAAAGAACTAGGTTGGATAAAACCTTTGTCAAGCAACTCTTGCAACTATGTCTTGAGTTCTGCTAACTCTTTCGGTGGCTTCTATATGCTCTTCTAGATCTTGGGGCAGTGCCAGACTTTAACTCAATCACAAACTCCACATCTCTATCCAAAGGTAGGCTAGGTAGGTCATTAGGAGACACATCAAGGAACTCACAGACTATAGGAATGTTCTCAATTTCCTTAACAGTGGTTGCACATACTCTCTCAACTGCCCTCTTAGGGGTTGGAAGTTGAATAAGAAGCTGAGATGTGCTATCAGGTAAGTTCAACCTTATCATTCTATTCAGAGTGTCTATCATAGCTCCATGCTGATGCATCCAATTCATACCCAGGATCACATCTATATCTTGATCCTTTAGAATTAGCATGGATGTGGGAAATAGGTGACCATCCAACTCTATAGGCACCTAATGTACCATTTCCTTAGTACACATACGTCCCCCAGGTGAATGTACATGGAAATTTTCTATGGTTTCCCCAATTGGAATATCATGCTTCACAACCAATGTTCTATTGATGAATGTATGTGATGCACCAGAATCAAAAAGCATAACTATGAGGTGATTGGCAACAGGAAACATACCCACCATAATAAGTTCTCCCTTAGGTATAGCCTCCACCTGAGTGTAGAAGACTCGCCCAGACTTCTTCTCTAGTTTGCCTTTCTGAGTGTTCTGATTATTGCCCTTATTCTGATTCTGGTTCTGCTGTTGAGTTGTAGGAGCTTTCTAAAAGTTGGGATTGTACTGCTTCGGATATGAGAACTCCTTTGAGAAGTGAGCCGGCCTCCCACAATTGAAGTAGGGATAGTTGTTGTTGCCCTACGGGGTTGGGGTACGAATGCTAGGGGCATTCGGCTGTCGTGGATGTTGACACTTCTTAATGTCACTCATGTTAGGTTGTCATCCCCAACATGACACCAAGAGTGTGATTGTATTATACTTATGCCATTTAACTAAATAAAGATATTATAGTATATATCCGCAAGCGCACAGATAAATACACCCATTGTAGCATTTCACCCCAGTTTTCCTAAGTATCGTTATTTATAATTTTACCAAGGAAAGGAAAATCAAAACAGGACTATATAAATAGTTACAATGGCAATAGAGATAATCATTTGCACTTACTCAATAATAAATATCAAAATAACTAATCACTTGTCATGAAAGGGGTAAGACAAATAAGATAAATGGTAGATGATAATCATGGGTATTCTAGAGACAAGAGGGAGTTAACATTATTCAAGTCAAGTAGTCATGGAGATTAATTTAGAGATGTAAATCATAAGTATTTCTTATTCAATCAGTCTATTAATCAATCTAGCTATACACAATCATCTATGATATAATCAACATGTCATCTATGAATAAGGAACATTACTGAGCGAAAAGTCAAGAACAGAGTAATAATCTCTTCCCTGTAACCGCATTCTACTAAGTTCTATACTCGAGGAGTGGACTACAAAGGACCCAATAGGAATGTCACACTCATGATCTACCACATGGCCCAGAGCATAGAGTGCATTCGCAGACAAGCATAGTCTAAGCACCACGACTACAATATGCCAACCACTCAATCATATCCAGAATTGGATCAAGCTTTCTACAAACATATTCATAAACTCTCTACTATTCATATTCATATCAAGATGTAGAACAAGAATAATTTCTAGAACAGAATAAAGTTGAAATATAGAAATATATTGAAGTAGCATAAAGTCAAATGATGATTACAACGAAATTACCAAGTCTCCGACGAACGATCTTGATCCCAAGCAGTTGCTTGCCTCTACTTGAATCAATCTAGACTAAACTCTAAACTTGAACTTGAACTTGAACTCTAACTCTCTTTCTCTCTAGAAACCCTAACTTCTGGCCTTGCCTTCACAAATGAGGAAGAGATGATCTAATTCTTCTACTGATTCCTTTGCGCGACCCACATGCCTGCGCGGCCCGCTCGGCCTGCTTGGCTGTCCTGCCCGCGCGCGACCGCTGACGGCCGAGGCCCATTGGCCAGAGAGAGGAAAGGCAGGGGAGACAGGGCGACAGCGGTAGCTCGCCACCAGTGGTGACTCTAGCGATGCCACGGGTTCTAGTGGGTCCACCCCGGTTGTGCGCACCTAGGGGTACGATTGTTTGAGGCTAGGGCAGTGACTAGGGAGGGTGGCGGTGGCAATGGCGGCACACGGCCACAGGCTTGCTGGCTCCGACGAGTCGACGGCGACTCAGCCCTAGTGGCCTACCCTATGAGCATTATTATCACTAGACAGACATGATGCAAGGGGGAGAGAAGGCAGTAAGGGGCCCAAGTGGCATGGCCACGTGTGAGCTCGGCCGACAGTAAAAATTGTGACACGGTGGAGTCGCCTTCACGGTGAGCTCTAACTGGGGCGAGAACAGTTGCTCGGTGAGGTCGAGGATGCAGAGGGGCTCAAGGAGGTGCTGTGGCTCAAAGGAATCAGACAATGGCGGTCAGGTTTGGGTGGGTTGCTCGGTGGCGGTCGCCATTCACCTCCGATCGCCGCTCGGCTTAGGGAGGGAGACAGTGAAGAGAAAATGGTGAGAGAGAGGGAGGGAGGTGTCAGCCTAGTCTTCACTATGAACACGTGCGCGCGTGACGTGGAGGAACTAACGGGCATGGATGCCACACGGTGGCTCACCCCTAAACTGGCCAGCCGCGTTGTCCGATGGAAGCCTCTGAACATGACTGAATCGAGGCCGGGGTGACCGACTAACAGTGACAATTTGATGCCCTGTTACTCCTAATCTAGCTCAAGTTAGCGATAGATGATATTAGCAAACTTGTAGAGCTATAGGTGTACTACAAAATTGTCAATTGGAGCTTGAGCTGTTTCGGTCCAGAATCTCTATTTTAAGTCATGGTACATCTTATTACTTCGTAGATGAATAGAGAATCTGGTTAAGTGTGCTTTGTTAAGGATCAACTATCGTAGCTCAGGAACTTTTGGTACAACCAATCGATTCTTGAACCATAACATGTCTGATTCATCAACCCTAAAACAAGATGCTTTCCCCTGTCTAATTTTCTTTTTGATATAGCCTATACCCTTGTTTTCTTTCTGAATAGCAATGATCTAATCTCGAATAGTAGGTTCAACAGTGATATTGGCCAAACTACCTTGTTGAACTATTTCTATATTCAATCTTTCTAGTTCATGACACAAGGTCAGATCCATTGGCTTGACACTAAGACAATTGCAATGACTCTTCCGACTAAGTGCATTGACAACAACATTTGCCTTACCCAGATGATAATGCACTTCAAGATCATAATCCTTTATCAACTCTAACCATCTTCTTTGGCGCATATTCAAATCAGCCTAAGTAAAGATGTACTTCAAACTTTTATGATCTGTGTAGATGTGACAAGTGTTACCTAATAGGTAATGATGCCGGATCTTTAGAGCATGAACAATAGCTGCTAACTCTAGATCATGAGTTGGATAGTGCTCTTCATGTCGCTTGAGTTATCGAGAAGTATAAGCAATCACTCTGCCTTCTTGCATCAGTACACACCCAATACCAGTACCGGAAGCATCACATTATACATCAAACGACTTCTCAATGTCTGGCTAAGCTAAAACTAGAGCAGTGGTCAGCAACTTTTTTAGGGTCTAGAAATCTTCTTCACATTCTAGTGACCAGACAAACTTGACTTGATTCTTCAATAACTCAGCGATAGGCTTAGATATCTTTGAGAAGTCAAGAATGAAATGATGGTAATAACCTGCCATTCCTAGGAAACTACAAACCTGGTGAACAGTGGTTGGTGGCTTCTAGTCGAGAATATCCTTTACTTTGCCAAGGTCAATAGCAACACCCTCGGCAGATAGAACATGTTCGAGGATTGACACCTCATCGAGCTAGAATTCACACTTGCTAAAATTGACATATAACTGATGTTCTCTTAAGCAACTTAGAACAATGCGTAAATGTTCTGCATGTTCCTCTTTGTTTTTAGAATAGATCAAGATATCATCGATGAAGACAACAACAAATTTGTCAAGCTCTGACATGAAAACAGAGTTCATGAGGTACCTGAAATGAGCTGGTGCTGGTAAGACCAAAGGGAATGACTAGATATTCATAAAGACCATATCTAGTAGTGAAAGTAGTCTTATGAATGCCCTCAGGACAGATTTTTATTTGGTGGTAGCCAGATCGGAGATCAATCTTAGAAAACACTTTTGCTCTAGCAAGTTGATCAAAGAGTAGATCAATGCGAGGAAGAGGGTACTTATTCTTAATAGTGACTTCATTCAACGGACGGTAATCAACACATAACCTCAAGGTTTTGTCCTTCTTTTTCACAAAGATAGCGGGACATCCCCATGGTAAAGAACTAGGTTGGATAAAACCTTTGTCAAGCAACTCTTGCAACTATGTCTTGAGTTCTGCTAACTCTTTCGGTGGCTTCTATATGCTCTTCTAGATCTTGGGGCAGTGCCAGACTTTAACTCAATCACAAACTCCACATCTCTATCCAAAGGTAGGCTAGGTAAGTCATTAGGAGACACATCAAGGAACTCACAGACTATAGGAATGTTCTCAATTTCCTTAACAGTGGTTGCACATACTCTCTCAACTGCCCTCTTAGGGGTTGGAAGTTGAATAAGAAGCTGAGATGTGCTATCAGGTAAGTTCAACCTTATCATTCTATTCAGAGTGTCTATCATAGCTCCATGCTGATGCATCCAATTCATACCCAGGATCACATCTATATCTTGATCCTTTAGAATTAGCATGGATGTGGGAAATAGGTGACCATCCAACTCTATAGGCACCTAATGTACCATTTCCTTAGTACACATACGTCCCCCAGGTGAATGTACATGGAAATTTTTTGTGGTTTCCCCAATTGGAATATCATGCTTCACAACAAATGTTCTATTGATGAATGTATGTGATGCACCAGAATCAAAAAGCATAACTATGAGGTGATTGGCAACAGGAAACATACCCATCATAATAAGTTCTCCCTTAGGTATAGCCTCCACCTGAGTGTAGAAGACTCGCCCAGACTTCTTCTCTAGTTTGCCTTTCTGAGTGTTCTGATTATTGCCCTTATTCTGATTCTGGTTCTACTGTTGAGTTGTAGGAGCTTTCTAAAAGTTGGGATTGTACTGCTTCGGATATGAGAACTCCTTTGAGAAGTGAGCCGGCCTCCCACAATTGAAGTAGGGATAGTTGTTGTTGCCCTACGGGGTTGGGGTATGAATGCTAGGGGCATTCAGCTGTCGTGGATGTTGACACTTCTTAATGTCACTCATGTTAGGTTGTCATCCCCAACATGACACCAAGAGTGTGATTGTATTATACTTATGCCATTTAACTAAATAAAGATATTATAGTATATATCCGCAAGCGCACAGATAAATACACCCATTGTAGCATTTCACCCCGGTTTTCCTAAGTATCGTTATTTATAATTTTACCAAGGAAAGGAAAATCAAAACGGGACTATATAAATAGTTACAATGGCAATAGAGATAATCATTTGCACTTACTCAATAATAAATATCAAAATAACTAATCACTTGTCATGAAAGGGGTAAGACAAATAAGATAAATGGTAGATGATAATCATGGGTATTCTAGAGACAAGAGGGAGTTAACATTATTCAAGTCAAGTAGTCATGGAGATTAATTTAGAGATGTAAATCATAAGTATTTCTTATTCAATCAGTCTATTAATCAATCTAGCTATACACAATCATCTATGATATAATCAACATGTCATCTATGAATAAGGAACATTATTGAGCGAAAAGTCAAGAACAGAGTAATGATCTCTTCCCTGTAACCGCATTCTACTAAGTTCTATACTCGAGGAGTGGACTACAAAGGACCCAATAGGAATGTCACACTCATGATCTACCACATGGCCCAGAGCATAGAGTGCATTCGCAAACAAGCATAATCTAAGCACCACGCCTACAATATGCCAACCACTCAATCATATCCAGAATTGGATCAAGCTTTCTACAAACATATTCATAAACTCTCTACTATTCATATTCATATCAAGATGTAGAACAAGAATAATTTCTAGAACAGAATAAAGTTGAAATATAGAAATATATTGAAGTAGCATAAAGTCGAATGATGATTACAACGAAATTACCAAGTCTCCGACGAACGATCCTGATCCCAAGCAGTTGCTTGCCTCTACTTGAATCAATCTAGACTAAACTCTAAACTTGAACTAGAACTCTAACTCTCTTTCTCTCTGGAAACCCTAACTTCTGGCCTTGCCTTCACAAATGAGGAAGAGATGATCTAATTCTTCTACTGATTCCTTGAGAGGAGATCCTGAGGGTTGTTTATATAGACCAGGGCATGGAACCGCAGCTCTTAGATCAAACCAACCTTGGCGAGGGGCTTAGATGCATCCTTAGAGGCGGTATAGGTCGCTTGCAAGAGAAGGAGCTGAGGCGGCGTAGGGGAGGGCCGGTCGGCCTAGCCCTAGGGCTGGTCGGCCCCACCTGGCGGCGGGTTGGCTCATGTCACCTCGTGGAGTCGGTTTAGGTCTTCTAGAATCCCTATCCGCTTAGGCCAATTGCTTCAGTTTCTTCCTTTAGAAGGCGGGTCAATTTTGTATTATGCAGCTTAGCCCCTGAAAAACACAGAATCACCAAAACTCGTGGAATTTGTTAGTTTAAACCTCTAAACCTACTGTGGTGATCCTTTTTATCATTTATTCCTCCTATGTTGACGGTTTAAAATGATAGTTAATTACTGTCAACAACTCCCCAAAGCTAAACTTTTGCTAGTCCCTTAGCAAAACTAAATCCAGAGATAACTAAGTTACTTCAAATTATCATCCTTCAAAAATACACAAGCCATCAGAAAAGAATTATCCTTAAAAAGATTTTGAAAATTTGCCCTAGTTTCTTAGCCATGGGGTTTTAACTTTCACTTGAGCTTTGGATAATAAGAAAATAGAAGTAATCAAGTCCAGCACTATGTCTCAAATTATTCATCTCTATTTTTGTCCTGAAGTTTTTAATTATATTTTCAAAATAAAACTCAGAGTATGTATTGTATGACACTTACAAATCTCTCAATATGTGACATTGGAATTCCTTACCAAGGCAACGATGGTGTTTTGCCTTCTCTCAAGGTATTTTGGAATAAGGCAGAATATCATTGTGTCTTCTCTCTCACCGTATGACTAAGAAGCTTATATGGAGTTTATGGGTGAGATCACTCATACATACTTGCAAAACATATATTGTAAAGTCAAACAATGGATCTAGAGAAACTAATCATACAATAAAATCAAGATGTGCATGTGTGTGGATACAAGGAATAGGTTAAATATATGGTGGAAGTAATAATGAATCCTAATTCTACCTTGCTCCTTTAGAAAGATTGATCTCTCTTAAAACTTAAGAACTTAGACAAAGAAAGTCTTGGCTATGCATAAATATATTATTATTATTATTATTATTATTATTATTATTATTATTATTATTATTATTATTATTATTATTATTATTATTATTATTATTATTATTATTATTATTATTATTATTATTATTATTATTATTATTATTATTATTATTATTATTATTATTTAGAGAGGCAAGTGTCTAGCACCCATTGTTTTGGTAGGACTCTTGTCCATGTTTTACTCTCTATATATTATTATATTTTTTACATAGCTTAGACTTCTTGTCTATCATGAAACGATTGAGAGATAATAACAATAAACATTTGGAGCAATAATAACTAAGGCTATGAAATGTATGAATAGGTGGAAAAATCCTACAAGGCATGTTTTTGTTGTTCACTCCCAGTGTAGGAGTAAAACATTTTTATGATGGTTCTAAATGGAAAGGCATGTTGTTGTGTACTTCTAGTGTAGAAGCAGCAAATTTAAGTGGAGTGTATGTGATCTTGATTTTAAGAGTATGACAGGTCTCTAAAGGTCAACAAAGTTTGACAATACTCAATGTAAATACAAGTAGCAATAAAATAAGTGTTGGTTTTCTATCCTAGCATGTATGGCTATGGTAGGAATTTAATCTCTCTATCATACAAAGACTCATCATGTGCATTTAAATTTTTTTTTCAAAAGTGAACTCTTCAGGACTTCATTGAAACTTAGAACAAGATAAATTGCAGCTCAAAACTCTTTCACTTCTTATCTCCCAACTACCTAAGCTTTGGATCAAGCATATTCCTCCATAGGTTTAAAGATTTGGCAATGAATATTTTTGGAATAGAGGAATAATTCTTAAATGAAGCTAGGTACTTCAGAAGAATTACAAATGAAGCAACTATTTATGATAGTTCAAGTTTTTTATTTGACATAAAAACAAGTTCATACACACTCTATTTTTATTTCAAAATGCTCGCAAAGAAAAATAATCTAAACATATTAATATATATTTTTGTATTTTTTCATATTCCCCATTTTTTAGATATAGTAGTAATACTAATATTAATACTAATAATAATATGAGTAAGAAAAACTTACTGTCTGAGGGGGTCCTCCCCCAAGCTGGCTCAACTTCGGTCATTGAGGTGGTGCTGGTGGTGGGTAATCAACACCCATTTGCTCGAAGAAGTAGAGGAGGCCTTCATACATTTGTGTCCCTTGTTCACGCATCTCCCTAAGCGTGTTGCTTGTGCTCTCCTACCACTGTGTATGCTGATGTAGCATGTTTATGATACCTTGTTGCCCCGTCTCAAGATGAGTGAGACGGGTATCAAAGTTCTAGAAGTCTAGCTGGTGGTACGGCTGAGGCTGAGGATGAGGCGGGTATTGCTCCGGCTAGTACCTGGGGTAGCCATGAGAGGCATGGTATGAGTACGGTGGTGGTGTAGGTACTACATCATGGACTCCCCTTGCAGAAAAAGACATGCGTCCTCTCTAGATGTACGCCGAATCTTCGTATTCCTACGGAACATAATTAGAAAAATTACCTTGCCCCCAATTTTCTTCTAGTGTGGGCGGATCATAGGAAGTTTGATCTTCCCATGCCCGGTGTCTCGGTTCAGATGGTCCTGGTTGGTCAAATCCTTAATAGTGAGTGAAAGCTGGTGCAGGGGGTGCACCATCTTCCCCTGTGTACGATCTTTGTACAATCTCATCAGATCCTTCTCGTAGGTGGTGTGAAGCTTTATATGACGCTCTTGAAGGAGTACGTGGTGTTCTGGCTAGCTGGCGGATGAGGACTAGGGCACGGATGACATGTCTAAGTCAGAACCAGCCCGTGATGATGATTCGGTCTGGGAGCAGGTTCTCTTGCGAAAAGAGAATGCTCCAGCCGCACTCCTAAGTGTTTTCTTGAGTCCACTCATCTTGTTACACAGACAAAAACACAAACACAACTAGTGGAAATAATGAGGGGTTAGAATAAATATATAGTTAGGAGTCAGTGATCCCAAAGTCAGTCGTCCACAAGTCAGTCGTTCAAGTTGGAAATTTTATATCTTGACTTCTCCTAGTACTTAGATTATTCGGGCAGCACTTCTCCTTACTAAATGATTTTCTAAAAAACTTCTAACACTTTTCTCTTACTGATTCTTATCTTAATGTGGCTCTAAAAATTTCAAAATACTTCTCTCCACTCAAGAACTTCCAGAATCTACTCAAAAACTAAGAATTCTCAAACCATACTTGGATTTTGGAATTTTGAGTTGGGGGTATGTTTTCTGAGTGTTTTGCCATGTGTGGAGTAGAGGGAGAAGTAGCCTTTTTATAGGTGCGAGAGAGGAAGGCCGGCCGGCCTGGTGGTGGGGGCAACTGGCCCCATGTGGGGCCCAGTCATCCATCCCTTCCTTCTCTAACTTCCTTGCTTCATGATTAAGAGATGCCTTCACCTGCCGACGCTACATGTGATGTGGTGGTTGAAAAAGAATGGAGGAGAGTGAAGGTGGTGGAGCGAAGTGAAGTGATGTGAGGTGATTGAGGTGGGACCCATGGGTTCGTATGTCTCCCATATTTGCATCGTATAATCACACAAGTATGCGAAGAAAAATTACTTTCATGAAACTATGAAGAATTAGAATTCTAATGATGGTATTTTTATATTTTTCTGCCACCACAGTGATTATTATTTACCAGAGGTTTTCATGCTCGGTAAATATTAATTATATGGGGCTTTAATAATTATGCCATGAGATTGATTTTTATTATTTTTTTCCTATGCATGAATAAGTAAATATGCTATGCAAAAATTAAATACAGATAAATACCGAGTTACCTCCTAGCGATGGTTTGGGATTTTTAAGTCCACCGAATCAGACTACACTAGCTGGATTTATTCTTCGAGGGTCGTAGTCATCCCTGTGAGTGGTGACTGTGTGACTCCTTCATCTATCATCTTCGTAGTGGAGCTTAACTCAGGTCTTGGTCTAAATGGAAAACACTCTTCTCATCCATCAATATTGAATTTGACTTCTCCAATGCCGACGTCGATGTGGGCATTTGTGGTACTCAAAAAGGGTCTCCCAAGAATGAGTGACACTCTTGAGTCAGGTTGCATGTCTAGAATCACAAAGTCGACTGGTATGAAGAATTCTCTGATGTAGTCTGATTCGGTGGACTTAAAAATCCCAAACCATTGATTAATCTCAGTGATTCCCATAGGGTAACGAAGTGACTGGTTCGCTAGCTGCAGGCACATCGAGGTTGGATCGAGCTTTGCATGTGGAAGTTTATTGAAGATCGCCTTGGGCATCACACTAACACTTGCTCCAAGGTCACACAGCGCATTGTTAAAATGTTGATCTCTAATTGAACAGTCAATAGTAGGGCATCCTAGATCCTTCTTCTTGATTGATGTGTTGAGGATGGCCACACTACACTCTTCTGTTAGCTTGATCACTTTAGTGGTAGGCAGTGGTCTTTTATTGTTGAGGATGTCTCGAACATACTTTGCATAGGTGGGAACCTGCAATGCATCTAACAAAGGGACATTGATATATAATTTTTGAATAATCTCAACAAACTTACTGAACTATGCATCCATCTTGAGTTTTCGATCTCTACGTGGGAAGGGTAAGATATTGGTGTCTTGGAAGTCTTGCACTTGTGGTTGAACTTCTTCTACTTTATCATCCTTTTCTTCTGTCACTGTAGGTATCACTGGTACTGGTTTTCTCTGTGCCCCTTCTGGATAAGGTGGGTCTTTAGTGGTTTTACCCTTGACCTGCTCATTGTTAGTGGCAAAAGAAGCAACTAACCGTGATAATTGAGTTTCTACCTTTTTATTATGATCAAGTTGGTCTTTTATAGCAGAAGAAAAGTCATCCATTTTAGTATTTATATCCTCTAGAATTTTATCATTAGAAGCAAGTTTTTTAACAATAGTATAATTAATTCTATCTTGTTCTAAAATTAAATTTCATAGAGGGGGTTGCTTAAAATTGGAAGAATTATTAAAATTGCCTCAGTACTTAGCTAGATATGTAGTCTGTTGCTTTTGATTCCACCTTTGCTTTTGCAGCGTGGAAGAGTTATTGATGATGTTTGCATCTTCTTGATTCTTCAGAATTTCCATTCCTAGGTACTCTTCACATTTGGTCTGAGCATCGAATGCATCTTGAATTGCTTGGAAATCTTTCTTGAAATTGACTGTTTGGTCAAGCTAGTTCAATAGTGTATCCATCTTTGTTGATAGTGCATACACTTCTTCTAAAACTTCTTCAATCTGGCGACAGCATTGAGTGTTGTATTGCTTCCAACTCTGGTTCTTTGCTATCTTCTCCATCAGATATTCTGCTTTTCTAAGAGTGAGTGACATAAACGAACCTCCAGGGTAGCATCTAGTTGCTCACGTGATCTTTGGGTTAATCCATAGTAGAATATGTGCATGAGTAACCAATCTTCCATTCCATGGTGTGGGCATTCTAAGATGTTCTCTTGAAAATGTTCACATGCCTCTGAAATGGTTTCTCCTTTTTACTGCTAAAAATTGTAAATCTTTCCTCTTAAGGCATGAGTTTTGCCTATAGGGAAAAACTTTGACAGAAAGGCCTTCGAACATCTATCCCATGTGTTGATCTCTTCTTTGTTGGTGCAGAACCACTGCTTCGCTCTCGCTTCTAGTGAGAATGGAAAGAGACAAAGGAGTATGATGTCTTGGGCGATGTCCTTGATGATGATGGTGCTTCCAATCTCTAGAAAATTCTGCAGATGTTTAGTGGCATCTTCTTCTTCCTTTCCACCAAATGTAGTAGCTTGCACTAGGTTGATTAGACTTGGCTTGAGCTCGAATTCAAGGTTGTCCGTCTACAGTGTTGGTCCAGTACGAATGTTCCTTACACTTGTAGCTGAACATTCAAGTAAAGTCTTATTAGCCATAGCTTCACTACTGGTGTTGATCTTCCTCTAGATTTGGTTGACTCTTGGATTAGAAATTGATAAGTCACAACCGAACCTGTATTACCCTGCATAAGATATGAACAAAGATGAAACAAGGGTAAGCCTATCAAGACAGAGGTACTAGTTGTGATTTTTATTATGAGTAAGTGGTATTGATTAACCTCTTATTGCTATAAAGGTAATTTCCTTGAAAAGTAAATCCCTATGACATCCCGTGTCGAAAAGTGAAGTTTTCCATCTCCCCAGCAATAGCGCCAGAAATGCCTGTTGACACTTCTTAACATCACTCATGTTAGGTTGTCATCTCCAACATGACACCAAGAGTGTGGTTGTATTATACTTATGCCATTTAACTAAATAAAGATATTATAGAATATATCCGCAAGCGCATAGATAAATACACCCATTGTAGCATTTCACCCAAGTTTTCCTAAGTATCGTTATTTATAATTTTACCAAGGAAAGGAAAATCGACACGGGACTATATAAATAGTTACAATGGCAGTAGAGATAATCATTTGCACTTACTCAATAATAAATGTCAAAACAACTAATCACTTGTCATGAAAGGGGTAAGACAAATAAGATAAATAGTAAATGATAATCATGGGTATTCTAGAGACAAGAGGGAGTTAACATTATTCAAGTCAAGTAGTCATGGAGATTAATTTAGATATGTAAATCATAAGTATTTCTTATTCAATCAGTCTATTAATCAATCTAGCTATACACAATCATCTATGATATAATCAACATGTCATCTATGAATAAGGAACATTACTGAGAGAAAAGTCAAGAATAGAGTAATGATCTCTTCCATGTAACCGCGTTCTACAAAGTTCTATACTCAAGGAGTAGACTACAAAGGACTCAACAGGAATGTCACACCCGCGATCTACCACATGGCCCAGAGCATAGAGTGCATTCGCAGACAAGCATAATCTAAGCGCACGCCTACAATATGCTAGCCACTCAATCCTATCCAGAATTGGATCAAGCTTTCTACGAACATATTCATAAACTCTCTACTTGTGTAACACCTAGAAATTTTAAAATTTTGACTTAGATAAAATTTGAGTTAAAACAGATTTAGTTTTGAGCTTAAATAATTTAGAGAATATTTAATGGGGATTAAAATTTAAAATATTAGGTGAGATGTTTGATGATGCATTCATGTTGTTGCATTTGTTTTATTGAGTGGTGTGGTTTTGGTTTTATTTGTTTTGAATTCAAAATCCATTTTTAAATGGCTTTAGAAAACAAATTCATATAAGAAAAGAAAAGAAAAAAAAATAAACTTACCTCTTACCTGTGCAGCCGGCGGCCTAGAAGCCCGCCCGAGCCGGCCTGCTCCTCTCCTTCTCGCTGTTGGGCCGAGCCGAACCAAGCCCGCTTTCCCCTTTCCTCTCACGCCCACGTGGGCCGGCCCAGGGAGCAGCTGCAGCCGTGCACTCTCCTCTCTGGTCTCGCTGACGGGTGGGACTCGCTTGTTAGCCGCGCCTTCTTCCTCACGTCGTGACCGAGCCAGAGACGAACACCTCCTCAACCGAATCCACAGAGTAAACTGGGATTTCTATCCATAAATGTCATGTTTGAAGCTATAAAAGTGTAGCCGCGTTCCCCCTCATCTATTTTTCCATCATAACTCCGAGCCAAACCCCGTGAACTCGAGCTTAGGGAGTTGAAAACCCTAGGCTTCACTGCCTCTCGTGGTCACAGCTTGCCGGTTAGCCCGCGCCCTCCTTCTCTGCATTGGTGAGCTCGTCATCTCCTTCTCTCCCTCCCCATGCTTTTCTTTTGGTCTGTGGTGCCCTAAATCTCGAGAACGTAGAGCTCCGGTGAGTTTTGCCGAAGCCAACAATGGCGCCGCCACCTTCCCGAGATGCATCTCGCCTTTGGTTCGTTCCTGCCTCCCTATCCTACGTAGGTGAGTTCGCGCTGAGTCCCTTGTTCGATTGGTACCGGCCGCGAGCCGAATGGTGATAAAAAACGCTAGAACCGAAGATCTTCGGTGAGCACTTCATGTCAGCCATGGCGGCCACTGGCCGGCGTTGAGGAGGATGGCCGGTGCCCTCTCTCTCCTTTGCCTGGAAGCGTTTCAAGTCGTCCGTTCGCTGATCGACGACTTATATTAGAAGATACCCCTTCACGGGGTAAAATTCATAAAGAGCCCCTAAGTTTTTCTTTATTAGAACCCATGGTCCTTGGTGTAATCCAGGAATTACGTTTCTTTGTTTTGAAAATGTATTTCTTCTCGGTAATTCAAAAATATGTTTTCCGATATTTACAGTTTTGCCACTAAACTTGTTTTGATCATAAAATCTCTGTTTTAACTCCGATTAGATCCGTTCAAGTTGCGTTAGGTTTGTATTTGCAAGCTCTACATGTTAGTGTAGCTGTACAGTAGGTTTGGAAATTTTAATTTTCGAGTTTATAATAAAATAATTATTTATCTATAGGAAATCTTAGAAAATTCATAACTTTCACGTTTTAAATCCGATTTTCGTGATCTTTACGTTTGTGTGATCGTAGTAACATGTAGAAGAGTTTTACAAACTTTTTATACTGTTTTGCTGCTGTTGGTGTACTGTTCTAACTATGTTTCTTTGTTTGCTTCGTGTATGATTGCTCGGATGATTGTGTGTTGATGTTTAGTGATCGAGTACAAACGGTGAGCAGTTTCTTGACGATCAGGAGTATTATTTTGAGCCAGACCAGCAATATCAATAGGGAAGCATTGATCAAGGCAAGTGTAACATGGGATCATCCTTGTTGTCCTATTCACTAAAATTATCATACATATGCATGTGTCCTCTTTGACAACCTTAGAGATTATAACTTAGTGATTGATACCTTGATTCCTTATAAACCTTGGAAATGCATTAGGGTAGGTATTGCTAGTGCTTAATTATGAACAATGATCTTGTAATTTGATTAATGGATTAAGCAACCAACCTTTAATGATGATTTTATTACTGTTGAAAAGGGGCTAGAGCATGTGGGTTATTTTGATGCTCTAGTTTCTCTCCATAAGGACTTATCTATACGTGATCATCCGAGACATACAGTACAGCTATGAGGGCTATATGGCTCTAGCTTTAGTTGTTTAAAGGATCTTTTCTAGCTTGTTAGTGGTTACCTTAAATGGCGTAAGAATGGCTTGACACGTTGGGTGTAGGATAGCCTCTAGTCTATGAGTATAGCCGAGAAGGAATTATGCCATTTGAAAAGGGGGGTTCCTACATCTGCCTGCCGAGTGAATCTAATGGCCCTAACTTGTTAGACGAACCTTTAAGTGGCTTTATATGATTTCTGGTGTTTTGGGGAGTCGCGAACCCATGCATTTGGAAGTCATGACTCACAGTGAAAGTGTACACCTCTGCGTAGAGTTAAAAACTAGTATACTAGCCATGCCCACGGATACGGGTGGCCTTGGAACATCTACAGATAGCTGATCACCATTGTTATATCATGCTTAATTACTGTTGTTATTATTATGCTCATGTTAATGCTATTCATTATCTCTATTACAATTGATCATTGATTCATTAATGAGAAGTGGATTATCTTGATGCTACTTAATTGCTAAATTATATGATGATTAAAAGCTAAACATAGTCAAACAGTGTCTAGCCTTTTGTGCCTCATGAACCCTGTGTTGTACTTGTTGAGTTCGACATGGACTCACCCTTGCTATTTCCACCATAACAGATGAAGATTATGAAGATGATTATTGTAACGAGTACTAGTCTTGGTGTCAACCAGTCAACCGTGTCCCTGTGTTTAGAGTTTTCGCTGGAGATCTACTATTAGTTGCTACAATTTATTGTATAAGACTATGTATTAAATATTTATTCGCTATGTAATAATCATTGTGATGATACTATGTAATTTGTCTACTTATGTGTGCGATCATTTCCTGGGGCGCACATGAGTCTTTTACGCATCCTATTTTTGTCCTTAAAAATGGGTGTGACAACTAGTCATATTCATATCAAGATGTAGAACAAGAACAATCTCAAGAACAGAAGAAAGCTAAAATATAGAAATATATTGAAGTAGCATAAAGTCGAATGATGATTATAACAAAATTACCAAGTCTCCGATGAATGATCCTAATCCCAAGCAGTTGCTTGCCTCTACTTGAATCAATCTAGACTAAACTCTAAACTTGAACTAGAACTCTAACTCTCTTTCTCTCTGGAAACCCTAACTTCTGCCCTTGCCTTCAAACAAATGAGGAAGAGATGATCTAATTCTTCAACTGATTCCTTGAGAGGATATCCTGGGGGCTGTTTATATAGACCAGGGCGTGGAACCACAACCCTTGGATCAAACCGACCTTGGCGTGGGGTTTAGATGCATCCTTAGAGGTGACATAGGTAGCTTGCAAGAGAAGGAGCTGAGGCAGAACAGGAGAGGCCCGGTCGGCCTAGCCATAGGGCCGGTCGGCCCCAATTGGCGACGGGTTGGCTCGTGTCACCTCGTGGAGTCGGTTTAGGTCTTGTAGAATCCCTATCCGCATCCGTGACGTGGAGATTAGGTCGATTGCTTCGGTTTCTTCCTTTGGAAGGAGGATCAATTCTGTATTATGCAGCTTAGCCCTTGAAAAACATAGAATCACCAAAACTCATGGAATTTATTAGTTTAAACCTCTAAACCTACTGTGGTGATCCTTTTTATCATTTATTCCTCTTATGTTGATGATTTAAAATGATAGTTAATTACCGTCAACAGTGGATATGGTAGAGCTACAGTAGGGCGGACAAATGCCTGCTACTTGTTGATATTGGTTACGCACATGAAAGAATCTAAGAGAAAACCGTAAGCGCATGGATATCGGTGAGCACTTCACTCAGGAGATAAGTCCAAAGTATCGTATTTGTTTTATCCATAAGGAGAAAGCATGCGATGACTAACCTAGGCTTTACTATTACCCCTGGGCCGCACTACAAGGTGGTGAAGATATAAGCGATTAGAGAAGACTACTACGACAGTCTGGTTCCAACCTATGGTAAGCTATGATACTACTATTCTAGGGGGACCTACCATTGGAAAAGAGACACCACAGAGGATGCTTAACCAGGGCACTGAGGTCCTACCAAACCATCTGACGGGAGGAGGTTTCTAAAGGTAACAATGGGATTGTCATGTCCCACGCTACTACACACTGATCCGCCCAGATAGGGGATAGCTACGAGTATTCCTAGCCTAAGCACCACGCTTACGCTACAAACGATTACTCTATTCCCTACGCGAAGCAAATAAAGTAAACCCGTAAACCAAAGAACAATAATAGCAACGTACTTACTTAGTATTAGAAGTTGGATTACCGAAGAATCCTAGAACTAAGCCCTGAGTTAGGAGACTTGATCCCGCAGGTATAGGCTAGAGAGGAGACACTGACAAGCCGGGCTTCCTCCAACTTCTACCTCCACTCTAACTCTCTCAATCTAGAAGAATAACTCTAATCTCACATAGAGACTACAAAGATAAACTCGCTTGTATGTGCCCTAAAGAAAGATCCATTCAAGGGACCCCTCTCAGGAGAATTCTCTTGAGAAAATATAAATTAGGGTTTCTGAACTCTCTGATCCAGGGGCCAGGGGCTTTGCTTATATAGCCTTCTAGGAATCACCACAGCCCTCAGATCAAACTGACCTTAATCAACGATTATTATTCATCCTCAAAGGTAGTGTTGGCATGATCCTCAAAGGTGGTGGAGGCATGATCTGTGAGACAGAGCCTGATTGGCTCTACAGGGGGGCGGCTGCCCGGAGGGTGTGGGTGCCCGCCTATGTCTCAGTAATAGGTGGGCCCCAACTTCTAGGGGGTGGCTTCTCGAGTCTTCTAGATTATACTTTTTCGGTGTATGGTCCTTTCTCTCTATGTAAACCTAACATGTGGACCATCTTTGGTTGTTTTCAGTTGGCACCCTACAGAAATAGACATTCACCAAAACTCGTGGAATTCAGTTAGTTAAACCCCTACTCTAGGGTGGTAACTTTATTTATAGCCTTCTTTTGTTTAAGTTGAAGGTAAAAAATTGTTAGTTAACTACCGTCACCACTGCCGAGCTTAGAACTGTTGTGGATGAAAGGGAGGACGGAAATGATTTTGTGGATGATAGATTATCTTCTGGCGCTTTTGGTTGCTACCAGAAAATCTAGATGAGACATTCTTCTTTTTCTTGGCCTCCTTGTGCTTACGATACTCTTCTTCAGATGCAATGGCAATATTGATTGACTCATGATAAGTAACATTGAGGCAACCAGTCATCATTTTTCGAATCTTGGAATTCAGACCCCTCATGAAACAGGCTTTCTTTTTGCGATCTGAATTGACATGGTCGAGAGCATATTGTGCTAGGTGATTAAACCTGCCCATGTACTGCATGACGGACTGATCTCCTTGTTTTAGAGCAAGAACTCCTCTAAATTCATGGGCATAATTCCATCAGGAATGAAATGGGTACAGAAGGTTTTTGCAAAACTCCACCTAGGTCACATGGTGACCAGCTGGCTATGCGGCAAGAAGGTTTGCCCACCAAGCTCCCGCAACACCTCTAAGTTGTTGGGCTACGAACATTGGCTTCTAGTAATCAGTGCAATTGATGAGATCAAACTTCTACTCCATGGTACAAAGCCAGTCATCTGCTTCCAGTGGTTCATCTACTCAACACAAGTGGTGAAGACAATGGCTGAAAAGACTTTGCTAGAGTTCTCTGCTCCAAGCCCTGGGAACATTCAAGTTGAGCCCACACTCCAAATGGATAACCTAGAGTTTGAACTCCAACCAAGCCTCATCAACCTAGTCCAAGCTACTACATTCAGCGAAAAGGCACAAGAAGATGCTACTACCCATCTACATGATTTCTTAGAGATTGGAAGCACCATCATCATCAAGGACATTGCCCAAGACATCATACTTCTTCAGTTATTCCCATTCTCCTTGGAGGGAAAAGCGAAGCAGTGGTTCTATGATCATAAAGAAGACATCAATACATGGGACAAGTGTTCAAAAGCCTTTCTATCAAAGTTCTTCCCTGTAGGCAAAACCAATGCCTTAAGAAGAAAAATCTACAACTTTCAGTAGAAAAAAGAAGAAACCATTGCAGAGGCATGGGAACATTTCTAGGAATATGTCCTAGAATGCCCACACCATGGAATGGAAGATTGGCTGCTCATACAAGGATTCTACAATGGACTTATTCAGAAATCTCATGAGCAATTAGATGCAACTGCTAGAGGATCGTTTATGTCACTCACACTTGGAAAAGCTGAAATTCTTTTGAAGAAGATAGCCAAGAATCAGAGCTAGAAGCTAGACAATAATCAACGTATTAGAAGATTGAAGAAATTCTAGAAGAAATTTGTGCACTAACAACAAAGATGGTGTAACACCCGAGGTGTTTGCCACCAGTTAAGCAGTGGGTTTAAGCTCAAACATGGTAGATTAAGTGGTAATGAAGATGTCAAAGTCAAACCTATGGAAGCAAGCCCCAACCTAAACTTGGATGTTGCACCCTTGCTTTACATATAGTCTATTTTCAAGATATATGCTTGGGTGGTGTTATTGCAATATCTTCATATGTCTCACCTTAGTACCTATCTATATTGATCCCTGGAAAAGTTTCATGACGTTTGGAATCAAAAAGTCACATGAAATGATAAGTTATATGCTTGTTGGAATGACTTTACTAAGTGTTGGAATTTCATTATTAAGTGGATGGAAATATAGGTCATCAACCAAACCTTGCCACCTTGCTCCAACAACTCTAATTGAACTCTACAACAAAAGTTATGAAGGGTTCGTGTTGAGCAAAGATGGAGAAAATATCCGAAAACCATGGAAACCCAAGATTCTATAGCAAAAGGGCTTTGCGTTGACCGAGAAATAAAGTTGACTTCTGAACCAGATATGAGGGTTGACCAAAAATGAAAGTTGAATAAAAGTTTGATTATAACAAACTTTGTTTAATGGTCAAGAGCTAGTTTGGTCTCTAACCTAGTCAAATAGAGGCTCAAAGATTGGATTAACTGCTGTTTTTCAGCACTTAGAAAATTTTCTAAGTCTGGAATTCATCGTCGTCGACGTTGGCATGCCGCGTTCTCGTGTTTTCGTTAAGCAACTTGAGTTGAGCCAAAAATAAAAGTTGGAGCTTACATCTTGGAGAAGAGCATGCAAAAAGTTGGATTAAGTTTGATCAGGTTTTGACCTCTGAATGCGAGTTTCCGTGATTTCCGTCAACATGTTGACATTGTCATTTTGGCAACTAGTTAACTGCTAATCGGTTGCTCTAATGACCTTGACTCCTTAATGAAAAACGTAGAGCTTCATGTGGGCTTCAAACTTCGTTTTTGGTCCGAGTTCTAATTCGGCCCAGAGCAAGCCCGAATCGGCACCCCACCTTGCTCTCCTCAGCGCCCACCACGTGTTCGTCGTTTTGCCACGCGGATTCCATGCACCAGAGTGCGCCCCACCATGGCTGGACGCCGTAGCCACGTGCCTCTGCCCTTCCTCGCGCCCTTATGAAGTACCAGAGCGCGTCACTCGCTTCTCCACCCCTCCTGGCGCCCTTTCGCCTCTCCCTCGCTCTCTGCTCGGTCGCCGCTGTTCGCGCTCCGCCATGGCCGCGTGCTAGAGCTCGAGCTACTGCCGTCGCTTCTTCTCCATCCTCCTCCACCCTCGCGCGCTCTGTGGAGAGCATCGCTGTGCTCGCTGCCCTCCCAAAGCCGGCGCACCATCTTCCCCTTCCGGTATCCACCACCCTGAGCCGCTCCATGTCGACGTCGCTCGGCTTCAGGCCGCCTGCTCCTCGACCACGCATGGCCAGGAGCCGCGGGCCATATCCAGCGGGGCTGGAGCCTTCTGCGGCTGCGCTCTACAGCCGGCAGGCCACGACGCCCCTCCATGTTGCCACCGCCGGCTAGCAACCGCCCGAGCCCGACCGTCCGTCCTTCTCTGTGCTCATCGTAAGGAAGAAGAAGAAGGACCCACGTGTAAGAGGGAAACAAGTTCAGGGGGTTTTCTGTGAAGCCATAGACTCAGGTGAATAGTGCCGCGAGGACTGAATTGTGATGATTTTGCAGGAACTTTGAAAATTCATAGTAAATTATAGAAAAATCGTAAAATAGCAAATGAGGACTTTTTGGAATCCTTGTGAAATTCTCTATGCAGTAGATCTATAATATGGCATATTTTAGTTTAAAGTTTTCTCTGTAAAATGGATTTGTGCAGCTAGGTTTTTAATGCTAGATGTATTTGTCATTTTCATAACTGTAGATCTAGGGCTCCAAATGAAGTGAAATTTTTGTGGCATGCTACTCTTATGATGTTTAATGTGTGGTAATTATTTCATGAATTTTGGTTGCCATTTGAGTGATTTATTAGTGCATCTTGCTCTCACATGAATTCTTGCAATAGCAATTTGTCTTTTTCATAGATGTTGATATACATGTCCAAATGCCTTGAAATTTGTACAGTAGACTATTTGGTGTATGTAAGAGCTACTGTAATTTTTATAGGTTTTATTATAGAATTTTGATATATGTTTATTATTTCACCTTGCTATTTAAATAAATTAAGAAATGCATTAAAAGAAATTATTTAATGATGAGCACTATGCTTTTTGGTGATCATTTAACATGCACTTTATGATGGTTACATTGGTTGTGGCCAAATATATGTTTGGAATATAAGTTAATATTTATTCTTGCAATTGATGCTTTCCTGGACAGTTTCTGGGACTTTGGTAATTGCCCCATGAAAATGATGTTTGATGAGAAACATGCTTATAACAAAGTTGTAAATAACTTATTAATCTAGCTTGTGTTAAATTTTGGTGGCATTTGGCCTTATAGTTTGTGAGTAATGACTGTTTCAAGTTGGGTTCCAGAAATAGTTGTTCTCTGGAATCTCTGGACCAGATTCTGTAATTATGCATGTTTGACTTGGTTAACTTGAGAATCATGCTAAGATGATTAAAAATGAATTATAGACAATTTCATAAGCTTTCCAGAATGTCTTGTTGCATATCTATTGGATTTGTATAACTCCAGTTATGATCCAAACATGTAGATGTTGTTTGCAGTCCAGAAATTGTCAGAGGCTAGTCATGGTTGTTTACTCCATGTGTTGCTAAGTGTGGCTTATACTCTTGATGATAGTCAAGTTAAGATACTTGTGATCTTGTTAAACTTGTGTTGTGCTTAATGTGCTTGCCCTCTTTAATTGATTATGTGATGCATCTTGTGTTATCATTCATCATATTCATACGCATGCATCTTGCATCTCATTTAGGTTCGCTAGATGCACCACGTGAAGGATGAGATGTTGAAGCCAAACCTGAAGACGGTGTTTGGTGGAACTATCCCGAAGATGGAAGTACTCAGCGAGTGTCATCTGACAACTACTGACTTGTGTCGGATCCCAGGCAAGCCCCGGAGCATTCTAAGCCTCCTACTTTACAAAAGCAATTGAGTATATATATATGTTATATATGTATTGTTGCATTAAGTTATAGGAGTTGATTGAAAACACTTGCTGCATATATATCCTTTCCTTGTCCCGTAGATATGCCTGAAATCCTATTTTAGTTCAGGATCGAAAATATTGCTTAGCCCTGCTTAGACCGGTAGCGATCGGTGATTTCCTGTCACCGGCAACTATAAGTGGTTACGGGAATACTTTAGCTATGGAATGGATGTTATCCTGGAAATAACCAAGCGTTGATGAATAATTGGAGACCGGGCGGAATAAGTATTGGGCAACCAGACAGGGTTCTGGGGTGCTTGTAGTTTCCGTCTGTGTCGATTAAGGACCGTCCGTTGTTGTCCCTCGGGTCATGTTGAACGCATGCCTCACATTTAGCTGGCCGAATAAGGTACCTTTCGACCGCGAAGCTGGGAGATTATTCGGGCCGAGTGGATTGCCCGCAACGCACTGTACCGGAGCAGTAGTGGCAGGATACGGGGGCGCGATGATAAGGCCAAAGAGCAGTCGGGCGGCCCCCGGGTACAAGTGGTTCCTGGCAAGCTCACGACTTTACCTGAATGGTTGACTCGGTGACCAACACCTCACTTTAGCGGGTGAGTGAGGTTTGTGTGAGGAATAACTTACCAGCTGGTTAATAATCGATTCGAATCGCCATCGTTCACTGGATAGTGAACACTTGACTCGAGCTACTGCATCGTAGTAATGATTATGGAACATGGATGGTTATGTGGATGATGTTGGAAATGCTAAAACCTGAAATGGTAACCTTTGATGTTAATGGTTAATCAAGTGATTGCTTTAGCATAGGTGCTTACCTAGATTGAATAGGTTACAATAAAAATGATGCAAAAATACTTAAATTAGTTTATTCATGATAACTTATGCTTTTCGCAAATGAGTCAAGCTAGCCCACTGAAAGAAAGCCTTGCATTCTCCTTGGTGTCATTATTTCTGGTTTATGACGGGTAAGTCTAGCTGAGTACCTTCTCGTACTCAGGGTTTATTCCCACTTGTTGCAGGTTGTGATATAACATAGCTACTGCAAGAATTGGAAGACTCCGGCTGTAGTGGCGGAGTGTGATCATGGGCATGATCCGTCTGAGCTATCTTGTCTCTCTTGCTTTTATGGGAATTTGACCTTGGTACTGGCATGTATTTGAATTAAGGTGATATTAGTTTTCAAACTATTTTGCTTCTGCTACTTTTGAACTTGAGTTGTATTAACTCTACTGAACTCCGATATATGTTGAATTACTTATGAAATAGATGTAACATATGACCTGTTATGTTGGACCACTACGATCTTGGCTTGTATGTTGGTTGGTTTAAAATCCCTCGTGATTTTATTGGACTACCGGAGTTATAGAAGCTTAAGTACGAGAATTTAATTGCTCCGGCGATTGTTTTTGTACTTTTGTTCTTATAATTTGGGCGGTTCCGTGACAGCTGGCATCGGAGCAAGGTTCAACACTAAACATGTCATATGTGTATTGAAAAACAAAGGTTTTGTTTGCAAAAATCAGTTTTTGACAACTTATAGCTATTACATATATAGGTTTGTTCAAATCTGAATTTTAAATCTAAGTATGCCAGTGGTTATTTCCTTTATGCCCAATTAAGGACCCTTAGGTGGCTTAATTAAGTACTAACTTGGGGGTTTTAAATTTTTGCATCTACGCCCAAGCCAAGGTATGTATGAGTGATAACTTGACCGCACTGTTACCCTGTGGTCGAATGGTAGTGGTAACCTTCATATATGAAATAGCCATATATGTCGCTAGAGTTACATTCTTGCAACGTCGCACCTACGCCAAGGTAAGTGTGAGTTGGGAGAGCATGACCGTTCAACCACCAGTCTAGGGGAGAGTTAGCTATGGTTACTGGCATAATTACATGTTTAACCATGTATTTATGAAAGTACTTAATTGTGGGCACATTTGTTGGGTACCTATGATACCGAAGTATATGCATCAGGGGATGTATGTATGGAGAGTATTTAGTTTACTGCTTTCATTGTGTGCTATATTGGGAATTGTTGGGCTGTAATGAAATTTTCTGCAGGTATGCTAACTCCGAATGCGTAAGTTGAATGTAGCTAACGACTAGCTCTATATCGAGAGAATGCGTGATATGCCACCGACATAGAACGTGATTGTCACCTTAGGCTGGCAATCTTGTGAGGACGAATAGGACGAAGCATGCATCATCATGATTGTTGCTTTGTGCATATAACTATGCTCCTCTCACCTTTGTCCTAATAAATAAGTAACTTGTGTTTGATGTGCATTCACTAAGTTGATTACTTTAGCATGCTTTTGTTTTAGCTAAACTTGTATTTAGTTCTTGTTGGATAAATTCTTGTTAGGTGTGAGCCTTCTGCTTAGTATTGAATGCTTAAGCTAACCTGACCAATAATCTCAAGTGTCCGCTTAAAACTGTGATGCTGTGTAGATGCTTGTTATCTAGGTAGTGTCATAGTTGACCTCTCTTTTGTCCTCGGTGCGCATGTGAGTGTTGAAGATGCTTTATCCTAGAACAATGCTCACGTTACGTAATCGCCTGGTTGTCGTCTCTAATTAGATTCTCTCGTAGGAGCCAGAGCCTGTAGACGTGGTTGCTAACCCTTAAATGTTTGTGTATCCATGCCTTGCTTGAACCGTAGGCCCTAGCGTAGTCCCCTTATATGTTTGCTTAGGCCTTGGACATCCGCTACCTTTTGGAGAATGCCCTTGTTTGATTGACCAACCAAGTTAAGTCCTAACGAACGTCAATCTTAACCGCAGTTGTTGCTTACCAAGTTTTGGAGACCATACCCAATTCCATGTTGAACCTCCCGATTGTCTCTCCTACAGATGATCCGAGCAACGCTAATCTCTCGTTGTCTGATCTAAAAATCTTTGCTTGTGAAATCAAGTGGTTATCTTATCAACCCAATCTCTGATCGGTGTATCATTTTGTTCTAGAAGTCTGCTAAAGTCCATCTCAACTTCTAACGTCTCTCAACGTTATTAATCTTGATCTCATGTTGTTGTCCAACGTAACCGAGAACCCTTGCTCAGTTGTCTTCGGCAATTAAGCTATGTTCTCTTGCGCTGTGTTTTAATCTTCGAATCGCCTCCTTATTGACTCTAAACCTTGTAACTACCCTTGCTTGCTACTCCTCCCTTGTCTGGTGCTTGTTCTTACCACCTAATCGGTGCCACTTGAAATTTCACTTTGTTTGTGCGTTTAATAATGGTGTTACGATTAGCATTTTATGGTGCCGCGACGAAACCGAGAGCCTCCTGTGGGCGCGCACACAAGGTTGTGCTGCTCGGCACGCGCTGGTATCAAAGTTGCTATTCATGATCCATTATGAAACAACAACCGATGTGTTATTTCTCGTGACCGTTTTCCTTGGTTATCTCCCTATATCTTATCTAAAGATTCATATCTTAGACCTTATGTAGTAGATATCCCTTGAAGTTGCTAAGAAGATGACCTTTGAAGAACAGTCACCGGCATGAACATTAACAGACTGCAAGAGGTGGTAGACAAGTGACTCTTCCCAAGTGTTCTTGTACGACGTCGGTCATCGAGTGAGCAACATATGTCATCCCCGTTGGATAAAAAGGGCAAATAACACTTAATATTGGACAAGTTATCCATTGGAAAAGAACTGATCGTCACATGGTGCATATGACCTAACTATCAATGTCTTGATCCTTGTGTGGATGACAGTCATACAGATGAAATTAACTCTCTCTGGTGTGACTCTTTATCTGTAGACTTCAATGTCGACCACTTGTTTGTGCCTCGACTGTAATTATTGTGGTGGTCAAGAGTAAATGTTGGAATTTTGAGAATTGAGAGACAACTAATTAATTACCAGTAAGAAGGTTAATCTCCAGTCACATAACAATTCTTTGATAGACATGATGGTTATGTCTCAACGAACAATAGTAAGCAAAGAGGCCATGAAGCCGGTCAGCAATGCAGGTGTTGTATCTTCTCCAAATGCGCTAGCAAGTCAATTCCATCTTGGACAATCACATATATAGTGCAAGATGTTGTATTAGCCAAGTAAAGAACTAGAGAAAGCATGTCCCTAGTTTCGATCGGCATCATTGTGCCCCTAAGTACCTCAAAGGGTTTTGGTTCAAGGTTCTATTGGACAAAGTGCCAGAAAATATTCAGAAATGGTTCCTTATCTACGTAGGGATGCCCTCCGTGTGGAATAATGCTTTGTGCTCTGTGAAAATAGCCCACAACTCCAATGCTTGTGCATCATCAAGTTACTGTCTAGATCAACGGCGTAAATTGTTCCCTGAGAAACCTATCAGGAAGACTATCACCTCCATCCTCAGCGAGACAAAAGGCTTCTGCTACTATGAGAAAGATCAGAGAGTGCAAAACACACGCCTCAACATGTGAAGTAAAAGAAAAGGAAGAACACGAAATCTGTCCAGAATTTTTGTGGCACTACACCGGTTATCTTCAAGTCAACGGTTAGTGACTCAAACGAATTTGGATTGTGACCCAAACTTGGTAACCTCATTCCTTGCTGAGGACCCTTCAATGTCTTAAGTTGATATGAGTATTGGTTGAGTAAAACATAGGATTTGAGAGATGTCTTGTCAGCTTGGTTTGCTGCCATTTCAGAACAGAGCTATTTTGGTGGATGGGTTGTTGGATGGTCAAACGATGTCCGTTTGAGCTCAATTTTGGCGAATGGTTAGAAGACCCATTGATCTATATGCCCACCAATATTTGTGCATATTGGAGTAGTGGTTTATGTTATAAAAAAAAGGTACAGAATCGGTAATTTATCTGTTGACTGCGATCATCCTTTACATTGGAAGGTTATGTTTGTAATGCATGCCAAGAACTTGCAATTGATAGGCATCTTGCTGTTATACAACCCTCAGTACCCTTGGAAAGACTAATTGCACCCCTATGTGCCTTTGTATAAGAGAATCTTTTTGAGTGACATTTGGCAGAAATCCAGGACCGACAGAGTTAGCTATCACTTTCACTGTTCCCTCAATAGACTCAGATAATACAGTGTTGGCATCAGAGAAAGAGAACTGCACATGTGGAACAATATGTAGTTTTCCATCAGTTGGCATCTGAGTGAGTGAATAGTCCATGACCGGGATGGACATTATCCATTGGTTAGATGGTTTCTGATAGCCTCAAAGAATAATTACCTCGTATATGGATCCAACCCTTATCAGAAGTTGTACATGTTATGCCACTAAAAAAAAGTAGATGCTATGAGTAATTAGTCCATGCTCGTAGTACTCTCCGTGCACCGTGAACGAAGTACCGCATTGTCTTGGATTCCTCCTAAAGTAGCAATGCTTCATGAAAGTCAGTGAAGAAAAATTCTTTAGACAAAAGATTCTGTGTAGGGTGAGTACCAGAAAGTTGTCTTACCCGGTTAGCCTCTCTGCTGCTTGAAGCTAAGTAGCCTGATGCGCTTATGGATGTTGGAATTGGATAACATGCTTCTCTTCCCTTGGAAAGTTCTTCGCACCGAATCTCGGGACGCGATTCTTTTAAGGGGGGAGGGCTGTAACACCCGAGGTGTTTGCCACCAGTTAAGCAGTGGGTTTAAGCTCAAACATGGTAGATTAAGTGGTAATGAAGATGTCAAAGTCAAACCTATGGAAGCAAGCCCCAACCTAAACTTGGATGTTGCACCCTTGCTTTACATATAGTCTATTTTCAAGATATATGCTTGGGTGGTGTTATTGCAATATCTTCATATGTCTCACCTTAGTACCTATCTATATTGATCCCTGGAAAAGTTTCATGACGTTTGGAATCAAAAAGTCACATGAAATGATAAGTTATATGCTTGTTGGAATGACTTTACTAAGTGTTGGAATTTCATTATTAAGTGGATGGAAATATAGGTCATCAACCAAACCTTGCCACCTTGCTCCAACAACTCTAATTGAACTCTACAACAAAAGTTATGAAGGGTTCGTGTTGAGCAAAGATGGAGAAAATATCCGAAAACCATGGAAACCCAAGATTCTATAGCAAAAGGGCTTTGCGTTGACCGAGAAATAAAGTTGACTTCTGAACCAGATATGAGGGTTGACCAAAAATGAAAGTTGAATAAAAGTTTGATTATAACAAACTTTGTTTAATGGTCAAGAGCTAGTTTGGTCTCTAACCTAGTCAAATAGAGGCTCAAAGATTGGATTAACTGCTGTTTTTCAGCACTTAGAAAATTTTCTAAGTCTGGAATTCATCGTCGTCGACGTTGGCATGCCGCGTTCTCGTGTTTTCGTTAAGCAACTTGAGTTGAGCCAAAAATAAAAGTTGGAGCTTACATCTTGGAGAAGAGCATGCAAAAAGTTGGATTAAGTTTGATCAGGTTTTGACCTCTGAATGCGAGTTTCCGTGATTTCCGTCAACATGTTGACATTGTCATTTTGGCAACTAGTTAACTGCTAACCGGTTGCTCTAATGACCTTGACTCCTTAATGAAAAACGTAGAGCTTCATGTGGGCTTCAAACTTCGTTTTTGGTCCGAGTTCTAATTCGGCCCAGAGCAAGCCCGAATCGGCACCCCACCTTGCTCTCCTCAGCGCCCACCACGTGTTCGTCGTTTTGCCACGCGGATTCCATGCACCAGAGTGCGCCCCACCATGGCTGGACGCCGTAGCCACGTGCCTCTGCCCTTCCTCGCGCCCTTATGAAGTACCAGAGCGCGTCACTCGCTTCTCCACCCCTCCTGGCGCCCTTTCGCCTCTCCCTCGCTCTCTGCTCGGTCGCCGCTGTTCGCGCTCCGCCATGGCCGCGTGCTAGAGCTCGAGCTACTGCCGTCGCTTCTTCTCCATCCTCCTCCACCCTCGCGCGCTCTGTGGAGAGCATCGCTGTGCTCGCTGCCCTCCCAAAGCCGGCGCACCATCTTCCCCTTCCGGTATCCACCACCCTGAGCCGCTCCATGTCGACGTCGCTCGGCTTCAGGCCGCCTGCTCCTCGACCACGCATGGCCAGGAGCCGCGGGCCATATCCAGCGGGGCTGGAGCCTTCTGCGGCTGCGCTCTACAGCCGGCAGGCCACGACGCCCCTCCATGTTGCCACCGCCGGCTAGCAACCGCCCGAGCCCGACCGTCCGTCCTTCTCTGTGCTCATCGTAAGGAAGAAGAAGAAGGACCCACGTGTAAGAGGGAAACAAGTTCAGGGGGTTTTCTGTGAAGCCATAGACTCAGGTGAATAGTGCCGCGAGGACTGAATTGTGATGATTTTGCAGGAACTTTGAAAATTCATAGTAAATTATAGAAAAATCGTAAAATAGCAAATGAGGACTTTTTGGAATCCTTGTGAAATTCTCTATGCAGTAGATCTATAATATGGCATATTTTAGTTTAAAGTTTTCTCTGTAAAATGGATTTGTGCAGCTAGGTTTTTAATGCTAGATGTATTTGTCATTTTCATAACTGTAGATCTAGGGCTCCAAATGAAGTGAAATTTTTGTGGCATGCTACTCTTATGATGTTTAATGTGTGGTAATTATTTCATGAATTTTGGTTGCCATTTGAGTGATTTATTAGTGCATCTTGCTCTCACATGAATTCTTGCAATAGCAATTTGTCTTTTTCATAGATGTTGATATACATGTCCAAATGCCTTGAAATTTGTACAGTAGACTATTTGGTGTATGTAAGAGCTACTGTAATTTTTATAGGTTTTATTATAGAATTTTGATATATGTTTATTATTTCACCTTGCTATTTAAATAAATTAAGAAATGCATTAAAAGAAATTATTTAATGATGAGCACTATGCTTTTTGGTGATCATTTAACATGCACTTTATGATGGTTACATTGGTTGTGGCCAAATATATGTTTGGAATATAAGTTAATATTTATTCTTGCAATTGATGCTTTCCTGGACAGTTTCTGGGACTTTGGTAATTGCCCCATGAAAATGATGTTTGATGAGAAACATGCTTATAACAAAGTTGTAAATAACTTATTAATCTAGCTTGTGTTAAATTTTGGTGGCATTTGGCCTTATAGTTTGTGAGTAATGACTGTTTCAAGTTGGGTTCCAGAAATAGTTGTTCTCTGGAATCTCTGGACCAGATTCTGTAATTATGCATGTTTGACTTGGTTAACTTGAGAATCATGCTAAGATGATTAAAAATGAATTATAGACAATTTCATAAGCTTTCCAGAATGTCTTGTTGCATATCTATTGGATTTGTATAACTCCAGTTATGATCCAAACATGTAGATGTTGTTTGCAGTCCAGAAATTGTCAGAGGCTAGTCATGGTTGTTTACTCCATGTGTTGCTAAGTGTGGCTTATACTCTTGATGATAGTCAAGTTAAGATACTTGTGATCTTGTTAAACTTGTGTTGTGCTTAATGTGCTTGCCCTCTTTAATTGATTATGTGATGCATCTTGTGTTATCATTCATCATATTCATACGCATGCATCTTGCATCTCATTTAGGTTCGCTAGATGCACCACGTGAAGGATGAGATGTTGAAGCCAAACCTGAAGACGGTGTTTGGTGGAACTATCCCGAAGATGGAAGTACTCAGCGAGTGTCATCTGACAACTACTGACTTGTGTCGGATCCCAGGCAAGCCCCGGAGCATTCTAAGCCTCCTACTTTACAAAAGCAATTGAGTATATATATATGTTATATATGTATTGTTGCATTAAGTTATAGGAGTTGATTGAAAACACTTGCTGCATATATATCCTTTCCTTGTCCCGTAGATATGCCTGAAATCCTATTTTAGTTCAGGATCGAAAATATTGCTTAGCCCTGCTTAGACCGGTAGCGATCGGTGATTTCCTGTCACCGGCAACTATAAGTGGTTACGGGAATACTTTAGCTATGGAATGGATGTTATCCTGGAAATAACCAAGCGTTGATGAATAATTGGAGACCGGGCGGAATAAGTATTGGGCAACCAGACAGGGTTCTGGGGTGCTTGTAGTTTCCGTCTGTGTCGATTAAGGACCGTCCGTTGTTGTCCCTCGGGTCATGTTGAACGCATGCCTCACATTTAGCTGGCCGAATAAGGTACCTTTCGACCGCGAAGCTGGGAGATTATTCGGGCCGAGTGGATTGCCCGCAACGCACTGTACCGGAGCAGTAGTGGCAGGATACGGGGGCGCGATGATAAGGCCAAAGAGCAGTCGGGCGGCCCCCGGGTACAAGTGGTTCCTGGCAAGCTCGCGACTTTACCTGAATGGTTGACTCGGTGACCAACACCTCACTTTAGCGGGTGAGTGAGGTTTGTGTGAGGAATAACTTACCAGCTGGTTAATAATCGATTCGAATCGCCATCGTTCACTGGATAGTGAACACTTGACTCGAGCTACTGCATCGTAGTAATGATTATGGAACATGGATGGTTATGTGGATGATGTTGGAAATGCTAAAACCTGAAATGGTAACCTTTGATGTTAATGGTTAATCAAGTGATTGCTTTAGCATAGGTGCTTACCTAGATTGAATAGGTTACAATAAAAATGATGCAAAAATACTTAAATTAGTTTATTCATGATAACTTATGCTTTTCGCAAATGAGTCAAGCTAGCCCACTGAAAGAAAGCCTTGCATTCTCCTTGGTGTCATTATTTCTGGTTTATGACGGGTAAGTCTAGCTGAGTACCTTCTCGTACTCAGGGTTTATTCCCACTTGTTGCAGGTTGTGATATAACATAGCTACTGCAAGAATTGGAAGACTCCGGCTGTAGTGGCGGAGTGTGATCATGGGCATGATCCGTCTGAGCTATCTTGTCTCTCTTGCTTTTATGGGAATTTGACCTTGGTACTGGCATGTATTTGAATTAAGGTGATATTAGTTTTCAAACTATTTTGCTTCTGCTACTTTTGAACTTGAGTTGTATTAACTCTACTGAACTCCGATATATGTTGAATTACTTATGAAATAGATGTAACATATGACCTGTTATGTTGGACCACTACGATCTTGGCTTGTATGTTGGTTGGTTTAAAATCCCTCGTGATTTTATTGGACTACCGGAGTTATAGAAGCTTAAGTACGAGAATTTAATTGCTCCGGCGATTGTTTTTGTACTTTTGTTCTTATAATTTGGGCGGTTCCGTGACAGATGGATATGTTGTTGGATTGGCTTGATTAGAGGGATAATTACAAAAGAGATCGTCAAGCTATCCAAGATGCCTTCGATGCTCAGAATAGATGTGGAAAGTATCTAGGGATTGAATTCTCAGACAATCAAGAAAATGCAAGCATCATCAACAATCCTCCCACATCAAGAAAGCAAGGATGGAATCAATAGAAAGAATCCACCCATCAAGGTAAGTACTCAGGCAATTATAATTCTTCTAATTTCAAGCAACTACCCTTGAGAGATTTAATCTTAGAACAAGCTAGAATTAATGACAACATTATTAAAAGGCTTGCCCCTAATGATAAAATTTTAGAGGATATAAATGCTAAACTAGATGACTTTTCTTCTGCTATAAAAGATCAGCTCAATCATAATAATCAAATAGAAACTAGGTTGGCACAACTAGCTACTGCTTTGCCTTTTGCCACTAACCCTGGTCAGGTACAATCCATAACCACAAGAGGTGGTAGATCTACTCATGATCCCTCTTATCCAAAAGGTACAACGAGGAGACATGCAACACCAGTAATCCCAATAGTAACAGAAGAGAAGGACGATGAGGTTGAAGAATTGGAGCCACCAGTACTAGAGATGACGCAAGATTTCTGTGACTCCAACATCTTACCATTCCCACGTAGAAAGTGGAAAGCTAAGGTGGATGAGCAGTTTAGTAAGTTTGTTGAAGTAATTCAAAAATTATATATCAATGTCCCTTTGTTAGATGCTCTACAGGTACCCACCTACGCAAGATATATAAGAGATATCCTCAATAACAAACGACCACTGCCCACCACTAAAGTAATCAAGTTAATGGAAGAATGTAGTGCGGCCATCCTCAACATGTCACTAGAGAAGAAGGATCCAGGATGCCCCACTATTGATTGTTCAATTGGAGATCAATATTTTGATAACGCGCTATGTGACCTTGGAGCAAGTGCCAGTGTGACACCCAAGTCAGTTTTTGACAAGCTCTAGCATGCAAAGATCGTCCCAACATCAATGTGCCTACAGCTAGCCGATCAATCTCTCCGCTATCCAATAGGAATTGCTGAGAACATTCCAGTTAATATCAGAGGATTCTTCATACTAGTTGACTTTGTGGTATTGGAAATGCATCCAGACTTGAAGGTATCACTCATCCTTGGGAGACCCTTTTTGAGCATGACAAATGCCCACATTGATGTTGGAATTGAAGAAGTCAAATTCAACATTAATGGACGAGAGGAACACTTCCCATTTAGACCGAGGCCTGAGTTGAACCTGAAAGCAAATATGATAAGTAAAGAAGGAGATGACCAGTCATCAAGGACATCATCCTTTGGGTAGGATGACACCTTTGAAGAGTAATAGAATTTGGGAAAGCCCAGTTCGGTGGACTCTAAAATTCTGAACCCTCATCAAAAGGTAACTCGATAGTTATCCATATTTACTTTCTTGCATAAGTAATTTCTTTAGTATATTTACTTTTTGATCTTCTGCATTTATATGAAAACAAAATAAAAATATATAAAAACAAAAATCTATGCCCCATGTAAATTATTTTTACAGAGTGAAAACCTGAAAGAATTTTTACCGTGGTGGCTCAAAAATGTTGTCCCTAATTTTCCATGCAGGTTTGTTTCATGAAAGTAATTTTATTCTCTGCATGGTAAAAATTTTGCTCACCTTGGGCCCACAGATTCCATGGAATTTACCTCATATTCTTTGCCTTGCCACCATTCCTACTGCATCGTATCAAATTTGCATACAAAGGGATGAGAATTTAGCTTGAGAATACAACAGAATAAAATAGGAATAAGGACCACAAGTGGGGCCAGCCGGCCCCACATCCATGGCCAGCTGGCCTATCTCCCCCTCCCCTATAAATTTCCATCTCCCGCTACCTTCTCCTCTCGCACCTCAACCTTCCTGCCTTCTTTTCCCAGAGAGTTGCAGCTTCAAGCTGCTCAGCTAGCTAAACCATTAGAAAGGAAGAGAGTTTTAGAGAGAAGGGAAGAACTACTGGAAATTAGAGTTTTGATTCTAGGCCTAAAAACAAGTTTAGAGAAGAAGTGCTGTAAAATCTATTTTTAGAAACTCTCTAGTAGGCTAACTCTAGGACGACTAACTTCTAGATAGCTGACTCCTAACTAATTACTCTAACCTATATTTACAGTTCCTTTTGTGTGTTTGTCTGCTCCTTGTTGTGACACGATGTTGTTCCTCCATTTTGGGTGTCTGACTAGGAGCCAATCCAAGAGGGCTAGTTCTGACATGGACACAAACACACCTACTTCATCATCAAGAGCCTCCCCAGCCCATCCTTCTGTTGATGGCACCATCAATGAGCTCATGGCAGAGAGGGATGTCCGGCTACATGGCCGAACAGAGAAGGACAAATTCTGAAATATTAAGGACAAGGCATACAAGTTGTCGCTGGCATACCATTCTCAACTCCTACGAGACACAGGTATGGATATTGAGTTCAACACAATCTTTGCTACAATAGGCTGGAGGAATCTTGTTCCAATAAATGAACCAAGTGTTAAGCTGCTCACGATGAAAATTTTGTGCACCTTGCAAATTCTTAAGGCTGGGGCTAGGGTGAGTTTTTGCATGTTCAATAGCTAGTTTACTTGCACCTGGAGAAGACTTAGCGATTTGCTAGGGTTTGATTCGGATTGTGTTCTTGACTTCAATGTTGCTCAATGTTGCTCTTCCCAATTTTCGGAAAGAGCAGTTTTGGAAAGAAATTTCTGATAAAGATATTTGCCATAGACCTAGAAATAGTGATCTTCAGTTATCGACCTTCCGTTTTACTCACAGATTTATTTCTTTGACTCTATTCCCTAGACCTGAAACCTAGACCATTAGGGAAGACGAGTTAAAGATACTTTTTGCAATTGTAAACAAATGGAAGATCTCCCCTGTTGTAGCCATGATGCACCAATGGTTAGAAGTTTTTAGACCTATAAAAGGGGATATTGAATGTACATCTTTGGTTTTTCGTATTGCCAATAGATTGTGGTTGACAAATAACTGCATTGTTTCTCACATCTCTGAACCTTGCTCAATGATGGATTTAGATTTCTTTAGGCAGGCTAAGATTTTAAAGAAAACCAACAATACAATTTTTATGAGGTATCACGGTATGATTACTGAGATCCCACTTCCTAACCTGGGGCTCAAAATCTATGTTGTCAAAGACAATCTTATTGGTTTGCAGCCTTTACCCCTAAATAGGAGGAGTACATCTGCTCGTCTTGTGAACACACTGCCCATGCACTACTATAGGGTAGATCCAACACTAGAAGGGCCGGGATACACTGCATACACCGATCAATCGGGCACATCAAGACAACATCATCCATGGGCACCCTCATCATCACATCACTCATCAGGATCTTCTCAAGCAGATTCTGAAGAGGAACACAGAAGGTCCCGATCACACGACTCTCAGCCCAAACGATCTATAGATTGTCCTAAACCATCACGAAGACATCAAGAACCACCTAAACACTCTATCTCAGGTGTAGAAGGGCAATTGGCTCACCTGAACCTTCGAATGGACACCATCTCTGAAGAGCAAGTCAATATTAACCAGAGACTCGCTGATCAGCAATAGTGGAATGCCCAGTTTGGTGTAGCCATGGATAACATCCAGCAAAACTAGGCTAGAGATGGACAGAACTGGATGCCTTCTTCTCCATCCCTTAGTTTTACCCATACTGGGTGCCACCACAGTAACACCCCTTGGGAGAGAGTTCCCAAGGTCTCTTCTTCAACAACATTTATGACACTGACAACAACAAGCTTGGGGGAGAAGCCCCCAAGTTCTCTTTCCTACCTAGCTTGAGATAGGAGATCTCAAGTGCATCGCCTTCCGTGAGGTAACCCGAGAGCCAGGTATCCCGTAAAAGCCCTGGTAGTTATCTTATTATTAGTATTACTATAGGTTGTTTAATTTCTATTTAGATAATGGAAAATAACAAAAACCAAATAAAAAGAATGTTTCCTTTCTTTTTAATAAAAAGATCAAAACCTAAAAACTTGAAGTAGAAACCATGATGGAAATGATGAATAGTTGCTCTACCTAAATTCCTTTAAAATACCTATTATTCTACCTTGAATTCTCCTAAGTTTTGGATATAACTATTCTGATTTGAGAATCTATCCTAAATCTGAAACTTATGGTGGCAACTGCTTAATCTAAGTTTAGGTAATTGACAGATATGATATAGAAAGGTCTGAGCTGCTATTATCTTATTCCTAGAGATACTTGGATTCTGGAGATTTATATTTTCGAAAACATAAAATTATCACATGATGAGTTCCTGTATGATGAGAGCTTTAATTCCTACCACAGCCATATATATATGATTGCTAGACTAGGAAAACCAGCTCATAGGCTACTTGTTTTGTGTTGAGTTTGGTCAACCCGTGTTAGACCCTCGTCGAGAGGATGGTCATGGCCCCAAGATCAAGAAAATTACACTCACAATTTGCACCCTTGCTACTTCTACTCTGGAAGTACGCACCACCATATTCACCCATTTAGATCAATTCAAAAATGTTCTACACCTACACTAGGAGTGAACACCAGAAATATGTCTCATAGGTTTTCCTTGTCTGCTACCCAAGTTCCCGAAATAATGCTCCAAGCTATTATCATTTATCCTCTCAGAGTTTTTATTAGAGATTGGGCTATTTTGCTTGTCTAAAAAAGGGAGAAAGAAAAAGAAAAAAAGAGAAAAAAAGATAAGCCCCATGTTTTTCAAAGTTCCAAGATGAGAGAAGTTACCTTTTGTAAAGGAGCACTGTAAAATTAGTCTTTCACCCCTTCTCCCTTCTACAAATATTCTCTATCATATTCTTCATTTGAAACCACACATGCACATCTTGATCTAAGGGTATGGTCTCCCCTTTGAGGATCCCGTTTTGACTAGGCAATATATACAAGGTAAGTATGTCATATCCTTAAACTACCCTCAGCTCCACATAAGCCTATAGTTACAAGGGAGAGAAGAGGGAAGGTACAATGTTCAATTGCCTTATACTAGAAATACCACATATCTCAAGAGGAGAGAAGGCAAAACACCATTATTGCCTTGGAAAGGAATCCATAAATAAGAGACTTGAAAGGATCATGCAAAGGAATCTCTAAGTTTTATTTCAAAAACCTTGCAAAACTCCAGAAAGAAGGTTGATCAAAGAGTTTGAGATAGTGCTTGATTAGACTGTTTTGTCTTTCAATTACTCAAGACCTAAGTGAAGGCAATAAGCTCCATAGTTGAAGGTAATATGGGTAAGTTTAAAAGATTGAGCAGTCTATCCATTGTTTGGTAGAAGAATTCTTGTTTGAAATACATGTGTATTTTCAAGGTGTGAAAGTATTGTAGTAACTCTTGATCTATTATGATAGTTTGCTAAGGGACTCACAAAGGTTAAGCTTGGGAGAGCTTGTTGACGGTCCTTAACTTCAACATTATACCTTCAATTAATGCACAACATAATGGTAAAAGGGTTATTAGTGCATAGTTGTAGGGTTTATTCTGACAAGTTCCACGAGTTGTGTTACTCTCACCTCTTTTGTAGAATTATTGATATTTCACCACATAAAAGTATCTCAAATGGCAAAACAGAACCCATCATTTTGAAGATCTCATCGAGACGATTGAAACGGACATATCATTTGCTATATTTGGAATCCCGATGAGAAAGTCCCCAATGAATACACCTAGGAATTCTCTGGAATACTTCAAAACCATCACTAAGCAAGAGCTTTATGGACTAACATGAAAATTTCCACAGCTTTGGTGATTTGTGAATTTTTAGGGATTAAAACAGAATAAGACGAGGAGGAGTAGGAGCCAAGAACCGAACCAAATTAAGTAGGAATTTCACAAGAATTGACATGGAGGTTCTAGAGGACACCAGAGGACACGGGAACAAAACGGAAGCTCGACGGCTGACAAGAGGGGCCCACCGGCCCCACATGTTAGGCCGGCCAGCCTAGGCCCACAAGGAAGTGAGCTCTGCTTTGTGTGACGGCCTCCAACCGACCTCTACGACTCATCTCGACCATTGTTTCAAGTTGGTTTGATCCAAAGGCTATGGTTCATCCCTCCAAGCTATATAAGCAGGGGTAGACCCTCCCTAAGGAAGAGAATCACAATCATCATCAGTTGATCTCTCATTTAGAAGGCCAGAGAGAAAAGCTAGGGTTTCCAATTAGAAGATTAGATCTCTATTTCAAGTTTAGGGTTAGATTTAGCTAGAGCTGAGCGTGGCTTAGGATTCTGGATCGACGTCAGAAGATTTGGTAATTCTATCATTGTATCTTGTAATTATGAATTTTTTCTACTTCAATATCATTATATTCTTGTCTATTTTGTTCTTAGTTTATTCTAGTTCTATCTTTGATATAGTCTTGATTGATAATAAGTTTAGGCATAAGTTCGTAGAGTGCCTAGTTCAACTCCGGATTGGATTAGGTGGTAGAAGAAATGTAAACGTGGTGTCTAGATTATATTTACCTACGAATGCACCCTATTTTCCAGGCCATGTGGTAGATCGCGAAGGTGACTTTTATAGCTTCGTTGAGTCCTCTATAGTCCACTCCCCGAATCTAGGACAAGTAGAACCCGATTACTTGGGGGAAGGATTGCTCTATTCTTGAATTCTCTGAAGTAATGTTCCTTATGTTTAGATGAAAGATTGATTATGCTATAGATGATAAGGAGTACATTAGAAAACCCTAAGACTTGGTAGATAGGACATAACCCTAGGAATTAAATCTCTAACCGTGTCGCTTTAGTCTATATCCACTTGATCCTACGAGTTCTCTCTAATTATGGATTCCCTATCTTATCTCATTATCATTATCATTATTATCAATATCATTTGCCTTACCTCTGTTTAGATAGAAGTGATTAATTGATTCATATCTATAGTATGTATTTGTAATTCTTATAGTCATATCAATTTTCTCTTTTAAACCATGTTTAGAAGCTCCCAGTGGTAGAATTATAAATAACGATACCTAGAACTTTCCTGGGTGAAATGCTACAATGGGAGTATTTATCTGTGCGCTTGTGGATAACCTTTTATATTTTATAAGTGCCATGATTATAAGTATAACCGCATTTCTTACGTCGTGTTATGGATGACAACTAGAGAGTGTGGCGTAAGAGATGCCAACACACGTCAAGGTCGTAGATGGAACTAGAGGCTTTGTATAAGGAGAGAGCATAGCTAGCCATTGCTGAATTCTAGGTAGTTGAGAGCTAGAAATGCTTTGTGAGGGAGAGGAGAAAGCTTGATGCTTGGTGTGAGGAGAAGAGAGGCCATGGTGGTGGCTTTTATAGCTGCTCGGGCCTCTACCATAAAGGAAATGAACCAAACATCGCCATGGACATGATACACTAAGGATTAGCAGGAGGTATGCAATGATCAGGGGCCAGCGGAGCTAGCAGTGGTGTGGCCGCACCATGGGTGCGCCTGCACCCCTAGCTCCCCCTCCTAGTCTGAGATTTCATCCACGTTCATTTTGCATGCATGGGGACCCTAGTGATGCTGGTGTTAAGTTTTTATTTGTTATGATCATAGTGTTTTAGAGCAGTATATGTTTTGTGATCAAGATGAATCAAGGATATTCATGTTGCACATTTTCTTGTGATCATGCATTAATGAGTGAATATGCTTGTAATCAGCATGAATCAAGCAAGAATAAGCAAAGATCATGGTTTGTCTAGTGAGGGCATAAAGGTCATTTTACCATGATGACTTGCTTGAAAAGAATAAACTATTTTTATATTTTTTAAGTAGATGAAAGAATGTTATCAAAGTTAAATTTTAAATTTTTATAGGTTTTGAAAAAATTTATCAAAAGCTATTAAATCTATTCTATCTAATTCTTGGTCAAAGTTAAAGTTATGAGAAGGCTCAAGGAAAATTTTCAAACATTGACCGTGGACTTTAAATATGTTACCGTCATCATCTTGGATGGTGATCGTGCCATGTGGTGAAGAGTTGATGATGGTGTACGGTCCTTGCCATTTGCTTCACAATTTTCCTTTACCGAATAGCTTGACTTTTCAATCGAAGAGCAAGACCTTGTCTCCTTGCTTGAATTCGTTGAGCTTGATTCAGTGATCATGCCATCTTTTGGTTCTTTCCTTATAAAGCTTGGCACTATGGTATGCCTTCTCTCACCATTCTTCTAGCTCAGCTATTTGTTTTTGTCTATTTTTGCCAGCTAGCCTCACATCCACATTCCAACTTTTGATTGCCCAGTGAGCTCGATGCTCAAGCTCAACAGGCAAGTGGCAACTTTTTCCATAGACCAGCTGTTATGGTGACATACCGATGGGGGTTTTGTAAGCTATCCTGTATGCCTAGAGTGCATTAGGAAGCTTATTCTTCCATCCTTTTCCCATCTCATTGACCATTTTCTGTAAGATGTTTTTATTTGTTTATTTGAGGTCTCGGCTTGGCCGCTAGTCTAAGGATGGTATGGAGTGGCAATATTGTGCTTGGCTCCTAACTCTCTTAGGAATGCTCTGAATGTCTTATCTATGAAGTGAGATTCCCCATCGCTTATCGCCATCCTTGGTGTTCCAAAGCGAGGGAAGATCACTTCATGAAACATCTTCCTTGCATGCCTAGCATAGAAGCTTGGCACGGTAGTGCTTCCACCCATTTTGACATGTAGTCAATAGTGACGAGGATGTACTCACAATCTTGGGACTTTTGAAATGGCCCCATGAAGTCAATGCCCACACATCAAATATTTCTATTTGAAGGTTGTAGTGTAGGGGCATTGCATTGCGAGAGTTGATGCTTCCTTGGAATTGGCACTTTTGACACCTTCGGATGAATTCCTTGGTGTCCTCGTATATCGTCGGCCAGAAGAACCCACACTAGTAGATTTTTGCTTGTGTGTGGAATACTCCATACGGTGTTGCATGGCATATTTCAATGATTTGCAAACCCTCAGTTGTTGGCATGCAACTTCTCAGCAGGCCATCCGAACAGACCCGGTACAGATACGAATCATCCCAAAGGTGACATTGACTTTGGAATTGTAATTTTCTTCTATTTTTGCCCGGTGGTACATATCCTAAAACCATGTAATTCATAATGTTTGCATACCAGGGTTGGAGTATATCACCTTGAGTAGCATGTCATCACGTTGGAAGTCATTTATTGGTAGTTCCTGCATGTTAGTGACTTGCATACACGACAAATGATCCGCAATAGTATTCTCTACTCCCTTTTTATCTTTTATCTCAAGGTCAAATTCTTGGAGTAAGAGAATCCATCTTATTAAATAGGGTTTAGTGTCTTTCTTAGTGAGCAAATATTTTAATGCAGCATGATCATTATAAACGATAACTTTTGCGCCCACTAAGTAAGGCCTAAGCTTATCGATAGCAAAAACGTAGCTAAGAGCTCTTTTTCTATGGTAGTGTAGTTAAGCTATGCTCCTATTAGCATTTTGCTAGCATATGCGATTGCGTGATGCTTCTTATCTTTGGTTTGGCCAAGGACCGCACCAACAACATAGTCACTAGCATCACAAATGATCTTGAATGGTAGCGACCAATCAGGTGGTTGGATGATTGGCGCTGAGATGAGTGCTTTCTTGAGAGTGTGAAAGCAGTTAAACACTCATCTATGAACTCAAAAGGTGCATCCTTAGCTAATAGGTTCATGAGGGGTCTAGCGATTTGTGAAAAATCCTTGATAAACCTCCTATAGAACCCTACATGACCTAGAAAGCTATGGATTCCTTTTATGTTCATGGGCGGTGGTAGTTGCTCAATGACTTCTATCTTGGCTTTATCTACCTCTATCCCCCTCTTGGACACAAGGTGCCTAAGAATGATGCCTTCACGGACCATAAAGTGGCACTTTTCCTAATTAAGTACCAGGTCCTTCTCTCGGCATCTCTACAAGACTTTGTCTAGATTCTCCAGACAGTGGTCAAAGATTTTGCCATAGACTAAAAAATCATCAATGAACACCTCCATGATTTCTTCTATCATGTCTGAGAAAATAGACATCATGCACCGTTGGAATGACGCGGGTACATTACATAACCCGAACGACATTCTACGATAGGCATAAGTTCCATACGGGCTGTGAAAGTTGTCTTGCTCTGATCATCAAGGTGGATGGGTGTTGGCATTTCTTAGTGTCACTACTAAGAGTAGACATGGAATCTACCCCTAGCAACGGCGCCAGAAATGCCTTGTTGGAATTCCCTAGCACTGCCGCTAGAATTGGTGGATCCTAGCGACGGTACCAAGGAATACCAACTAATAGGTCTTAACATTTACATATGTTATCTGCAAGTGCACAGATCTATCATTGTAACATTTCACTCAGAAGTATTATCAGGGTATCGTTATTTATATTTTCCCAAAGGAAGGCAAGGGTACCAAGAGTTCTGACATGGATATGAGCAAAACAGACATATGTGCATACTATCCAAATGATCATACATGGGTAAATAGTTGTAGTTGTAGATAGTGGACACACACATACACCAGTGAGAGACTCCACACTCAAGAATAAAGAATAAAAGAATGTCCTAATAGGAGTAGATGATCCTAATACAGTTAGATGCTATGAGCTAAGTAATCATACATGTACATGAGATAGAACTAGGTCTATGTGAGATGGATCAGGAGGCCACCGAGTATTGGTCTGGCAGCAACCTCATGTGACAACTTATGTACTCCTGCACCATGGCTGAATGTGGAGGACTACGAAGGATGGATAGGGCTGTCACCACCTACTGCCTACACCTCAACCATGGGACATGAAATGCATTCACCTACCCCTATATACCTAGGCACCTCACCCGCATACATAGCGACCACCCAAATCCCCTAGGTCCCTGACCCTACGGATCGATAGGTAAAGGACATGGGCATACCCGAAAGCATGATGAACCACCACCTCAACATAAACCTATTTCTATTCATGAACATAATATGAACATTGAAGCTTTGAGCCAAGTATAGCACATACATGATATGTGGACTATAGACTAGTTCATATACCATGTATATACTAACATGACTATATGAAGCCAAATATGACATGAACATGATAAATAGATGATACGCCAGCTCACATATCAAGAACATGTCAACATGACTATACTCTAGTTCATAGCAACAACTCTATTGATAAGATGAAGACATGACTACTTGGAGAATAAGATGAACTTTATTTCTCACCCAATCCTTCTCCAAGGAGCCAAGCCCTCCTTGCTAGCTCTTCTCTACTCCTACTATTCCTACTCTATTTCCTAAGCTAAAGAAGAGAGGGAGAGGGGGTGTGGAGCTCCTTGAGCTAGTGGAGTGAGTGGTGTAGTGTTGAGTGTGTGTATGAGTGAGGTGGTCTCCCCCTCCTTATATAGAGGCTAGGATAGGCGGTTGGAGGGGAATATTCCCTAGATCCACCCCGCACCACCAGCCTCCACCATTAATGATGTTGGTACGTGAAGGCTAGGCCTGCTTGGCAGGGGGAGGGCGTGGCCGCGTCCTTGGCACGCGCGCACCTATGGGGGCCTGGCCTACCTCCTCCTTTGCCTGGTTGCCTCCCTGCTAGGCCTGGGCCAAGGTGCTGGTGTGTACTTGGCCTGGTTTGGTCTTGGGTTGTCCCAATGCTCCCTTTTGCACCTTTGTGCTTTCCAGAATGCTTTGCCAACCGCTCTAACATTTCATCAATGAAAGGCAGTGGAAAGTGGTCATTCTTTGTTGCCGTGTTGAGTTTTCAGTAATCAATACACATTCTCCACCCCGTGATGGTACGTTGTGGAATTGACTCATTTTTATTATTTTTAGAGACCGTCATGCCTCCTCTCTTTGGGGCCACTTAGACAGGACTAACCTAGTCGCTATGCGGTACGTGATAGATAATCCCGGCGTGAAGAAGTTTGAGAACTTCCTTCTTCATGACTTCCCGTATCGCATTATTGAGCCTGCGTTGGGGTTCACGAGATGGTGTAATTGCAGGGTCTTGCAAGGAATACCCGAAGATTGACCTATGTTTCTCTAAAATGGCGATGAGTTTGGATGTCCCCTCATCAGAAAGCTTATTGCTAATGATTACAGGAGTGTTTTTATCGCCATTCAGAAAAACATAGCGTAAACCAGTGGGTAGGAATTTTAGCTCAACTAGAGGTTGTGCCAGTTTTTCCTCCGTGGGAAGATCAATGGCTTCTCCTAAGTCATCCTCTTCTTCTATGAAGAGTTTTGCATCTTTTTCTAAGGATGACTCAGGGGAATCAAAGGGTAAAATCAACATGACCTCCTTGGGCAGGTTAGGATAGGGGAGAGATTATGCCATCGAGTTTTTGACTCGAGTGATAGGTATAGTAAAAGTGTCCCTTCCTAGCTTTACGTCTAGATCCCCTATTTTTGGTGGGTCTAGAAAGAGTTTTTCTAGGGGGTGCCCTATCAAAATGTCAAAATTGGTTTTGTCAAAGACATGAAAATCGAGAGCCATTTCCACATTGTTGTGGTGGAGGGTAATGTTGTGTAAAATCCTAAGTCCTTTAAGGTTGGAATGTTTGGTTATTCTAAAGGACTTGATTGTTGGAGCATGAGGTTCTTCACCCAAACAAGTGAGTGCGAAGGATTTTGACATGAGGTTTGCTCCTACAGTTGGATTGTACAACATATCCATCCAATTCCCTTGGATTTTACAATAGATAAGTAGAGAGGGAGCGCGAATCTAAATTTCTTTAGAAGAAAGTTCTCCCTCGTCTACCCATTCACTACTCATAATAGCGGTCAACTCCTTGTTAGATTCTTTTAGTGATTCTTTATCCAATGGATCCGAAGGAGTGACAAGAATTGGTGGCCTCTTTTAGCATTCGTAATTCGAGGTATTTTCAAGATCTTTGATAAACTCATCCTAAAAATATGGAAGATCTGAAGGTTGGAAACCTTCCTCTGGATCTTCAGGTTTGGGCAAGGGTCTCTAGAGATTTTATGGGTTTAGCATCAGCTAAAGAGACTTCCTTGTGATTCGGCTCAGGTTCTACTTGGAGGGGTTCTAGTGGGGGAGTGTTCTCTAGAATGTGGTCTAGGAGAGCTTCTCCTTCCGCTGTGGTTTTAAGGGTAAATGAACCTCTGGCAGCTATATCGAGCTATAGGGCAGATTCCTTGCTAAGCCCTAACCAGAAGTGCTGCAAAAGCACGTGGTTGGGTATAGACAAGTTTGGGCTAGATCTCATTAAAATTGAGAATTTGTCCCAAGCTGGACTTATGGATACTGTAACGGATCAACGTAATTATACGAGATTAAGTAAGCCAATCTCCCACCGAGGCGGTTAATTTAACAAACTTAAACCCGTATAACTCGAGATTCCGTGAAATCACGAAGGATTTCAAACCAACCAACATACAACCAAGATCGTACTGATTTAGCAGCCACAGTTCACACGATACATAAAGTCGACCATAAGGTAAAATACATCGGAGTTCAGAAATAAAAGTTATTACAACATAGTTCAACATAAAGTAGCGGAAGCAAATAGTTTTACGCACACACCCTTAGTTCAATTACAGTGCCAGTAGATAGTCATGGTCCACAAAAGCAGTAGATAAGACAAACGGAACGACCTCTGCCCAAGGTCCTAGTTGTCACCCATCGCCGGATACAGACAGTTGGAGCAGTACCCGTAGTACATCTGACCATCTGCAACAACAATGGGAACAACGCCCTGAGTACGAGAATGTACTCAGCTAGACTTACCCGTCATAAACCAGAAACAACATGACACCAAGGAGCATGCAAGGCTTTATATAGTGTACTGGCTTGACTCATTTGCGAAAGGCATAAGTTATTAGGAATAACTAATAATAAGTACTTTTAGCATCATTTTATGATACCCTATTCATGCTAGGTAAGCACCTATTACTAAAACAATCACTTGATTAACCATTAGCATCAAAGGTTACTATCTCATGTTTAGCATATTCAACCTTATCCACATAACCAACAGTGTTCCATCGTTAACACTACGATGCCGTAGCTCGAGTCAAGTGCTCACTAACCGGGAGCGACGGCGATTCGAATCGAATTCCTATCCAGCTGGAGATTTATTCCTCACACAAACCATGCTTCCCCCGTCAGGGTCGCGTAGATCACCAATGACACTTTCCAAGAAGCCGCGGGATAACAATCATGGATCGCACTACCCAGGGACCGCCCGACTGCCAGGACGCACCTTGGGCTTACTCTTCGCGTCCCCGTACACTCCCTTCAACACCAGTCTGCCAACCCGAGTTTATCCCGGCTCGAAAAGTGTCGCTAGCTTCGCGGTCGAAAGGTACTTTATTCGGCCAACTAAATGTGAGGCATGCGTTCAACATGACAAGAGGGACGAGCAACGATCGGTCCTTAATCGACACAGACAGAAAACTAACAGCACCCCAGAACCCTGTCTGGTTGCCTCCAACTTTTCCGTCCGGTCTCCAATTATTCACCAACACTTGGTTACTTATCAAGATTCACAAATACTGCTAACCATAGCCAGGTATTCACCTATAACTCGCAGGTGACAGGAAATCACCTGGCTTCTACCGATCTAAGCATGGCTAAGCGATTTACTCGATTCTGACCTAATAAGGTAACATTATTCTGGTGGACAAGGATAGTAATGCAACAACGGTTTCACTCAACTCCTATAACTTTTAATGCAACAATATATAACTATAAATCAGGTAAGTAAGGATAGCTTTTATAAAATAGGAGACTTATAATGCTCCGGGGCTTGCCTCTTTCGAACGAGCTAGGATGGTGGTCGACGCACTCTGGCAGCTCCTCGCTTGGCTCTTCCTCCTCGGGCACCTCCTGTGCCTGGGGCTCCTGCTGGTCCGTCCAAGCCTGCTCCTCCGGTACTGCTGCCTGCGAGTCCTCCTGCGATCCTGTATGATGCAAGTGCATAAGGGCATGTGAATGATGCATCGGAATATGATGGAATGATGAAGTGACATGAGATGCAGATGAGCACATGGAATGAGCAGTTAGTGCAAAACTTCATCTTCTACAAGGTAGTCCATGTCATCCAAGAACATGTATCCCAAGGTTTACTAAATTTGATTATACTAATTATCGTACACCTGACACAAGCAAGTAACCTTAATTAACCAAACCTTACCACCCTAACTCACTCACAACATCAGCAAGACCTAGTGATGCTTCAAAGATACACCAAACATATTTTATTCTTCTTAATTTCTCATAAAGAATAATCATTTATTCCTTATTTAACTAGGGTTGTACTGCAACACCTATCTCTGGTGTAGATAAAAATCTACAAAAATTACAGTAGAGTATTCTTACCCTAACTAAGCTATCACTAAATTTTCGAGGTAAATGGAACTGTAAAACTACTTATACAAAATAAACAAGTTAAGGCTTAAATGTGAGCATGAAATTGTTTTATACTAGGAAAAGTATCAAACAACAGATTCCCCATTTTTCCTAGGTTTCCAACAGTAAACTAATATGCTACAAAAATTTTCATAAGCATGTTATATACCAATATTGCTTTCTACTAAAAATAACAAATATTAACAAATAAAGGCATTTGAACTACACTTCAAAAATTTCCCACAGAACATGCTTCACTAGCATTTTTCCTAGAAAGTATATCACTAAAGAAGATTAATTCAACAAGAATCACATTTTTCTCTTTATTAGTTTATTTACTACAATTTTTCTAAGATAACAGCATATATAACAATTAAATAGAAATGTACAGTAAAGTGTCACAAAAATAACATGGGATATTTTTAAACTGTAGATCTATTCACAAGGAACATTTTAAAATTTATTTCCTGATTTTTGGAGCTATAATTATTGAGATAGAATTTTTGGAAGCTTTTTCAGATTTTCTGGAAATTCATTTCTTTAAAACGAAATTCAAAACCGGACTTAAATGCTACGCGCACCCCGCTGTGACACCCGAGACTGAAACACTGCGACAGACAGGCGGGGCCCATGCGCCAGACGGGCCCACCCGTCAGCCGGTGCCGGTCAGAGGCGGCGCGGACGGCCGTGATCTCGCCGCCGGCGAGTCCTCCGGCGACGGGGAGGGCACCAACGTGACCCTCTCAACGACGCGAACTCAGTGGTACCTAGTGGGTGGCCAGACGAGCTCGGCATAGAGCTCGCCGGCGAGCATGGCGGCTCGGCGGCACGGGACGCCGTCGGCCGGCCAGCTCCGACCGAGATAGGCCGTGCGGTGAGGTCGGTGAGATTCGCGATGCAAGCGCGGTGCTCGTGCGCTCGAGAAAAGGGCGAGAAATGGTGCGGAGGGGTGCGGTCCACGGAGCGGGTTACTCCGGTGAGCTTGGCCGGAACTCCGGCGAGGCATTACCGCGGGTGGAGGCCGAATCAGCGCGGGCCGAGGCGAGCACCGGGTGCGCGATGACGAGGCGCGGCGATGGCGAAGACGGAGGCGGATGCGGTGAGCCGGAGCGGAGGCTAGGGCGGTGGCGGAGCTCGGGAGCCGGCAATGGCGAAGGCGGAGCTCTGCGGCTGCTGCTGCGGGCGAGAATGGAGGGAGCAGCGAGGCGGACGAGCGCGCGGAGGGGGAGTGGGCGAGCGCGGACGTTGCGGGGGCCACAGGGCGCGTGTCGCTCGGCTCGACGGCGTACGGACACGCGGCGGCCGAACGCTGCCACGGCGCCACGACGCCATGCGCGGGCGCGCGCGCGCGCGGGCGAGCGGGAGGGGACGACGCGGACACGGGCCGGGCCGGCTTTGGCCGTGGGCCGAGAAGTGAGGGCGAAGCCCAGTAACGAAATTTCGATTTTTCTTTTTTCCAAATATTTTCCAGATTTTACATTTCTGTTTGAAATTCAAATTTGAGGATGAAAACGAGGTTTTCAGAAATTTGTCCCAAAACAAAAGTTGTTCAAAATTTTATTCTCTACAACTTTCATATAGAACATTTTTCCAAATTCCCAATAGATTTTATATTTGAGATTTAAAGCTAATTTAAAAATCAAACTCATTTATTTAGAAAAATTTTTAAAACAGAATTTGAGGAGAATTTGAATCCAAATTTTTGCTCCAATAATCAAGTTGGTTTATTCTAAATTATTTAAAATTGCTACTTCTAAAAAGTACACCAACTTTTTAACATTCATTTTAAATTTAGGGTTTCCATTTTATTGCTTTTCAAGTTATATTTGAAAAGGGCTACAAATCACAAAATGTTAAACATGCAATGATGTTGAATGCTTATGTTTTGAAATGATGATGCATGCTTAACACCCAGGGGTGTTACAGCCCTCCCCCCTTATAAGAATCTCGTCCCGAGATTTTGAGTTACGAACCATTTATCGTAAAAATCTTTATAAGCAGTTTGAAGGTATTCTCCCGTTTCCCAAGAAGCATCGCTCTCGTCATGGTGACTCCATTGAACCTTGTAGGTTGTGACCACTTTGTTCCGAGTGACTCGGTCCTTGGTATCCAGGACTCGGACTGGTTGCTCGCGATATTCCAAATCTGTCTTGATCCGAATACCCTGAGGTTGTATTCTCTCCTCTGGAACACGTAGACACTTCTTCAATTGGGATACGTGGAAGACGGGAAAGATCGAACTCATCTCTTCTGGTAGCTGTAACTTATATGCTACGGGGCCCTTTTTCTCCAAAATCTGGTATGGCCCTATATATCTAGCAGACAGTTTCTTCTTGATTCCAAACCGTTTCTTCTTCATTGGGGTAACCTTTAAATAGACATAGTCACCTACTTGGAATTCCAATGGTCTTCTTCTCTTATCCGCATAACTCTTCTGACGAGACTGCGCTGCTTGCATGTTTTGTTGAATAACACGGACCTTCTTCTCTGCCTCATCTACAAAATCAATTCCGTAAAACCTTCTTTCTCCGGGCTCTACCCAATTTAACGGTGTTCTGCACTTCCGGCCATACAAAGCTTCAAATGGTGCCATCTTGATACTCTCTTGGTAACTGTTATTATAAGCAAACTCTGCCAACGGTAACCAGGATTCCCATGAACCTCTGGATGATAACACACAAGCTCTAAGCATATCTTCCAGTACTGCATTAACTCTTTCTGTCTGCCCATCAGTCTGTGGGTGGTAAGCCGTGCTACGAATCAAACTAGTGCCCAAACCTTGATGAAGATGTTCCCAAAAGTGAGAGGTAAACTGTGAACCACGATCAGACACTATTGTTTTTGGTATTCCATGCAATCGGACAATCTCAGCAATATACTTTTCTGCATATTGAGGTGGTCGGAAACTTGTTTTGACTGGCAGAAAGTGAGCTGACTTGGTAAGGCGATCGACTATTACCCAAATGGAATCATGGCCTTTCTGTGTGGTGGGGAGACCAGTAATAAAGTCCATACTTATATCATCCCACTTCCAATCGGGTACCGACAAAGGTTGTAGAAGTCCTGCAGGTCTCATGTGAAGAGCTTTAACTCTACAACACATGTCGCATCGAGCAACGTATGCTGCAATCTCCTTTTTCATCTTAGTCCACCAATAACGGGGTCGTAAATCTTGGTACATCTTGCTACTTCCGGGGTGAATAGATAGCTTAGAACGATGGGCCTCATCCATCAACTTGTTTTTGAGCTCTCTATCCTTAGGTACTACCAGTCGATCCTTGAACCATAACACTCCTTGTTCATCCAAGCGAAAGTGTTTGGTGGGTTCTCTCTGTATCTTTTCTTTGATATGAAAGATTCCCTTATCTGTTTTCTGACCATCAATGATCTGGCTTTCTAGAGTGCAACTGATCTGAATATTATGCAACACAGCTGGATGTAACAAATTGAACCCTTCTTCAAACAACGGTCGCACATCAATTGCATGAGATTTTCTGCTCAGTGCATCTGCTACTACATTAGCCTTTCCAGGGTGATAGTGCACGTTCAGATTGTAGTCCTTTATCAACTCTAACCATCTCCTCTGTCGCATGTTCAACTCAGATTGGGTAAAGATGTATTTGAGACTCTTATGATCCGTGAAGATATTACACACATTACCCAACAGGTAGTGCCTCCAAATCTTTAGAGCATGCACCACTGCTGCAAGCTCTAAATCATGTGTAGGATAGTTAACTTCATGTTTCCTCAGCTGTCGTGACGCGTAAGCAATGACTCTTCCATTTTGCATCAGCACACATCCTAACCCACTCTTGGATGCGTCACAGAAAACGTCAAACGGCTTTTCTATGTCTGGTTGGGCCAGAACAGGAGCAGTGGTCAACAACTTCCGCAAAGTACAGAAAGCTGCTTCACACTCCTCTGTCCATACAAACTTGTGATCCTTCTGTAACAGGCTTGTCATTGGTTTGGCAATCTTCGAGAATTCTGGTATGAAGCGACGGTAGTAACCGGCTAAACCAAGGAAACTGCGAACTTCGTGAACTGAAGTTGGTGACTTCCAGTCCATAACCTCTTGTACTTTACTAGGGTCTACAGAAATACCATTTTCAGACAACACATGGCCGAGAAAAGGAACTGTCCTGAGCCAGAACTCACACTTGCTGAACTTAGCATACAGGCGGTGTTCTCTGAGTCTAGTCAAGACTATCCTGAGGTGTTCTGCGTGTTCTTCTTCATTTTCTGAGTATATTAGTATGTCATCAATGAACACTATCACAAACTTGTCCAATTCGGGCATGAAAACCGAATTCATCAGGTACATGAAGTATGCAGGAGCATTTGTCAGTCCGAAAGACATGACGAGATACTCGTACAAACCATACCTGGTCGAGAATGCAGTCTTAGGCACATCTTGCGGCCTAATCTTTATCTGATGGTACCCTGATCTCAAATCTATCTTAGAGAACACTTTGGCTTTAGACAATTGGTCAAACAAGATATCAATCCGAGGAAGAGGATACTTGTTTTTAATTGTCACTGCATTCAATGGCCGATAGTCCACGCACATGCGTAAGGAGTTATCCTTCTTCTTTTTCACAAACAGAGCGGGGCATCCCCATTCGGACGAGCTGGGACGAATCAACCCTTTCTTTAGCAAGTCCTGAAGTTGTTTCTTCAATTCTGCCAACTCATTGGGAGGCATCCGATAAGGCCTTCTCGAGATCGGTGCTGTTCCTGGAATTAACTCAATGGCAAACTCGACATCTCGGTCTGGCGGCAGTCCAGGTAACTCCTCTGGAAACACATCTGGAAACTCACAGACCACTGGAATCTGGGCTAGCAGAGTAGTTTGGACCGCACAAGATGTGCTAGCTAGGTCTACCCTCCTAGGTAGGACCACTCGAAAGGTGCCTTCCCCATTGGGTTCCTTAAGAGAGATACTCCTTCCTCCAACATCAATTACAACTCTCATGCGATTCATCCAGTTCATACCCATGATCACATCCAAAACTAACCCTGGCATGACTATCAGATTAAGCTTATATTGCCGGTTTGCTATGTTTAGGGTTACTCCCTGAACTATCTGATTAGTCAACAGATCAGCCCCAGCTGAACTAATTTTATATGCACATTCCAATTCAACTATCTTTTGCTCATGCCTTTTAACAAATGCTTGACTTACAAAGGAATGAGATGATCCGGAATCAAACAAGACTACTGCAGGATGATTGTTGATAGAAAACATACCAGCTGTTACCGGTTCTCCTTCAGGGATATCCTCCACAGTGGTGTGGTGCACACGGGCTTGATACTGCGTTTGTTGTTTCTTAGGATAGGGACAATACTTTGCAAAGTGCCCAGGTTGGTTGCAGTTGAAGCACGGTCCCTTCACTTGAGCCACGGTTCCCGATGAACTGCCTTGTCCTGTCTTTGTTTGAGGTAATGCCATCTTGAACGGCTTCTGGTTTCTCTGGGGTGGCTGAGCATTCTGATTCTTCCGTTGCGGTGGCCTAAACCTTGCACCGGGAACGGGCGATCGATAAGCCGGGCGATTGGTCACTGGGGCCCTGGACTGAGATGAACCCGACTCAAAAGCTCTCTTTCGGATCTTGGAAGCGGCATAAACATTGTTGTTCTTCTCTTGCTTCAGACAATCACTAACGAAGTCATTGAAATTAGTTCTCATGTTTGTACCCACGTGTTTCATCATCTTGGGACTCAGGCCTCTCTTGAAACTAGCTATCTTCTTGGCTTCAGTATTCACCATATCCGGGGCATAACGGCTCAGGTTATTGAATGCATGCAGATATTGAGTCACAGTCTTCGTGCCTTGATTTAACGCCAGAAATTCTCCAAGCTTCATCTCGGTCAGACCTGGTGGAATGTATGTTCCACGGAAAGCATCAGTGAACTCCCTCCAAGTGATATGGGCGTGGGGAGCAAAAGTGGTGCGGTGATGCTTCCACCACATTCCTGCCGGACCTTGGAGCTGATGAGCTGCGTACTCAGTCTTCAACACTTCAGTCATCCTCAGAACACGAAACTTGTCTTCCATCGTATTAAGCCACTCTTCTGCATCCAAAGGTTCTGCGGCTTCCTTGAAGATCGGTGGACGAGTATCCATGAAGTCCTTAAAACTGCTGTATTGGTTTGCTTCGTGGCCACCCTGGTTTATCCCCCGACGGGTATTATCTGCGATACTGCGCAGCGCAGCTTCCATATTCTGTTGCATACTTTCCATATTGCGTTGGCTTCCCAGGAATTGGGCGAAAAACTGTTCTGCCGTGTAGGGTGGAGGAGGCGGTGGTGGATCACGGTCATCATTAGCAGCTGCACTGCCACCAGCCTCGGCGGCACCATACACGGTACGGCGAGTGTTCGGCATCTGCATGTTTCAGCAACAGTAATTATTAGGTGATGTTGTAGAAATTGCAACCGAATGAAAAATTATGCCGAACTGAATTCACTGGAGAGAACAAATTCATACAATAAAACAGGGGCACAATAAGTCATTCCAATTAACACAACATCACTAATTATATTACTTAAAGCACACACATCGCGTCCATTACAACCAAGTTGCCAGCATGCATACACTGGACTTTTGACGTTCGGATATCGTCACAAACACATCCAAGCTTTCCAACATTACATCAAGCTCTAGTCTTTCTACTCATTATTACATGCTCAAGTGCCAACAACGCAAAAGATCATGCAAGCGGGACCTAGTAGCTAGCGCAACAACTACTAGCCTACTCATCGTGGTCGCTGTCTAGGTCAGAGACGTCGGCGTTGCCGCCAACTGCAGCGTCGTCGTGCTCCTCAGCTGGCGCCACGGGCTCTGCAGGATCTTCGTCCACATCCAAATCCATCTCGGCTGCGCCAGGGAGGTCATAAGGGTTAAGCTGATTGTTTAGCCTATGGACCTCTTCATGCAAGTTATCATTGTACTCCTCTGCATCGGCCAACCGCTGCTCTAGCTCAAATTGTCTAGCTCTCAACACATTCTCTGCGGACCAGGCTTCATTCCTCTGATGGAGCACATGAGCCAACATGCTCTCAGCATTCCTGTGGGCGGTGGTCAGTCGCTCAAGCTGCTCTCTCAGGGCACGTACATCTCCCTCAAAAACCACAGTCCTCTGAGTGGCCTGATCTCTCTGACGAGCCAACTGAGCCATCTCAGCGGTGAGCCTCTCAATCTCGGCGTCGTGATCTCTCTGAAGCTGACGGCGGTCATCACGAGCCTGACCAAGAGCACTAGAAACACGTCTCAGACTACCTTCCACTCCATCGAAGGCCCTCATCACTGCGAACATGGCACTCATAGCAGGGTTGTCACTGTTTTGTGCCTCTGCTGCGCTAACCTCCAAAGATCTGCCCCTTGCCTGCTGCCACGAGTCAGTGGAGGGGTTGCCCCTCGGAAAGACTCCAACTATAGCTGCTGCCAACTCCTGAGGAAAGCGATCCATGATATCCCTCAGGATCCCAAAGGCTGCCCTCTCAGCTGCTTCTTCAGGGGTCCTGCCAGTTGACTCAAAACGCCAACCGGTCCACTCAGAACCATCACCTCGGGAACGAACTACCGCTTCCACAGTCACCAAAAGTCCTTCGCCCATCCGCTCATTTGACCAAAAGTAGCGGGGCTCCATCCCATCAGGATAACCTACATAACTGAGCACTCTCCACAAAAGTGTAGGCATCCCAAACTCTCCAAGAAAAGTGTGGCGCTGGCGAGTGCGCGGAGCAAGCTGATGACGGGGAGCTCTGCCGGTGGACTTGCGGGCTGTCTGCTTGGTACGGGCCATCTGTAGCAAAATTTTATTACAGGGGTGAGAACAAATTTTTAAGTTGGCATTTTTATCGAAATGAGATAAGCAACTTATAAGGGGAGGAACAATGCCATGAATGAAATGCATAACATGATGCATGCACGTTCCGTACGTCCTCACAAACTTAGAAAATCAATAACTACTAACGGAATAGACGGTGGCATACAACGATCTCTTGTAACGTAACTAATACGTGCTACTCGAAAGCGCTGTTATGCACCTGCAGAAAATCACTTCAGCCCAAACCTCACAGTATGAAAATATGCAAGAAAGCAGTAAAGTAAGTTACTCGCTCTACACGCATCCCCAGATACGAGTATAACGGTAACCACTACCCGAATCATCGTCCTATTGACGGCATCGTCACGGCATGACGGAATTCCCCCTCAATGATACCCTCATACAAACATGCGCATGGCACGTGAGTACTTCGGAATCACTTAAGCACTCCCCTAGATCGGCAGTGTATCCGACCATGCACTCACAACTCTCACTTACCAAGGCGTAGAGGTAATTGATCCATACATTACCACTCAAGTGAATGGCACTCATACAATAGCACGCCGTATGAGCGACGAAATTTAAATATGATGCAAACCCCCAAGTTAGTACTTAAATAAGCCACCTAGAGTCCTTATCGGGCATAAGGGATATGACCACTGGCACACTTTTAAGTTCAAAAGCTCATTTGAAAACACAGTTTTGTTTTTAAATACTCATGTGAACAGTAACATGCTAAACCATGCTCCGATACCAGCTGTAACGGATCAACGTAATTATACGAGATTAAGTAAGCCAATCTCCCACCGAGGCGGTTAATTTAACAAACTTAAACCCGTATAACTCGAGATTCCGTGAAATCACGAAGGATTTCAAACCAACCAACATACAACCAAGATCGTACTGATTTAGCAGCCACAGTTCACACGATACATAAAGTCGACCATAAGGTAAAATACATCGGAGTTCAGAAATAAAAGTTATTACAACATAGTTCAACATAAAGTAGCGGAAGCAAATAGTTTTACGCACACACCCTTAGTTCAATTACAGTGCCAGTAGATAGTCATGGTCCACAAAAGCAGTAGATAAGACAAACGGAACGACCTCTGCCCAAGGTCCTAGTTGTCACCCATCGCCGGATACAGACAGTTGGAGCAGTACCCGTAGTACATCTGACCATCTGCAACAACAATGGGAACAACGCCCTGAGTACGAGAATGTACTCAGCTAGACTTACCCGTCATAAACCAGAAACAACATGACACCAAGGAGCATGCAAGGCTTTATATAGTGTACTGGCTTGACTCATTTGCGAAAGGCATAAGTTATTAGGAATAACTAATAATAAGTACTTTTAGCATCATTTTATGATACCCTATTCATGCTAGGTAAGCACCTATTACTAAAACAATCACTTGATTAACCATTAGCATCAAAGGTTACTATCTCATGTTTAGCATATTCAACCTTATCCACATAACCAACAGTGTTCCATCGTTAACACTACGATGCCGTAGCTCGAGTCAAGTGCTCACTAACCGGGAGCGACGGCGATTCGAATCGAATTCCTATCCAGCTGGAGATTTATTCCTCACACAAACCATGCTTCCCCCGTCAGGGTCGCGTAGATCACCAATGACACTTTCCAAGAAGCCGCGGGATAACAATCATGGATCGCACTACCCAGGGACCGCCCGACTGCCAGGACGCACCTTGGGCTTACTCTTCGCGTCCCCGTACACTCCCTTCAACACCAGTCTGCCAACCCGAGTTTATCCCGGCTCGAAAAGTGTCGCTAGCTTCGCGGTCGAAAGGTACTTTATTCGGCCAACTAAATGTGAGGCATGCGTTCAACATGACAAGAGGGACGAGCAACGATCGGTCCTTAATCGACACAGACAGAAAACTAACAGCACCCCAGAACCCTGTCTGGTTGCCTCCAACTTTTCCGTCCGGTCTCCAATTATTCACCAACACTTGGTTACTTATCAAGATTCACAAATACTGCTAACCATAGCCAGGTATTCACCTATAACTCGCAGGTGACAGGAAATCACCTGGCTTCTACCGATCTAAGCATGGCTAAGCGATTTACTCGATTCTGACCTAATAAGGTAACATTATTCTGGTGGACAAGGATAGTAATGCAACAACGGTTTCACTCAACTCCTATAACTTTTAATGCAACAATATATAACTATAAATCAGGTAAGTAAGGATAGCTTTTATAAAATAGGAGACTTATAATGCTCCGGGGCTTGCCTCTTTCGAACGAGCTAGGATGGTGGTCGACGCACTCTGGCAGCTCCTCGCTTGGCTCTTCCTCCTCGGGCACCTCCTGTGCCTGGGGCTCCTGCTGGTCCGTCCAAGCCTGCTCCTCCGGTACTGCTGCCTGCGAGTCCTCCTGCGATCCTGTATGATGCAAGTGCATAAGGGCATGTGAATGATGCATCGGAATATGATGGAATGATGAAGTGACATGAGATGCAGATGAGCACATGGAATGAGCAGTTAGTGCAAAACTTCATCTTCTACAAGGTAGTCCATGTCATCCAAGAACATGTATCCCAAGGTTTACTAAATTTGATTATACTAATTATCGTACACCTGACACAAGCAAGTAACCTTAATTAACCAAACCTTACCACCCTAACTCACTCACAACATCAGCAAGACCTAGTGATGCTTCAAAGATACACCAAACATATTTTATTCTTCTTAATTTCTCATAAAGAATAATCATTTATTCCTTATTTAACTAGGGTTGTACTGCAACACCTATCTCTGGTGTAGATAAAAATCTACAAAAATTACAGTAGAGTATTCTTACCCTAACTAAGCTATCACTAAATTTTCGAGGTAAATGGAACTGTAAAACTACTTATACAAAATAAACAAGTTAAGGCTTAAATGTGAGCATGAAATTGTTTTATACTAGGAAAAGTATCAAACAACAGATTCCCCATTTTTCCTAGGTTTCCAACAGTAAACTAATATGCTACAAAAATTTTCATAAGCATGTTATATACCAATATTGCTTTCTACTAAAAATAACAAATATTAACAAATAAAGGCATTTGAACTACACTTCAAAAATTTCCCACAGAACATGCTTCACTAGCATTTTTCCTAGAAAGTATATCACTAAAGAAGATTAATTCAACAAGAATCACATTTTTCTCTTTATTAGTTTATTTACTACAATTTTTCTAAGATAACAGCATATATAACAATTAAATAGAAATGTACAGTAAAGTGTCACAAAAATAACATGGGATATTTTTAAACTGTAGATCTATTCACAAGGAACATTTTAAAATTTATTTCCTGATTTTTGGAGCTATAATTATTGAGATAGAATTTTTGGAAGCTTTTTCAGATTTTCTGGAAATTCATTTCTTTAAAACGAAATTCAAAACCGGACTTAAATGCTACGCGCACCCCGCTGTGACACCCGAGACTGAAACACTGCGACAGACAGGCGGGGCCCATGCGCCAGACGGGCCCACCCGTCAGCCGGTGCCGGTCAGAGGCGGCGCGGACGGCCGTGATCTCGCCGCCGGCGAGTCCTCCGGCGACGGGGAGGGCACCAACGTGACCCTCTCAACGACGCGAACTCAGTGGTACCTAGTGGGTGGCCAGACGAGCTCGGCATAGAGCTCGCCGGCGAGCATGGCGGCTCGGCGGCACGGGACGCCGTCGGCCGGCCAGCTCCGACCGAGATAGGCCGTGCGGTGAGGTCGGTGAGATTCGCGATGCAAGCGCGGTGCTCGTGCGCTCGAGAAAAGGGCGAGAAATGGTGCGGAGGGGTGCGATCCACGGAGCGGGTTACTCCGGTGAGCTTGGCCGGAACTCCGGCGAGGCATTACCGCGGGTGGAGGCCGAATCAGCGCGGGCCGAGGCGAGCACCGGGTGCGCGATGACGAGGCGCGGCGATGGCGAAGACGGAGGCGGATGCGGTGAGCCGGAGCGGAGGCTAGGGCGGTGGCGGAGCTCGGGAGCCGGCAATGGCGAAGGCGGAGCTCTGCGGCTGCTGCTGCGGGCGAGAATGGAGGGAGCAGCGAGGCGGACGAGCGCGCGGAGGGGGAGTGGGCGAGCGCGGACGTTGCGGGGGCCACAGGGCGCGTGTCGCTCGGCTCGACGGCGTACGGACACGCGGCGGCCGAACGCTGCCGCGGCGCCACGACGCCATGCGCGGGCGCGCGCGCGCGCGCGGGCGAGCGGGAGGGGACGACGCGGACACGGGCCGGGCCGGCTTTGGCCGTGGGCCGAGAAGTGAGGGCGAAGCCCAGTAACGAAATTTCAATTTTTCTTTTTTCCAAATATTTTCCAGATTTTACATTTCTGTTTGAAATTCAAATTTGAGGATGAAAACGAGGTTTTCAGAAATTTGTCCCAAAACAAAAGTTGTTCAAAATTTTATTCTCTACAACTTTCATATAGAACATTTTTCCAAATTCCCAATAGATTTTAAATTTGAGATTTAAAGCTAATTTAAAAATCAAACTCATTTATTTAGAAAAATTTTTAAAACAGAATTTGAGGAGAATTTGAATCCAAATTTTTGCTCCAATAATCAAGTTGGTTTATTCTAAATTATTTAAAATTGCTACTTCTAAAAAGTACACCAACTTTTTAACATTCATTTTAAATTTAGGGTTTCCATTTTATTGCTTTTCAAGTTATATTTGAAAAGGGCTACAAATCACAAAATGTTAAACATGCAATGATGTTGAATGCTTATGTTTTGAAATGATGATGCATGCTTAACACCCAGGGGTGTTACAGATACCTTCTCTTTTTGTTGGAAGCTGAGTATCTCTTGTTGTAGAGCAGCAATTTAGGATATAGGGAAGAATGCGAGACAAAATTTGTTCCTTAGTTCTTCCTAGTCACCAGCTACCTTCCCTACATTGTGGGTATACCATTGTTTCGCCCTCTCATTAAGTGAGAAAGGAAACAACTTCCACCAAAGTTTTTCTTGTAACATGCCTAAAATGGTCAGGCAGGCACAGAGCTGCTCAAATTCCCTTAAGTGATGGTAAGGGTTTTCATAATCCAACTATACATGTCGATGGATATCCTAATTTGTTCCCCCAAATCCACACCCGTGTGATTTGGGCAGGGTATGGGTAAGTGACCTGCTACCCATTGCATTAAGGGTAGGGGATGGGTATCCCCACTTTTACCCGTAATCCCATCTCCTTTCCTTGCCCTACCATCTCTGATGTCACGACGGATCTCAAAAGGCGACGCGTGTCGACTCCAACAACGAGTGGGAGGCCAGGAACGAGAGCAGCGGTGAAATCCAATCCACTAGTGCCAGCTAACAGGTGACCAAAGCCGATCATGGCAGATGAGCAGGCACTACGACATGGGCACAGCGTTCGCATGTGGGACCCTAGCAGCAGCATTGACTGCATCCGTTGGTGTCGCCGCCGCTGTGAATATCGCATCACTAGAAATGTCTCGCGGAGTCACGGACATCTCGGCCAGCCCTAGCTCTTGGACGTCATCTATGCAGCCTTTAAGCGCAAGCATGGCATGCTAGTGGAGACAGAGTGGCAGCTTAGGAACAACAGTCCAAGGCTCCAAGCATTTGTCTGTGGGTACATATCAGATTACCTAATGGATACGAGTAATTATGGGGAGGGTGCAGAATGGGTATTACGCAAATGGATTTGGGTGTGGGTAAGTCTGGGTTTGTTCAAACCCTCCCCAACGACAGGTTTAAATCCAACACTAAGAAGGTTTGTTCTTGAACCATGGCTATAAAGCCTGGGCAGAGTTCGTAACTTGAAGCTATGATTGGCTTCAAAGATTGTGGAGGTTCAACGAACTCACCCTTGGGAGCAAAATGGTTTTGAATGGTAGGCTGCTCCATTGAAAAAGAATAAAAAGAAAAGAAAGGTAAAAACAAAGGATACATAGGCAAACTAGGTTTGGAGACTAAAACGATAACTGCTCCCCAGCAACGGTACCAAAAATGCTTGTTGGTGCTTCTTAGCGTAAGCAGAAAAGTCCACAAGCGCATAGAAGTACCATTGTAGCACTTCACCCGAAAGTATTTAGGGTATCGTTCCTAAAGGAACGATATTGTAGGTAGTCTCTTAGCTAGTTTACCATTGTAGCTCTATGTCGTACCGAGATGTGGGGCATTATGAGGGACGGACAGGGCTATCACCACCTGACGTCTACCCCTGAACCATGTTGTATGAGGCAAATGAAGGTAGCCTGTAGCGTAGACGCTACGTTTACGCTATCGACTACTACCCTAGTGCGTTAACAAGGGTTATCCATCTTTACCAGGGCCCTTCTACTAGAGCATTCATTGTAAGGGAGAACAACGATCCCACAAACAAGTATGAGTAAAGAATAACTAATCAAAAGACTTATAGCCAAAAGAACCATGAACACACACTTAGCGGAAGAACCCGTTGAAGTAAAGATGCTCATTGAGGTACAAGTTGGGGAGACACCGACAAGTCCGAAGCTTCCCCGAGCTCTACCTCACATTTCTCCCTTACTACTGCACTAGCTATGTAACACCCCAGGTGTTTGTCACTCATTAAGTAGTGGGTTTGAGCTCAAACATGATAGATTAAGTGGAGATGATGATGTCAAGGCCAACCTACGGAGATGAGCCTAATCTAAACTTGGATGTTACTCCTTTGCTTTGCATATAGGACATTTTCAAAGATATATGCTTGGGGGGTGTTATGGCAATATCTTCATGTGTCTAACCTTAGTACATATCTATATTGATCCCTGCAAAAGTTTCATGAAGTTTGGAATCAAAAGGTCACATGAAATGATAAGTTACACGCTTGTTGGATTAGAACTGAGACATACTTCTGAAACTAGGAAACATGCTTTACATTCCATGTAAACTAGTATTTATGCAACATACAAATGCAACATGTGCAACACATCTAGGACACATGTGGAACAACCTAGTGAAACATATGTAGCATGTACCTTGAAGCAAACACATGGAACAATTGAAATAGAGCTTTGAAACAAGCATTTCAATTATAGTGATTTCTATATTTTAGTGCACGTGAGGCCTACACTTTGGTGCAACCTATGCATGGGGGTATGTTTGGCCTCTACAACACCTTAACTACACTTAGGACACTTAATGGAACAATGTTCATGTTGATCATTTTGCCTAAATGTGCTTCTAAGTGATGGTTGACCATGTATGGACCCAAGAACACTTTTGTTTGACCATTTCAAAGTGTGACCTAGATGCTTCGCATGACTGTGCACCCTTTTACAAAGTTGTAGAGAATTTCATAAGGAACAAACTTTGTTTAAGAGTCAAGTCATGAAAATGTGTGAAACGTGCTCAAAAAGGGCCCACAAGTCAGAATTTGGACTGTTTCCAACACTTAGCAATTTTAAAACCCCGATTTCAGTGTCTTCGACATTGGCATCCCGCGTTCTCGAGTTTTTGCTAAGCAACTTAATTTGGTCCAAATACGAAAGTCGGAGCCTATATTATGGAGAAGAGCATGCAAGAAGATGGCACTTGTTGGAATCCACTTTGCACCTCAATTTTGAAGGTTTGCCAATTTTTGTCAACACATTGACAATGCTGCCTTGACACATCATTATATCCTAATTTAGGTCACCAATGACTATGACCCCTAAATAGAAATTGTAGAGCATACAGAGATGAACAACTTTGCTATTGGACCTAATTCAAAAATCAGCCTGTATTGAGCCCAACAATGCGTATCCACCTGGCTTCGTTGCTGCCTGCCACGTAGTCAACAAAATGTCTCCATGGTCTACGCATGCCCGTGTGCGTGGCTTCCATGCTAGTGTCGCGCCCCCACTCCCTGGATGTGTGCTCGGTCCTTCTCTTCCCAAGGTGGAGAGCCGAGCTCGTCCACGGCCACTCATCTCTCCCTTTCTCGCTCTTCCCCACTCGACTCTGACTGGAGCGCGCCACCAGAGCCATGGCTGCCATGGCCAAGATTGCCGAGCAGCGGAGCATTTCCCCAACTGTTGTTGTGCTCTACCTCCGTCCCAACCAAGTGCATCACCACCTCCGCCGTGTCATGCTTCGCCCCGCGCGCACGTCCGCCCATGCTCTAGGCCACCGGATTGCGCCACCGCCATAGCCGGCCATGTCGAGCTCCATGGCCGCCAGTGTTCCTCCACCCCGAGCATCCTTGTCCTCAACCGGGCATAGCATCACCTTGAACTCCTCGCACCGCCCTCAAAGCGTCCCTTCCTTGGCCCCGTTGACCGCCGGCAAGCTCCACCGATGGAGCCGCTGCGGGCAACACCGCCGGTCACCATGGTCAAGCGGCTATGAGCCACCTCAGGACGTGCCGAGGCCACCGGCGGTTGCGCCCGGACAACGCGGTCCTTCCCCGCCGTTTTTGCGGAGCCGGCAAGGCCTCCATCACCGGAGCAGGGAGCTCCGGTGTGATCGCCGCCGCCTCATTTGTTTTCCCCATCGGCAGGAGGGAGAAGCGGCCGTCCCCTCTCTCTGTCTCTCTCCGAGTGTATGGCAAGCGGGCCCAACTATGAAGTGGGTCCCGCATGTCGGTTTATGTGGTGGCGGTTTTGGGTGCATAGCCGGGTACACCTAGCATATCTAGGGTTAAGTAGTTAATTGCGTTTTTGAATTTCAGATTTTATGTAAATCTTCTAAAATTCATATCTCATGCTAGGTAATTCCAAAAATAGCAAAAGTGGACTTTTTGGAAACCTTGAGAAAAGATCTATGCAGTGGAGTCATAATATGTTACATGTTTGTAGATGTTTTCTAATGTCTTTATTTAAGCTTTAAAAATGCTCCAAAAATGCTTATAAACTTGACCAGAGCCATATCTAGAGATTTAGACATCCAAAAATAGTGATTCTTGTTTTGTTAATCTTGTGATAATATGTAATAACTAATAAAAATATTAAACCTATTGGGTGTTCACTATTTTCTTAAGGTTTTGATTTGACCTTGATAAATAAGGAAATCTACATTATATTGCTTGTCATTTTTATATCTTGAGTTGTATTACTCAAAATGATGTGAAATTTTTATGATAGTCTTGCCATGCTATGAATGTACTATGGTATAAATTTCATGGTCATTGCTTACGGTATGATCAAGTGATTGATTTAACTTGTTTACGACTTGATAAATAGCTTATAAATAATATATAAATGATAAAATGGAAAATGTTGTTCCATTACCTTAGTATGATGTTGCTCTATCATGTTGATTCATACTATGGTCCTGTGTTAATAGAAAATGTTGAGTTTTAGGTTTAACTTGCTCTCACATGATTTATTGTATTGGTCATTTGTCTTTTTCATAGTGGTTGATATACATGTACAAATGGCTTGAAATTTTGATAGTAGACTATGGGAAGCATATTTAGGCCACTGTAATTTTAGTAGAATTTATGGTGCAATTTTGGTAGGTGTTCATAATTCCACCTAATTATCTAAATAAATTAAGAAAAAGTATTAAAAGAATTTATTTAGTAATGGACACGATGTTTTCTGGTGTTCATTAGTCATGTGTGAAATGTTGGTAAAGTTGGCTTTGCACAATTATATGTTTACAACAAATGTTAATAATTATTTCTTGCAATTAGTAGTTTCTGGACAGTTCTGGGGCAATGTAGATTACCCCATGACAATGATGTTTTCTGAGCACCTTGTCTATAACAAAGTTATATATAATTTAGGTATCTAGCTTGTGTTAAAATTTAGTGGTATTTGGCCAAGTAGTTTTTGAGTTAAAGATATTTAAAGTCAAATCCCAGATTTAGTTGCTCTCTGTTTGGAGCAGACCTGAGTCTGTAGTTTCATCTCTTTGACATAGTAAACTTAGGAATCAGGCTTAGGTGATATTAAATGAATTGTAGACAATTTCATAAGCTTTCCAGATTATCCTCTTGCATGTCAATTGGGATTGTGTAGCTCCTGAAATGATGTTATTTCTGGACTGTTCATGCTGATTGCAAATCTGAACCTTTCTGTCAAGCATAGTTTGAGTTACATAGTAGGTTGGTGTTGCTACTTGGTACTTGGGTTGGTACCCTAGATCTTATAAGACTTGTGTCTTGATTGATATGCTTGCAATCTTCTATGTTATGCCTTAATGAGGATTAAGTTAATTAGCTCTAGGTGTTTATGAGAACTTTGGTATGCTTGTTTGATTACTCTGTTGATTGCACTTCTATGCATTCATACATATGCATTATTGCACCTCATTTAGGTACGCCAGCTGAAGCACGTGAAGGACCTGATGTGGAGCCAAACCCGAAGATGGAGTTGGTGGATCCATCCCAAAGATAGAAGGATCAGACAAGTGCTGGATTGGAGGATGCTCGCCAAGCGGGTTTCATCTGACAAACTCTAACTTGAGTTAGATCCCAGGCAAGCCCTGGAGCATTATAAGCCTCCTACCTTCAAAGCAATTAATTCTATATATGTTATAAGTATTGTTGCATTAAGTGGTAGGAGTTGGTTGGAAACCCTTGCTGCATTATATCATTCCTTGTCCAGATATACGAATCCTTGAATCCTATATAGACTAGGATCGAGTAGATGCTTAGCCCTGCTTTAAGTGGTAGAAGTCAGGTGATTTCCTATCACCTGTGAGATGTAGAGATATTCGTATATGGCACGGTTGGCTATAATTGCTATCGTGGAAAACAACCATGTGTTAATAAAATGAAATGAGACCAGGCGGGATGACGATAGTGAAGCAACAAGGCCTAGAGGTCTTGGGTGCGGATCTATCCCTGTCTGAGTCGTTTAAGGACCGATTCGCTGTACGTCCTTGAGTCATGTTGAACGCAGTCTAACACTTAGTTGGCCGGATAAGTCGTTCCGACCGCAAAGCCGAGTAATACAGTTCAGGCCAGGAATCGAATGGTAGGTCGCATCTTGGAGGTAGTAAGGATGTGCTTGGGGACATTGGCATGAGACCAAGGGGGAGTTAGAGTCCCTATTACCTGGCAGAGTGTTGCCCTTGGGGATGCGGCATCAGTCGAACCTGCGACTCCTGAATTGTACAAAAGGTGGCTTGTGCGACCCTGGCAGGGGCCTGTGCGGTGAGTGTTAGAAATACCCCTCCAGCTGGATAGGAATTTGATTTGAATTGTCATCGCTCCTGGTTAGTGAGCACTTGACTTGAGCAGCAGCAACGTAGATTCCATTAAAATGAACGTATGGTTAATTGGATGATGATGTAAATGTTGCCTCAATTTATACCTGCTATGGTTAATATTGTTTGCTCCTAATCAAGTGAGTGCTCTAGTACAGGTGCTAATATAGATGACAGGTTAATGATGATTAACTTGATGCTTAAGCATTAATGATTACTTATCTATATTAAGCTTTTACACAAAATGTTATCAAGCTAGCCCCACTTTATATCAGCCTTGCATGATCCTTGGTGTCACTTTATTTCTGGTTTTTGACGGGTAAGTCTAGCTGAGTACATTGTCGTACTCAGGGTTTTATCCCCACTTGTTGCAGGTTGTGATGTATCATGACGACTGCAAGAGTTGGTTGGCTCCTACCGTAGAGGCGGAGTGTGATCACGAGCATGATCCTTCTGAGTTATCTTCTCTCTAACGCTTTTATGGAAAGTCGACCTTGGTACTAGCATGTATTTGAAATAAGGGTGTTGTTAGTTTCAAATTACTTTGCTTCCGCTACTTTTGAACTTAAGTTGTAATAACTACATTGAACTCCGATGTATATTGAATTACTTGTGAAATGGTTGTAACATGTGACTTGTTATGTTGAATCACTACGATCTTGGCTGGTATGTTGGTTGGTTTGAAATCCCTCGTGCTTTCATTGGACTACCAAAGTTATATGGGCTCAAGTGTGAGAATTTGATCACTTCGGTGATTGTTTTTGTACTTGTATTCTTATAATTTGGACGGTTCTATTACAAGCTAGCTAGGGCCTAAGCCATGTGGAGTGTTGCTCAAAGGTGGAGTAGCTCTTGAACCTTGGTGTGTTGTGTGTAATGAGGAGGGGGTGGCCTCCCTTTTATAGGTGGAGGAGAGGGAATGTCCCATGGCATATTCCTTGATTCCTTCCTATGTCAGGCAGACTGCCATTCTTTGGACCAATTCCTCTATGAATACCTATTCCACCAACATTGGAGAGGCGATGGGAGACAATCGACCAAAGTTTGGGCCGAACGGAGCTAGTGGGGGGTCTACCACCCCCAGGGGTCATTTGCCCCAAATCCGATTGAGCCCAATTTTGGTGGGTGTCTTCTTATGGGCTTCTTGATTGGGCCTACGAAGTTTGACATGATTTGGAGGTGGTTTGCTTTAGTTTTGGCCTTTTTACTCCATGTGATTGGGCCCTAATTTGCCTAGTAAGTGGGTCATCTCCCCTTGGGCTCATGACGAGTGATGTTACGCCTTGTCTTATTGCACCTTTTTTAATGTATTTTCTATGTATTCCATGAATGTCCTCCTGCAAATGGTTAAACACCAAAACTTGTGGAAATTATTAGTTCCAAAGTCCTATGTCTAAGCTTGGTGTTATTTTAGTAGTTTTTATATGAAAGTTGGCGGTTAGAAATGTGAGTTAAGCACCACCAACAAGCTCCCCCATACTTACCCCTTTGCTCGTCCTCAAGCAAAGTTTAGAGATAAAAGTAATCATGAGGATAACATCCTAAGATATGTGGCTTACATAAAAGTTATTCCATCATATTCCTTACACAAGTGGGATATATGGCCTTAGCCAACATGTATCCTTGGGTTCTTGAAAAGCAGAATAGTTCTTGAAACAAAGTCCTCTTCCCAATTTCACATCTTAGCAACTTGGAGTTTTGGAAGTTTTTCTCAAGAAAAAACATAGTTCACTTTATACTCCTCAAATGGCATCTCAAATCACATAATGGTGTATAAATCCTTACCAAGGCATAGTAATGTTTTTCCTTCTTTTGTTTTCTCCTATCTCTAAAAAGGTTTATGTGGGGCTTTAGGTAGGGATAAACAATATAGCATACTTGTATTGCATATGTTGTAAAGTCAAATCGAGGATCCAAGGAGAGAAGTGTCATACTCTTAGATCAAGATGTGCATGTGTGTGGGAAAAGGGAAACTAAAACTATACTCCTTTTGTAGATATGATCTCTCTATAACCTATTATTTTGAAACATGGCTATCCCTCTTCTTCTCTCTTTTTTCAATGCATGAGCCTTCATGTGCTAATTATTTTTTTCTTTTATACTTGGACCTTCATGTGTCCATATTTTTTTCTTAAAGCTTTTTTCATAGCCCATGTTGCTTCTTCTAAACCACATATTTAGAGAGAGATCTCTATCTTTTTAGAACATAGAGTATTTGCCTAACAAAAAGATTTTTGTCTACTCCTAGTGTAGGAGTAGAATTTTTGAGTGGATCTGGATGGAAGCATGTTTTTACGTACTCCCAGTGTAAGAGTAGAGTGTGTATGTGGGTGTACGTGATCTTGATCTTGGGAGCATGATAAATCTCTCAACAAGGGTCAACAAGACTTGACCAAACTTAACACACTAACAAGCAGCGTATGTAGAAGGATTGAATCTAGCAAGATATCATATTTGGCTTTGGTAGGAATTGTTCACCAATTGAGGAATATGTGATACTATGGTTTTGTAAAATTTTTATCAAAACAAATTCTCCAAGCGCTTCGAATAGAAATGGTAGGATTTCTAAGTCAGAACTATATCACACTCCATAACAACTTAGTCCACATGATTGTCCTATTAGAATATTTTCCCACAAGCATAAGTGTATGTATGTGGAACAAACTTTATGCAGGCTTCTATCTTAGAGATATTATGAACATGTCACTTTTGGAATTCTGAACAAAGTGTGGTTTATAAAATTGCAAGGAGGTGGTAGCAGGGATAAATTGAGATTAATTTTAGTAATCTAGATTTATGTTTGTTTAAACTCGAGGTTTTGTAGGGAGTTGAGGGTAGTGTTGCACAAACCATCGGTTGAAGAGGAAGAAGGGGCTAAGGGGATTAGAGGTGGTTTGGCTAAACTAGAGGTTCAACCAATCCTCTCTGGAGCCATTTGTCTGTCCTTCTGCATGTTGGATCAGTCGATGTTTGTGCAATGTTTTGGTGGGAGATCTCGAATGTGTGTGAGTTGTGCTCAAGAGATCTCCCCCACACTTATTCTTTTACCTATTTTTATTTGGCAAAGAAAGAACAGAACAAGGGCTCTATCGGCCTAAATACCGAAAAGCCTAAATTTTATTCATTTATTATTATTTATGATTATCATATTTTATTATTTTTTCTTAGTTTATGCATTTATTATATCTTTTTTATTTATTTGTTCACCAACTTTTAACATATCTCAAGCAAGGCTAAGGTAAAGTTTGCAAAATAATCATAGCCTTGATTTATCTCCATAATAAATTACTTCTAGTGTTTATGAAAATAATTACTCAAAATTCATTAATCAAAATTAAACACCATGTCTAAATTTGATTAAAGAAGGTCATTTTAACCTAAGCACCATGCTTAATTTAAAAAGCCTATGGATATACCGTATACGAGTACACCCAAACCAGAGCATATGACATAAACAAGAGAGGCTTAAATTTGTATGATCTTATGGAGACAAGTATGAGTAACAAGAGTTAGTGAACATTTATTTACCTTTGCATACCTGAGTGTATTTACCGGCTGCATATGTGAATAGACGCTTTGATGCTGCTGCAGGGTGGCTTTATCACATAAGGTTCATCTTAGGTGAGCAAAGGTCTATAGGAGTAGAATCCTCCTTCTCTCTTTCTTTGTCTCTTCTCTCTTTTTTAGCTTTCTTCTCTCTTCTTTTTTTATATATGTATTTTCCATCCTTCTTTTTTAGCAAGATAGAGCTATCATCATTTTTTAGTCGATGTAGTTTCCATATTTTCAGGCATCATATGTCCCCTGTTCTTCTTGATCTTATCCTAAAAGGGTTAGCACAAAAGAATACCCAAACGTGCATACTATCCTGACAATATGTTCTTGCTTTGATTAATAAGAAAGTTGTTTTTTATAATAATCCTTTTTTATGATTGTATATATTTTTTTCTCATGATAATCTGGGGTATCTCCCAACAGTGCTTAATTTATGGTCTTAAGCTTGACCGTGGGAACTTCATCTTGCAGCTATCATTGGTGGTGTAGTTCCCAGCTTCACCACAAAGCATTGAGTATTTTTGTTCATGCTGCAAGGTTAGTACCATAGTACATCCATGAGATTTGCAATATTTGTGATAAATATATGCATCCATGAGCATCCTCTTAAATAGTTTGTAGACGAGGATCAAGAGGTGGTTGTGACCCTCATAGAAACATGTGATGCTAAGTGAAACGAACTCTGGATACTTTGAAATTGAGCATGAAACGTGTGGGGTCTCAAAAGTAAAACTTTCATGATTGTCTGTGGAATCCCTCCTCTTGGACTCCAGAGTTGGTGTTTCACCAATATCCATGGCACGAGAGTTTTTGTTCTCAAGGGATGCATCGATTGAATCTAGTCCACTTTTGAAAACGATGTTTGGATGGCTAGAGGGACATGTTTTAAGTTCGAGCGAGGGTGATAATGGAATGAATGTGGTTATGAATTTCACCTCCCCAAACGGGTCATTGTTGGGATGAAGCTCCGTCGTTGGGATATCTAAGTGAGTGGCGAAAGCAGTTTCTCCCAACTTTCCATTTAGGCTCCCTTAGGAGGGGTTTTCTTGGAAAAGATTACTGAAGGGGTGGCCTATGAGAAGCTCAAACTCGAGGATGGCAAAGATATGGAAATCTATGTGAGCCTCATTTTTGTCTATTTCAATGGGCACGACCCTGGCAATTCCACAACATTCAAAGATAAGTCCCGAGGGACTTTTGCAAAGTTTGTTGGTCAAGACTAGTGGCATGTTGCCCAAAAGATTTTTTGCTAGAAATTTTGATATGATGCTAGTCCTAATTGTGGGGTTGTATAGGCTTCTACAATAGTTCCCCTTAAAAAACAAGGCATGGTCGTGGAAGGTTAAAGAATCTAAATTGCTTTGGAAGAATGTTTTACTTCCATTAACCATTCCTTTGATGGTTCTATCTTGGGGGAAACTTCTTTTGTGTGCTTTTCATGCTGTAAGTGTTTTGAGGTATTTCCATACTCCTCGAATTCAATAGGGAACTCTGAAGGATGAATTAATCTTTTCTTCGTTGTTCGTGGTTCGAGTGAGGGCTCACGAGTTGAATCTAAGGATGGAACATGTTTGGATTCAACTAATGAGGACTCCTCAACACTTGACATGACTTTGGCCTAGAGGGGTTTGGTTCTTATGATAGAAGAAGAGTGTTTGTCTATGAAGTACTCAAGGAATTCTACTTGTTCTGTCATAGTTTTGTGTGTAAAATGACCTCCGGTAGTCACATCTAGGCATTGGTTAGCACCCATGTCAATACCCAAACAAAAAAGTCACAGCAATATGCTATCGGGTAAAGACAAGTTTGGGCAGGCATGTCTTAACACTGAAAACCTGGCCCAGGCTACACCTATAGACTCCTTCTCATACTGCTCAAAGTCAATGATCACCCTTGGTAGAGAGTCGATATGGGACATAGGGAAGAATGCAAGGTAAAGTTTGTCTTTAAGTTGATCCTAGTCCCCATTCATACTTTCTACGGCAAGTGTGTACCATTGCTTTGCCTTCTCTATGAGAGAAAAGGGAAATAATTTCTACCTTAAAGTTTCTTATGTCATGCCTAAAATGCTCAAGTATGAACACATTTCCTCAAACTCTAGTAGATGATTGCAAGGGATTTCATTTTCTAGCCTGAAGAAGGGTTGTGCCTGAACCATGGCTATTAAGCCAGGTCGGAGTTCATAGCCAGATGAAAGTTTTGGTTTTGGTGGTGGCTTAGAGAACTCGCCCTTTGAAGCAGAAGGGTTTTGGATATGAGTGGTTTTCATGGTGAAAATATTTATATATTTTTATACAAAAAAAGGAAAGATACAGATACAAGGATGAACTAGGTTTGAAGAAAATATGGCAACCATTCCCCGGCAATGGTGCTAGAAATGCCTATTGGTATTTCTTAACGCATACAGAAATAATCTGCAAGCGCATGGAATTACCGTTGTAGCATTTCACCCAAAAGTATTTAGGGTATCATATTTTCCATAGGAAATGGAGGTAGTCTTCTAACTAGTTCATCCAAGGATAACACAAGGGTAGAGTTGGCAGAGGCAGAGATGGATTCCTATGGTTTAGAGCCTAAGCACAGATAAGCTCAACTATTACTTGGTTAATTTGGGCATCAGGTAGCACCTGGTCTGCTAAGTGAGCCCGACCTATAGCTTTATGTCATACCCAGATGTGGGGATTATGAGGGGCGGATAGGGTAGTCTCCACCTGCCACCTACCCCTCAACCATGGAGTACAAGGTAAATGAAGGTAGCCTCTAGCCTAGACACCACGTCTACACTATCGACTACTACTCTAGTGCGTTAACAAGGGTTATCCATCTTTATCAGAGCCCTTCTACTAGAGCATTCACCATAAGGGCGAATGATGATCCTGCAAACAAGTATGAGTAAAGATTAACTAATCAAAAGACTTGTAGCCCAAAGAACCATGAACACTCACTTAGCGGGAGAACCTGTTGAAGTAAAGATGCTCGTCGAGGCACAAGTTAGGGAGACACCAACAAGTCTGGCGCTTCCCCGAGCTCTACCTCACATTTCTCCCTTACTACACTATTAGCTAGCTAGGGCCTAAGCCCTTTGGAGTGTTGCTCAAAGGTGGAGTAGCTCTTGATCCTTGGTGTGTTGTGTGTAATGAGGAGGGATGGCCTCCCTTTTGTAGGTGGAGGAGAGGGAATGTCCCATGGTATATTCCCTTGATTCCTTCCTATCTTGGACAAACCGTCATTCTTCGGACCAATTCCTCCATGAATACCTATTCCACTGATGTTGGAGAGGCGGTGGGAGACCACCGACCAAAAAGTTTAGGACGAACGGAGCCAGTGGGGGGTCATTTGCCCCAAACGAACTCCAATTGAGCCCAATTTTGGTGGGTGTTTTCTTGTGGGCTTCTGATTTGGCCTATGAGTTTGACATGATTTGGAGGTGGTTTGCTTCAGTTTTGGCCTTTCTACTCCATGTGACTGGGCTCTGATTTGCCTAGTAAGTGGGCCGTCTCCTCTTGGGCTCATGATGGGTGATGTTACGCCTTGTCATATTGCTCCTTTTTTAATGTATTTTCTATGTATTCCATGAATGTCCTCCTACAAATGGTTAAACACCAAAACTTATGGAAATTATTAGTTCCAAAGTTGTATGTCTAAGCTTGGTGTTATTTTAGTAGTTTTTATATGAAAGTTGGTGGTTAGAAATGTGAGTTAAGCATTGCCAACACCTGGCTACCCTTATATAGAGTTTGGGGCCAGGGCATGCATAAAGAATAAGGTTCTCTCGACCGAAGGGTCATGAGCCTAAGGGAGGACCTAGCTAACTTGGCTTGGAAGCTACGCCATCTTCTGGTGCACGTTAGGGCGTGTTTGTCATCATAGCCCTATGGCCATGTCATGGCATGGTGTGACATGGTGCTACTATGCCGGTCGTGGTGGCACTGTAGGCACGATGGTGGTTTCCCAGCTGTCCTGTGCGACATGGTCTCTATCATGGTCTTCGTCTTCGCTTCCTAATTTCCTAGGGCATTGTATAGGAGTTAGTTGCCGCCCATGGGTCATCGGTCACCTTGTTGGCTTAAGGAGCTACGGGCCACGATCCTAGTCATTGGGCTCATGGCTCCCACCAGTTTGGATGGCCTCTAAGTCAAGGCCCTCATCGTGGATCCCATCTCATAGTGGGTAGAATCATACATGTGTCTTGTCGGGTCGTATCTGGTCGGTGGGTACTATTCTGGCCATCACTGCCTTGGGCGGTGTTGTCTTGTCTGAACTATGTGGCATAGAGGTGGCGTCTGACCAAACTGAGGTGACCGTTGTCCCCTCGGTCCTTGCGAGGTCAATGCGACGTGTTTGTTCATGTCAGAGCAGGCACGCTTGGCTACACTTGACCTCTCCCCCATTCCGTCCAAGGGTCAGGAAGGTGGAGAGGTCGTGTGTCTCTCGTATGCCATGTGTCTAAGGCAGAAGGAAGGGGTCATGGCTGACCATGGCCTTGGCATCAAGTCTATTCTGCTTGGCTTAGCTGGGCCTTCACTAACCGATGTGTCATGGGTCGCTTGGCCTGCTAACTAATCGGTGCCTTGAGACACCCCGTGGTTATAACCCGACATGATTAGAACAAACTAATCTGACTTTCAAACTTACCCATATTACCTTCAACCATGGGGCTTCTTAAGCTTCACATGGGTCTTGAGAAATTAAAAGACAGAACGATCAAGTCAAGCACTATGTCTTAAGTTCTTTGCTAAACCATTATTCTATAGTTTTTATAGGTTTTCAAAATAAAACTCAAAGCTTCCATTATATGACACTCTCAAGTATCTCAATATATGTGGTATTTGTGTATCCTTACCACGGCAATAGTGATGTTATGCCTTTCTCTTCCTACAACTAAGGCTTATGTAGAGCTTATAGGAGTGGACAAAGCATGAAAGAGCATACTTGCAATGCATATATTGTAAAGTCAAACCTTGGATCCAAAGAGAGTTGGGTCATACAATCAAATTAAGATGTGCATGTGTGTGGATATATATAGTGGCCAACCTAATTCTACTATGCTCCTTAAAACATATCTCCCTTTTGAAACTTGGAAACAACTTTGCAAGAGAACATGGGCTATCTTATTCATCTCTTTTCTTTTTTTAGGAGGACATCTGAGTACCCATTGTTTTAGATATCTCGAACACTTGTCCATTTTTCAACTCTTTTTTATGAATAACTTTTGCATAGCCCATGCCTCTTCTCTGCAACAAAACTTTTTGAGGGATATCAACAAAAACTTGGAGCATTTATTTGGGGGATGAAAAACCTATTAAGCATATTAACAAGAATTTGGAGCATTTATTTGGGGGATGAAAAACCTATTAAGCATATTTTTGGTGTTCACTCCCAGTGTAGGAGTAAAATATTTTTAGGTGGATCTAGATGGAATGACGTGTTTTTGCACCTATCCATAGTGTAGGAGTAGTGCATATGTGGGTGGTGTGTATGAGATATTGATTGTAAGAGCATGACAAACCTCTCGTAAGGGTCAACAAAGCTTGACTAAACTCAATGCAAAACAAGCAACATATATGTGGAAGTTTTTCCTAGTCTAAATAACATGTATGGCTCTGGTAGGAATTTAAGCTTTGTCATACAGGAACTCAACATGTAGCATTTTTATGTTTTTTAAAAGATAAATTTCTAGAACTTTAGTATCATTTGGAATAAGATAAACAACAGCTCAAACCTTCTCATATCATATCTATCAATTACCTAGACTTAGATCAAGCATATGCTACCCATGAGTTTCAAGTTTAGAGTAAATTCTTATATCAAAATAGTCTTATCCAAAATTCGAGAGAATTTAAGACTGAAAACTAGGTACTTAAAAGGAATTACAATAGAGCAACTATTTATCATTTCTATTTTAAGAGATTATCTTTAGAGTCCTTTTATTCATTTAGCTCTTAAAATTCAAACTTAAAGAAAACTAAACACACTCTTTTTATTTTGTTTTCATTTTTAGATCACACATTACTAATATATATATATACCTAACATAAATATGAAATTTTGATTTTGTTTTTGGTTATGCATCTTTTTCCTTTTTAGCAAATATTTATAGAAAACTTAGAAATAGTAAAACAAAAGGAAAAGAAATACTTATCTAGATACATGGGGAATGCCCTTCCCCCAATCTAGTTGTTGTCATGGTTTTCTCAGAGCGGTTTTACCAATGGATATCCTTCTCGTCCTTGGGTGGAGTGAGATAAAGACTACTGGGTGAACTTTCTCTTGATCTTATGCATCATCCTGCAAGATACTGATAAGAACACCAAAACTCATGGAACAGATTAGGATAAAAAGAGTTAGCGGTCAGCTGTCCAGGGGTTAGTTGTTCTTGGAGATTAGAGATATTTTCAAATTAGTAGAATTCTAGTAGAATGTCTGTCTAATATTTTTGGGTTTTCTAATAATTAAATGTATGCATGGTATTTTTATTTTTTATGCCACCACAGTAAATATTCTTGTGGGTTTTTACACGCCATAGAAGTATTCACATGGGGATTTAAGTTTTATGATGCAGTGATGCAATTTTTTTCTTTTCTAGATCAATGCTAATGCAGAAAAGTAAATATGCTAAAGTGAAAACAATTCATGCAATGCTAAAAAGTAAACATGGATAACTACCAATTTTACCTCTTGGAGAGGGTTCAGATTTTTAAGTCCTTCGGATAGGACTCTTCTCCATTCTTGTTTATTCCTCGGGTGCATCATTTGGTCTTGGAGATGGAGACCTTGATGGTTGCACCTCTTATGATGGTGACTCTAATGATGCCACCTTTTCCTTCTAGACTTGCTTGGGCTATGGACTTCACTTAGGCAAAGTAGGTTTATTTTTCACAACTTCTCCTTCTTCATTTTTTGGGGGATTGATTCTTCTAGCATTGGGATGATCGACGTCTCCTCTTGGAGCAGGTCTTTTTTGGCTATTCATAAGTGGTATAACTATTGAAATAACATTGTACCTTTTGTCTAGTGAATTAGAAATGGATTTGTCCCAATCCTATGTAGATGATCGCATTTGTGGTGTTCAGGAACGGTCTTCCAAGGATGATAGGTACATCTTCTTCTTCTCCCATGTCTAGAACCATGAAGTCGGCAGGGACATAGTGATCTTGTATCCTTACCATGATATCTTTTGCTATTCCTTCTAGAAATTAGATTGATTGGCCCGCCATCTACAATTGCATATATGTAGGGAACAAAGTTCATCACCAAATAAGTAGTCATACATTACCTTGGACATTATGTTGACACCGACCCAATGTTGCAAAAGGTGTTGTGAAAGATTCTTTGTTTAATTGTACACTCGATCATTGGTACACCAGGATCTTTCTTCTTGGTAAGGAATGGTGAAGCGAGTAGGTGGTTGTACTCTGATCGGGGAGTATTGATCATCTTGACTGATTCTTCTCTTGGCTGCCTAGCCTTGTTCTTCCTTCTTCGGTTGTTTCTCTTCTTACTCATTGTTGTCTCTTTGGGTAGGTACGATGTTTGTGGATGGCCAGGAGAGTGGTGTATATGATTCTTGAAAGTAAACTTCTCCTTTCTATCCTTGATTGTGAAGTAGATCTTAGCACTGTCCGCATAGATAATGGGTGCCCTTACATCTCCACCTGTTTCCAAAACCATAAAGACTGTGGGTACATACGACTGTCCCACTCATACACAGATGTCTTCAAGAATTCCCTTGGGGTAGCAGAGTGACTTATTTGTAAGCTACAAACACATGTTTGTGTACAACAAAGTATCTCCATTAATTTTATCATAGATTATCTTTGGCATGATGTTGACACTTGCTCCGAAGTCGCAGATAGCTTCTTGGAAAATGTGAGGTCTGATGGCTATGGGGACGACAGGTCTTCCTTGATCACCTTTCTTGTCAGGCAAGGAATAGTCTATCCACCTTCTTGTCGATGGCTCCATGTAGTAGTATGCTGCATTATGAATATCGATAAGATTTGTAGTTTCTAGATCTTTCGGTTGCCCCAAAATCTTACCTTTGTTGGTCAGAGGAACAGCAGCCGCCAGCTGAGCTATTTTTGATTCTATCATTTTATTAAAGCTATGCTAGTTTTTAATGGCAAAGGAGAAGCTAGTCATTGTAATAGAACCGTCCAATTTATAAGAGCTCAAGTATAACGGCCACCACTGGAGCGGTTACACTATCATACTTGAACCCATATAAATCTAGTAGTCCACCGAGTGTCACGAGGGACCTCAGTAAATCAACTTTACAACCAAGATCACGTGATTTAGCATTCACTCGTTCACATATTACATAAAGTTCGCACATACTTCAACGTACATCAGAGTTTAACATAAGTTATTACAATACCAAGTTCCAAATAAAAGTAGCGGAAGCAACATAGTTTTGAAACATCTCACACCTCATACTTAGTTTAATATAGTGCCAGTACCAAGTCATTTCCAACAAAAGCACAAGTGAAGACATCAGAAAGGACCATGCCCATGGTCTACTCCTCATCCATGGCTGGGTAGAAGCAGTTCTTGCAATAGCCATAGAACATGTTGCCATCTGCAACAAGTGGGAAATAAACCCTGAGTACAAGGATGTACTTAGCTAGACTTACCCATCATAAACCAAAAATAAAGTGACTCTCAAGGATTATGCAAGGCTTTATCAGGTGTGGCTAGCTTGACATCATTTTGCATAAATAGCATAAGGGAACATTTATTAACAGTTTTAATCCTTCTAGCAATGAGTTATATTCAGGACTCTTACTGAGCTAAATTGGAACCTGTACTAGAGCAAGCATTTGAATATAATTAAGCAATCAATAGTAACCATATTAGGTTTGGCATTTCATCATCATAACCATTATCATTTTCCAAAATCACATTACTATGATAAAGTAACTCAGTCATAGTTTCTCACTATCCGGGAGAGACGACGATTCGAATCGATTCCTAACCAGCTGGTGAAATTTCCCACACAAACCTAGCATGCTTTGCAAGAGTAGCCATTGGTCACCTTTGGTACTATTTAGGATCTGTCGTGGGTTTGACCGAGGCCGCAATACTCAGGAGCCAACCGATTCCCAGGAAGATCAGGCCCAGCCTACCCATGGTCAAACCGTGCTCCCGCACATACTTTCTTCCTCTAGTATGCGCACCTAAGTGTACCGATTCTCGGCCCGAATAGAGCTACTAGACTTCACAGTTGGAATGACTTATCTGACCAGCTAAATGTGAGAAGGCGTTCAAAAATGACTGAGGCCCAACAATGATACAGTACTTAATCGACATGGACGGAAACTACCTGCACCCAAGGCCTCTATGCCTTGTTGCTCACACATTCCGTCCGGTCTCCAATTATACCTCAATACTTGGTTATATTCCACGATAGCAAATATAGCCAACTGTGACCAGTTATCCACCTATTTCGCAGGTGACAGGAAATCACCCACCTCTACCGGTCTAAGCATGGCAAAGCAACATTCGATCCTAGACCTACATGGGATTCATGGTATAATAAAGGTGGACAAGGAAGTTATATATGCATCAACAGGTTTCAAGTAGTTCCTATATTTAATGCATCAAACATCAAAAGACACAAGTTGATATTTATAAATCTTGGGATTCTTATAATGCTCTGGGGCTTGCCTTTTAGAAAGGTGGACAGTCGGTGGTTAGGGCACTCTGGAAGGTTTGGCGCCTGTCCTCCTTCTTTGGCTCCTCCTGTGGTTGTACCTCCTCCGGAATCTCCCCTTCGATGGGCTCGAATTCCACTAACGTCACCCCTCTGGCGATCCCGTATGCATGCACACATGAATGAATACCAGGAATGCATATTGTATGAAGTGTTAGGATGTCATGAGGAGATGCTTATGCTAGGTATGGTGACCTATACATTCTTTAAAACGTAATAAGGTCAATTTCGTTTACTGAGTACGTGCAAAACTCTTCTCTAGAAAAGTAAACACACACTTACCCTATTTTGACAACCTAAGATACAAATGTTCATCACTGGTGAGAGACCTAAAACCTACAACTAACAATTTATTTTAATTAGCCTAAACTAATCAACACATAGTATATGTATCAAGCAAGTCACTACACAACAACATTTTTGGACTGTGAGCCAGCAGCTACTTAAATTAACCATAACTGGAGTTCTACAAGTCCACAACACATGAGCTAGGACTTCCTGGAAAGCTTAACAAATTATCCACAACATTGTCAATATAATGATTTACAGAAAATACCATTATCATTACCCACATTGCAAATTTGCAAAAACTGTTCCAGCAGTCCCAACAATGAATTGATAAAGAATTACTATTTTACTACATCTTAGAAATGACTTTCATGCACCACCAAGGTTACCAACAGTTTAGGCATCTCTTAAGGACACTAGAAAATATGATGGTCAAGTTTAATATTTTCTTTTAATTACCTTTATTAATTTATTTTAGATAATTAAGGGAATTTATAAACACATAGCAAAAGTGCATAGAAAACCCTAGAAAAATTACAGTGGCACACATGTGCATCCACTAGGCTACTATAACAATTTCATAGCATTTCAATATGTGTAGCATCCTCTACAAAAAGAACAATCTAGATATGCATTTTCTCCCTAATTAAAAGGAATAAATAAAAACAGTGAAAACTATCTAATAACCACTGACATTTTATTACAACATTGCATAGGTTATTTTCTAAGGATTCCAAAAGTCCTTATTTGCCTTTTTCTGATTTTTCTACAATTTCCTAGGATTTTCCAAAGTTCATTAGCTTTTCTTGAAAAGAATAAAAAAGGGAAACCCAAACACAGACGCTGACATGTGGGGTTGAGGTAGTCAACGGGCCCACCGGTTAGTAGCACCGAAAACAGAGGAAGGGGTTGACCGATGCCTAGCTCACCGCCGATGAGGTCACCGGTGATGGCGCGACCACCAACGTGTCCCCCTCAGCGACCTAAATCGGTTGGTGGTGGTGGTGGTGGTGAGGCAAGAGATACTCCGGAGCTTGCTCATCACCGGTAATGGTGCCACGACGAAGGGGCATGGCAGTATGCTGACCATCTCTGGCCACGGCACGGTGAGGCAAGGGTGGCTATAGTTCCTGACCTCACAGAGAATCTAAGGGTGCTCTCTAGGGAAAAAGCGGTGGTGCCGGTGAGCTTGGCCACGAGCACGCCACGGCGACGGCTATGGCGCTATGGTGCACAATTACGTTCTGACGAGCATGCTACGTTAGCACCTAAACTAGTTGTAGCACAAGCATCTACACTACATGGTGACTCAGAAGCGCAAGACAGAGAGGGAGGAGGAGCTCCGAGCAGGGCTGGTCACGGTGAGCCTATGCGTGGCGGTGCTCCGGTGAGCAGTGTGACGGCGGTGATGCACTTTCGCGCCTTACCAGAGCCCGGGTGGCGATGCTGGTGTGTGGAGGTGGTAGAGCGGGGCGAGGCATGACTGGTGGCGCAATGGATTCGACAAAGGGGGCTGTGGTGGTGGTGCTGCATGGCCGTGAAGAGCACGTTGGCAATGGTGAGCTGCGCGGCTCCGCCTTGGCTGCATAGGCAGCAGCAAAACGAGAGCGAGAAAGGGAGGGAGTAGAGAGGCAGCAGTAGCTTGCTGGCAGCTAGAGCTTGCCAGCGCGCGCAAGTGGGGGTAGAGTGTTGATATTGGTTACGCACATGAAAGAATCTAAGAGAAATAATCCGCAAGCACACGGATATCGGTGAGCACTTCACCCGGGAGATAAGTCTACAGTATCGTATTTGTGTTTATCCGCAAGGAGAAAGCGTGTGATGACTAACCTAGTCTTTACTATTACCCCTGGGCCGCACTACAAGGTGGTAAAGATATAAGTGATTAGAGAAGACTACGACGACAGTCTGGTTCCAACCTATGGTAAGCTATGATACTACTATTCTAGGGGGACGTACTTTTGGAAAGGAGACACCATAGAGGATGCTTAACTAGGTCACTTAGGTCCTACCAAACCTTCTGATGGGAGGAGGTTTCCGAAGGTAACAATGTGATTGTCACATCCCACACCACTACACACCGATCTAGCCAGGTAGGAGATAGCTACGAGTATTCCTAGCCTAAGCACCATGCTTATGCTATGAATGATTACTCTATTGCCTATGCGAAGCGAATAAAGTAAACCCATAAACCAAAGAACAATAATAGCGACGTACTTACTTAGTATTAGAAGTTGAATTGGTGAAGAATCCTAAAAACAAGCCCTAGGTTAGGAGACTTAATCCCGCAGGTATAGGCTAGAGAGGAGACACCGACAGCCTAGGCTTCCTCTAAACTTCTACCTCCACTCTAACTCTCTCAATCTAGAAGAATAACTATAATCTCACATAGAGACTACAAAGCTAAACTCTCTTATATGTGCCCTAGAGAAAGATCCATTCAAGGGACCCCTCTTAGGTGAATTCTCTCAGGAAAATATGAATTAGGGTTTCTGAACTCTCTGATCTAGGGGCCAGAGGCCTTGCTTATATAGCCCTCTAGGAATCACCATAGCCCTTGGATCAAACTGACCTTAATCAATGATTATTATTCATCCTTAAAGGCAGTGGAGGCATCATCTGCGAGATGGAGCCTGATTGGCTCAATAGGGGGGCGGCCGCCCGGAGGGTGTGGGCGCCCACCCACGTCTCAGTGACAGGTGGACCCCACCTTCTAGGGGTGGCTTCCTGAGTCTTCTAGATTATACTTTTTCGGTCTATGGTCCTTTCTCTCTATTTAAACCTGACATGTGGACCATCTTTGGTCATTTTCAGTTAGCACCCTACAGAAATAGACATTCACCAAAACTCATGGAATTCTGTTAGTTAAACCCCTACTCTAGGGTGGTAACTTTATTTATAGCCTTCTTTTGTTTAAGTTGACGGTAAAAAATTGATAGTTAACTACCATCAACAAACTCCCACACACTTAGGCTTTTACTCGTCCTTGAGAAAAGGATGGATTATCTTAGGCATAATCTCTGGACAAGACATCAACAGTAGATTTATTCCTTAGTCATACCTGCACTATGGGATTCAAAAGTGTCTACCATAACGCTTTGGGCAGTTGAAGAATGGAACAGCTTGAAACAGAGCCCCTTCCTTCTTTCAACCCTATCACTTGGAGTTTTTGTAAATATTTTTTAAAATAAAAACATAGCTTACCATCTCCTTCATGTGGTACCCTCAGGTCACTCAATATATGTGGTATTTGTAGATCTCAGTGAGGCATATATAATGAATGCCTTGTACAACATCCTACTCTACAAAATCTTATCTGGAGTTTGCAAGTATTTCAAGGATGTAGCATACTTACCTTGCATGTATTGCCTAGCCAAAACATGATCCTCAGAGGGGAGTGTCATACCCTTAGATCAAGATATGCATGTGTGTGAACATATTTGGTGGCAAATCCTAATTCTACTTTGCTCCTTGAACAGGTTTTTTCTTTATTGAGACAAATGAGGAACTTTCTCAGGTAGGGACCATGAGCTATCAAATGACTTTTCTTTTCTTTTCTTTCTTTCTTCTCTCTTTCTTCTTTCCCTTTTTTCTTTCTTTTTTCTTCAAATGATTGAACTCTTTCTTTTGATAACTATTTTGCATAGCTTCATGTCCCATTCCTGGATTACAATAAATTTTGGAAAAACAATGAAACAATAACAAACTTGGAGCATTTATTTGGAAAATCCTAATAATCTTTTTGTATCTTCTCCTAGTGTAGGAGACAAATAAAAGGTGGAAAGCATGTTTTTGTGTACTCCCAATGTAGGAGCAGCAGATATATGTGGGTGTACGTGATCTTGATCTTAGGAGTATGACCCACCTCTCAACAAGGATCTTACATGGGTTGATCAAACTCAATACAAAGTAAATAGCTTATGTGCTAGTTTATAAATGTAAGGCTCTAATAGGCATTTTATTCTTACCACAGAGGAGAAGCATAGCTAATAATTTTAATATTTTCATAAAAGAAATTCTCCAAATGACAAAGTATCAGAAATTAGGTTCTCATGATTCTACTATCTCACATTCCACAATGACTTAAGTGATACGGGGTCCCTATAAATTAGGTTCCCAACAGCAACAGGACTCCTAAGAAAAATCATGGTGTGAGTCTATAAAGAGATCATGACTAAAATAATTTACCTTTTTATTTTTAGCATTAAGTAGGTTTTGAAAGGATCAAGATGCCCAAGAGGGGGGTGAATTGGGCTTTTCTAAAAATTAATTGCAAGAATTAAATCCTACAAGCCAAACTTCACCCCTAGTGCCTACTAGTGTAATTTGTGATTCTATCGGTAAAAGTTTTGCACCCTAAGTTCCAATCCTAGACTAGCATGGCAATTCTAGGAAAGTAAACAAGCAATGAAAGTAATGCACGAAAGTAAATGCTTGAAAGTAAGGGTTAGGAATAAGGCGATGTTTTGCCGAGGTATCGGAGAGTCGCCACTCCCCACTAGTCCTCGTTGGAGCACCCGCGCAAGGGTGTAGCTCCCCCTTGATCCACGCAAGGATCAAGTGCTCTCTACGGGTTGATTCTTTGACACTCCGTCGCGGCGAATCACCCAAAACCGCTCACAACATGAGTTGGGTCACCCACAAGCTCGTCGTATGATCACCAAACTCCCAATCACCACCAAACTGTCTAGGTGATGGCAATCACCAAGAGTAACAAGCTAGAACTCTCACTTGACCACAACAAGCCTAATGAGAAGATGGATGCACACTTGCTACACTCTTGTCACTAGTGAGGAATCTCAAACTTTGATTCTCAAATCACTATCCTCACTAGAGCTCTTGCACTCCCTTGCACTCCAAAGGTGTTTCTTAGCTGAACAAATGAGCAAGAGACCTCTAAAAGAGGTGGAGGGGATGTATTTATACACCCCTTAGACAAATCCAACCGTTACCTACCAAATCAGCAAAACTCGTACTGACTGGATGCGCTGGTCGACATGACCGGATGCGCCGATCGAGTGTAACGGTCAGAAACCGAAAGTCAGCGCTGAGTGACCGGACGCGCCGGTCAGGGATGACCGGACGCGTCTGATCATGCAAGAGCCTTACTGGACTTTGACGTGACGCTCGACCGCGTCCGATCATAGATGACCGGATGTGTCAGGTCAGCTTGGGACCTTACTGGAACATGACCGGACGCGTCTGATCACTTCACAGTCACGTCTGATTACACTGTTTACCCTCTGGAACACGTGTTAGACTGATCACCGCGTCCGGTCCTCTCAAGGACCGCGTCCGGTCAATCAGTTAACGACGCAGTGACTTGTTAGTACTGACCGAACGCATCTGGTCAAGACAAAGACCGCGTCCGGTCACAGGTAAACTGCTCAAATGACTTCGTAACACGACGCAACTTGAACCAAGTTGCTTCCAACTGAACCTCGAGCTTTTCTAGAGCTACCTAGTGCTAAGTTTGACAAGTGTGCACCACACCTAAACAAAAGACTCACCTAGGTCAAGCTACTCACTCATGCCCCCCTTTATAGTACAGTCAAAGGAAGAAACATAGATCCTAATGACTATTCTAGATGTAACTCAACACCTTGACATCCGGAACTAACCGTCCTTAATCTTGTCGTTGATCCTTTGAAAACCGAAACGATGTCCATCAAGGGACATGAATACCATAGTGCCCAAAGCAGTTATCAACTCCATGACCTAACTTACCATTGTTTCTGCAAAACACACGTTAGTCATGGTAATAATGCGTTGTCATCAATTACCAAAACCAACACCGGGGCCTAGATGCTTTCAATCTCCCCCTTTTTGGTGATTGATGACAACACTTAGATTCAGAAGATATTAGAGTTGAGGTTTTGGATCATGCTTGGTTCACATAAGCAAAAAGCTATAAGCACAAGGGGTTAGAGTTTGCTTATGTGTTCTAGGCCAACTGAGTGTACTCATAAGATAAAACATGAAGAGTTAGTACACAAAAAACATAGCTCATATGAAATCGGAGTAAGGCACGGAAGCACAACCTTATGAGCTAAACACAATTAAGTGACATGATATGATATAAAGTCTTACAAACTCATAGTCACAAAAATGCAGGGCGAGTAAATAAACATGATGCATGAAAGTAGCACACATGGAAAAAACAAAACCCTCTATCAACAATCCCCCTGAATCTATGCTCTCTCTCCCCCTTTGGCATCAAACGCCAAAAACTAAACTAAGGAACCGATGGGGGAACAGACACTGACATGTCGGGTGCAGAGGAGCGTGGAGTGATCACGAACTATGAGGTGTCCTCCTTAGGCTCTGAACTATTAGGCTGACCCTCTGTAGATAGACGTGGCAGTGAAGCGGTCTGGGTCTGTAGAGCAGATGCAGTAACTAAAGGTGTAGTAGCAACAATAGGAGCAGTCACTGTCGCCTGAGCCTGAAAGACACCAAGAGTAGGAGGATCTGTCGAAGCAACTGAGGATGGCACAGTCTCTGTAGTTGCGGCTCTTGTCACTGGGAGACCAATAGTCTCCGAAGCTGACGTCCCTGAAGAGGTCACAACTGTGGTGTACGAGGGAGTCGGCTGTCCAGTCAGCTCACTGTAGGTGGCACTGAAGTCAGGGAATGGAGTGCCTGAGAGGAGGTGAGGTCTCGGCTGAGCTGGTGGAGTGAACCCTGTCTGAATAGGAGTGTAACTCAGAGACTGAAACGTCTGAGGCACCTGCTGTTGGGGAGAGGTGTACTGAAAACTCAGCTATCCCTAACTCTGAGGTCCACTGGACTGTAGTGCTAGAGTCAGGACAGACGGTGGTGGAGGTACCCCAACAGTGACAAGGTGTCACAGGAGCTCTAGATACTGCTGCTGGGTGGCTGCCTGCTGCCTCTGCATCTCGAACTGTTGTCTCTGGAACTCTAACTGCTGCCTCTGGAACTCGTCCTGACGAGCCTAAATCTGAGCAAACACTGCAGTTGTGTCCTGAGCCTGTCTCTGCATCTCAATCTCCTGTCTCTCCTGGGCCTAGGTCAGCCTCTCAAGAATAACCACCATGGCTGGGTCTGAGTGGGAGGCTGAGCCTGAACCACCGGCCTTATGGTTGTGAGGCCGAGGAGAGCGGTACCGGGGGATGGGCTGGTAATCCTCATCTATGCTGTCAGTAGCAACATCCTCGACTGGATCAGCTGGCTGAGCATCAAGATCTGCTAACTCGGCCTCAGCAAGACCCTGAACGGTCTCGTCCTGCTCAGCAGCTGTCTCTGGTACCTCTAGCCTCTGACGCTGTCCTGGGCTAGGTGCCTGCTCTCTGGTAACTGATGCCCATAGCTGTCGAATGTCATACTCTGGAAAAGCTGTAGTGGTATCAGATATCTCTGCTCGAATCTCTGCAGGCAGGTCACACGTAGATCTGATGATAAAACATATCCAATAATCATACGGAAGCTGCCTATGACCCTTGAATCCCTCTGCCAAGGTGTCCTCCATCTCACATAGCATCAGATCCCAAAGGTCGAACGGTGTCTGTGAGATGAGGTGATGTACTACCCATAGCTGCATGCGGGTCAAGCCTCGGAAGTAGTGTCCTCCTCACAATAGCATCAAGGACTCTGGCTAGTGGTGTTAGGCTGGCAGGTGTACGTCGAGACCCCTCGCCAAAAGGCTCACGGAAGCAGGGTTTGATCATGTCTGTAGGGGGCACTGTCCCGCCATGAGGACGTCTCGGAGGTGCAGTCTGTCCAAAACACAGCTGGTGTATCTTCGTCTCTGAAGCTGGGAGTCTGAGGATCTCCTATACCCTGGTGCTGTATAGTCTGCGGTCACGACCTCTGAATGCAAAGTGAATGAACTCATGTGCTGGGTCAATCCAAAGTGAAGAATAGAACTCTCTGACCTAGGTCCCGCAGTATGCTCTAGTCCGTCCAAGAAGATCTCACAATCCAGGTAGAAAGGACAGATGTGGATGAAGCTGCTCACCAACTACCTCAACTAAGGCCTCTAGTCGATAGACTCTCTGAGGTCTGAAAGCAATCCCGCTGTCAACATAGGCTCTGTAGAAGTCCTCGTGCAGAGGTGTGTAGAAACCTTCTAAAGCCCGGGGATCCCGCTGAGGTGGGAACCACCGAGTGACCTCAACGAACCTGAGGGCCTGGACCTGTCTAGCTGTAGCTCCCCTAAGGTCAAAGTGCTCAACTGGGGGGTGACCTCGAGCCCTGGGAGGTGGACGACCTCCATGACGCTGACCCTCTGGCCTAGGAGTCACCTGAGCTCGCGTACGTCCTGAGCGACGACGCTGTGGAGAGTGAACTGTCTGCTCCTCAGTCTCCTCTGGGTCCTCGGTAGGCTGCTCTGCAGGTACATCCACTGTCTCTTTGGTAGCCTCAGTACCGAGCTGTCGACCTTCAAGGTGAAAGCGACTCTCACCAATACGTATACCACTACTCCTGCCACCTCTCTCTGTTGCCTCAGCTGCATCTGCAACTGCTTGAGCCACCTCAGCCTCTATAAGTGTTCTCTTTCTCTTCTTGGCAACTATCTTTACTCGCTTGCCACGAGCGACCTCTGTCCTCCTAGGAGGACTCTCGTCCCCGTCACTAGGTGCACCACCAGCATTCTTGTAGCGAACCATACTGACAAACTGCTGTATCTGAGAAAAACTAGACAGTAACAGATGATGAACTGACACTCGTGAGGCTTGGCCTCAATCTGTATTCGTAGGCTTGGCCTCGGATTCACAGCTGATCACCTGACACTCAAAGCACCGACAGGACAAACTAAAACGATAGAATAGATGGATCTACTATAAGCAACATATATTATCTAATAGATGAGTAAGATCCTAATGAAAGCAAGCATATTAGATAAGACGTGAAAGGACCGCGATAGCTACCCCAGATGAGTGAAGTTCTGATGAACGGAAGATGATCTCGACGCGCTAGGGTTAGCCGAAAACGATGATCGAAACCCTGGAGTACCGATGAGATCAAAGATTGCATTAGTAATTCACCGGAAAATCAACGGCAAACCCTAATCCAAGGCAAAAGACGTCACCTTGCGGAGACAGAGACATTCGCGGAGACGAAAACTCACGAAAAACACAGCTAGGGTTAGGGTTCCTAGGGTTAGGTCTTCGCGGTAGCGGGCACGAACCTCGGTGCGGTGGTGCACACACGGCAGAGAGCACGGGCACGTGGCGGTGGAGCTCGGGCGCGATGGCGCGCGGAGCAGCTCTGGCAGAGAGGCAGCTGCGGCGACGCGCGAGCAGCAAGCAAGGGCGCGCGACGGCGGTGCGGGCAGCGAGCAGAGCGTGCGACAGCGGTGTGGGCAGCGAGCAAGGGGCGCGGCAGCGGTGCGGGCAGCGAGCAAAGCGCGCGCGGAGGCGGACATGGTGGCACGGCGGCTCGGCTACGGCGGCGGAATGGTGAGATTACGGCGAGGGTTCGGAGCGGCTGTGGATCGAGAAGAAAGAAGAAAACGTGAGATCCAAACGTACGGTTAAAAGGGTGAGATCCGCTTTTTGCGCAATGACCGGACGCGGTGGTCGCATGACCGGACACGGTGGAGGCAGCGTCCGGTCACAGTCCAGTAAGCTCCTAGAATGACCAGACACGTCCGATTATGCATGATCGGGCGCTGACAGAGTCCGGTCATGAATTGCCCGAAAAACTAAAACGGATGACCGGACACGGTGGTGGTGGCCGGGACCGAACGCGGTGGTCAGCAACTGCGCGTCTGGTGCAGCGTCCGGTTAGAGATCTTAAAGAAATTCTTCGGGAATGACCGGAGGCGCTGGTGAACGCCGGGACCGCGTCTGATGCAACGTCCGGTACAGCGTCCGGTCGCTGTTTAACGCCTTTCTTCAATCCGATCTTCGACGCGACTTCTCCTAATCAAGTTCCAATTCAAAGAGACTCAAATAAACACCAATTGGAACCTGATATGAGTGACCTCACTCAAACCCTCAAGTTTTTCAAAGTATTTTGCCTTAGGCTAGTATTATTTTTAAGAAAATACGCAATAAACACCCGAGGAGCAACGTATGGCCATGCAATAGAGTTTATGAACCCTTGGGAGCTTCAAATGCTCTCTCTATTCATGGACGAACATAGAGGTTACTCAAAGCTAAACCGAAAAGAAACAACAAAGCAACAACCATGCATATGCAATGCAAAGCGAGAAAGGAAGACTAGGTTGCTTGTCAAGTTTGATCCACGGTTAGGCTTCTTCACTCCTCCAAAGGAGGGTTATCGTAACCGTGTTAGAAAAGTTCTAGATGCATTGCGGGGAATTAAACATGACATATAATACAATGCAATGCAAGGGACAACACAAGCTCATTTTTTAAAGTTACTAGAGTCAAGCACATTTAGTTCACTTCTCAACCTACAAAAGGTAGCCTCATCTAAAGGTTTAGTGAAGATATCCGCTAATTGATTTTCACTTCTTACACCTTCTAGTGATATATCATTTTTAGAAACATGATCTCTTAGAAAGTGGTGGCGGATATCAATGTGCTTGGTGCGTGAGTGTTGTACCGGATTATTAGAAATTTTAACAGCACTTTTATTGTCACATAAAAGTGGCACCTTTTCAAGAACAACTCCATAGTCTAGGAGGGTTTGTTTCATGTATAAGATTTGTGCACAACAAGCCCCTGCGGCAATGTATTCCGCCTCGGCGGTGGACAAAGCCACACTATTTTGCTTTTTAGATGACCAAGATACTAAGGACCTCCCAAGCAAATGGCACCCTTTGGATGTGCTTTTTCTATCAATTTTGCAACCGGCATAATCCGAATCGGAATAGCCAACTAGTTGGAATCTAGCTCCTTTGGGGTACCAAAGGCCGATGCTTGGGGTATACTTAAGATATCTTAAAATTCTTTTTACGGCACTTAGGTGAGGTTCTTTAGGGCACGCTTGAAAGCGAGCACACATGCACACACTAAACATGATATCGGGCCTAGATGCGGTAAGGTACAACAAGCTATCAATCATAGAACGGTAAAGAGTTTGATCAATTGGTTTACCTCCCTCATCTAGGTCGATATGTCCATTAGATGGCACTGGGGTCTTGATTGGCTTACACTCTTCCATCTTGAATCTTTTGAGAAGATCCTTGGTATACTTTTCTTGAGAGATGAAAATCCCTTCTCTCATTTGCTTGACTTGAAAACCAAGGAAGAATGTTAGCTCACCAATCATTGACATCTCGAACTCCTTTGACATCAATTCACCAAATTCTATGCAATAGTCTTCATTTGTTGACCCGAAGATGATATCATCAACATAGACTTGACAAATGAAGATCTCTCCATTAAATTTCTTGGTGAATAGTGTAGTGTCAACCTTCCCAATAGTGAAGCCCTTCTCAATGAGGAAGTCTCGGAGGCACTCATACCACGCTCTAGGGCTTGCTTGAGTCCATATAGCGCCTTGGACAACCTATAAACATGATTAGGATATCTAGGGTATTCAAACCCGGGAGGTTGTTCAACATAGACTAGTTCATTTATGAAGCCATTTAAAAATGCACTTTTCACATCCATTTGATATAGTTTCATTTCATGATGTGATGCATATGCAAGAAGGATACGAATGGCTTCAAGTCTTGCAACGGGTGCAAAGGTCTCTCCAAAATCAAGACCTTCAACTTGAGAGAACCCCTTTGCAACTAGTCTTGCCTTGTTCCTCACTACTACGCCTTGATCATCTTGCTTGTTGCGGAACACCTACTTAGTTCCAATGACTCTTGTACCTTTTGGATGCTCTTCAAGTGTCCAAACTTGATTGCGGGCGAAGTTGTTCAATTCTTCATGCATAGCATTCACCCAATCTGGATCTTAAAGAGCTTCTTCTACATTCTTAGGTTCAAGACAAGAGACAAAAGAGTGATGTTCAACAAAAGAAGTAAGCTTTTGAGATCGAGTCATTACACCCTTTGTAGGACTCCCTATGATGAGATTTTGTGGATGTGCTTGAAGTAGAGGTGAGTTTCTTCTATCAACCACTTGAGGAGAGGGATGGGGAGCATCAACATCTTGAGCTTGTGCCTCGGCTTGTTAATGAGAGACATGAGTATCTTCATTTTCAACTCTCTCATTCTTGTCATCATTTTGAGGCACATGTGATGAAGATGGTGGATTGACAATTTGTACATCATCTTCATCATCTTTAGGCTTGATGTCTCCCATCGGCATGTTCTTCATGGCCTCTCTCAATGGTTCATCACCTACATCATCACAATTCTCAATTGCTCCTTGGGAGCCGTTAGATTCATCAAATTCCACATCATATGTTTCTTCAGCTAAACCGGTGGCATGGTTAAATACTCTATATGCTTTGGACTTTGATGAGTAACCAACAAGAAAACCAATATCACAACGTCTTTGAAACTTCCCTAGGTGTTGACGCTTCTTGTAGATGTAGCATTTGCAACCAAACACCCGGAAGAATGAGACGTCCAGCTTTTTCCTATTTAGCAACTCATAGGGGGTCTTGCCAAGAAACTTTTGTAGGAAGAGGCGATTTGAAGCATAGCATACGGTGTTGATTGCCTTGGCCCACAATTTCTTCGGTGTGTTGTACTCATCTAGCATTGTTCTTGCAAGGGTGATCAAGGTCCGGTTCTTTCTCTCAACTACACCATTTTGTTGAGGAGTGTAGGTTGATGAAACTTCATGCTTGATTCTAATTTCATCACAATAAGCTTCAAAGTTTGTGTTGTCAAACTCTTTTCCATTGTCACTTCTAATCTTTTTTATCTTGACTTCAAATTTATTTTGAGCTCTCTTTGCAAACTTCTTGAAGCAATTTGCCACTTCGAATTTGTCATGAAGGAAGAAAGTCCAAGTGTATCTTGAGTAGTCATCCACAATCACTAGGCAATAGAGATTTCCACCCAAACTCTTGTAAGTTGTAGGACCAAACAAATCCATATGTAGAAGTTCTAACACTCTTGATGTTGACATGTAAGCTTTGGTTGGATGAGTATTTGCAACTTATTTGTCGGCTTGACATGCACTACAAAGTTTGTCCTTCTCAAACTTTACATCCTTCAAACCTCTCACTAATTCTTTCTTCAATAGCTTGTTAAGAGTGTTCATTCCAACATGAGCAAGCCTCCTATGCCAAAGCCATCCAAGTGTAGTTTTGGTGAACAAACATGTCATCAAATTTACATCTTCGGAGGTGAAATCAACAAGATAAAGATTGTTGTATCTAAAGCCTTTGAAAATAATTTGCTTGTCATCTATCTTTGTAACTATCACTTCATTAGGAGTGAACAAACATTAGTAGCCAAGGTCACAAAGTTGCCCAACGGATAGTAAGTTGAAACTCAATGAAGCAACATAGAGCACATTTGAGAGAGAGTGATCATTTGATATTGCAATCTTGCCTATACCCTTGACTTTGCTCTTAGAATTGTCCCCAAATGTGATCTTCTCTTGACATTCCCCATTCTCTTCAAGTGAGGTGAACATACGAGGATCACCAGTCATATGTTGTGTGCAACCACTATCAATTACCCAATGAGATCCACCGGTCTTGTAGTTCACCTACATACAAGAGATTAAGCCTTTTGTTTAGGGACCCAAACTTGAGAGGGACCCTTGACTTTCTCAACTAGTGACTTGGTAACCTATATTTTCTTTGGCCTATTTTTGTTAGGGGGACCCAAGAACATGACTTTCATCTTTCCACTTGAATCTTTTCTAAGCATGTAATGAGCATTGAAAGCAAAGGGTCTAGCATGCTTGGGCAAGGGTTGTGGTGGTGGAGTTTTACACTCATGAGCAAAATGACCTTCTTGTCCACACTCAACACATCTCTTTGGCTTGGGCTTTGACTTGCTTTGTTGTTGTTGAGCTTTAGCCTTCTTCTCTTGATTTGCCAAATAACCAATGCCACTTCTATCCATCTTCATGACGGTGTTCATGAGTAGCTCACTTTGCAAATGTTGGCCTCTTGTGAACTTGCTTAGGCCGGTCTTGAGATGCTCTTTTTCTTGCTTGAGCTTTTTATTCTCTTCAATAAGTGACTCATTTGATGTTTGCTTTTCAAGAGCCATCAACTTCTTGTTCTTATTCTTGAGCATCTCATTTTCACTCTTGAGCTTGACATACTCATCATAGTTGTCGGACTCAACCACACTCTTGCCTTTGCCGCTAGAGCCTTGCTCAAAGTTCTCAATAATCAAATCATCACATGATGTAGCTATATCAATCTTAACAACTTGGTTAGTAGCATCATGTGTCTCAAGAGCAAGCTCATTAGCAACAATAAGACTATCATAGTTGATTTTCAATGTAGTATATTCATCTTTTAGCAAGTTAAGCCTAGTGATGAGTTCACCATGCTTCTTCTCAAGTTTATCATGTTCATCTCTAAGCTTTTTGTTAGAAGTTTTGAGCTCCTTGAGGGTAGAAGACATAGTTTCATTTTGATCTTTGAGCTCATCACTAGTCTTATGTGCATTCTCAAGCTTAGATGAGAGTGATTCATTTTCATTTTGAAGCTCATCATTTTCATTTCTAGTTCTTCTTATGATTTTAGAATATTTGTTCAACAATTTTACAAGTTCATCATAAGAAGGTGCATCATATTCATCATCACTATCACTATCATCATCACTATCATTCTTTTGTACCTTTCGTTCACCCTTAGCCATAAGGCATAGATGAGTAGTGGAAGATGATGGTGAAGGTGGTGGTGAAGGTGGTGATTAAGATGTTGGTGAAGATGATGATGGCCCAATCACAAATGCGGCGACCTTCTCTTTCTCATCGTCGCTCTCATCGTCGGAGGACTCACATGATGACTCAATGTCGGTGAGCCAATCACCAACAATATAAGCTTTGCCTCCCTTCTTCTTGTAGAACTCTCTTCTCTTGCCATCTTTCTTTTTGTATGGCTTGTTCTTCTTTTTCTTATCTTCTTCATCACTTGAATCATCTTTCTTGCCCTTGTTCTTGTTTTTGTACTTGTCTTTTAGAGGCTTCGGGCATTGATGAGCTAAGTGGCCAAGTTCACCACAATTGAAGCAATCCATCTCGGATATTGGCTTCCTTTTGCTACTTGTGAAGAATTTCTTTTTTTTGCCATCGAACTTGATGCCACTCTTGTTGAGCTTCTTTAGCATCTTGGTGGTCTTTCTCACCATGAGTGCAAGTGATGCATCATCAATATCACTCTCACTTGAGCTTTCTTGCACCATCATGGCTTGACCCTTCTTCTTTTTCTTTTCATGGCTAGCTTTGAAGGCCAAGTCTTTCTTCTTGGAAGATGATGAGCCCTCTTCCAGAGTGATGTGCATATACATCTCATCTGCATTAATCTTTCCCAATACTTGAGTCGGTGTTGTGGCGGAGAGATCACTTTGGTGAAGTACGGTGACAATGTGTCCATACTTCTCAAGGGGAAGAACACTCAAGATCCTCCTTGCAACATCCGATTGACTCATTTGAGTGAGTCCAAGAGCATTGAGATCTTCTACAAGAACATTCAATCGAGTGTATATTTCATTAGCACTTTCTTTGGGAAGCATCTCAAAAGAGTTAATTTTCTTTAAAGCAATATGATAGCGTTCCTCACGCTTACTCTTAGTTCCCTCATAGAGAGCACAAATGTTTTCCCACAAATCATGAGCGTTTTTGGCATTACGCACACGATTGAAGATATCCTTGCCTAGGCCCCGGTAGAGTGTATTTTTTGCCTTTGCATTCCACCGGTCGTACTTCTCCTCGTCACCACTTGGGTTGGCGGGATCCCTAATAGGGGGAAGCCCTTCGGTTGCGGCTCTAAGGCATCCAACATCTATGGCTTCGAGGTACGCCTCCATATGAATTTTTCAATATGGAAAATCATCTCCCTCAAAAGTGGGAGGTGGTCCTTCCCCATTAGACATCTTGCTCTAGGCGGTGAAGCCTAAATAAGGAGCAACACGGTTCTGATACCAATTGAAAGGATCAAGATGCCCAAGAGGAGGGGTGAATTGGGCTTTTCTAAAAATTAATTGCAAGAATTAAATCCTACAAGCCAAACTTCACCCCTAGTGCCTACTAGTGTTCCTTGTGATTCTACCGGTAAAAGTTTTGCACCCTAAGTTCCAATCCTAGACTAGCATGGCAATTCTAGGAAAGTAAACAAGCAATGAAAGTAATGCACGAAAGTAAATGGTTGAAAGTAAGGGTTAGGAACAAGACGATGTTTTGCCGAGGTATCGGAGAGTCGCCACTCCCCACTAGTCCTCGTTGGAGCACCCGCGCAAGGGTGTAGCTCCCCCTTGATCCGCGTAAGGATCAAGTGCTCTCTACGGGTTGATTCTTCGATACTCCGTCACGGCGAATCACCCAAAACCGCTCACAACATGAGTTGGGTCACCCACAAGCTCGTCGGATGATCACCAAACTCCCAATCACCACCAAACCGTCTAGGTGATGGCGATCACCAAGAGTAACAAGCTAGAACTCTCACTTGACCACAACAAGCCTAATGAGAAGATGGATGCACACTTGCTACACTCTTGTCACTAGTGAGGAATCTCAAACTTTGATTCTCAAATTACTATCCTCACTAGAGTTCTTGCACTCCCTTGCACTCCAAAGGTGTTTCTCAACTGAATAAATGAGCAAGAGACCTCTAAAAGAGGTGGAGGGGATGTATTTATACACCTCTCAGACAAATCCAACCGTTACCTACCAAATCAGCAAAACTCGTACTGACTGGACGCGCTGGTCGACATGACCGGACGCGCCGGTCGAGTGTAACGGTCGGAAACCGAAAGTCAGCGCTGAGTGAACGGACGCGCCAGTCAGGGATGACCGGACGCGTCCGATCATGCAAGAGCCTTACTGGACTTTGACCTGACGCTCGACCGCGTCCGATCATAGATGACCGGACACGTCAGGTCAGCTTGGGACCTTACTGGAACATGACCGAATGCGTCCGATCACTTCACAGTCGCGTCCGATTACATTGTTTACCCTCTGGAACACGTGTCAGACTGATCACCGCGTCCGGTTCTCTCAAGGACCGCGTCCGGTTAATCAGTTAACGACGCAGTGACTTGTTAGTACTGACCGGACGCGTCCGGTCAAGACAAAGACCACGTCCGGTCACAGGTAAACTGCTCAAACGACTTCGAAGTTGCTTCTAACTTGAACCAAGTTGCTTCTAACTGAACCTTGAGCTTTTCTATAGCTACCTAGTGCTAAGTTTGACAAGTGTGCACCACACCTAAATAAAAGACTCACCTAAGTCAAGCTACTCGCTCATGCCCCCCTTTATAGTATGGTCAAAGGAAGAAACAAAGATCCTAACGACTATTCCGGATGTAACTCAACACCTTGACATCCGGAACTAACCGTCCTTAATCTTGTCGTTGATCCTTTGAAAACCGAAACGATTTCCATTAAGGGACATGAATACCATAGTGCCCAAAGCAGTTATCAACTCCATGACCTAACTTACCATTGTTTCTGCAAAACATACGTTACTCATGGTAATAATGCGTTGTCATCAATTGCTGAAACCAACACCGGGGCCTAAATGCTTTCAGGTTTTATTCAGAAATTCATAATGCAAAACCTAACCGGAAGTATTTCTTTATACTAAAAAAAGGTCAAAAGGACCCGTCGACCCGCGCGTGGTGAAGCCTCCCTGCGAAACAATCCCGCCCAGCCGCCGTGCTCGCTCCATTCAAAATTCCCACGCCGACTTCGGGTGTGTTTAGATGGGTGTAAAGTGGGTGTAAAGTTCCTGTAGCACTTTTCGTTGTTATTTGGTAAAATTTATCCAATCATGGATTAACTAGGCTCAAAAGATTCGTCTCGACATTTACAGATAAACTGTGCAATTAGTTATTTTTTTACCTATATTTAATGCTCCATGCATGCGTCCAAAGATTTAATGTGACGGGAAATCTTGTAAAATTTTTGGAATTTTAGGTGAACTAAACACTGCCTTCCTGAAAACACGCGAGCTGTGTTCCACCTTCTAAGAAAAGCCAGTCAAAATACAACTGCCTCCTCAAATCCCTTGCTCCCGCAAAGGACAAAACTGCCTCCTGCCGCCTCCTACCCCACACCGCCGCACGCGAAGCCGCCGAGACAACCCCTTTCGCCCCGCCCCGCGATACGCATGCTACCACTCCTTCGCCCACCGCTCCCACGCCTACACGTCATCGATCCGTGGCACCCCAACGCCCCCCAATCAGCGCTCGGTGAGGCCGTCCCTTATTATTCCCGATTGGCAGAGGCAATGCCGCCCCAGTTCCCATTCGCAGCGACGTCCTCCGCCTTTAGCTAGGTGCTCGCGACCGCACGATGCAGCCGCTGCAGAACCCCTCCACCCCGCGCCTCTCGATCCCACTCTGCTCCAACGACGCACCTGCCACCGCCCGCCCCACGCGGGCCGCCCTCATCAAAGCCTGTTGGGTCAGGGCGCCGCCACTGAGGGCTGCCGCCACGCCGTCTTCTGGCTGCTGGTTCTCACCGACCACCAGCAGCAGCAGCAGCCCCAGCCCCTGCCCCAGCCCCACCCTCCCAAAACCTCTGCCTCAAGTTCCTGCCGGAGGTGCGTGGCCCGGCCTTGCTTGCCGGAGGTGCGGGGTGCTCGCGCAGCAGGGAGGGAGGTAGCCACTTTGCCAAGGAGGTGTGGTGCCTGTGCCTTGCTTGTCGTAGGTGCGGTGTGCACGGCCGGCCACTGAGCTTGTGCGGCGTCCTGGGCAGTAGGGAGGACAACAGCTGTGGTCTAGCTCCTCTTGGCAGCAGCTGGCTGAGGCGACAAGCACGCCCGGCTGTTGCAGGATCTATTCGGCGAGCAGTGGTGGACAAAGAGGGAGTTCGTGCTGCTCATCACCGCCGACTTTGTTTTGCTGCCGCTCTCCACCACTGTGTCGGTAAGTTCATATTTCAATTGCGTGGTGCATTGGGAGAAATCATATAGCGAGAATGATATATGTGTTTGGGTGCATTGCTAGGAGTGTATGGCTAATTAGGAGTGATATATTAGTTTGCTAAGAGTATTGTTACCTGAACTATAAAAATTTGGTTGTGCAAGTAGCTGTGTGTTGTGATGAAGGATTGATTTGCATTGATGAATTAGCATGGTATTTGGCTACCTGTAGCTTGGTGGAAAACCAACTATCTATTTCAGAATGTTCTGGCTGCATAGAGTGCATAACCTGTGCTGAAGTAGTTCTGAAGTCATGCTAATTTTTGCTAGAATTCAGTTATTGTTACTGGTGCTACCGCTGCATATCAGTTTTGCTGCACAAAGCCAGTGACGAAGGATAGGAGACCTTTGATGCTAGGATCGGCAGTGGACAGCTTGGCCTAAATTTGGTGATGCCCACGACTCGTTCAGGTTAATTTGAGTCCAAAGTTTCATTTCAGCGCACTGTCATTCTCTGCAGTTCAGTGCACTTTTTGCAATAGCAACCAGAGCATCTATGTGTTTAGTCAGGTTAATTTGAAGGTTTTTAAAATTCTCTGGACCATTCCTTAGTTGTATTTAACTTAGCTGTATAGGGTTTGGACAAACAAGCACTTGAGTTAGTTTTGGGTCTTGGCGACAGCATAGGCCCCAGCTTTCATTTTTATGTGGCAAGGGAGAAAAGGAATCGGACAGCAAAGAAACTGGCCAGGAAAATACAAACATGAATACATTTTTGCTTAAGCAGGTAGATAGGAATATAGGAAGGACTGAGATTTTGAGTTTCTTCAAAGTTTGCTCTGATGGTTGACAAATCACTGCAACTTAACAACTACTAATGCATGGGTGGTTGGATTATTATTGGAACCACGAGATATACATGAAGAGTGAAACTTATGCATTGTGCTTCCTTTGCAGAGTTGAAGAGAGAACTTCATAAGGGCATAAAGTGGGATAACGCATCAAGGACTGAGATAAGAGGTGAGAAAAATTAGCTTGCTGCATATAGTTTTCAGAAGTCTGATTATGGTGGCTCATTGTTATTAGTGCTCATGATTATTGCCCTCAGGTTTTGCAGGTGGGTTCAACAGATTATGTTCACATTTCTCCCAACTATAATGGTGATGTTGTGACACTAAATGATTTATCTGTCAAGTAGTTTGTTCTTGTTAGTGTCACATGCAATGTGTTTGATTACAAAAAAGCTATTGTATGCATTCAGATCCTACTGATATATGATGGAAAGAAATGTTTTCATAAGCCTGGTTACCTCCTTTAACAATTCCCTGAGAGTTCAGTTCAAATTGTCTCAGGTTAATTATGTTTTATATTTATGATCCTGACAGTAAGATACATGCCTCTTTGTTCACTGATGATGGAATACACAGTAGTATTATTATATATCAATCTGGCAGCACAGAGGGAGACGACTTATTGGCAAATGGTTAATAATAATAATCCACAAATCCATGTTCACACCATCAGTCGTATTATAATGAAGTTGCAAAGGATATTAGTGATGCCATCTAAGGATGTAGTGATTTACCTCTATGTGAATCAAACCAATATGAAAAATGGGGTGCTTCTTTCTGTGCAGAGCTAACCGTTAAAGCAAGGAGCAAGGATTCTTTAGTGTAACGTGTTCCCTACTCCCTACCAAGCTGAGGTGCTTTTGTCTCCACACCAAGCCTTTGACCTGCATACTGATTGATGATGATCATACTGATTGATGATGTTATATTCCTGTCAATTCTATTTTACTCCACAAATTGCTTGTGCATATATTATTTAATGGATGTTATGTTAATTAATTAAAGTTAAATGAAATTTCAGACTGTATTTAATTATACCCATTAGAGTATTAATATTAACTTGGGTATCATGAATATTTACTTATATAATTGCTCTTTTTTTTGTTACCACAGATTTTTGTAATATTCCCTTTTTCTTATAAAAAACATAGAAATATAATGTCTTAGTGTTGTTTCATCAAAACTAATATCATTTTATTAATGGTCTTTTTTGATAAATTTTTATTATTGGTTGATGTGCAGCAATGTCAGAAGACAACAATCCTAGCACTCCATTCAAAGACTTGTCGAACACTACTAATCTAGAAGCACATGCTAAAACACGTAAAGCAGAGTTGCAAAAAGCTAGACGTGCAACAATGTCAGAAGAGGAAAACAATGAAATAAATAGGAAACGTAGAGAGGCAAGACAACGAAAGAAAGCACAATCTACACAACCTGGGTCATCAATAGGTGACATTGCAAACAATGTCTTTATTGCTTGTATTACACCACATTTCTTATATAGTGATGGAACAAATTGTAGGCGGACAAGGTACATCAAACAAGGAAAATGAGGATCCTAATGAAAATGGTGATGGGTTCCATATGAACAATTCGTATGAACCCAGTTACGTTGATGTTGAGAATATATCTACTCAAATACAAGGTGTTTGTTTATTTGTTATTGGCCAATCTAAATATTGGATCGTGTATATTGTTCATTATGCTTTCAATAATGATACCTTAAAACATCAATTAATTCAACCAGAGAAAGGTCGTTCTAATTGACGTTTGGGTTGTAATTTAGGTCAAATTACTACTTCCTCTCTTGATGCGACACTTAGTCAAAGGGAAAAAAGCGCATGTACAAACGGGACTGGTATAAAAATATGACACCTGAACAAAGAACATCTAGGCTTGAACGCCAAAGGTTGCATGATGTGACGCCCAAGTGACTTGAGGCAAAAAGAGACTATAAAAGAAGATGTAGGGAGTTGAATGCCAACACTCTTCACCCAGAGTCTATCGCCATGGAGAACCCATTATTTAGTCCTAAGCTTGTGTTGCCCACTGTGAAAGCATCTGGAGCTCCTGGATCCACGACGAAATCCAGTGATTGGTTATCCCAGAGCCTAGTGCAACACCTATTTATATGCCACAAAGATCACGTGTTTCATCTGGACAAAAACATGCTTTGTTAACTCGTCGTAACACAATGTTTGAGCATCGCATTGGTTCAAACAAAAGGGCATCTAATAAAGAGTGTGACTACATGGATGAAGACCAAGTGGATGTTAACACACCCCTGCCTCAATTAGTCATGACCAACAATGGTAAATATCGATGTCTTATTGTCCCATTTGGATGAGCTATATATCATAAAATATCTTATCGATCCATGGTCATGACGTGATTAACAGATATGGCAGGAGCCAACCTTCCGACTACATCTATCACATCGACGGCACAACTATTTGATGATTGTCAATGCATGGACGAGGACCACCCAAATGATAACACAACCTTGCCTCAATTAGTCATAATTAACAACGGTAAATATTGATGCCTTGTTATCCTATTTAATTATTTAGTGACCTATATTATATATCATATTATACATGACTCAACCATGGTCATTACATGATTATCAGAAACTATAGGACCAAGCCTTCATCCTGGGTCAGCAGCACCGACTACACCGCTATTTGATGATAGTGGTGATTTACACAATTTTCTAACATTCTATAAATTATTTGAACTCCTTTCTTTTTATTTCTACTTGTAGTTCTACTAACTCATGTATCTTTGGTGGTCATAGATGATGGTGAGGGAGACATATTCGAAGAGGATGAGGAAGAGGATGAGAGATACTTGTTTGCTGGGCAAGGTATTTGTGTGAACTACCAAATAGAAATCATATCTTCCATTGCTTTATCTAAACTGCTATTGCGGCTTAACTAACATTTTAGATGAGGAAAACGATGGCGATGACCAAGACAATGACCGTAAGGAAGACACAACTTTTGGCCTTGAAGTACCTAATCGATATGAAAAGGTGTATAGTAACATGCCTACAGATACCCATATGTTAAAACCTGTCGCAAATTGCAAGCATTGTGGTGCGAAAAGGTTTGAGCATGAACCACGTGGGTTATGTTGTCGAGATGGACAGGTAAAGCTTAGTGAACTGGACGTACTTGATGAGCTTATGAGGCTTTGGGAAAGTAATGATGCAGATGCTAAGCACTTTCGTAACAACATTAGGTTTTTCATTGGCCATTTCTCTTTCACTTCTCTATATTGTCGCCTCGATAGTGCTACTACAAGCATGAAAAATAGTGGTATATATACCTTTCATGCACACGACCAGATCTATCATAACATAAGGTCATTTGGTAGAGAAGATGGTAAGCAACCAAGACATCTTGAGCTTTACTTTTATGATGATGATCCAAGCCTTGAGCACCGCTACCAACAATGTCGTGAAGAGAAGCGCCAAAAAGACATGAAAGTCATTGAGAGTCTTGTGGCCATCCTTCATGACAACCCATACTCAAAAAAACTAAGGAGTTTGGGCCAGGCTGAAGACCTCGAGGATTATCGTGTCACACTAAAACTTGATCAAAGGCTAGACCAGAGAACATACAACGTGCCATTAGCTTCAGAAGTGGTTGTTGTTTGGATTGAGGGAAGCGAGCTTCTTGGTCAGTCTCAGAATAGTGTTGTCTTGCATGGGAAAGATAAAAGTAGATATGGCATCCACTCATATCATGGATGTTATGATGCTCTTTCATACCCTCTATTCTTCCCTAACGGCGAGCTTGGGTGGCACATGGATATTCCAAAAAAAGACGTTAGTATGGAAGAAGTCATTAGGTATCGTGCCCTACTAAAGGCTCGTAGTGGGTCCGAAGAAGAAACAGGTTTGTTATTCTTCTTATTTAAATACTTCACATACATATACTTCAGTGGTTATTATTCTATAAATAACTCTAATTAATGGCTATTTTTGTAGACAACCCTGGTAGACTATGCGTGTCTGTGCGTGACTACTACTGCTACAAGTTTCAAATGTGTCCAGAAATATTTAACCCCATATTATATGGCAAGCGTCTGTTCCAGCAGTTTGCAGTTGACACGTACATCAAGATCGAGAGTTCTCGATTGGATTATATACGCAACCATCAAGATGATATTAGGGCCGACCTCTACCAAGGATTGGTTGATAGCCTACATGCTGGTGAAGGAAGAGCAGAAGTTGTTGGAAAGCGGACAGTGATGCCTTCATTGTTTATTGGAGGCCCACGTGACATGAGGAAGCGGTACATGGACGCCATGGCTCTGGTACGGAGGTTCGGTAAACCGGACATCTTCCTTACTATGACATCTAACCCAAATTGGGATGAGATCAAATGTGAACTCTACCCTAGCCAGTCGCCGCAAGATCATCCAGATCTCGTTCGAGTCTTTAGAGCAAAACTACAAGAACTAAAGGATAGGCTACTAAAGAAGGATATCCTTGGAAAGGTCCGGGTGCATGTATATGTTGTGGAGTTCCAGAAGAGGGGTCTACCGCATGCACATTTTTTTTGCTTATCATCGATAGAAAGTACAAGATCACGTGCCTAGAATAGTATGATCGCCTCATCTCAGCTGAGCTCTCGAACAAGAATAAGTACCCAGTCTTGTACAAGATGGTCACCAAACATATGATGCACGGCCCTTTGTGGAGTGCTTAATCATGATTGTCCATGTACAAAGGGTCGTGATTCATGTAAGAACCATTACCCTCGACCTTTCTGCGATGTCACAGTACAGGGCAAGGATTCATATCCAATTTACAGACAACGTGAAGATGGCCAAAAAGAAAAGGTTCATGGCCATGAGCTTGACAATAGATGGGTCGTGCCTTACAACCCGTATCTCCTCCATCTTTTCAACTGCCACATCAATGTTGAGGCATGTGGGAGCATCAAGGCAGTCAAGTATCTGTTTAAGTATATTTACAAGGGTCATGACCGTGCGTCTGTGGCTGTGAGAGAGGCTAACAAGGAGGATAGTGAAGGGAACGTCGATGAGATCAAGCAATATAGAGATGCTAGATTGGTAACTCCTCCAGAAGCTTTATGGAGGATATATAGTTTTGATTTGAGTGAGAGGTCTCCTTCTGTGTTGTCCTTACAACTTCATCTTCCAGATATGCACATGGTGCCATTTCACCATCGCGATAGGGTTCAAAGAGTGCTTGATCGTCCGGGTATTGAGAAGTCGATGCTTATAGCGTACTTTGAGATGAACAATACATCTGAACATGCCCGTGGTATATTGTACCATGACTTCCCTGAGTTCTATTCGTGGAATGCACAAGGTAAAGAATGGATTAGAAGGAAGCAAAAGAAACTAAGACAGATTGGAAGAATTATGGTTGCCAATCCAGCTGAGGGGGAACACTATTATCTTAGGGTTCTCCAGAACCATGTGGCAGGTGCAACCTCCTTTGAGTCTCTAAGGACCGTTGATGGAGACATTCTACTAACCTTTCATGAAGTTGTAGAAAGAAGGGGCCTAATCGAAGAGGACAATACATTGGACGAGAGTCTTGCTGAGGCAACTGATAGGATGATGCCATATGCATTGCGAAGGCTCTTTGCAACAATATTGGTGTTTTGTGAGCCCAGCGATGTGTTCAGACTATGGGAGAAACACAAAGATGCAATGTCAGAGGACTATAAGCACAATAATCAATCCACCTTCATTGTGGAGCAGATGGTCCTCATTGATATTTGAAACTTGCTACAATCAATGGGGAAGGATATAAGTACATACCCACTTCCTGATATCGATGACACATATGATGCTTCTTGTGATATTCCAAGAGAGATTTTTGAGGAGGGCAACATTGAGGCCAACATGAAGGATGTGGCTCTATCAGACACCCTTAACAAGGAGCAACAAGCTGCTTACAATGAGATTATGTCCTCGATTGATACCGAACATGGGGTCTCTTCTTTGTGGATGGTCCTAGCGGGACTGGAAAGACTTATCTATACAGAGCACTTCTTGTTGCTATACGTAGTTAGAAAAAGATTGTTGTGGCAACAGCTACATCTAGTGTTGTGGCATCTATAATGCCTGGTGGTAGAACCGCCCACTCGCGCTTCAAGGTTCCCCTCACCCTTGATGATGGGACCATCTACAGAGTGGCACTGGCAAGCTACTTTGTACTGCATCCCTTATTATTTGGGACAAGGTGACAATGATGAAGAGGCAAGGTGTCGAGGCACTAGAAAAAAGTCTACGTGATGTAATGGAACGACCTAATGTACCATTTGGAGGAAAGACCATGGTGTTCGGTGGAGATTTTAGACAGGTTCTTCCCGTTGTTCGGAGAGGGTCAAGGGCTCAGGTGGTCGGTGCCTCACTGCGGATGTCATACCTTTGGGATTCCATGCGACATCTAAAACCGGTGCGCAACATGAGGGCAAAGAGTGACCCGTGGTTTGCAAAATATCTGTTGCGCATCGGTGGAGGTTCTGAGGAGGCGAATGATGATGATGAGATTCATCTTCCTCATGATATATGCATACCACACACCGGGAAAGATAGTGACCTTGATACTCTAATTGATTGCATATTCCCTAACCTCAATGCAAATATGTCAAGCAAAGATTATATCACCTCTCGAGCGATATTATCAACACAGAATGACTGTGTAGATATGATTAATATGAAGATGATAGGTCGTTTCCATGGGGATGAGATGGTGTACCATAGCTTTGATCGTGCGGTGGATGATCCGCACAACTACTATCCTGAGGAATTCCATAACACTTTGACACCTAATGGTCTATCGCCGCATGTGTTAAAGCTAAAAATTGGTTGTCCGGTCATATTGCTTAGGAACATTGACCCCGCCAATGGACTTTGTAATGGTACTAGGCTTATCATATGGGGGTTCCAAAACAATACCATAGATGCAGAAATTATGTTGGGACAACACGCTGAAAAGAGGGTTTTTCTTCCTCGCATACCCTTATGTCCATCAGACGATGAGATGTTCCCTTTTCAATTTAAGCGAAAGCAGTTCCCTATTCGGCTCAGCTTTGCAATGACCGTTAACAAGGCATAGGGGCAGACTATCCCTACCATCGGGGTATACTTACCAGAACCAGTGTTTTCACATGACCAATTGTATGTGGCGCTATCCAGAGCCACGGCACGATCAAACATTAAGATCCTAGCTGTGCCGGCTGCTAAGAAGGACATGAGCAAGGGGAAGGGGAAGAAGAAACCGACAAAGGATATATTCACAAAGAATATCGTATATAAAGAGGTTCTGACTACATAAAAGAGGTAATGCATCAATACATTTTTTTCAAGATATTAACAATATTTTAGCTTTAAAAATTAATGAACGACTTTTATATGTAGGATACTTCCAACTACAATTTCAACCATCTGCATACTTCATCTTCAAGGAGTCAAACGTCACATCTTGTACTTGAAATTTAGAGTTATATTTTAATTTTTGTTCTTCAAGACTTATGTAATATTATTGTCCACAAACAACACGATTGCAATGTATTTTTTAATTAATGATATAACACATGCTCCTACATATATATCACCGTGGTATTATATTTCCCGTTGCAATGCACGGGCATTTAGCTAGTATATATAAAAATTGGAACGTGGAGGGAGCAAACCTGACCGTGGTCGAAGGAAGGAGCGAGGAGGGCCCATAGGCTGGGCGCCCGCCCCTGACTCTAGGTGGCTGCCCCACTTGGGGTGGCATTTCATTGTCCTCTTTGACGTGTAGGGTCCTCGTGTCATATCTTCTCAAATTTTTTTGTTTGTGCGAAGAAATCTATTTGTTACATCATTGGATGCCTCCCCCACACTTGTTTCCTGTTATCCTTTACACAGAACATGGTGGAGACAAGAACAAAGGCAAAATAGATCTAATAATAACCAACTCTTTATTTCAGTATCATATAAGGCACTTTGTTTACAATTGACCGAATGAAATGAATTGAATAAAAGAATTAAACTAATTGAACTAAGAATCTGGGCAAGCTCGTGACTAACTCGAAGGTGCCTTATCAACTGCTAGATTGACTTGATCTACTTCTTTGTCTTAGGGGGCTCTAAGGTGCTAACACGCTTGTCTAACTTCTTATTATCCTTCTTAACGTCCTCTAGTTTTTAATTTGTATGGATAATGCAATGGCTATGAAGACGTAGGCTAGCCTCCATAGAGGTGATGGTTGCGCGCTGAGCCTCTAATTCTTTTTCTAGATCGGCTACCGTCTTACGACGCTTGTGTGGAGCTTTGGAAGCAGCAAGGGCGTGTTTAGGAGCGTCCTTCGGCGGGAGGAACTTGACTTTGCTTGGATGAGCATGGACTCCTTTGAAGTAGGTGCGCTCTCCAGTGCTATACTTGGTGCAGACGATCTCACCACTCTTGTTGATCTTCCACCCACTAGTGTCTCGTTGTGCTTCAGTGGCAGGATCTTGGTTCCCGCAGGTAGCTTGATGACGGGCCCCTTTGGTGGTGCATCTTCAAGCAAGAGGGGTTGCGGAGGTGCTGCCAGGACCGACTGAGTGAAGTAGGATTGGCCATAGCTATGTGGTTTTGGTGGAATGGTGGCGAGAGGCAAAGCATCGCTAACTGGGATGAGAGCTTTTGAATCTAGATTTTCTTTGGGAATGGAGTTGAGATCAATCCCATAGGGAACCATTCTCCTATCTTGGTTGTCCATTGGAGCTTGGGGAGAGCTAGCAAGCTTCTACACAGGTGGAGAGGAATGATATGATGGAATAAAAATGGTAGAGGTCCTGGGTTGTTTATATAGGGGTCTAAATGAGATCTAGAAGGTTCTCAGGATAGAAATGAATCTAACGAACACATAAATATATTTTTTCTGAGAGAGGAATTTTGAAGAATTAAGAGGGAAAAAGGTGGCGACGAGGCGGCGCAGTAGGTGGGGCGGCCGCCCAAACCCTAGGGGCGGCCGCCCAGGCTTCGAGCCTGGCTCTGGCCAGTTTTTTCACAATCTTTTTAAAATATTTTTGTTATTTCAAAAAATATGTTGGACCCCGAAAAACAAAAATTAAAAAGCTCAGGCCCAACAACTAATTAGTAAGGAAGAAATTAATTACATCTAATTCTTCTAATTCCTTATTGGGCTCTAAAAATAATTTAAGGCGTTGACCATTTACCTTGAATAACGTACCTTCATCGTTTTGTAGCGTGATCGCTCCATGTGATGATGAGCTTACCACCGTAAATGGTCCTTTTCCATTTGCTTCGTAATTTTCCATGTCCAAAGAGCTTCACCCTATAATTAAAAAGTAATACCTTATCTCTAGGGGCGAACTCCTTCTTGATCCTCTTATCATGCCATCTCTTGACTCTCTCTTTATAAATCTTTGAATTATAATATGCTTTTTCTCTCCACTCATCTAGCTCTGAGAGTTGCATCTTCCTCTTTAATACGGCAGCATCAAGGTCCATGTTCCATCTTTTAATATCCCAGTGAACCTTGAATTCTAGCTCCACTGGTAAATGACAAGTCTTCCCGTATACCAACTGATATGGAGACATCCCAATAGGTGTCTTGTATGCTATTCAGTATGCCCAGAGTGCTTCAGGAAGCTTGTCCTTCCATCCAGTACCCATCTCATTTACTGTCTTTTGAAGAATATTCTTGATTTGCTTATTGGATATTTCTGCCTAGCCACTTGTCTGAGGGTGATAAGGAGTAGCGATGTTGTGACGTATTTCGTGTCTTGATAAGTATTGCTCAAAACGCTTGTCGATGAAGTGTGATCCTCCATCACTTATCACTATCTTTGGGACTCCAAATCTTTGAAGTGTGATGAATATTATTTCTTCAAACATCCTTTTTGAATTGATGTTGTCGGCATTCTTGCATGGCAGAGCTTCGACACATTTGGAGACATAGTCCACCGCCACTAGAATGTACTCGCATTTCTTTGATGGCGGGAATGGTCCCATGTAGTCCATTCCCCAGACATCAAAGAGTTCAACCTGAAGGTTGTTGGTGAGTGGCATGGCATCTCTTGTATTGATGTTGCCGTGCCTCTGACATGGTCAACATCTTCGGATGAATTCTCTTGTGTCTTCATACATTGTTGGCCAAAAGAATCCACACTGCCAAATTTTGGCATGTGTGTGGAATGCTCCATAATGCCCTCCATATGGTGATGAGTGACATCTCTCAATAATTTTTATTCCTTCTTCAACTGGTACACATCTTCTGAGTAGGCCATCAGAGCATACTTAGAAAAGATATGGTTCATCCCATATGTGTGTATGACTCTCTTGGACGAGTTTCCTTTTGTTCCCTCCTGGTGGTACATATTCTGAAACCATAAAATTAACAATATCTGCATACCAGGGGTTAGATCTGTTGATTCCATAGAGCATGTCGTCCCAAAGTGAGTCGTCGATGGGCAATTCCTGTGAATTCTCAAACTGCATTCTAGACAAGTGATCGGCAACATAATTTTCTACTCCTTTTTTATCTTTTATTTCTAGGTCAAATTCTTGGAGTAGCAAAATCCATCGTATCAAATAAGGTTTAGCATCTTTCTTAGTGAGCAAATATTTTAAAGCAGCATGATCAGAGTAAACAATTACTTTAGCTCCCACTAAGTAAGATCTAAATTTATCGATAGCAAAAACAACAGCAAGGAGCTCTTTTTTAGTAGTTGCATAATTAAGTTGAGGTCCTATTAAAGTTTTGCTAGCATAAGCTTTTGCATGATGCTTTTTGTCTTTTGTCTATCCCAAAACTGCCCCCATAGCATAATCACTTGCATCACACATAATTTCAAAAGGTAAAGACTAATCAGGGGATTGAATGATTGGTGCTGAGATGAGCACTTTCTTTAAAATTTCAAAAGATCTTAAACATTCATCATCAAATTTAAAAGGAACATCCTTGGCTAGCAAATGAGTAAGAGGTCTAGCAATAAACGAAAAGTCTTTTATAAATCTATGATAAAAACTAGCATGGCCAAGAAAACTTCTAATTCCTTTAACATTCACAGGTAGAGGTAGCTGCTCAATCACTTCAATTTTAGCTCTATCTACCTTTATACCTCTTTCAGACACTAGATGTCCTAGCACTATTCCTTCTCTAACCATAAAATAGCACTTTTCCCAATTAAGGACTAAGTGCTTTTCTTCACATATTTGCAAAACTCTATCTAAGTTTTTGAGACAATCATCAAAAGTTTTTCCATACACTAAAAAATCATCCATGAAAACTTCCATAATTTCTTCAATAATTTCAGAAAATATAGACATCATGCATCTTTGAAAAGAAGCTGGAGCATTACATAACCCAAAAGACATTCTACAATAGGCGTAGGTTCTATAGGGACATGTAAAAGTAGTTTTGCTTTGATCATCGGGATGGACAGGGATTTGATGGTACCCCGAATATCCATCAAGGAAACAAAAGTAAGAATGATTGGCTAACCGTTCTAGCATCTCATCAATAAAAGGCAACGAAAAATGATCCTTCCTAGTTGCTTTGTTAAGCTTTCTATAGTCTATGCACATCCACCATCCTGTGACGGTTCGCTGAGGGATCAACTCATTCTTCTCATTTTTAACAACAGTCATACCTCCCTTTTTAGGCACAACTTGGACAGGGCTTACCCACTCACTGTGTGGCATGGGATAAATAATCCCAACGTGCAACAACTTCAAAACTTCCTTTTTAACAACCTCCCTCATCGCATTATTGAGTCTACGCTAGGGTTCTCTAGAAGGTGGAACAATTGGGTCTGTAGGAATGCGATGAGTGCAAAGAGTAGGACTGATTCCTTTAAGATCATGGAGTGAGTAGCCAAAAGCTTTGTGATGTCTCTCTAAGATAGTCATTAAGCGAAGAGTTTCCTCCTGAGTGAGTTTATCACTTATAATCACAGGAGACTCTAGATCGTCATCTAGAAAAGCATATCTAAGACCGGAAGGTAAAGGTTTAAGTACTATAGGAGGTCTAGGAGGTTCTGCAAACTCATATAAAGGTTTAGGCTTAGAGTAGTCAGCTTCTTCTTCTATGAAGAATTCAGCGTCATCCTCTAGGCTTGAATCAAATTAGAACTCTAGAGTAGCAGCCTTAAATTCCTCTAACGGATTGGGTTCTCCACAAGATTCGGTCCTAGTACTTAGAGATCGAGATATGGATACTAGAAATTGAAGTTTCTTTCCAAAACAAATGTTTATCTTCCCTATTTGTCCTTCATAAAGAAGTCTTCTAAAAGGTTGCCCTATCAATAGGTCGAAGTCCCATATGGGAAAGACATAAAAGCTCAAATGAACTGAGGTCCCTTCTACCTAGATGGGTTGGATGTGTAGGATTCCTAAACAGGGGACAATGTGTCCTGAAAGACTCCATCAATTTTGTAGTTGGGGTTAATGTCATGTGTTTCATTAGATGTTGTGCAAGTGAAGCAGACATAATATTTATACCCACAACTAGGTTATAGAGAGCATCTATGTGGTTAGAATTTATTAAGCAACGAATTCTAAGAGAGGGTGAATCCAAATGGATCATATCAGAGGAGAGCTCTGATTCCTCTAACCATTCACTGCTTATAACCAACATTAGCTCTCCTGAGGTGCTTCTATAAGAAAAATCCTTAGAAAGATTTGAAGATTCTCTATAAGATGATTACGATGCTTCTGTGGTTTCTTTATAGAATAGTGATTCATGACATTTCCAAAATCGGCAAAAAGATTGGGTTCGATATCAAGCATAAAATCAAGAAATAGAATTTCTTCTTTTTCCCGCTCAGGACTCAGAATAGCTGAAGTAGATGGTATATCTAGCAAAGAATTGGATTTGGATACTTGAGGTTCTACTTCTAGGATGTTATCGAGTTCAGAAGATAGGATTTGATCTAGGATTGATCTTGCTTTTTTTCGAGAAAACATGCAAGAATGATCCTCCAGAAGTTATACCGAGCAACTGTTTACTCTCTCTATCAAGACCTTTATAAAAATGTTGAAGAAGAATAGGGTCTTGTAGAATAAGGTCCGAGCCAGATTCTAAAAGGTTGGTAAAACGATTCTAGGACGAGGCCAAAGATTCACAAGGCTCTTGCTTAAAAGTAAGAACCTTGACTCTAAGGTCGATGATTTGGGAGATAGGGTAGAAATCTAGGCAAAAATTGGAACGTAAGGATCCCCAATCTCCTTGTTGCTTACCTACGGCTTTGTCATACCATTGTCTAGCTTTTCCCTTTAAAGAAAAAGAAAATAGCTTCCAACATAAAGTTTGATCCGACATGCCCTCTATGCGAAGACATGCACATGTTTGCTCAAAATCTCGGATATGAAGGTAAGGGTTTTTGTCTACTCCTCCTGAAAAGGATAGGCTTTGGACCATTGCAATCAACCGCGGCCTTAGCGTATAGCTAGGGGTTTGAATAGGTTGTGATGACTCCCATTTCACTAGGTTTGTCTCCGTGGGTGCAGAAAATTGAAAGATAGGAATGGAATTTATGTTATCCATAAGGATATAAAAATGTAAGATAAAAAAGAATAAGGTAAGGAATAAAAAGGAAAAGGTAAAAGTATAGGTACAAGGTAAAGCAAGACTTTAAGGTTAACTCAGCTGACGTCTTTCTCCCCGGCAACGGCGCCAGAAATGCTTGTTGATATTGGTTACACACACGAAAGAATCTAAGAGAAATAATCCACAAGCGCATGGATATCGGTGAGCACTTCACCCGGGAGATAAGTCCAGAGTATTGTATTTGTTTTATCCGCAAGGAGAAAGCGTGCGATGACTAACCTAGTCTTTACTATTACCCCTAGGTCGCACTACAAGGTGGTGAAGATATAAGCGATTAGAGAAGACTATGACGATAGTCTGGTTCCAACCTATGGTAAATTATGATACTACTGTTATAGGGGGACATACCATTGGAAAAGAGACACCATAGAGAATGCTTAACCACGACACTTAGGTCCTACCAAACCTTCTGACGGGAGGAGGTTTTCGAAGGTAACAATGGGATTGTCATGTCCCACGCCACTACACACCGATCTGGCCAAATAGGGGATAGCTACAAGTATTCCTAGCATAAGCATCAGGCTTACACTACAAACGATTACTCTATTCCCTACGTGAAGCGAATAATGTAAACCCATAAATCGAAGAACAATAATAGCAACGTACTTACTTAGTATTAGAAGTTGAATTGCCGAAGAATCCTAGAACCAAGCCCCGGATTAGGAGACTTAATCCCGCAGGTACAGGCTAGAGAGGAGACACCGACAGGCCGGGCTTCCTCCAAACTTCTACCTCCACTCTAATTCTCTCAATCTAGAAGAATAACTCTAATCTCACATAGAGACTACAAAGCTAAACTCTCTTGTATGTGCCCTAGAGAAAGATCCATTCAAGGGACCCCTCTCAGGCTAATTCTCTCGGGAAAATATGAATTAGGATTTCTGAACTCTCTGATCCAGGTGCCAGGGGCCTTGCTTATATAGCCCTCTAGGAATCACCACATCCCTCGGATCAAACTGACCTTAATCAACGATTATTATTCAACCTCAAAGGCGGTGGAGGCATGATCCGCAAGACAGAGCCTGATTTGCTCTATAGGGGGGCGGCCGCCCGGAGGGTGTGGGCGCCCGCCCATGTCTCAGTGACAGGTGGGCCCCACCTTCTAGGAGGTGGCTTCCCGAGTCTTCTAGATTATACTTTTTCGGTGTATGGTCCTTTCTCTCTATGTAAACCAGACATGTGGACCACCTTTGGTCATTTTTAGTTGGCACACTGCAGAAATAGGCATTCACCAAAACTCGTGGAATTCAGTTAGTTAAACCCCTACTCTAGGGTGGTAACTTTATTTATAGCCTTCTTTTGTTTAAGTTGACGGTAAAAAATTGATAGTTAACTACCATCAACACGGAGCTGGAGCATGGCGGCCATGCAGCATCCCGGTCCTTCATGCGGTCGGCCACGCCGGCGGTTTTTGAAACCGTCCATGACGATTCAGTCACAAGCAACGATGAGTGACAGCGCGACTTTAAGCTCCTATATCTTCTAAACTGTGCATCATTAACAAAAACTCCAGTGATCAAAGTTGGAGATCTACACTCAGGCTACAACTTTGTTCATAGGCACATGATCTAGTTCGGCCTAGATTAGGAGCTAGGAACTGCTAAACATGGCTACACGAAACTGAAAAGTTAGTTAAGACTTAGCAAAATTGTTAAGTGTCAAAACAGCCCTACATCTGACTTGTGGGCCCTTTTTGATCTTTCTAAGCACATTTCTAGCTCAAGGCCACTAAATGACTTTTGTTACTTGTAAAATTCTCTATAACTTTTGTTAAAGTGCCACTTGCATGCAAAGTCTCTAAGTTAACATTCAATTTGGGTCAAACTAAAGTACTCTAGATGGTCAACAAGGTCAACTTGAGATTGAATTTGAATTTGACCACACTACCAATACAAACTTGATTCCAATTGGTATTCTAAACATGACTAAGATGTTATTATGATATTTTGCACATATTTTCATCACCCCAACTCACAAACCAAATAATCATGTACTGAAACATAGAATAACAAGTGTTTGAAACATAATGTTGCATGGAAATGTTTCAAGGGTTTTAGTTGCATGTTTCACCTGTTGCATTGACATGTTTCATGTATGATGCTCATGATTTATGCACAAATGAGAGATGTAGATGCTCATGCTATGCAATGCAAGTGCAATTGTGTGAGCTAACACCCAGGGTGTTACAGCCCTCCCCCCTTATAAAAATCTCATCTCGAGATTTGTAGTTCCTACCATTTTTTATAAAAAGAGGGGTACACTTCTCACAGATCGTCTTCTCTTTCCCATGTTGCATCTCTCTCACTTTGATTATTCCACAATACCTTGTAGAACTTGATTACTCGGTTTCGGGTTACTATTTCCTTACTGTCCAAAAGTTGTATAGGCTTCTCTTCATCGGTCAAGTCAGACTCCAACTTGATACCTCTCACTTCAACCCTTTCTTCTGGGACACGCAAGCATTTCTTCAGTTGGGAAACATGAAAGACATTGATATTGCCCTCATTTCTAGAGGTAATTGTAACTTGTAGGCCACTGTTCCACTCCTCTTAATAATTTAGTATGGACCTACATATCTAGGCGCAAGTTTTCTTTTCACACCAAAGCGTTTTACTCCCTTCATTGGTGAGACCTTAAGGTATACATAATCTCCTACTTCAAACTCGATAGGTCTCCTTCTCCGATCTACGTAACTCTTTTGCCTGGACTAAGCTGCTTCAATATGTTGTTGAATAATTTGAACCTTTTCTTCCGCTTCTTTGATAAAATCAATGTCGTAGTACCTCCTTTCCCCAGGTTCAACCCAATTCAAAGGAGTTCTACATTTTCTACCATACAGAGCTTCGAAAGGAGCCATTTTGATACTCTCTTGGTAGCTATTGTTATAGGAAAATTTGACTAAAGGTAGCCAACTTTCCCATGAGCCCTTCGAAGAGATTACACAAGCTCTCAACATGTCTTCTACTATCTGGTTGACTCTCTCGGTTTGCCTAGAGGTTTGAGGATGATAAGCTAAGCTTTGGACTAAGTTGGTCCCCAACTATTTATGCAAAAACTCCCAAAATCGAGCAATAAATGGAGGCCCTCTGTTAGACACAATAGTCCTCGGCGCACCATGTAAGCGAACTATATGAGAAACATACAACTCCGCATATTGATGTGGTCGGTAATCGGTCTTAACCGGGATAATGTGTGCAAATTTGGTTAATCGATCCACAATTACCCATATCGAGTTATGACCTTTCTGGGTAGGAGGAAGTCCTTTGATAAAATCCATACTTATTTCTTCCCATTTCCAACCTGGAATAGGTAGGGGTTGTAGTAGTCCAGCAGGTTTCAAATGGACTACTTTGACCCTACAACAGGTATCACACCTAGCAACGTAGGCTGCGATTTCCTTCTTCATCTTGGTCCACCAAAATGTGTCTTCAGGTCTTGATACATCTTGCTACTACCCGGATGGATAGATAACTTGGAAGAGTGAGCTTCATCCATGATTTGGTTTCTAAGTTCTCGGTCCTTGGGTACTATAAGACGATCGTTGAACCACAAAACACCCTTCTCATCTACTCTAAAATGCTTGGATCCTTCTTTCTTCATTTGCTTCTTGATATGGAACACTCCTACATCAGTTTTCTAACCCTCAATGATCTTGCTTTCTAGAGAACAACTGATTGTAATGTTATGAAGTGCTGCCGGATGCATCAGATTAAACCCATCTTCTAGTAGCGGTTGCAAGGAGTTACAATGTGACTTCCAGCTCAAGGCGTCCGCAACGACATTTGCCTTGCCCGAGTGATAGTGCACTTGTAAGTTGTAGTCCTTGATCAACTCTAACCATCTTTTTTTCCTCATATTCAATTCAGGTTGAGTGAAAATATACTTGAGACTTTTATGATTAGTATAGATATTGCACATGTTACCAAGCAAGTAATATCGCCAAATCTTTAGTGCATGAACCACAGCTGCGAGCTCTAAGTAATGCTTTGGGTAGTTCACTTCATGTTTCCTCAATTGTCGTGAGGCATAAGCAATAACTCTACCATCCTGCATGAGAACACATCCTAAGCCAGTACCTGATGTGTCGCAAAACACATCAAAAAGGTTCCTCAATATTAGGCTGCGCCAACATAAGAGCAGTGGTTAGCAATGTCCGTAAAGTATGGAATGCTGCTTCACACTCCTTAGTCCACACAAACTTCTTGTCCTTTTATAGTAAACTGGTCATAGGCTTGGCTATGTTAGAGAAATTTGGAATAAAGTGACGATAGTAGCTAGCTAACCCAAGAAAACTCCGTACTCCAGTGACGAAAGTAGGGGCTTTCCAATCAAGAACCTCTTGTACCTTATTGGGATCCACAGAAATTCCCTCAGCAAACAAAATATGACCAAGGAAGGGTACCTTTGTCAACCAGAACTCACATTTGCTAAATTTGACATAAAGCTTATGTTCTCTGAGCCTAGTTAAGACAATCTCCAATTGTTTCGTATGGTCTTCTTCATTCTCAGAATAAACTAAGATATCATCGATGAATACAACCACAAACTTGTCAAGTTCAAGCATGAAGACCGAATTCATCAGATACATGAAGTGTGTGGGAGCATTTGTTAGGCCAAAAGACATGACAAGGTACTTGTACAAGCCGTATCTGGTGGAAAAGCAGTCTTTGGAATGTCTTGTGGTCTAATCTTTATCTGATGGTAACCCGATCTCAAGTCGATCTTGGAGAACACCTTAGCCTTCGATAATTGATCAAACAAGATATCAATACGGGGTAAAGGATACATGTTCTTGATCATTATAGCATTGAGCGGCCTATAGTCCACACACATTTGTAAGGATTTATCCTTCTTCTTTACGAATAGTGCTAGACAACCCCACGGAGAGGAACTAGGTCAAATGAGACCCTTGTCTAGCAACTCTTGCAATTGGATCTTAAGCTCAGCTAATTCATTTGGTGGCATTCTATATGGTCTTCTAGAAATTGGTGCCATACCAGGGACTAGCTTAATAGCAAACTCAACATCCCAATCTGGTGGGAGACCCGATAACTCATCAGGAAAGACATCCGAGAACTTACATACCACTGGAATATCAAGGAGGTTTTTAACTTGAGTAGCACATGATACATTCTGAAGATCAAGACTTCTAGGAAGTAACACTTGAAAAGTACCACCACCTTGCAGCTCACTAAGAGTAAGAGTTCTATTAGCAGTGTCTATAACAACACCCCAACGTTGCATCCAACTCATCCCCATGATTACATCCAAACCTAAACCAGGTAGTACTATTAGGTTTGTTAGAAACTTCCTATTGCCAATTTCAATGGTCACAGCATGAACCATCTGCCTGGTAGATATGTCAGCCCCTGCTGAACTTATACGATACCCATAATTTAGATCAGATATCTCTTGATTATGCTTTCATGCAAATGCTTTACTTACAAATAAATGCAATGATCCAGAATCAAATAAAACAATGGCAAGACGCTGATTCACAAGAAACATACTGGCCATAACAGGTTCTCCTTCTGGCACTTCTTCTACAGTGGTGTAATGGAGATGACCCTAGCGAGCATTTGAGTTGGCCTGCTGCTTCTTTGGATAGGGACAGTTTCTAGCAAGATGCCCCATTTTGTTACAATTGAAACATGGTCCCAAGATAGTAGGTGCACTAGAACTTCCTGAACTTCCTTGCCTTATTTTTCCCTTAGTCATAGCAATTATGAAAGCCTTCTAATACCTCTGCTGCTGCGGACCTGGTTGTGCCTTTTTCTGAGGAGGCTAGAACCTAGCCCCTGTTGCCGGGGGACGGAACTGAGGACGACCTGTACTTGGAGCCCTCTATTGAGAAGAACCCACATCAAAAGCCCTCTTTTGTCCCTTAGCTGTAGTGTGTAGGTTGTTCTGGTTTTCTTGGGTCAGAGCATCACTAACAAACTCATTGAAAGTCACTCTAGAAGAATTAGCCATCGTTTTCATCAACTTAGTGCTTAACCCTCTCTTGAAGCTATTGATCTTCTTCTCATCAGTATCAACAAAAGAAGTTGCATAACGAGACAGGTTATTGAACGCATGTAGATACTCAGTTAGAGTCTTGGTGCCTTGGGTAAGCTTCATGAATTCTGCTGCTTTAATCTTCATCAGCCCCGGGGGAATGTAGTGCCCCCTAAAGGCCATCTTGAACTAATCCCAAGTCACTGGGGCATTGGCACAGAAAGTGGTGTGATGATGAGCCCACCAAATTCCCGCAAGCCCTTGCAACTGGTGAGAAGCAAACTCTATTTTCAGATCTTCACTCATCCTTAGCAAACGAAACCTTTGTTCAATAGAGTTTAGCCACTCATTCGCCTCGAGTGGCTCTGTAGCTTCCCTGAACACTGGTGGCTTAGTGTCCATGAAATCTTTGAATGTGCTATACTAGTTGACCTCATTGCCTTGATGGACATCTCGACCACGAGCAGTGTTTGCAGCGATGTTACGTAGTACTTCTTCCATGTTGCGTTGACTGCCAAGGAATTGAGCAAAGAACTACTCAGCAGTGAACAGAGGAGGGGGTGGTGGTGGTGGAAGATTATCATTATCATTGCCACGCGGACCACTACCACCTGCATCCTCACTTCCACCAGCCCCAGTATGAGTGCGCGTCATCTGTAGAAAATTTTGGCGATAAGTAATCATTTAGTGATGCTGGATGTAATTGTAGAGGAATTATATAATTATGCCATACTGAATTCACTGGAGAGAAGAAATTCATACAATAAAATAGAGGCACAATAATTTATTTCCACAACACAACATCACCAATCATTACTTAGCTTACTGCAGTGTTTTTACACACAAGTCAAAATTGTCAGCTTAGCGGACCAGACTTCCCACAGCGTTCGAATATCACCATACCCTACCTATATAAGGTTCCAACATTACACTAGGGTCATCTTAGCTAGACCGAACCTTAAGATTACAAGTCCTTTCGTGAAAATAGGTGTTTAGTTGGATTTTTGCTACAAGCATTGGATAAGTAATTTTTAAGGGAAGGAACATGCAAGAATGTGATGAGTACATGATCATGATGCATGCACGTTCTGTACATCCTTACAAACTTAAGAAAATTTAATTTCTATCGATATACATGGTGGCATACATACGTCATCTCATATATAAACGAAACTAGTCGGGCTACAAGTTTGCGTTGTTAGTGTACCTGCACAAGATATCATTTCAACCCAACCCTATAATCATGTATATGTGCATTGGAGAAATTAAAATTCTAAGTACTCCCATGTATGCATACCCCAATACACATACATGTAGCACCAAAGCTACCCGAAACAGATATTAACAACAATTAAATACCTTCATAAATACATGTATGTAACATGTAAATATTCCAGTATCAAAGCTAGCTCTCCCCAGACCGATGGTTGGATGTTCATGCTCTCACAACTCACTCTTACCTTGGGCGTAGAGGTGTATTGATCCATACATTACCATTCAAGTGAATGGCACCCATATAATTTCACACTGTATGGACGATGAAACAAAAATATGAATCCAAGCACCCCCAAGTTAGTACTTAATTAAGCCACCTTAAGTTCTTAACTGGGCATAAAGGATATAACCACTAGCACACTCTAGTTTTTAAATCTTGGATTTAAACACCTATGTATATCTATAAGTTGACGACTAGTTTTATAAAATAAAACCTTTATTTTAAATACACCTATGAACAGTGATACTTTGAATCTTGCTCCGGTACCAGCTGTAATAGAACCGTCCAATTTATAAGAGCTCAAGTATAACGGCCACCACTAGAGCGGTTACACTATCATACTTGAACTCATATAAACCCAGTAGTCTGCCGAGTGTCATGAGGGACCTCGATAAATCAACTTTACAACCAAGATCGCGTGATTCAACATTCACTCATTCACATATTACATAAAGTTCGCACATACTTCAACACACATCAGAGTTTAACATAACTTATTACAATACCAAGTTCCAAATAAAAGTAGCAGAAGCAACATAGTTTTGAAACATCTCACACCTTCATACTTAGTTTAATACAGTGCCAGTACCAAGTCATTTCCAACAAAAGCAAAAGCGAAGACATCAGAAAGGACCATGCCCATGGTCTACTCCTCATCCAAGGCTGCATAGAAGCAGTTCTTGCAATAGCTGTAGAACATGTTTTCATCTACAACAAGTGGGAAATAAACCCTGAGTACGAGGATGTTGAAACGATCTCGATTTTCCTCGAAGGGAAAATCCACAGATACGAATTATAATGTGATAGTCCACGAGGGCAAGCCATCACATTATCAACTATCAGATGATATCACAGTCATACATCATAGAATTACAAGTTACAAGGTTTTACAACACTGGTTATTACACCTATTACATCGTATTCTAGCGGAAACACACACGTCTTCATCAGAGTCATTGTAGCGCATCAGTAGGTGAAGGCTCCTGCACGGGTAGTCATCATAGTTGGCATAGAAAGTCAGCGGGCGTACACTCCATCTTCAAAACCAAACTTGAGTGTAGGAATGAGACCATCTAATCCTTCTACTTCGTTATTACTGCAAGTCAGGAAATCTGCACACTGCCAGATGTGTGCAGGCCATGGTCAGCATCGATGAGCTTTAGTGGAAAGGAGAAAAAGGGATCTGACGATCCTAGAATATTTGGCTGTGGGTTTCCTATAATGCATGTATCAATATTTTAATAATAATATGCGTTCATCAAGTTTTAACCCATCTCATTCACACACATGTTCTCCCATCCCATCAGAAGTCTCATCGCACACTCTCATCTCATCTCATCTCATCTCACACTCTCATCTCATCTCACACTCTCATCGGCACGAGCGACTCCCCCTCGCCCATGTCTCATCTGCCTCGGGCCGGAACACTAGAAACCTAGGGAAGGTAGGACTTCTCTCACTAGTCAAGTGAAGCTGTACTTAGGAAAGGTCCATAGCCGATAAGTCGGCATATGTATCGATCGATCAACCAGAAACTCCGCAGAGGTTTACACTACCCACAAGATCACCACCATCGATGATCCGGGTCGTTTAGGCTGATAACGGGCTGCCTTCCAACTAGACACGATGTCACCCTATCACTCAGAACTGGGGCCATGTCAGAGTACCCTGTACATCGGCACGCTGAGACTATGAGATGTAGTACTTGGCCCCTAGGGTACTACGCTATCTTAGGAGGGTGTGGGCGCTCGACGCCCGTACCTCCCTACACTATCCGCTAACCTCCCAATAGTAGTGGCACCGCACTAGAAAGTCAAACGTCCGCCTCATACCCATTTAGAGCGAATGGGAGTGTAAGGCTTCCAAAGACTAGGTCCACATGACATATCAGTCCTTAGGGTGACTAAGCAGGATATCTTCACAAGGGGTAACTGTTTCCCGCTCGACGGGACACCTGGCACCCCATGCCATCATAGCACCTCCCATTCTAGGGCTTCATCCCACGAAGACACTCCACCCCGAGACCTCTCCCTGTCACATTGCTCGCCACAAGCATCTCACATGGCGGACGGCCAGGTAGCATCCTCCGGCAAGACTTGTCCTCGTGACTCGTCGTAGATCCTACTCGGTCGACTCGACCTTCACAACACATCCAAGACTCACGCCAAGATCTCCCCATGTTCATTATCACATTATTATCAGGTTATCAGCACCATGTGCCTTATCTCATTATGTCTCTCTCTCACCAGCATCACATCTCAGATATAATGCGAGTAAGAGCAAAGCAGCAAGTAGTAAGCGAGTGTCTAGCCTAACAGCGAGTGTGCAGGGGAAAAGGTTGCGGCAAGGTAATAGCTCACAAGCAATCTACCATGCAACCTATCACAGTTCATTTGCATAAAAGTAAAGCACTAGCATGTACATTATAGCATGCCTAATAGGATTAAGGTAAGGTGCTGCCATGACACCTGTGATGTCGAGGTAGTAGAGGTACAAGTCTCTGTCAGCTAGTGCAGTCGATCAGTATGGGTCTGCATCTCCCAGGCTAGCTCCACCCCATGGGTTTGCTATCCTCTGCTTTCCCTTCTTCCAACGGGTTCCAATCCGATCAACGTTACCTCGTGGGAGCGTCACACAAGGCAAGAGAACAATCAATACTCTCAAAAAAGACGACAAGACTCAAACAGGACAATGCTGAAAGAACACAAAGAGAAATGGATTAGCCCTCTCGGCGGATGTCCGATCCCTGGGCCAGAAGAATAGGAGTAGTCATTTGCTAAGCACAAGTTTAAGCCTTAGCCTAGCCAATACTTCACGGGTCGATCGTGTCGACCTGTATGGCTTAATTAAAATGGCGTAGGACCTAGCTCATCCTAAGCAATCACCACGGCTCGCAACTTCCGATCTGAACGTCACAGGGAAATCACGGGAACCGGAAGGAGCAGCTAATGCAGTTTTGATCTCTCTTAATCCACACGCCATTGCGATTGACGAGAACTAAGAGAGGGTGGAACATGAAAGAGAGGATAAGACAAGTGGTCTGCTTCTTCCAACACACAAGCCATGGCAAGAGGCGAGGCATTGGGAGGGAGCGACACGCAAAAGAACATGAGTGCCCAGGCTATTTGTAGGGTACCAAGACCTAGGTGCTCTAAATGCACTAAGACACCCCAGGGTTCTTAACGGTGCGGTTGTCACCGCAAGAACCGAGGAAATGCTATGGTCTAAATAAGTACAAGCATACAAGGGCTCGAGCACGAAAGAGCCAGAAGCCAGAGAAGACGCACAGGATTCACCTCCCTTTGATCCACTGGCCATAGCATGACGGGAATCATAGGAATAGAACCAAGAGAGCAACAAACGCCAAGGAATCGGACAAAAGAGGTGAAGCCCGAAGGTCATGGCGAGGCAACTCGCGGCCACGAGCTCCACCCAAACGAGTTGGCACCCGTCGGTTTACAAAGTTTGTCTCCTAATCTTATCCCACTAGAGTTGGTCACGGAGGGTTCAAAATGTGCGGATAAGAACCGCGTCGATATGACTTCGAGACCACGATGACCGTGTCCTAGGGACGAAGATAGGACCTCAAGTCCGTAACCAAACGGAGACAACTAAAATGCGAGAGAAGGAACATGCTTGGCACTATGACCATGGCAAGGTGACTCGCGGTCGCATCGAGCAAGCACTCGTTCTCTCGACCGGCTCGACGGCACGGTCCTCAGACAAGCAAAGCACACACAACCAACGCACAAAGAACACGACATAAGCCAAACGACAACCGACACGCAACCGACTACACGACACGGAGTAGCACATGTCCAAGCATTCATGAGAGATTGATGAATAGATAGACCGGCACGAAGGCTCGGCACAGACATTCAAATAGATAGATATGGATAGATCATGTATAAGTGTAGATGATAATAAAAAGAGGTTCTTGTCGACATCGAGTATGGCGCCGACAAGGTTGGAGGAGTTCGACCTTGGTTGGGAAGATGACGAGACTCGCTGCGGAGCATCCAGGCATGCTGCGGCCAGCTGTAGGGTGGGTTCGGCAAGGCAGCAGGTTCGGCTGCCGGTGGACGGGGAGCGGCTGCAGCTGTTGGACAGGTCCGCAAGCCATGCGGCGGACGACAGTGGGAGGTCGACGCCGCTGAACAGGGTGGCCATGCCAAGAAGAAGCGGTGTGCGGCCTTCCCGCAAAGCGATAAACGGCGGCGCGAAGGCCGGTCTCAGACAAGAGCTTAACGGTGCTATGTAAAAAGGCGCAAGCTTGGCTTCGAGGGTCACCGGCGGTGGCCGCTGTTCTCTGCCGGGTGTGGCAGTGCCCCCGCAGGTCCCAGTACATCTGCGGTCGTGGCATTCGGGTTCTACAGCTCTGCAAAGCCACGACCTTGGGCTCGTGGCGGGTAGAGGTCAGGGTCACGGCAAACCGAAATGAGCGGTTTGGTTATGGAGGGGGTGCTCTGCTTACCTGTGTAGCAGTCCGAGGCCTTGTTGGCTTCTGCTACCGAAGCTCATCGGCCACAGCCGTCGGCAACAGCAGCCACTGGCGGCTCCAGCGTGGACGTAGCTCAATGGAGCAGGGAGCGCAGGCGAGGCCCAAGGTGCCAGCTTAGGCTTGGGAACGGCCGGCGGCTCCGTGCGGCCAGCTGCAGAGCGCAAACGCGACCTGCTCATGGCCGGTGCGCGGCATCCGCACACGGCACGTCGCAGTGACGGCGAACATAGGTGGTGTCGCGAGCAGCTCGTAGCAGAAGCGGTGGTGCCATGGTGTCGTCGTCATCCAGCTCCCAAGCAAAGGTGCAGCAGAGCTGCAGCACAATCCCATTCACAGGCATCGGTCATGAACGATGGCAGAAGTAGAAAGGTAGGAGCTTTGAGGGCTGCGGCTCACCAGCGGAGGAGATGGGGCTTGGCGTGGTCATGCTGTCATCCGGTGAGGAAGGGCGTTGCTTGCAGCATCCACAGACGCAACGGGTCGGAGCAGGGGCACGGCTGGGTCGTGCTCGTGGCAATGCCCTGCTCATCGAACAAAGGGGCACGGCGCCAGGCGGGGGCGCGATGAGGCAGGCTGTGGCTCGGCATTCCCGGCGGCGGTGTTGGAGACCGGCAGCTTGCGGTGGGAGGGCTCGCGCTCACCGCTGCGACGGAGGCGCGACCCACGGACTGCACGGGGTGGTGACGCGGTTCCGGCGTCGGCTTGGCAAAGCTCGGGGCGGTGCACGGCGCCACAACGAGCAGCAGCGCGGGGTGGCAGGGTGGCGCTGGTGGTTTCCTCGGACGCGCAGAGCTTGGTCGAGGCGAGCCCGCGGCCTGGCTCGACGGCGGCGCCCGCGGAGCGAAGGAGCGAGGAGGGGCGAGGATGGAGTGGCGGCGGCTGATTTGGGAACGCAGAGGAGCTGTGCAGCGGCTGCTGGCCCTCTTATAGGCGCGAGCTAGGGTTGCAGGTGAGAGCGCCATTGTCTACGCCGTCGATGGGACGGCCGGAGCACGTGGCGTCCATCCGGGGCGGGGTAGGTCCGCTGATCCATGGAGTTTCGACAGGAGGCGTGCGGTCACGGGCGCTCCCCAACTCGTGACGCGGGATGCCGCTCGGCGGGACCCGCGGCTGCGGTCATGGGCTGGGGCATCAAGGCTGGGTGCGTGGTCTCTGGCGTTTAGATGGTGTAAAAGTTTGGTGTAAAGTTCCTATAACAATTTTCGTTATTATTTGGTAAAATTTATCTAATCATGGACTAACTAGACTTAAAAGATTCGTCTCGATATTTACAGATAAACTGTGCAATTAGTTATTTTTTTTACCTACATTTAATGCTCCATGCATGTGTCTAAAAATTCGATGTGACGGAGAATCTTGTAAAATTTTTGAAAGTTTGAAGGGATCTAAACGCTGCCCCAGATTGGGCTCCGACGGAAGGCAGCGGCGCCGGTCAGAAAAGCAGAGCCGCTCCCTGATGGACGGAAAGGTGAGGGGGCGGTCGGCTTCCTCCTGCGCGTGTGGCGCACAGGGAGCGCCGGGAGGGGCTGGGCGACGGAACGGAAGGGACGGCGCCCTCTGTTTGCATCTCCTTTAGCAGCTGGCGAGCAGGTCCCGTAGACAGGTCTGTACAGGTGCATGCGACCGATGAAGAGGAAACTAGCTAGAAGGGCGGTGGCGGCCTCCTGTTGTGCGTGCGGCGCACGTGAAGTGGAGAAGGAGATAGCTGGGCTGTTGATTGCCGACTGGTGCTGGAGTTGGGCCGAATAGGAGCTGGGCTCAGGTATTCGTCGCTGCAGCAATTGTACGTACATACACGTATACGATACGAAAGCATGCACGTAGCTTGGTACAGCCTGCAAAGCTGGCCGGGAAAGGTGTTGGGCTCCGGACTTGCGGTTGGCATAGTACGCATATACGTATATATGTACATGCATACACACGTACAAAGGCTTTGGCTTAGAGAACTCAGGTGCTCACGTACTTGCAAACCACAGTAGCATGCACGATCTTGATGATGTGCTGCTGCTTGGTTAGTCCTCATGTGCTTCATATTATTGCTAGCAAACAGGACATAGGAGCCTTTATGAACGTGCTACGTGCTGGCTGCTTGTGCTTGGGGCATTGTAGTACATACACATATACAATTAGCACATGAGAGAGGAAAATGGTTCTCCATTTATGGTGATTGATATGAAAGGAATTTAAGAAGAAATTGGGAGGAGTTCCAGGAGAGAAGGGAAAAGAATATTCCAATTTCTTTTTGGGAGGGAAAAAGGGTTTCCCCATTTATGAATTATGAAACAAGAAATTTTATGAGTTCGAAGGGAGTTTGGCGAAGATTCAAAAAAGAGATCGGAAGAGAGTTTTAAGGGAGATTTGGGTAGAACCCAAAGGGGAATTAAAAGGGAATTAAAAAGTGATAAAGGAAAAAGGGTTTTCCTTTTATGACACTAAGATCTTGGTAGGAATTCCAAAAGAGATCAGAGGGAAAACCAAAGGAGGTGAGAGAGGTCACGAAGGATTGAGTGGAAGTTGCTACGGATTGTGCACTCGGACGCAAAAACCCTAGATCAACTAAGGAACTCCGGCACACTCCTACAAACAATCCTAAATGAGTGCAACGAATTGTTAGCAGGTAAGTCTCGGATCCGACCTAAGATCTACATGTTTCACACAGTTGTAGGAAAATTTTTAAAAAGTTCATACTTTTTGGCTATCCGAAAACCCGGGATGTTACAATACTCAGCTAGACTTACCCGTCATAAACCAAAAATAAAGTGACTCTCAAGGATTATGCAAGGCTTTATCAGGTGTGGCTAGCTTGACATCATTTTGCATAAATGGCATAAGGGAACATTTATTAACAGTTTTAATCCTTCTAGCAATGAGTTATATTCAGGACTCTTACTGAGCTAAATTGGCACCTATACTAGAGCAAGCATTTGAATATAATTAAGCAATCAATAGTAACCATATCAGGCTTGACATTTCATCATCATAACCAATATCATTTTCCAAAATCACAGTACTACAATGAAGTAACTCAGTCATAGTTTCTCACTATCCGGGAGAGACGGAGATTCGAATCAATTTCTAACAGTACCCCGCATGCTTTGCAAGAGAACCCATTGGTCACCTTTGGTACTATTCAGGATCTGTTGTGGGTTTGACCGAGGCCGCAATACTCAGGAGCCAACTAATTCCTAGGAAGATCAGGCCTGGCCTGCCCATGGTCAAACCGTGCTCCCGCACATACTTCCTTCCTCCAGTATGCGCGCCTAAGCGTATCGATTCCTGACCCGAATAGAGCTACTAGGCTTCGCAGTCAGAACGACTTATCTGGTCAGCTAAATGTGAGACGGCATTCAAAAATGACCGAGGCCCAACAACGATACGGTCCTTAATCGACATGGACGAAAACTACCCGCACCCAAGGCCTCTATGCCTTGTTGCTCACACATTCTGCCCGGTCTCCAATTATACCTCAACACTTGGTTATATTCCACGATAGCAAATATAGCCAACCGTGACAAGTTATCCACCTATTTCGTAGGTGACAGGAAATCACCCACCTCTACCAGTCTAAGCATGGATAAGCAACATTCGATCCTAGACCTACATGGGATTCATGGTATAATAAAGGTGGACAAGGAAGGTATATATGCATCAACAGGTTTCAAGCAGTTCCTATACTTAATGCATCAAACATCAAAAGACACAAGTTGATATTTATAAATCTTGGGAGGCTTATAACGCTCTGGGGCTTGCCTTTCAAAAAGGTGGACAGTCGGTGGTCAGGGCACTCTGGAAGGTCCGGCGCTTGTCCTCCTTCTTCTAGCTCCTCCTGCAGCTGTACCTCCTGTGGAATCTCCCCTTCGACGGGCTCGAATTCCACTAACGTCACCCCCTCTAGCGATCCTATATGCATGCAGACATGATTGAATACTGGGAATGCATATTGTATGAAGTGTTAGGATGGCATGAGGAGATGCTTATGCTGGGTATGGTGACCTATACATTCTTTAAAATGTAACAAGGTCAATTTCGTTTACTGAGTACGTGCAAAACTCTTCTCTAGAAAAGTAAACACACACTTACCCCGTTTTGAAAACCTAAGATACAAATGTTCATCACTGGTGAGAGACCTAAATCCTGCAACTAACAATTTATTTTAATTAGCCTAAATTAATCAACACGTAGTATATGTATCAAGCAAGTCACACGACACAACAACATTTTTGGACTGTGAGCCAGCAGCTACTTAAATTAACCATAACTGGAGTTCTACAAGTCCAACACACATGAGCTAGGACTTCCTGGAAAGCTTAACAAATTATCCACAACGTTGTCAATATAATGATTTACAGAAATTATCATTATCATTACCCACATTGCAAATTTCCAAAAACTATTCCAGCAGTCCCAAAAATGAATTGATAAAGAATTACTATTTTACTACATCGTAGAAATGACTTTCATGCACCACCAAGGTTGCCAACAGTTTAGGCATCTCTTAAGGACACTAGAAAATATGATGGTCAAGTTTAATCTTTTCTTTTAGTTACCTTTATTAATTTATTTTAGATAATTAAGGGAATTTATAAACACATAGCAAAAGTGCATAGAAAAACCTAGAAAAATTACAGTGGCACACACGTGCATCCACTAGGCTACTATAAAAATTTTATAGCATTTCAATATGTGCAGCATCCTCTACAAAAAGAACAAACTATATATGAATTTTCTCCCTAATTAAAAGGAATAAATAAAAACAGTGAAAACTATCTACTAACCACTGACATTTTATTACTCCATTGCATAGGTTATTTTCTAAGGATTCCAAAAAGTCCTTATTTGCCTTTTTCTGATTTTTCTAAAATTTCCTAGGATTTTCAAAGTTCATTAGCTTTTCTTGAAAAGAATAAAAAGGGAAACCCTAACACAGGTGATGACATGTGGGGCCGAGGTAGTCAACGGGCCCACCGGTCAGTAGCACCGAAAACAGAGAAGGGTCGGCCGACGCCTAGCTCGCCACCGATGAGGTCGCCGGCGATGGCGTGGCCACCAACGTGTCCCCCTTAGTGACTCGAATCGGTTGGTGGTGGTGGTGAGGCAAGAGATACTGCGGAGCTTGCTCGTCGCCGGCAATGGCAGCACGGCAGAGGGCGTGGTGGTACGCCAGCCATCTCTAGCCATGGCACGGCGAGGCAAGGGTGGCTACAGTTTCTTGACATCACAGAGAATCTAAGGGTGCTCTCTAGGGAAAAAGGGGTGGTGCCGGTGAGGGCCACGAGCATGCCACGGCGGCGGCCATGGCACGGCTGTGCACAAGCACGTTCCGACGAGCGTGCTGCGGTAACACCTAAACGAGTTGCGGCACAAGCATCTACACTACATGGTGACTCAGATGTGCAAGACAGAGAGGGAGGAGGAGCTTCGAGCAGGGCTGGCCACGGTGAGCCTATGTGCGGCGGTGCTCCGGTGAGCAGTGCAACGGCAGCGATGCACTTTCGTGCCTTACCAGAGCCCTGGTGGCGATGCTGGTGGGTGGAGGTGGTACAGCGGGGTGAGGCATGACTGGTGGCGCAGTGGATTTGACAAAGGGGGCTGCGGTGGTGGTGCTACGCGCCCGTGAAGAGCACGGCAGCAATGGCGAGCGGCGCGGCTCCGCCTCGGCTGCGCGGGCAGTAGCGAAGCGAGAGCGAGAAAGGGAGGGAGGGGAGAGGCAACAACAGCTTGCTGGCAGCTTGAGCTTGCCAGCGCGCGCATGAATGGGGGCGGAGCTAGAGCATGCTGGCCATGCGGCATCCCGGTCCTACACGCGGTCGGCCATGCCGACGGTTTTTGAAACCGGCCATGATGATTCAGTCACAAGCAACGATGACTAACAGCGTGACTTTAAGCTCCTATATCTCCTAAACTGTGCGTCATTAGCAAAAACTCTAGTGATCAAAGTTGGAGATCTACACTCAGGCTACAACTTTGTTCATAGGCACATGATCCAGTTCGGCCTGGATTGGGAGCTAGAAACTGCTAAACATGGCTACACGAAACTAAAAAGTTAGTTAAGACTTAGCAAAATTGTGTCAAAACAGCCCTATATCTGACTTGTGGGCCCTTTTTGATCTTGCTAAGCACATTTCTAGCTCAAGGCCACTAAATGACTTTTGTTACTTGTTAAATTCTCTACAACTTTTTGTTAAGGTGCCACTTGCATGCAAAGTCTCTAAGTCAACATTCAATTTGGGTCAAACTAAAGTACTCTAGATGGTCAACAAGGTCAACTTGAGATTGAATTTGAATTTGACCACACTACCAATACAAACTTGATTCCAATTGGTATTCTAAACATGAATAAGATGTTATTATGATATTTTGCACATATTTGCATCACCCCAACTCACAAGCCAAATAATGATGTACTAAAACATAGAATAACAAGTGTTTGAAACATAATGTTGCATGAAAATGTTTCAAGGGTTTTAGTTGCATGTTTCACCTGTTGCATTGACATGTTTCATGTATGATGCTCATGATTTATGCATAAATGAGAGATGTAGATGCTCATGCTATGCAATGCAAGTGCAATTGTGTGAGCTAACACCCAGGGTGTTACATCCATTCTATTGTTTATGTTTTCTAAGATTTTATCATTGGAAGCTAGTTTTCTAGATAAACCCTCCATAATATTTGCTTTGCTAGAAATTAATTCGCTCAAGGGTGGTTGATTATTGAAATTATTAAAATTATTACCTTGATAGTTACCTTGGTAATTACATTGGTAGTTCGAACTTTGTTGCTGATTCATCATTGATTCTGTTGAGGACGATAGTTGTTGTTGATGAAGTTCACATCCTTATGGGTGTCAGGATAGTTATTCCCTAAATGCCTAGTGTTTCCACACTCTTCATATGTCATGCAGGAATCATGAATGTGCATGACTTCTTGCTTCTCATTGGCTTTGTCTTCAAGCTTCTTCATGAGCAGGTCCATCTTAGTAGACAACATATCTACCTCCTTGAGTTGATGCATACCTCCACCTCTCTTGCGAGTTTGAAGACATTCTTCGTTCCAACCTTGGTTGGAGGCCATCTTCTCTATGAGAGCTATTGCACCTGGGATTGTGAGTGATAAGAAAGGACCTCCAACAACAGCATCCATATTCTCACGGGTGTAGTTAGTGAGCCCACGGTAGAAAGTCTACATGAGTAGCCAATTTTCCATCCCATGATGAGGATATTCTAATATGTAATCTTGGAAGCATTCCCATGCCTCATGGATAGATTCATCATGTTGCTGTTGGAAGCTTGAGATTCTCTCATGCAGTGCAGTGGTCTTGCCTATAGGAAAGAACTTTGCTAGGAAGGCAGTGGAGCAGTTTTCCCATGTAGTGTTTCTATATTTGTTGGCGTAGAACCATCGCTTCGCCTTCCCCAAGGGTGAGAATGGGAAGAGATGGAGTAATATGGCGTCTCTAGATATTCCTTTGATGGTGAAAGTGTTGTAGATCTCTAGGAAGTGTTGGAGATGAGCACTTGCATCTTCATGTGCCTTTCCACAAAACTAGCTAGCTTGCACCCTGTTGATGAGAGCTGGCTTGAGCTCAAATCCATTGTCTCTGACATTGATCGCCGGTCTAGTACATATGTTGGCCGTAGTTGGAGTAGAGAACTCATGGAGGGTCTTGTAAGCCATGACTTCGAAAACTAGTGTTAAGTTTCACCTTGTCTGGTTGTCTTCCGAATCTAAAGCTAAAATTCTCTTGAGTTTAGCTTTAGTCCTCTTGAATAATGCTTCTGGATCTTCAACGTAGTTTGTCAGAAGGTCAAAACTAGTCATACATTACCCTGCATAAGATATAAAGGTAGACAGAACAAGGGTAAGCCTGTTGGAGTAGAGGTTAATGGTTTTCTTGATAACATCAATAAGTACAAGTTTATCAATATTCCATGATTGCCTAGCTACCTTCCCTGGCAACGGCGCCTGAAATGCTTGTTGGTATTTATTAACTTATCACTTGTTTAAGTAGCCACCTAATGATTGTTGATATTTCTTAACATCACTTTTACAAGTTGTCATCCCTAGCATTGATGTCAGAAATGCTTGTTGACATTTCTTAGCATCACTACTAGAATGATTGTTTAGTATTTTATTGTGACTAGAAAGAATATATATTAAGGAAGGGGTCCGCAAGGGCACAGATAATTTACTGTTATAGCATTTCACCCGGGAGTATTCCAGGTATCATTATTTATATTTTTACCACAGGGAAAGACAGGTAGTTGGAATATATTGATAACTTATACACATGATGGAGAAATAAACCATAACCAATATTGTACTCATAATAGGGGTAAGTCAAGAGATAAATGTATATGAATGGTAAGCGATAACTGATCATTGATCACTTAGAGTACTCCTTTCTATGGCATTAGCATGGCTAAGTAGAAATTAGAGAAATAATTCCTAAGTCATTCTTAATTACACGTCAAAGCATACATTGATTAGTGCATTACACTTAGTAGTCATGGCCAAGATCAACTTCATATCTTCACATAAGGGATATTATAAGGAAGATCAAGAACAAAGCTTGATTTCCTTTGTAACTAGATCCTACGTGACCTATATTTGGGGAGTGGACTACAAAGGACTCAATGTGAGTGTCACATCCGTGATCTACCACATGGCCCAGAATATAAGGTGCATCCGCAGTTAAACAAGGTATAAGCACCACACTTACACAATGTTGACCACTCACCTTGTGTACATTAGAGCGAGCGCTATACGAACTTATGCTTGAACATAATGATAATCTAGCTATACTAAGCATATAATCAATGTAGATGATGAACATGATAACTAAGAACATAAATAATATTAAGAACAATGTCAAATCAATTATAGCAAACATATGAATAATGAAAGATATAAAAGATGATACAAGGGTCTATACCAAGCCATGCTCTTGACAAGATCAGGAATCCAAGTAAAGCTTGCCTCCCTCCAGATCTAACCTAGCTAGCTATGCCCTAGAATATGGTGGAGCTCTAAGGATGATCAGGGTTTCTAACTTCTTGAATGACTTGAATCGATGAGGGGGTGGCAGGTGCTGGTATATATAGGGAGGAGCATCAATTTCAAGCCCTCGGATCAAACCAACCTAAAAGAACGGTTTAGATGCAAACCCTAAGGCGGCGGAGAACCGATGTTACAATGAGAGGATAACAAGGGACCCCACATGGTAGCCACCTGCTCTTTGCTTCGGTGGTTTGCCCTCTAGTGTCCTCTGGAACCTTCTAGAGTTGTTCTCATCGCGGATAAGCATAATTGATTCTGATGATTAAGTTCACCTTGACGGTTTTTCAGGATAAACCCTGCTGAAAATACAGATTCACCAAAACTCCTAGAATTTGTTAGTTTAAACACCTAAACCAATGTTGGTGATCATTTTCATACTTTTATTCAAGTTATATTGACAGTTTATAATGGTTGTTAACTACCGTCAATAGTCACGCCCTGTGCATGACCCTGTCAGAGAAGTGATTGATAGAGCTGTGCCTGCAGGACAGCGCTAGGGAGCCCCTGAGCCTTGATGGCTTGAGGTGTACCTTTTCATGCCTAGGCCTTGGCTGGTGCTAGAGGCTAGGAGGGAGCCAAGGATCGGGTTTAGGCTTCCATCGATCAGAAGCCTAAGGCTCGAGCGAGCCCCCAAGCCATCAGCGAAAGTGGCAGTCACGCTCGAGCTCGGCCTAATTCCTTAGCTTGAAGGTACGCGTGAGCGTACCCAATGGATATAGTCCCCGAGCCCCTGAACGATCCTAGAACGATTGGTCAGGGGGTCTCTCGGTCAGGAACCTTTGATCCTGCGGCTTAACATACCCATATGTTAGGATCTCGTCATCTAGGAAACACAAATCTAGTAGTGGTGCTAAGAAATGCCAATATTCACCTCGACACAGACGTGTCCAATGTGAAAGTGATGGTGAACCCACATTGCACATAGTCATGTCATGGTGCAAGGCCACGTGGTAGGATCATTGACCAATGCGGCCATGTTGAGGGTCCATCACAGCCGGTTGTGAACCGGTGGTGATGACAATTGACAGTTGCTAACACTCATTTTTACCATCAACATTTCACCTAAAAGCATGGAAAATCATCATCACATGTGAACATTTATGTTTAAATTTCACCTAGTTCCACTTGTGCTTGTAGAATTATTTGTATGCAAGAAAATGGCAAACATAGGCCAAAATGGTGACAAACATGGACATATGGACCAAGTGGACATGACAAGAGGCTGATGGCCCATAGGCAGGCACCGCCCGGCCCCACCTGGCGCCACCTCAAGGCCCTGCCATGTTAGTGATCCGTGGGAGCACGTCCTCGACCAATGACAAGCCTAGATTCAAGTCAGTTTGATCAACGACCAAGATGTGGAGCACATGGATTGATGGGCCCATTGTCAGAGGCTTGGAGCCTCCACAACCGACTTACTTGCTGAACTTCGACATGTGCCAACTTCACAACCACCATTGAGGTGCAACCAGAGTCAGTGGATCCAGAGGCAATGGATCAAGGGCTAGGTGGTGCCCCCCTGCCGCCATCCGGCGCCCTCTTGCCTCCTGCAGCATACAAGTACCCCCCACACCACTCTACACTATAAATAGAGCAGTGTAGTGCATGGTGGATGTCGCCCTATTCATTCTCAAGCAAGAGCAAAGCATTCTAGGCTTCTCTTAGCTCTTTGGCTTAGCTTAGCTATAAAGTAATAGACTAGTAGTGGAGTAGAGTGGGAGTTAGAGCTTCTCTCAGCGCCTGGAAGAGTCTTCGAGGTCTGGTATAGCTCCTTTGTAATTCTTTCATTTAGCATTAACTTTATTCAATATTTATTTTAGTACTTTATTCTAGTATTGCTTGCTTTATATTCTAGTACCTAGTCATTAGTGTTCATCATTAGTGAGCTTAGGGCTTGTTGTTTAGCATTAGTAGCATAGGTTATCTTATTATTAGTATTCTTTTGTTAATACCGGTTCCACCGTCTGGTTACGGTGCTTTGATCTCATTTCATTGGAGCTCGAATCAAAGTAATAAGTTTATAGATTAAGCATGGTTCTTATGCTATAGATTATCTGTGGATACGGCTAGGCCTCTGGATAGATTGGGGTAGGTGGCAAGTGGTGACAGCCTTGTCCATCCTCTGCATTCCCCCATGATAGGTCTAGTTATTAAATCATAGGGCTCATGGCAGACCTTGTCTATTTAACTCTCCTAGTTGGTAGACGGGTTGTTCCCTGAAGTACTATCACATTTCTCCTAGTTATTTGTTTAACTTAGTTACTAGAAAGATAAACCACTCACTCTCCCACCTAGCTATCTCTAGAGTAGCTTGTTATCAGTAGTTAGTTTAGGTAGTTTACACCCCCACTTTCACTAATCGTTCACCTACCTAGGATCAACTTAGAACCTACCATTAGCAAATCCTAGTCCTATATAGATTCTAGCCTTTTGCCTTCCTGTGGGATAAATTATAAATTCGACACTCGGTACTCACCAAGCGAAGTGCTACACAATAGTTCTATGCGCTTGTGGAATCCTCCAATTGATGTTAAGAAGTATCAACAATGACCTTGACAATCACCGTCGGCCGGTTACTGCCGAGGCCAAAATCCGACTACGATGGGGGTTAGAAACCGACTATGATAGGTCTACTATAGTAGTGCAGCTAGGAGGGCTACTACTGCTATGGTAGCTTCCTTCACTACGGCCACCTCCTTGGCTATAGCTGCCTCCTTGGCTGTGGCTACAGCTTTAGCTGATTATTGATATTTCTTAACATTTATAGAAAGAATCTACAAGCATATAAAATTACCATTGTAGCTTTTACCTAGAAGTATACAGAATTACCATTATAGCTTTTACCTAGAAGTATTTAGGGTATCGTATTTCCATAGGGAATGGAGATATTTCTTCTAACTAATTCGTCCAAGGACAACACAAGGATAGCCAAAAACGGTAGAGAAGGATTCCTATGGTTTTTGGGTCTATGAGAAGATAACTCTACTTCTACTTGCTTACTTCAAGCACTGGTGAACACCTGGTCTGCCAAGTGTTGCCAGCCTATGGCTCTATGCCACACCTAGACATGGGGGATTACAAGGCACAGACATGGCTATCACCACATGCCACCTACCCCTCAACCATAGGGTATGAGGAAAACAAAGGTAGCCTCTAGCCTAGACACCATGTCTATGCTATCGACTACTACTCTAGCATTGTAGAGGGTAATCCATCTTTATCAGGAGCCCTCTACTAGAGTATCCGCCATAGGGGCTGTAACAGAACTGACCAAATTATAAGAGCACAAGTACAAAAACAAGCACCAAAGCGCTCAAATTTTTGAACTTGAGCCCATATAATCCTGGTAGTAAATCGAAACCACGAAGGATTTCAAACCAACTTGCTTACAACCAAGATCGCATCATTCAACATACAACATCATACGTTACATTTCACAAGTAGTTCCGAAATAAGTTTACACACACGGAGTGGCAATTATTACAAACCAAGTTTATAAAAGTAGCGGAAGCATATACACACCAGTTGTTTAACTACTGCCAGTATTGTTGATCAACAACCCGCAAAAGCATCAGGAAAGTACATAAAAGATGATCACGCCCTAGTGATCTAGTCTTCGTCACCCACAGGGTGGAGACAAATTTTGCAGAAGCCTTGATAGAGCATATCATCTACAACAAGAGGGAATAAACCCTGAGTACTGGAATGTACTTAGCTAGACTTACCCGTCAAAAACCAGAAATAAGATGACACCAAGGATTATGCAAGGCTTACACAAGAGGCTAGCTGACATCACATTTTGCATAAAAGGCATAAGTAATTGAAACTCTTATAACCCGTACTAGCAGTTATTTTTAGCATTTACCTGTCATCTATCTTAGCACCTGTACTAAGCATGCACTTGATTATAATCAAACAATTATCCACATTATATCTAGAGCAGGTATGAATTGTGGCAACATTGTATCATTCACTTAACCATCTATTCATTTAATGAGATCTACGTTGCCACTGCTCAAGTCAAGTGCTCACTAACCGTGAGCGACGGCGATTCAAATCGAATTCCTATCCAGTTGGAGGGGTATTTCTAACACTCACCGTGCAGACCCCTGCCAGGGTCGCACAGGCCACCTTTTCATATGATTCAGGAATCACGGGTCCGAATGATGTCGCGACCCCAAGGGCGACACTCTGCCAGGTGATAGGGACTCTAACCCCCCTTGGTCTCACGCCAATGTCCCCAAGCACATCCTTTCTCTCCTCCAAGAATAAACCTACCATTCGATTCCCGACCTGAATCACATTACTCGGCTTCACGGTCGGAATGACTTATCTGGCCAACTAAGTGTTAGACTGCGTTCAACATGACTCAAGGACGTACAGCAAATCGGTCCTTAAACGACTCAGATGGGCATAGCTCCACACCCAAGACGTGAAGTGTCTTGCGGCTGTACTATCGAACTCCCGCCCGGTCTCAATTTCATTTTAAAGCATGGTTCCATCCACGATAGCCATAAAGCCACTCGTGACTCCTTCCTACATCTCGCGGATGACCGGAAATCACCCGACTTCTACCGTACTAAGCAGGGCTAAGCATTGATACGTGCCTAAACCTAAATTAGGATTTAAGTACGATATCTGGGCAAGGATAGGTATAATACAACAATTGTTTTCATACAACTCCTACAACTTAATGCATTAAACAATTAAAAGTACTCAAGATAGATTTATAAAATGATGGGTTCAACATGCACCGGGGCTTGCCTTTTAGAAAGGTCGAGGGCCGGTGGTCAGGACACTCGGGTAGATCTTCGGCAGGAGCTTCGTCGCCGGTTGGTTCCTCTGGCTGCTCCGGCTGGTCCTGGACTTCCTCTGGAATAACTTGCTCGAATTCAAGGAGTGTTACCCCCTCCGGAACACCTATTGCATGAGTGCATAATAAATCTCATGTATGCATAGTGAAAGATGCAGTATGCTCGGAATGAAATGCATTACAACATTCTTAAAGTTCTAATCAAATCACTTCAAATATTAGGTGCAAAATTTCCTCTCCGGTAGAGAAGTACTCACCTAATCTACTCAACCTAAGATATAGCTGTTCTTCTTCGGTTAAGGCCCTAACACCTAACAATTACAAGAGTAGCATTACTTAGGTTACCACATCCAACACCAAAATACCACAGTAAGACATTCTGGACAGCAGCTCAAAGATTCTAACATAACTGAAGATTCCTAACTCCAAAAGCTATGATCTAAGACAATCTGGAAAGCTTAAGAAATGCACTACAATTCATTTTCAGATCTCAACCCTAAATTCCTAAGTTCTCCATGTCGAATTTCATAAGTTCCAGAATCTATCCTCTCTAAACAGAGAGTAGCAAATTCTGGACTGTCACTTTAAACAGCAATAACTCCCAAACTACTAAGCCAAATGCTCCCAAATTTTGACACAAGCTAGTTTATCAAGCTTACTACAACTTTGGTATTTACAAGTTTTCTAGCAACCACCTTTATCAAAGGTCAAACCTAGAAATACTACCAGCTATCCAGAAAACCTAGAATTTCAAAGATTAAATATTTATTTATGTGGCAAACATCCCTTAAGACCAAACTAATGTTACCACAAGTTCACATAGGTCACAAAAACACCAGAAAGTAAGGTTTGCCTACCTAAAATATTTATTTATACTCATTTCTTAATTTACTTAAGTAATTAAGTGGAATTTTAAACATATATGTAAACTGTTTCTGAAATTCTACAAAAATTACAGGAGACTCTATGAACTAAAAAGAGACCACTGTAAAAATTTGAACTAAAATTATTTAAAGAAACTCCCTAAAAACAATTCACAAGCCCAAAAGGCTGATTTTTGTATAATTAACAAATCATATTAAAAAGTATCAAACAACAGATTTCATAATTTTCTTGGATACCTTAGGGTACCAAGACATTCTCCAAAAAGTTATAAGAACATTGCACATGTAGAAAAATTACTAAAATTCATTTAAGTATTTCCTAAAATAAAAATATAGCATTATAACTTGAAAAGTACTTAAGCACTACTGCCCAAATTTTTACCAAAGCTAAAATAGGTATAACTTAGCCTACCCACCAAATTTCATAATTTTTGGAAGATTATAGCTCAAGTTATACATTTAACAAATTTTCCTTCATTTCACAACACATTTGAAAGATCTATTTAATTCTCCCAAAAACTAAACATCACATACCAGATTTATATTTTTCTAAAATACTACACATCATGTAGATCCTAACAAAATTTATCTCATAATTTTTGGGCAAGTAAAACCCTAGATCTACATTTTCCAAACAACAACAAAAATATGTGACAATATGAAAAGAAAAACCAAAACCGAACCCTAACCCGCTACAGTGCTGGGTCGGCCCGGCTTGCTAGCGCGGCCCAGCCAGCGCGTGGCCCGTCCTGGACTCCCGCCCGCGCGCGTGGCGCTGACAGCGTAGGCCCACAGGCCAGAGGGAGAAAGGACAGGGGAAAGGAACGGTGGCCGGAGTTCGCCGCCGGTAGCGGTTTCGGCGAGGCCAAGTGCACCGTCATGTTCCCCACCTCGATACGAATCTAAGGGTACCATCTAAGAGGGCTAAGACGGCTGCTAAGGTAGTCAGCGATGGCAATGGCGGCCCGCGGCCATGGCATGCCGGCTCCGACGAGCTAGACGGCTGCTCAGCCCTAATGGCCGGTCCGGTGAGCATCAGTGGCTCAAGGCAGATGCAACACACCAAGGACGGAAGATAGGGAGACGCTAGGGAAGCACGGCCACGCCACGGGGGTGCTCTGGCGAGAAATGCCCGAGGCGGACGGTGGCGGAGATGGCAATGTTGTCTTACCTCCGCACAATTGACCCAACTGCGAGGTGGAGGATGGAGGGGGTTTCAAGGCGGAGCAGTGGATGAGTTTTGGTGGGCTGCGGTGCGGTGGTGAGCGCGCGCGAGCTTGCCGGAGTGGAGGTGGCAATGGCGGCTCAGTTTCTCCGTGTCAAAGCCGAATGAGGGAGGGAGAGGGAATGGGGGCAGCTCCGGTGCATCGTGGCGGCCTTGAAGGCCCCGTGGACTGACTGGTGGGGCCACGGCTGGCGTACGGTTGCCACCGCGCGTCCACGCGTCGGCGAGGGCCTGTGGCCGGTCGACAACTCCTCACTGATGAACTGAATCAAAGTTGCAATCGTGGCATCGGTGATCGACTGACAGAGCAAGTTTGGCACTGATTAACTTCCAAAACAGCTCGATTCGGTCCAAGATGACAACATCAAATTTGTAGAGCTATGTGAGGGCAACAAGTTTTTCAATTGGAGTTTGGACTGGTTTGGCCTAGATTTGAAACTACATAGCCCCAAAGTGGTGCCCTTTGAAACTAAAATGTGTTTTCAGTTAGTGAAACTGACTGAAACCCTATTTTCAAGACACCATATCTCCTAAACCATTTAGAACTAGGTGATGGTGATGTTGACAATGTTGTAGAGCTAAGTGAGTTCTACAAAAGTGTCAACATGAGTGTGAGCTGGTTTGGTCTAGTTTGCAAACTACAAGCTTCCAAAGTAGGTCACAGTAAAACTGGGGGCACTTTTGAGACTTAGGAAAATTTCTAAGTGTTGAGACAGCCCCTCTAGCTGACTTGTGGGCCATTTTTGAGCATGTTCTGGTCAGTTTCATGAGATGGTCATATTGAGACTTTTGTTCCCCATAAAATTCCCTACAACTTTGCTTAAGGGTTCTCCTCCATGCAAGGTCTCTAAGCTAGACTTTTTATTTGGTCAAACTAGAGCATCCTAGGGCTAAATGCTAGTCAACTACACCTTGGAGGGCATTTTGGTGATTTTGGTCAACATGAACCTTGCTCCTTGAGTGACCCTAAGTATAACTAATGTGTTGTGAGATATAATTAGCTACTCTACCCTTTAGTTACACCAACTCCCTAGAGTCACATGATGGGAACCAAACAAAATTCTAAAACATCCACATTAGTTGCAACACATAAAATAACATGAGATGATGCATGCTTATGCTTATGCAAAGGCAATGCAATTATGGAGCTAAACACCTGAGGTGTTACAGGGACGGACAACAAACCTGCAAATAAGTAAGAGTAAAGTTTAACTACTCAAAGACTTTGAACCATAAGAATCATGGACACTTACTAATATCCGTTGAGGTAGAAGGCCGGTGTTCACCGAGGTATAAGCAGGGGAAGGTTACCAACAAGCCCGACACTTCTTCCCCAAACTCTCCCTCACATCTCTCTCCCTATTACTCTTCTAGAGCTAGCTAAGGCCTAAGCCCATGGAGTGGTGGTATTTCTCTTGCTCTTTGATGCTCTTATGCTCTTTACTTGTGTGTTTTCCTATGTATTCCATGTATATGTCCTGAAAATGATCAACTCAGCAAAACTTATGGAATATGTTAGTGTAAAACCCTATTTACTAAGTTTTGATGTTTGTTTATATGGAATTTGTGTAAAGTTGGCAGGTGAAAATATGAGTTAAGGACCGCCAAAAACTTCCCCACACTTATCCCTTTGCTCATCCTTGAGTGAAGTTAAGGACTAAGATGGGTCATCTCCTTGATATGACATCTGCATACAAGTTATTGCAAGCTTCACCTGCACTTGTGAACTTTAAAGTGTCTACCACATTATCTTAGGTAATTGAATAATGGAACAGCATGGATTCAAATCCCCTTGCATTACTTAGTTCAGAAACTTGGGTTTTCATTTGATTTTGAAAACATAAATATAGCTTTGCTCCTCAAATGATTCTCTTGGATCACTCAAGTTTGTGTTTGGTTCCTCACCAAGGCATATCATAGTATTGCCTTCTTTCTTTCCTAGCTCTAAAAAGCTTATATGGATCTTTGGGTAGGGAAAGATATGAAGGCATACTTACTTTGCATATTTTGTTAAGTCAAAGCTCGGATCCAAGGAGGAAGATATCATACCTTTAGATCAAGAAGTGCAAGTGTGTGGATAAAACATTTCTAAATCTATACTATACTCCTTTTGTAGATATGATCTCTCTCTAGCTTTTTATTTTGAGACATGGTTATCATTTCATTTTTTTATTATGAGCATTCATGTGCTCATCTCTATTTTTTCAATACCTTGGGACCTTCATGTGTCCATTTTTTGTTTTTCATACTTTTGCATAGCCTATGTCTCTTAAACCACATATTGAGAGAGATCACCATCTTGTAAAACATGGAGTATTTTCCTAACAAACATTTATTTTGTCTACTCCTAGTATAGGAGTAGAGTTTTTGGTGGATGGAGGTATGTTTTAGCATATTCCCCATGTAGGAATAGCTTATGTATGTGGGTGTACATGATCTTGATCTTGGGGGCATGATAACTTTCTCAACAAGGGTCAACAAGACTTAACAAAACTCAATGCAGGAATAAGTAGCATAAATTTTGGAGGTTTTAAGTTCTATTCACTAGATATTGCTTTGGTAGGAATTTGACATCATTAAGGAGCATGAGAGAGAAAGGTTCATTATTATCCTACTATATCACATATTCTAATTACTTAGATAACATGGGGTCCCTATGATGAGTTGTCCACAAGTTTAGGAATATTGGCGAGGAATAAAGAGTATGCAAAATTAATTCAAGGATAGTATGGAGATGAAGCATTGTTGTTTTGAATTTTCAAATTTATTCAGTTTTAAACTTCAAAACTTAGGAGAGTTGAGGGTAGAGTTTGCACAAACCAACGTTGTAGAGGGAGTTAAGGAGAATCAGAGGTGGTTTGGCTAAACCAAAAGGTTTAGCCAATCCTCTCTGAAGCTATATGTCCAGTCCTCCTGCGTGATGTACCGCTTGCTATTGTGTAACATGTTGACAGGAGATCTTGAATGTGCATTTGTTGTGCTTTGAGAGATCTCCCCCACACTTATTTTGTACCTGCTTTTATTTTTGACAAAGAAACGAAAACAAAAGAAACAGGAACAAGCAAGGGTTCTAAACGGTTTGAACACCGGGGAACCTAAATTTGTTATTATTATTATTATTATTATTATTATTATTATTATTATTATTATTATTATTATTATTATTATTATTATTATTATTATTATTATTATTATGTTTGTTTGTTTATTAATATTTTTTGTTTGTTCACTAGACTTTTTTGTACTCAAGCAAGGCTAATGTAAAATTGCAGTGTAATTCTAGCCCTGGTTTATCTCCATAAAAGATTACCTCTGTTGTTTATGAAAATAATACTCTTGAGTTCATTAACTAAAATGTAACAACATGTTAAATGTTGATTAAAGAAGGCTATTTTAACCTAAGCACCATGCTTAATTTAAAAAGCCTATGAGTACACAAATATTCGAATATAACCGAACCAAAGCATTTATCATAAGCAAAAGAAGTATGAACTTGTATGAGTAATTTTTATTTTCACATGTAGATAAATATGAGTGAAGGAGTTGGTGAATAATGAGTGACCTTTGCATACCTAAGTATACTTACCGGCAGCTTATGTGGATGGATGCTTTTGAAACTGCTGTAGCGGTGGCTTGATTAGTTATGGCCCTTACCTAGGCAACCAACAAGGCTATGCCACACACACAAATAGTGTGTATAGACCACGGTCCTTGGTGGTAGCAACCAAGGTCTAGAGGAGCAGCCATCTTGTGGCTCCTTCTCTCTTTTCTTTTTTTTCTTTTCTTATATCATATATTGCTTTTTGTTTTTTATATTTCTATATATATTTTATAGCAAGGTAGAGCTGACATCATTTTTTATTTTTAACCCAAGATGGCTTTTTGTGTGGATGGAACTTTGTAGTGAGATTTCACCACCCTCCCCCACACTTGGACTTTTGTGTAAAAGTCAAATGTGCAATGTTAGGAGTTTCCCTTTGAGTCTGTTCCATCACAAAAGAACATCAACATGTATGGTTGATGTTGCTCCCATGTTCTTAGCATCATATGTACCTTATTTTTCTTGATCTCAACCTGAAAGTGTTAGCAACCAAGAATACCCGAAGGTGCATACTAACTCGACAACATGTTCTTGCTTTTATTAAAAATGAAAGTGTTTTTTATGATAATCAATATTATATTTTTTTATGATGATAATCCGAGGTATCTCCTGGCAATGCTTCATTTATGGTCTTAAGCTTGACCACGGGAACTTCATCCCATAGCTATCAATGGTGGTATAGTTCCTAGCTTTACCACCAAACATGTAGCAATAATGTTCAAGCTGCAAGGTTAGTGCAACAGTGCAACTATTGGATTTGCAATATTTCTGATAAACATATGCATCCACAATCATTCTCCTTAAAAGTTTTGAAACGAGGATCAAGAGAAGGTTGGGATCCTCATAGGAGCAGGAGGTACTAAGCATGATGTCCATGGCACAAAAGTTTTCTTTCTTGAAGGATACATCAAGTATGATCAATGTTAAATCTCGATCATGAGAGCAACATTTGGAAGGCTAGAGGGACATTGCTTAAGTTTGAGTGAGGGTGGTGATGGTGTTTTGTTTCACAAGAAAACTCATGTGAAATGAATGGGGAAATGAATTTCTCCTCCTCGAACGAGTTATTTTTGGGATGATGCTCCGCCATTGGACTTTTTGGGTAAGGGATAGGAATGGTGAAAGCAGTTTTCCCAAACTTCTCATCAAGGCTCCCATGGGGAGGTTTTTCTTGAAAAAGTTTGTCCAATGGATAGCCTATGAGAAGATCGAACTCAAGGATGGCAAAGATATGGAAATCTATTAAAACCTTGATTTTGTCTATTATGATTGGCACGGCCCTAGCAATCCTACAACATCAAAAAATAGTCTCAAAAGACTTTTGAAGAGTTTATTAGTTGGGACTAGCAGCATGTTACCCAAAAGGTTTGTCGCTAGGAATTCTAACATGATACTAGTCCTGACTTAGGGTTGTGTAGGGCTTCTATGTTTGTTTCCTATAATGAGCAAGGTATGGTTGTGGAAGGTGAAAGAATCTGAATTGTTTTAGAAGAACGTTTCACTTCCATTAACCATTCCTTGGACGGTTCCACTCTAGGGGACACTTCATCATGAGGATTGTGCCAAAAGTGTTTTGATGTATTGCCAAAATCCTCAAATTCAATAATGAACTTTGAAGGATGAAGTATTCTTTTCTTTGGGGTTTGTGGTTTGGGTGAGGGCTCAACAGTCAAATCTAAGGATGGAACGAGTTTGGATTCAGTTGATGAGGGCTCCTCAAAGCTTGACATGCCCTTCTTTTGCAGGGTTTGGGTACTATGACAGAAGAAGCATGTTTTTCTAGGATGTGAGCATGGATTTTCTTTTGTTCCATCATGGTTTTATGTGTAAATGACCCTTCGATGGTCATGTCAAGGTATAGGGCAGCTTCTATGTCAAGACCCAAACAAAAGAGATGCAATAGCACGCTATCAGGAAAAGACAAGTCTAGGCTAGCATATATTAGCATTAAAAATCTAGCCCAGGCTACACCTATAGATTCCTTCTCGTACTACTCGAAATCAAGCATTGCCCTTGGTAGGGAGTCAATATGGGATATAGGGAAGAACCCAAGGCAAAACATGTCTTTAAGTTCTTCCCAATCCCCATTTGTACTTCCTATGACATGTGTGTACCATTGTTTCGCCTTCTCCTTGAGAGAAAAGGGAAACAATTTGCACCTTAAGGTTTCTTATGTCATGCCTAAGATGCTTAGGCACGAACACATTTCCTCGAACTCTCACAGGTGATGGCAAGGGTTTTCATGGTCATGCCCTGAGAAGGGTTGTGCCTGAATCATAGCTTTTAAACTAGGGTGGTAGGGTGAGTTCACAGCCAGATGAACAGTTGGGTTTTGGTGGTGGCTCAAGGAACTCCCCTTTGAAGCGGAAGGGTTTGCAAGAGATGATGGCTTCATGATGAAGAAGATAAAAGAAAACATTTTTGTTTTATAAAAGAAAATATAAAAGATATAGATGTGAGGACGAACAAGGTTCAAAGAAAATAGCAATCTTTCCTTGGCAACGATGCCAGAAAACTTGTTGGTATTTCTTAATATTTACAGAAAGAATCCGCAAGCGTATTGAATTACCGCTGTAGCTTTCACCTAGAAGTATTCAGGGTATCGTATTTCTACAGGGAATGAAGGTATTTCTTCTAACTAATTCATCTAAGAACAACACAAGGATAACTGAAAAGTGTAGAGAAGGATTCCTATGGTTTTTGGGTCTATAAGATAACTCTACTTCTGCTTGCTTACTTTAGGCACTGGTGAACACCTGGTCTACCAAGCATTGCCGGCCTATGGCTCTATGCCATACCTAGACGTGGGGGATTACAAGGGATGGATAGGGCTATCACCACATGCCATCTACCCCTCAACCAAGGGGTATGAGGCAAATGAAGGTAGCCTCTAGCCTAGACACCATGTCTACGCTATCGACTACTACTTTATCATTGTACAGGGTGATCCGTCTTTATCGGGAGCCCTCTACTAGAGTATCCACCACAGGAATGGACAATGAACCCACAAACAAGTAAGAGTAAAGTGTAACTACTCAAAGACTTTGAACCATAAAAATCATGAACACTTACTAATATCCGTTGAGATACAAGGCCGGTGTTTGCTGAGGTACAAGCGGGGGAAGGTTACCGATAAGCTCGGCACTTCTTCCCTGAACTCTCCCTCATATCTCTCCATATTACTCTTCTAGAGCTAGCTAAGGCCTAAGCCCATGGGTGGTGGTCTTGCTCTTGCTCTTTAACGCTCTTGTGCTCTTTACTTGTGTGTTTTCCTATGTTTTCCATGTATATGTCCTAAAATTGATCAAGTCACCAAAACTTATGAAATATGTTAGCGTAAAACCCTATTTACTAAGTTTTGATGTTTGTTTATATAGAATTTGTGTAAAGTTGGGGGTGAAAATATGAATTAAGGACCATCAACACTGCCTTTGATGTTTCTCCTACTTCGCTTCCTGATTTCGCTCCTTTCTTTAGGGCCATGAAAAGCTCGAGCAACAACCGCGATGAGCGCTAATGTTGTTCTGGGCCTTGGTCTTTGAACACTTGATGGTTGCTGTTGACAGTCACTAACACTCATTATTAACCATCAACTATTGCATGAAATAGCATGAAATGAACCGCAAAGCATAGTTGTAGGGCTTCATCCTAATGAGTTCCACGAGTTGTGTTGTTCTCACTTGTTTTGCAGGATATTTAATTTTTCACCACAGAAAAGTATCTTAAGTGATGAAACAGAGCACACCATTGCGAAGAGCTCATCGAGATGATCAAAATGGACATATCATTTGCTATATTTGGAGCACTGGAGAGAAAGTCATCGATGGATACGACTCGGAAGACTCTGGAAGACCCTAGAACCATCATCATAACAAGACCAGGGACTAAACCGACAAGATTCCACAACTTTATGAATTATTATTTTCCAAAGAGTTATCCAGAAGTTGGAAAAGGGAAGAATCCTGTAACACCCTAGGTGTTCGTCACTCATTAAGCAGTGGGTTTGAGCTCAAACATGACAGATTAAGTGGAGATGACAATGTCAAGGTCAACCTATGGAGATGAGCCTGACTTAAAGTTGGATGTTGCACCATTGCTTTACATATAGGCCCCTTTTCAAATTATATGCTTGGGTAGTGTTATTACAATATATTCATGTGTCTCACCTTAGTACCTATCTATAGTGACCCCTGGAAAAGTTTCATGAAGTTTGGAATAAAAAAGTCACATGAAATGATAAGTTCCATTCCTATTGGAACTTGCACCATTAAGTTAATGGAACTATAGATCATCAACCAAACCATGCAAATTTGCCCAAATTACTCTAGATGAACTCTACAACAAAAGTCATGAAGGGTTCATGTTGAGCAAAAGTCAAGAAAATGCCCCAATTGGCCTAAAACCCTTATTTAGGCTTTACCGAGTTGATACTTTGACCAAAGTGAAAGTTTGACTTCTGTACCCGTTATGAGGTTTGACCTTAAACAAAAGTTGTAGTTCATCTTGTGTATAACAAACTTTTTTTAATGGTTAAGAGTTAGTTTGGCCTCTAACCTAGTCAAGTAGAGCTCCCAAGATTTAATAAAGTGCTGTTTTGGATATCAGAAATTGGCTAAGTCATAATGGAGTTTAGTCTCAAGTATTCCACTTTGGAGCTTTGTATCTTGCAACACAAGCTGATCCAGACCTGGGTCATTTAAGAGAAGTTGTAGCTCAGGTTGGGTACTACAAACTTTGTTCAAGCCTCAAGGCCTAGTCCAGCTCCTAACTTAGTCAAATAAGGAACCAAAGTTTGAATCTAAGGCTGTTTTCAGACTTAGAATATTTAAGTCCGAGTTTAGTGACAACTTGATTGGCGGGCCGCGTTCTCATGTTTTCGTTAAGCAACTTGATTTGACCCAAAAATAGAAGTTGGAGTTAACTCATGGGGGAAGAGCATGAAGGAAGTTGGATCAAGTTTGATCATGTTTGGACCAAGTAATTTGAGTTCGAGCAGCGCAAGGCTTACCTTTGTTAAGTCGCTGACAGCGTAAACTTGGAGTCTAATTAACCGCTAATCTACGACCCTAATGATCATGGTCCCTAAAGGAAAAGTGTAGAGCAGCTCATGGGCTTCAAACTTCGTTTTGGGGTCTTGTACAGATTCGGTCCGTATCTGGCCCGAAACGGTGTCCCACCTTGCCCACTCCCGCGCGCGCCACGTGCTCGATGCAATGCATCAGTGGCGTTCATGCAGAGCAGCCGCGCGTCCATGGCCGTTCCACGTGCCGTACCTTCTCCTCGTGTCAATGTGGACGATGAAACCCCAGTGTCGCATCCCAGCTCACTCTCTGCCTCCCCTTCGCCCTCTACGCCGCACGAACGCGCCAGAGCGCGTCGGCAGCCGTGGCCGACGGAGCAAGCTCCATGCTGCCGCTGCCGTTCTCACTGCTATGCTCTATCTCCACCCCAACCAAGCACGTCATTGTCATCCCCAGCTCATGCCGCCCCCAACGCACCCCTTCCCTGGTCAACGCGGTCGCCGGAGCACCCCGCCGCCGGCGATGCCGTGGGCTGGTCCGTCGGCGTACGTGGCTAGGATACCTTGAGCCACCACGGCCGCAGCCATGAGCCTCACCAGCTTCGCCTCATCGCACTCCACCCCGCGCGCGAGCTCGCTGCGGGCCAGCGCCGCCGGAGGGCCGGTGCCGCCAGCATAGCCGCCGCCGTGCCTCCTGGCTCACGTGGTCAGAGGGCCACGGACGGTCGCAAGCCACGCTGCGGGTGCCCACTAGTGCGCCTCACTGTCGCGCAGCTCCCGTGCTGCTCCTCCGCCGCTGGCGAGCCGCAGGCCGGCCTTTCCCCTCGCCGGAGACCGGCCGGAGCCCACCTCCCCTGCTTTGCCGACGGGAGGAAGATGAAGGCCGACTTCCCCTCTCTCGGTCTCTCTCTGTGTGAGTATGACAAGCGGGCTTGACCGGACCATGGGGCCCACGTGTCGGTTTAAGTAGTGGCTGTTTTGGGTACACGTTCAGGTGCACCTAGCGAAATTAGTTAGGGTTGCTTTTATTCTAGTTTTGAATTTAGATTTCATGTAAATATTCTAAAATCCATATCTCATGCTAGTTAATTCCAAAAATAGCAAAAGTGGACTTTTTGGAAACCTTGAGAAAAGATCTATGCAGTGAAGTCATAATATGTTAGATGTTTGTAGATGTTTTCTGATGACTTCAATTAAGCTTTAAAAATGCTCCAAAAATGCTTATAAACTTGACCAGAGCCATATCTTGAGTTTTAGAACTCCAAAAATGGTGATTCTTGTTTGTTAATTTTGTGATGACATGTACTTGCTAGGAAAAATATCAAACACACTAGTTGTCACTGTTTTCTTAAGGTTTTGATTTGACCTTGTTAAATAAGGAAATCTACATTATATTGCTTGTCATTTTTATATCTTGAGTTGTGTTGCTCCAAATGTTGTGAAATTTTTGTGGTAGTCTTTCCATGCTATGAATGTACTGTGGTATAAATTTCATGGTCATTGCTTACTGTAGGATCAAGTTATTGATTTAACTTGTTTATGGCTTGATAAATAGCTTGCAAATAATATATAATTGATAAAATGGAAAATGTTGTTCCATTAGCTTAGTATGATGTTTATATATCATATTGATTCATGCTAGGGCCATGTGTTCATAGAAAATATGGAGTTTTAGGTTTAACTTGCTCTCACATGAATTCTTGTATTAGCAATTTGTCTTTTTCATAGAGGTTGCTATACATGTTCCAATGGCATGAAAATTTTACAGTATACTATTGGGAGCATTTGTAGGCCACTGTAATTTTGGTAGAATTTATTGTGCACTTTTCATATGTGTTGATAATTCCTCCTAATTATATAAATAAATTAAGAAATATATTAAAAGAATTTATTTAGTAATGGACACTATGTTTTCTGGTGTTTATTAGTCATGCGGGACATGTTGGTAAAGTTGTTTTTATCCAATTATATGTTTGCAACATAAGTTAATAATTATTTCTTGCAAATGAGGTTTCTGAACAGATTTGAGAATATTGTTAATTACCCTATGCAAATGATGTTTTCATGTCTTGTGTGCTATAACAAAGTTGTTGTGAATTTCATGATCTAGCTGCTTTTAAATTTTGGTGGCATTTGGCCATATGGTTTAGAAACTATAGCTGTTCTAAGTTGAGTTCAGATTTATGTTGCTCTCTGTCCTTCCGGGACAGATTCTGTACCTTCTGTATTTCGACCTGGTAAATGTTAGAATCAGGTTTAGATGTTTATAAATGAAATGTGGACAATTTCATAAGATTTCTAGGATGTCTTCTTGCAAGTCATTTGGATTTGTAGAACTTCAGATATGATTGATTTACTCAGCTACTGCATGTATGTCCAGAATTGTTGAAAATACATGATTGCTTGGTTACTTTGCTTGCGTATTGCTAAGTGTGATTCATGTCTTTGGTGATTAAGCTAGTACACCTGAGACTTTGTAAATCTTATGTCATGCTTGGTATTGCTTTCTTTGCTATTTTAGCATGTTTGTTTGTGTAAGGTTACTTAAGTAATGTGATGTGCTTACGTGTCTTTACTATAACCTTATACTTGCCTTGATTAACGTGTGATGCATCATCTATTGCATTTCCTTGTATTCATGCACTTGCATCTTGCATTTCATTTAGGTACGCTAGCTAAAACACGTGAAAGATGTGGTGTTGGAGCCAAACCCGAAGACGGTGTTTGGTGGAACTATCCCGAAGATGGAAGTACTCAGCGGGTTTTATCTGACATACTCTAACTTGAGTCGGATCCCAGGCAAGCCCCGGAGCATTATAAGCCTCCTACCTTCAAAGCAATTAATTCTATATATGTTATAAGTATTATTGCATTAAGTGATAGGAGTTGGTTGGAAACCCTTGCTGCATTATATCATTCCTTGTCCAGATATATGAATCCTTGAATCCTACACAGACTAGGATCGAGTAGATGCTTAGCCCTGCTTTAAGTGGTAGAAGTCAGGTGATTTTCTGTCACCTGCGAGATATAGGGATATTCATATATGGCATGGTTGGCTATATTTGCTATCGTGGAAAGGAACCATGTGTTAATAAAATGAAATGAGACAGGACGGGATGATGATAGTGAAGCGACAAGGCATGGAGGTCTTGGGTGTGAATCTATCCCCGTCTGAGTCGTTTAAGGACCGATTCGCTGTACGTCCTTGAGTCATGTTGAACGCAGTCTAACACTTAGTTGGCTGGATAAGTCGTTCCGACCGTGAAGCCGAGTAATTCGGTTCAGGCCGGGAGTCGAATGGTAGGTCGCATCTTGGAGGAGAGCAACGTTGTGCTTGGGGACATTGGCGTGAGACCAAGGGGGGTTAGAGTCCCTAGCACCTGGCAGAGTGTCGCTCTTGGGGATGTGGCATCATTCAAACCCGCGACTCCTGAATCGTACGAAAGGTGGCTTGTGTGACCCTGGCAGGGGCCTGCGCGGTGAGTGTTAGAAATACCCCTCCAGCTGGATAGGAATTCGATTCGAATCACCGTCGCTCCCGGTTAGTGAGCACTTGACTTGAGCAGCGGCAACGTAGATTCCATTAAATTGAACGGATGGTTAATTGGATCACGATGGAAAGGTTGCCTCAATTTATACCTGCTATGATTAATATTGTTTGATCCTAATAAAGTGAGTGCTCTAGTATAGGTTCTAATATAGATGATAGGTTAATGATAATTAACTTGATGCTTAAGCATTAATGATTGATCATCTATATTAAGCTTTTATGCAAAATGTTGTCAAGCTAGCCCCACTTTATATCAGCCTTGCATGATCCTTGGTGTCACCTTATTTCTGGTTTCTGACGGGTAAGTCTAGCTGAGTACCTTGTCGTACTCAGGGTTTTATCCCCACTTGTTGCAGGTTGTGATGTATCATGGCGGCTGCAAGAGTTGGTTGGCTTCTGCCTTAGTGGCGGAGTGTGATCATGGGCATGATCCTTCTTATTTACCTTATCTCTAATGCTTTTGTTGGAAGTCGACCGGGGTACTGGCATGTATTTGAAATAAGATTAATGTTAGTTTCAAATTACTTTGCTTCTGCTACTTTTCAATGTAAGTTGTAATAACTATGTTGAACTCCGATGTATATTGAACTACTTGTGAAATGGATGTAACATGTGACTTGTTATGTTGAATCACTATGATCTTGGCTTGTATGTTGTTTGGCTTGGAATCCCTCATGATTTCATTGGACTACCGGAGTTATATGGGCTCAAGTGCGAGAATTTGATCACTTCGGTGATTGTTTTTGTACTTGTGCTCTTATAATTTGGACGGTTCTGTTACAAATCCAATCACGATACGACATCTTGCGCAAACGGATAGAAAAGTGACACTAGAAGGACGTAGAAGACTCCAGGAGACACTAGAGCAAAGGAGAAGCCCGGAGGATGACAAGCGGGGTCGGTCGGCCCCACATGTCAGGCCGGCCGGCCTGGTCCCAGCTAGATGTGACCTCTCCTTTCTCCACGGCCTCCAACCGACCTCTACGACGCATCTCAACCATTGTTTCAAGTCGATTGATCCGAGGCCTGTGGTTCACCCCACCGAGCTATATAAGCAGGGGCAGATCCCCTCCCTTAGGCATCTCCATCTCCTTCTCATTAGCTACCTCCAGAGCAAAAGCTAGGGTTTCACCCCTCCATCCAAGTAGAAGAAGTAGACGTCCCTCTAGATGATCGACTAGTTCTAGTTCTTCTAGTTCATCTTCTAGTTCTAGTTCATCAAGTTGTAAACTAGAGAAGAGGGAGAGAGAAGAGGAGAGAGCCAAGGAGGAGCCGGATCTATCAGATCTTCCTCAACATTGTACATTTGCAACAACCGGTTCGTCTTTGAGCAATCTCTAGGTTCTTCAATTTATAATTCCTGAGTTCTTTACTTAATTTCCGTATTTACTTTTTAGTTATTTATTGGATTCCCACTTGCATCAAGTGCTCTAGTCTTTATAACACTAGAGTAGTAATTAATAGGTTAAGCGTGGCGCTTAGTCTTGCAATTACCTGGAATTGCACCTAATCTAGCAGATTGTTGTGGTAGCCCTAGGGTAGTGACAGCCCTAACGGCCGACCTATTCCACCACGTTCGGATCGATGTTTGTAGGACCGTAGTCAGAGCTTCCTAGCCCACTTCTCATCCCTTTCTATGGTTAGTGTTCTGATGTCCCAAAATAAGTAACCCTAAAGTAAACCCTGATTCCTAGATCACTCCATAGAACTCTTAGGAAAATTCCTCTCTCCACACAAAAACATATACTTATTCCTAGGTGATCTAAACCTCAACTAGTGCACTTCACGTTCCCCATGGAAAATCGATACCTTGGAATACTCCGGGGTGAAAGCTACATCGGCATCCGTGCGCTTGCGGATTTATCTGTTTGCGTTTAAAATTCCCAACAAGCTTTTTGGCGCCGTTACCGGGGAATGGTAGTTGTGCTAGTTTTGAGCCAAAGTTCATCCTTTTCTTTTTCTTTTTACCACCTTTTTATCACCCCCATCATACCACATGGATTTTATGCCTACTTATAAATTCTTTGGTCCAAAGGGCGACTTGTTGGAGCCTCCACTATCATCACACCCCATTCTTACAGATGGCTATGAGCTTCGCCCTGCTTTCATAGCCATGGTTCAGGAGAAATCCTTCTCTGGGTTAGTAGACGAAGATCCATACACCCACCTTAGGAATTTTGAGCAATTGTATTCTTGCCGGTCTATAGCTGGCATGACACAAGAGACCCTTAAATGGAATTTATTTATGTTCCCCCTATTGGGAAGAGCGAAAAGGTGGTATGCTCATTCCGTAAGAGACGTAAATGGAAATTGGGATGAACTCTGAGACAAATTTTGTCTTGCGTTCTTCCCTCTTTTTTGAATCGCTAATCTTAGAATATAAGTTCTTACATTTAAAAAAAAGAGAAGGAGACTCTAGGAGCAGCTTGGGCTAGGTTCACAAGCCTTATCAATTCCAGTCCAAACATTGCCTTGCCTGACGATGTCCTACACTATCACTTTTATTGTGGTCTTAGCAAGGAAGCTGCTCTACATGTTGACATCGCTTCAGGAGGTTCATTCTTACATAAACTCATTAGTGAAGGGAAAGCCATTCTAGAGAAAATCCTTGAAAACACCCCTTACACTAGCATTTTTGATGAGTTTCCCAAAGAAGAGAAAGAAATCAAGCCCAGCTATGAACCAAAAGATATGGAATCAATTCATGGACAAGAAAAGGAAGTTTTGATAGCGAAATCACAACCACTCTAATCCCAAGATTTAGCTTTCAATTCTAAACCATCACCCCAAAATCCTCCAAGGGAAGAAGAAATTTCACCTTTGAAAAGCTCTGATCTTTCTGATACTGATGGTTTAGACTTCTAGTTTCATAAGAGACCTTCAAGCGAATATAATTTAAATACTTTCCAGAAGGGATCTCTTATAAAATGTCCTTATTCCCAATGGGAAGAATTCAAGAATGGCATGTCGAATGATGCCATAGAAGGACAGCCTTGCCATACAGAAAATCCTATCTGCTGTCCTATTATGTTCATAGACGACACAAATTCTGGACCTATCCCTAAACCTATCCTTGTCTTCGAAGATCCCTCTTATGCTCGTCCTTTTTAGTCTCATGATGATCCTAGAAATCTACTAAGACAACCAAACCATAGGAGTCATGAAGACCATAAGGATGACCAAGAGATACTATGACAGTGGCTAGAATGGATGGACAAGGAAGAAGTCTTAATGGAATCCAACCTTGACTTAGCTTCAAATGGTGAGATTTCAACTCCCTTTGAAGATGAGACTTATCCATCTATCGAAGAGGCCCTAGATGAGACCAACTCAAGAGTCACCAATCCAAGTGAAATTCTGAACACTCAGATTGGAGACGAAGATGACATCGATGAGTGTGGAAATTACTCCATAACCATCTCATTAAAACCATGCTCATATGAGACATCTCTCAATTCAATTGGTCTCTCCAACCTCACCACATTCGAGATCTCCAACCCCCTTATTCTTTCTAGTTATAAAAACTTTAAAAGGGTGGTTGTAAATACATATGTTTATCATAAATATTACAGATCTTGTTGTGATTGAATCTTGAGATAGGAACAGTTAAGTTGGTGTTGGAGGGGAAACCACTTCACCAAATCACATCTTGAAGGTTTCCCAAGGACAAGCTTAGTGTCCTAAAACAAGCACGTCCTAACATGAGTGTTCACCTCTCTGCTACGCTGCCCTTGTGAAATGAGCATAGGGATATAATATTGAAAAATATTCATTCGGGTATTCTTGCCACTAACCTTTTTAGGTCTGTAGTAAAAAGAACAAAGGAATGACGAACATAAGGTATGTCCAACCAATCATCATGCAACATTGAATTAGATCCATCCAAACTTGATTTTTTGCAAAATTCAAGCTTGGAGTATGTAACACTTCAAGTGTTTAGTCCTTAATTGCATTGCATTTGCATTTGCATAAGCATAAGCATGCATCATTCATGTTTGTTATTTTATGTGATGCAACACATGTGATTGTTCTAGGGTTTGTTTGATTTATTTCATGAAGTATTTGATAGTTGGTGTAACAAAAAGGTAAGGTAGCCAATCATGACCTACAACACCTTAGTTATACTTAGGGTAACATTTGGAACAAGGTTCATGTTGACCAAAATTACAAATTTGCCCTCCAAGAGAAGTTTGACCACCATTTGACCCTAGAAGGCTCTAGTTTGACCAATTAAAAAGTCTAATTTAGAGACCTTGCATGGAAGAGCACCCTTAAGCAAAGTTGTAAAGAAACTCATGGGGAACAAAAGTCTCAAAATGACCATCTCATGAAATTGACCCTAACATGCTCAAAAGTGGCCCACAAGTCAGTTAGAGAGGTAGCTCCAAGACTTAGAATTTTTCTAAGTCTGGAATCTGACCCTACAGTTTTACTGACGCCTACTTTAGGAGCTTTTAGTTTGCAAACCAGGCCAAACCAGCTCCCACTCATATTGACAAACTTGTAGCCCTCATGTAGCTCTACAACATTGCCAATATCACCATCACCTAGTTCTAAATGGTTTAGGAGATTTGGTGCCTAGAAAATCAGGTTTCAGTCGGCATAGTGACTGAAACTAAGTTTTAGTTTTCGGGTGACCCACTTTGGAGCTCTGTAGTTTCAAATCTAGGCCGAACCAGTCTAAGCTCCAATTGACAATTTTGTTGCCCTCACATAGCTCTACCAAATTGCTGTTAACACTTAGCACTAATTCCGGCTAGATTTGGAACGGGGATCGGTGGAACTTTGGCCGTCAGTCGGGCAATGGACGCCGAAGTCGTCGGGTTCAAGGTTCAGACAACGACCGTGTCGTGGCACTCGGGCAGAACAGCTTGGCCGCGTGGCGTCCGAGCTCTGCCGTCGCCTCCACGTCGCGAGCCCAGGCGCGGAGATGAAGACCGAGCCGACACCTCAACCCCCACCACTCGCGCTCGCCATTCCCTCCCTCTCTGCTTCCTTCTTCGCGCGCGGGCGGTGACCAGAGGAGTGAAACCGCGACGGTGTCGAGCCATTCTCCCAAACCGCAGCTCCATTGGCCAAACCATCTAGACCACCGCACCACCGTGAGCCCCTCCACGTCCTCGTCCTCACCAAACCGTCTCTATCGCGTCAGGTGAGCTACACCGCGAGGGCGGCTCCACCGGACCGCCATGTCCGCCACCGTCAAGCTTGCACGTGGCCATGCCATTCGGGCCCCTCCCTATCCTATCTCTTCCGTGCTGTAGGTACAGTTAGGTAGGCTAAAGCTTGTAGGGTAGGCTAATTGGACAGGGTTGCCGGCGACTAGTCGGAATTGGTCGAGCCGTGGCCGCACACCGCCATGACCGCTGCCATCCTATCTAGCCGCCATAATCATAGCAATTGAGGGTACCCCTAGGTGCGCGAGGTTGAGGTGAACGCGCTGGTACGGTAGCTTCGCCGGAGCTGCCGCCGGCGGCGAGCTATCGCCGTCGCCTTCCTTTCCCCCTCTGTCTCCCTCGCTGACCAGTGGGGTCCCCAGGTCAGGCGCGCGGGCGGGCGGGAGGCCGGTCGCGGGCCGTAGCGCGGGAGCGGGCCGTAGCGCGCGAGTGTGTGGGCCGAGTTTTCCGGGCCGGCCCAGTTCATCCGAAATGAAATTCATTTTTATTATTTTGTCACTGATTTTTGTACAAGTTGGAAAAATATAGATCTAGGGTTTTAATGATCCAAAAATCATGAGATAAATTTTGTTAGGGTCTACATGATGTGTAGTATTTTAGAAAAATATGGATCTGGCATGAGATGTTTAAATTCTGTAAGAATTTAATAGATCCTTTAAATGTGTTTTGGAATGCATGCAAATTTGTTAAATTTATAACTTGAGCTGTAGTGTTCCATAAATCATGAAATTTGGTGGGTAGGTTACTCTATGCTAGCCCTAGCTCTGGTAAAAATTTGGGCATCAGTGCTTAAGTAGTTTCCCAGTTATAAGTCTATCATTTTATTCTAGGAGATAATTGAAGGATTTTTTGTAATTTTTCTACATGTGCAATGTTCTTGTAACTTTTTGGAGAATGTCTTGGTACCCTAGAGTGTCTAAGAAAAATATGAAATCTGTTGTTTGATACTTTTCAAAATGATTTATTAATTATACAAAAATCAGCCTTTTTGACTGGTGAATTTTGTATAGAGAATTTCTGTGAATAAAACTTGTTCAAATTTTTACTGTGGTCTCTTTTTGGGTCAGAGAGTCCCCTGTAATTTTTGTAGAATTTTAGGAGCAGTTTACATATATGTTTAAAATTCCACCTAATTAATTAAGTAAAATAAGAAATGAGTATAAATAAATGTTCTAGGTAGTCACACCCTACTTTCTGGTGTTGTTATACCCCATGTGAACTTTTGGAAATCTTAGTTTGGTTTTAAGGGTCTTTGGCCACATCAATAAATGTTTAACCTTTGTAATTTTAGGTTTTCTGGACAGCTAGTAGTAATTCTAAATTTGGCTTTGATAAAATTGGTTGCTGGAAAACTTGTAAATACCAAAGTTGGAGTAAACTTGATGAACTAGCTTGTGTCAAAATTTGGAAGCATTTGGCTTAGTAGTTTGAGAGTTACTGTTGTTTAAAGTGGCAGTTCAAAATCTGCTACTCTCTGTTTTGAGAGGACAGATTCTGGAACTTGTGAAGTTTGACATGGAAAACTTAGGAGTTTGGAGTTGAGGTCTGAAAATGAATTGTATTGCATTTCTTAGGCTTTCCAGATTGTCTTAGATCATATCTTTTGGAATTGTAAATCTCCAGTTGTGATAAAAACAAGTAGCTACTGTCCAGAATGCTTACTGTGGTGTTTTGCTGATTGATATGGTGAGATATCCTAAGACATGCTACTTTTGTAATTGTTAGGTGTTAGGGCCTTAACTGAGGATGAGTAGCTTTATCTTAGGTTTAGTAGATTAGGTGAGTACTTCTCTACCGGAGAGGAAATTTGCACCTACTCTTTTGAAGTAATTTGAATAGAGCGTTAAATTGTTGTAATGCATTTCATTCCGAGCATATTGCATCTTTCATTATGCATTCATGGGATTTATTATGCACTCATGCAATAGGTGTACCGGAGGGGGTGACACTTCTCGAATTCGAACAAGCGATACCGGAGGAGGTGCTGAGTCAACCGGAGGAATTAGCAGAAGAACCCAACGTCGGGGAAGCTCCGTCAGAAGGTCTACCCGAGTGTCCGGACCACAGACCCGCAACCTTTCTCAAAGGCAAGCCCCGGTGCATGCTGAACCTACTGATTTATAAATTAATCTTGAGTATTTTTAATTGTTTACTGCATTAAGTTGTAGGAGTTATATGAAAACACTTGTTGCATTATACCTGTCCTTGTCCAGATATCGTACTTAATCCTATATTAGGTTTAGGCACGTGTCAATGCTTAGTCCTGCTTAGTACGGTAGAAGTCGGGTGATTTCCGGTCATCCGCGAGATGTAGGAAGGAGTCACGAGTGGCTTTATGGCTATCGTGGATGGAACCATGCTTAAAAATGAAATTGAGACCGGGCGGGAGTTCGATAGTACAGCCGCAAGACACTTCACGTCTTGGGTGTGGAGCTATGCCCGTCTGAGTCGTTTAAGGACCGATTCGCTGTACGTCCTTGAGTCATGTTGAACGCAGTCTAACACTTAGTTGGCCGGATAAGTCGTTCCGACCGCGAAGCCGAGTAATGTGGTTCAGGCCGGGAATCGAATGGTAGGTTGCTTCTTGGAGGAGAGAAAGGATGTGCTTGGGGACATTGGCGTGAGACCAAGGGGGGGTTAGAGTCCCTATCACCTGGCAGAGTGTCGCCCTTGGGGTCGCGACATTATTCGGACCCGCGATTCCTGAATCATATGAAACGGTGGCCTGTGCGACCCTGGCAGGTGTCTGCACGGTGAGTGTTAGAAATACCCCTCCAGCTGGATAGGAATTCGATTCGAATCGCCGTCGCTCCCGGTTAGTGAGCACTTGACTTGAGCAGCGGCAACGTAGATCTCATTAAATAAACTGGTGGTTAAGGGAATGATACAATGTTGCCAAAATTCATACCTGCTCTGGATATAATGATGATAATTGTTTGATTATAATCAAGTGCATGTTTAGTACAGGTGCTAAGATAGATGACAGGTAAATGCTAAAAATAACTGCTAGTATAGGTTATAAGAGTTTCAATTACTTGTGCCTTTATGCAAAATGTTATGTCAGCTAGCCTCTTGTGTAAGCCTTGCATAGTCCTTGGTGTCATCTTATTTCTGGTTTTCGACGGGTAAGTCTAGCTGAGTACATTCCAGTACTCAGGGTTTATTCCCTCCTGTTGCAGATGACATGCTTTATCAGGGATTCTACAAGACGTGTCTCCACCCTGCGGGTGATGATGACTAGATCACAAGGGCATGATCGTCTTTATGTACTTTCCTCATGCTTTTGCGGGATGTCGATCATCCAGACTGGCAGTAGTTAACAACTGGTGTGTGTTATGCTTCCGCTACTTTATAAACTTGGTTTGTAATAATTGCGACTCCGTGTGTGTGTAAACCTATTTCGGAACTACTTGTGAAATGTAACGCATGATGTTGTATGTTGAATGATGCGATCCTGGTTGTAAACGAGTTGGTTTGAAATCCTTCGTGGTTTCGATTGACTACCGGGATTATATGGGCTCAAGTTCGAAAATTTGAGCGCTTCGGTGCTTGATTTTGTACTTGTGCTCTTATAATTTGGTCGGTTCTGTTACAGAGTATAACTTTCTAAGAACATCCCCTACCATGTTACTATTCTGGTTATCTCTACCTTTAAGACATGCTCAATCTACTATACATCAATTATGCTCTCTTCCATCACCATTTGAGTAAATCTCTATAGTGTTTTCATGCTACCTTAGTCTATCATAAGTAAGTGTTGGTTTGGAAGTACTCGCCATACTTCCATTGGCTTTTAATGTAAGCGTGGTACTTAGGTTAAATAGCCTTCCTTAATCTAATTAGACATGGAGTCTGGTTAGGTTATTGAACTAAAAACTGCTTATGTGCACATTATATATTTTGTTGGACTAACCCCTGCAGGAGAAACTTTGAAAAGTCAAACTAGGAAGTCCTGAGGTAAACTCAACGGAGAGAAAAGAGGTACATGAACTTCAACAACCTTGCACAAGGGAAACACAGCTCACGCATCCTGAAGAGATCCATGGAACAAGAAGATGAGTGCCACAAAACAAGATCTATAATCAAAGTACTTACTTCATGGAAGAAGGTAAACAAATCTCTATCAAGCCCCTTCAAGACAAAGACCATCACGGAGAAATTCTTAAGATAATGAAGGGAGCACAAGGACTATCAAGAATATCAAGATCAGAAGAACAAAAAGATGGTGAGATTAAAGAGAAAGGAATGAGGAGTGCAGCAGAGAAGACAAGCCATTCATGAGCACAACTAGCTAGGCAAGAGAAGCTTCCACAAGATGTTTGGTGCCATCACTCTTTAATGATAAAAGGTAAAATCTTGAGGTACACAATCACTATTTAAAAATCTTTTCTTGATCCTGGTATGCACATAAATGAAGAACCGTACATGTTTAAGTTGCAATATCACTTAACATGTTTAGTTTTTTCTTAGCTTCACTCTCTTATCTTTACCTGATGAGCTAAAATATTGTGTACCCAACCCTTGGAAGATGATAGATCACAATCTTGAAAAGATCAACATATTATGCATAGATATGATTATCCTTCCATAGGTTAAAACAATCTGATCTGTCAAATGTTTTGAGATATTACACTCATGCTCATTTTCTGATCTTATCACCCATAACATCAGCTTTATCTTATTCACTGTGCCTAAGGTTAGAGAAGAATGAATAGACTTTTGGTTCTGTTGGTATTTTTCCATGAACAGAGCCCATGCACTTGATCTCTAGCTTGTCTTTATGAGCAGGACACACTTTAAGAAAAACATGGAGTTGGTCAACTCCTAAATTCTACAAGTAAAGGTCCTAAATCTATAAGAACATGCACACTAAGCAAGATGCGTCCAGCTTCCACAATTAATGCTTCACTTCAAATGGCTACTGGACAAACGAAGAACATGGGTGACACCATATCAAGAGGTGCAGTTATCAAGGTTTCCACCTTGGGATCAGATAATTCACCTAAGGAATGAACATGGATTCAAAGGACCAAAAATAGTTGACAAGCAAGGGGATGTTCCATCCACTGTTGGAGCACTATCTCATCTGTCATCTACATCAATCAATGCTTTGATAGAGGAAGTACAACTCCACTGCCAGTCTGCTACATCACAAGATTAAACGACTACATCAACATTTAGCTTGCGGGAGGGGACCCCCATGTATCCAAGTAAGTATCCTTATCCTCTTATGTTCTCTTTTTACATAAATTAATCCAAAAATAAAAAAAATGTAAGCACATGAAGGTTCACTTTATATATCTATGGAGTTTTCACTGTCTACTTTATCTAGTCGAGTATTTGTTCTATATTGTGTTATTTCATAATAATGTGTGTTAGTTAGAGTGTGTCAAGTTTGCTTGAATTAGTTTGTAAATAAAAAAGAACCTGGTCAAATCTCTATGCATGGAAATGATGAAAAGTTGCTATGCCGTAATTCCTTTCAAGTACCTAGTTTTCAACCTTGAACTCTCCCGAGTTTTGGAAATAATTATTTTGACCTAGGATTTACTCTAAACTTGAAACCTGTGGGTTGCAAATGCTTGATCTAAGTCTAGGTGATTGACGGATATGATATGAGAAGGTCTGAGCTGTTGTTTATCTTGTTGCTAGAGAAACTTGAGTTCTAGAGATTTATCTTTTGAAAAACTTAAAATTACCACATGATGAGTTCCGATATGACGAGAGTTTTAATTCCTACCACAGTCATATACATGCTTGCTAGACTAGGAAAACCAGCTCATAAGCTACTTGCTTTGTATTGAGTTTGGTCAACCCGTGTGAGACCCTTGTCGAGAGGATGGTCATGCTCCCAAGATCAAGATCACTTACACCCACACATATCCTGCTGCTCCTACCCTGGGAGTACACAAAAACATGCCTTTCCCACCCAAAAATCTATCTCCTACACTGGGAGAAGATCCAAAAAGATTGTTAGGTTTCCAAATAAATACTCCAAGATTGTGATTTATCTCTTCTCTAAGTTCATTGTATCTTAAGTAAGGGGTAGGGGATCCTTTGTAAAAAAAAGAAAGAAAGAAAAAAAGAGAGAAAAAAAGAAGTCTATGATCTCTATGCCAAGAAGTTCATTATTGTCATCAAAGAAAGGAGAAAGAAGATATCCCAAGACCTCCACCACAAAGTTCTCAATAAATTATTTAGTTGGAGGGAGTCTCTTCAGGAGCAAAGTAGAATTAGGTTAGCCACCAAATATTCCCACACACATGCACATCTTGATCTAAGGGTGTGACACTCCCCTCCTCGGATCCTATTTTGACTGGACAATACATGCAAGGTAAGTATGCTACATTCTTGAAAAACCCTTAGCTCCAGATAAGCCTATAAGTTATAGGGTGAGAGAGAGGAGGCATGATGCTACCCTGTCTTATTCCAAAAATACCACATAGTGAAAGAGAGAAGGAAAAACATCATCATTGCCTTAGAAAGAATCTAGAAACACCACATATGAGAGACCAGGAAGGGTCATACAAAAAGGAATCTCTAAGTTTTATTTTAAAAAACCTACAAAAACTCCAGAATGAAAGTTGATCAAAGAATTCGAGACACAGTGCTTAACTTGATTGTTCTATCTTTCAATTGCTCAAGACCCAAGTGAAGGCTACAAGCTCCATGGTTGAAGGTAATATGGGTAAGTTTGAAAGTCGGAATGGTTTGCTCTAATCCAGAGGAGAATTCTTGTTTGAACACATGTATACTTTTGAGGCATGAAAGCATTGTAGCAACTCCTGATCCATTATTGAGATTGGCTTTGCTCAGAGACTAGTAAAGGTTAAGCTTGGGGGAACTTGTTGACAGTCACTAACGCTCATTACTAACCATCAACTATTGCATGAAATAGCATGAAATGAACCACAAAGCATAATTGTAGGGCTTAATTCTAATGGGTTCCATGAGTTGTGTTGTTCTCACTTGTTTTGCAGGATATTTAATATTTGACCACATAAAAGTATCTCAAGTGATGAAACAGAGCACACCATTGTGAAGAGCTCATCGAGACGATCAAAACGGACATATCATTTGCTATATTTAGAGCACGGGAGAGAAAGTCCTCGATGGATATGACTCGGAAGACTCTGGAAGACCCTAGAACCATCATCATCACAAGACTAGGGACTAAACTAACAAGATTCCACAACTTTGTGAATTATTATTTTCCAGAGAGTTATCTAGAAGTTGGAAAAGGGAGAGTCCAATCACGATATGACATCTTGCACAAATGGATCAAAAAGTGGCACTAGAAGGACGTAGAAGACTCTAAAAGACACCAGAGCAAAGGAGAAGCCCGGAGGCTGACATGTGGGTCCGGTCGGCCCCACATGTCAGGCCGGCCAGCCTGGTCCCACCTAGAAGTGACCTCTCCTTTCTTCGATGGCCTCCAACCGACCTCTACGATGTATCTCAGCCATTGTTTCAAGTTAGTTGATCCGAGGGCTGCGGTTCACCCCACCAGGCTATATAAGCAGGGGCAGACACCCTCCCTAAGGCATCTCCATCTCCTTCTCATTAGCTACCTCCAAAGCAAAAGCTAGGGTTTCACCCCTCCATTCAAGTAGAAGTAGAGGTCCCTCTAGATGATCATCTAGTTCTAGTTCTTCTAGTTCATCTTCTAGTTCTAGTTCTAGTTCATCTAGTTATAAACTAAAGAAGAGGGAGAGAGAAGAGGAGAGAGCTGAGGAGGAGCCAGATCTATCAGATCTTCCTCAACATTGTACATTTGCAGTAACCCGTTTGTCTTTGAGCAATCTCCAGGTCCTTTAATTTATAATTCCTAAGTTCTTTACTTAATTTCCGTATTTACTTTTTAGTTATTTATTGGATTCCCGCTTGCATCAAGTGCTCTAGTCTTTATAATGCTAGAGTAGTAATTAATAGGTTAAGCATGGTGCTTAGTCTTGTAATTACCTGGAATTGCACCCAATCCAGCGGATTGTTGTAGTAGCATGTCTGTATTCCCAGTTTTTCATGTATCGCATCTCAAGAAGTGTTTGCGTGTTCCAGAGGAAAGAATTAAACCTCAAGGCATAAAGCTCAAGTCAGATTTGGTATATCATGAACAACCGGTTCAAGTGTTGGACTCTAAAGAAAGAGTTACTCGGAACAGTGTGGTGAAAACATATAAGATATAGTGGAGTCATCACGATGAAGGAGATGCAACTTGGGAAACGGGTGAATATCTACAAAAAGCTTATGAGGATTTTTATAACAAATGGTTCGTAACCCAAAATCTCGGGACGAGATTCTTATAAGGGGGAAGGCTGTAACACCTCTGGGTGTTAAGCATGCATTCACATCCTAAATCATGAGCATTTGCATTTGCATTTCATACATGATCATCATCACATGTAAGTTAAGTTGGAATTTATTTAAACTGTGATAAACATGTTTGCGCTCCGAGTTTGGTAAAAATCCTAGGTAAAGTGGTAAAAATTTGTGGAGCTATAATTTTAAATAACTTAGAATTAATTAGCATGATTTTTGGAGCAAGTTTTGTGTTCAAAATCTTCCCAAATTTTGCTTCTAAAATTATTTCAGAAAATTTAGTTTTCATTTAAAAATTTGACTTTAAATCATCAATTCAAAATCTGTTTAGAATTTTGAAAAGTGCCCTAAATGAAAGTTGTAAAGAATAAAATTTCGAACAACTTTTGTTTTGGGGGCAATTTGTGAAAATGTCTTTTTCATCTTCAAAATTTGAATTTGAATCAAATTATAAAATCTGGAATTTATTTAGAAAAGAAAAATCCCTTTTCAGCCTTATCGGGCTGCCGCCTCCTTTCCGACCCGAGCGCCGAAGCCGGCCCGGCCTGCTTCGCGTCCGCGCCCGCGCCCACGCTCACGCCCGCGCCTGCCCCACCCGCGCGCGCACGCACGCGCGACGTCGTGGCGCAGCGGCAGACGCCGGCCGCCGCGTGGCGGTACACCGCCGACCCACGCGCCACGCGCCCTCCCGATGGCCACGCGTCCTCCTCCGTGCCTGCCTAGACCTGCCAAAGCCGGTGCGCTCGCTGGCTCACTCCCGCATTGCTTCTTCTCTCCGCAAGCACCGCGCGCACTCGCTCTGCCTCTCGCCGCGCCACCGCACCCGCCGACGAAATCCGCCGCGGCTCCTCCACCTCGGCCAGCAATCCCACGCCCGTAGCTCCGCCTCGCTCTCCGTCAAGTTGTGCTCGTGTTTGCACCGACTGCTGAGCTCAGGTAGAGCCGTCTCAAGCCTCGCCACCGTCGGCCATGGCGCCGCCACGCTCGGCCGCCATGAAAGACACCTTCCTTCTCTTCTCTAGCCCCACCTAGCTACCGTCCCGCCTTTGCCATCTTCTCGCGAACCGCATGCGCCCGCTAGCACGCCTTGTCACGGCCGGAGATGGCCGCCGGCCTCGTGGCCGAGCCGCACCGCCGCAACATCGCAGCGCCGGCGTGGCCTCTGCCTCAGCCGAGCCAGGCCAAAAGGCCTTAGGCCACAGCCCAAGCCGAGCCAGCGCGCCTGCATCCCGCTCACGCGCACGGGCCGAAAGGCCGTAGCCGGCCGGTTGATCCCGCTGGGCCGGCCCGTTAGCAATAAGAAAAATGAGTTTTCGTTTTTCTTTTATTATTTGAAAATGAAAATGGTTTGGAAAATGTTTGACTACTCAAATTTGCTCTAAATCTGTCCAAATAAATTTTTCTAGGTTCCTTATCATCAGATCTACTTGAGAAAAATGTTGCATGTCAAGGTTTAAATACTTTGCTGTAGAGTTTTTATTTAATCCCTAAAACTGCTGTTTTCTTGTTAAATATGTAGTAAATCACAGAAAGCTTAGAAAAATATGGTTCCACTTGCTATAATTTTCTTTTGTGATGTACTTGCTAGGAAAAATATATGCCATTCATGTTCTGAGGAAAAATCTTGAGTTGTAGTACAGGTGTTTAATATTGCTAATAATTGTTATTTTTGCTAGAGAGAAAAATATGAATAAAACATGCATGTAATAATTTTTATATGATGATTGTTTATTGTGAAGAATGTAGGAAAAATGTTAAATCTATTGTTTGATACTTTTCGTAGTATAAAGTATTTTTATGCTCATTTTTAGGCCCTAGCTTGTTATTTTTTTGGGTAGACAGTTCTAGTAATTCAAATGCAATAAAATTTTTGTGGTATGCTAGCTTAGATGATAGAAAGCTACTGTAATTTTCTTAGATTTTTCTGTGCTACTAAAATGGGTGTTGCTGTTCAAACCTAGTTGCAATTAGGGTTTTATTTAACCTTGTTAATGCATGATTAGTGAATAAGATTTGCTTTGGTGTATCTTTGAAGCATTTAATAAAATGTGCTGGCTTAGCATGATAGTGGTAGAAGAGAATGCAGTAGATGACATATGCTTGTAGTCTGTATTCTTGGATGATGTTGACTACCTTGTAGAAGAAATGTATTCCTACTTTATGAAATAAAGTGAACCTAATTATCTGCATTTCATTCATCAGGACCATTACATGTTATTTTCGCAATGCACCTAGGCATAAGCACTTATACGATTGCATCATACAGGATCGCAAGAAGTAACGTCGGTAGCAGTTCCCGAGGAACCGAAAGAGCAGCCCGAGGAGCAAGAAGTGCTCGAAGCCGACGAGGAGGTCGGTGAGGATCTTCCGGAGTGCCCAGACCACCGTACGAGCTCTTTCGAGAGAGGCAAGCTCCGGAGCATTTCTCTCCCCCGGTTTACAAATATTTATTAATATTTTACTTTAGCTGCTGCATTAAGTTTAGGAGTTGTTTGCAATCGTTGCTGCATTATACCTTGTTTACTCCGTTCTACCCTATCCTTGTCACCTTGTCATTCGCAGTCAAGTAATTGCTTAGCTTGCTTAGACCGGTAGAAGTCGGGTGTTTTTCTGTCACCTGCGAGCTATAGGTGGTTACCTGGATCTACTTGAGAAAAGATGTCATCATGAAATAACTAAGTGTTAATGTGAAATTGAGACCGGATAGAAACTTGCAGGGTTTTGGACTACAGTGTTTTCCGTCTGTGTCGATTAAGGACCGCCCGTTGTTGGGCCTCGGGTCATGTTGAACGCATGCCTCACATTTAGCTGGCCGGATAAAGTACCTTCCGACCGCGAAGCTAGGAGATTATTCAGACCGAGTGGATTGCCCGCAACGCACTGTACCGGAGTAGTAGTGGCAGGATACGGGGGCGCGATGATAAGGCCAAAGAGCAGTCGGGCGGCCCCCGGGTACATGTGGTTCCTGGCAAGCTCGCGACTTTACCTGAATTGTTGACTCGGTGACCAACACCTCACTTTAGCGGGTGAGTGAGGTTTGTGTGAGGAATAAATTACAACTGGCATCAGAGCATGGTTTAGCATGTTTACTGTTCACAAGTGTATTTAAAACAAAAATGTGTTTGAAAAACGTGATTTACAAACTAAGAGTGTGCCAGTGGTCATATCCTTTATGCCCAGTAAGGACTCTAGGTGGCTTAATTAAGTACTGACTTGGGGGTTCTTGCACCATATTTCTATTTCGTCGCTCATACGGTGTGCTATTGTATGAGTGCCACTTACTTGAGTGGTAATGTATGGATTAGTTGCCTCTATGCCTCGGTAAGTGTGAGATGTGAGAGCATGATCAGATACACCACCGATCTAGGGAGAGTGCTTGTATGATACTGGAGTACTTACATGTTTTACGCATGTTTTTACAAAAGTGTCGCATGTGTGGTTGTTCCGTCCGTTGAGGCGATGTCGTCAATAGGACGATGTTTTGGGTGGTTACTACCGTTGTACGCGTATCTAGGGATTCATGTAGAGCATGTGGATAGATTTACTGCTTTCATGCATGCATGGGGAATTGGGCTGAAATGAATCTTCTGCAGGTACATAACAGCGTTTCTCATGTAGAACGTATTAGTTACGTATATGAGAGATCGCCTGTATGCCACCGAATTCATCGCTAGATATCAATTATTTCGTAAGTTTGTGAGAACGTAAGAAACGTGCATGCATCTTGTTGCTTGTGCATTTCATTCATGTCATGCATTCCTCCCCTTATAAATTGATTATCCCCTTTCGATAAAAATTGTACCAACTTAAAATATGTCCTCACCGGGTAATCAAAACTTTTGGTACAGATGGCCCGCATGAAGCAGACTGCCTGCAAGTCCACAGGTAGGAGAGCACCCCGACGCTAGTTGGCCCCGCAGGAGCGCCACGGCACGGACACCTTTTTGAGCGAGTTTGGCATGCCAACTTTGCTTTGGAGAGTGCTCCATGATGTGGGGTACCCGGAGGGTCAGGAGCCGGTGTACTCTTGGAGCGAAAACCAGTTGGCAGAGAATGGGCTGGCAGTAGTAGAGATCACTATCCCTGCTCTTGGTGATGCTCCAGAATAGGATGGTTGGCACTTGGAGTTTGAAGGACGCACTCCGGTTGAGGGTGCAGAGGGAGCAGCTTTCCGTGTCATCCGGGACATAATGAGCAGATTTCCCAACAAGCTGGCAGCAGCCTTGGCTGGCACTTTTCCGAGAGATGATCCTCACGATGCTATTTAGGTGCAGCCGCAAGGAAGTGCTTTAGTCAGAGGCCCAAGCGAAGGACAGGCTAGCGACAACCACGCTATGAGTGCGATGTATGCAGCTATTAGAGCATACCAGAGTCTGGAGTGCACCTATTGGACTTTGACTGGTTTGCGTGGTGATGATCGGCTCAAAGCAAGAAAACAAAAGAAGAAGCAGGAACGTGCTATCGCTAGTTTGCAGGAGCAGTTGGCTGACATGAGCTTGCAGCGAGACCAGGCTCTAGAGAGAGGTGATAGTTCTCTATAGCGGATGCATATGTTGACTCAGGCCAACAATAATGCAGACCGCATGATTGGACAGTTGGTTCAGGAAAGGAATGAAGCTTGGAATGAGAGGAACCTGCTAAGGCAGAGGGTCGAGGAGCTAGAGGAGTACAATGTCAACTTGCATGAGGAGTTTCATGCGCTCTACAACGGGATTGGCCCGTATGCTCCTCCAGAAGCCGCCGGTATGGATGTCGACGACGATGAGGACGAGCCCGCAGCCACACCTGCTGACGACAACACTGCTACTGATGGTAGCAATGGTGACGTCTCTGACCCCGACGATGGCCCCGAGGAGTAAGCTAGTTGCTTCACGTTAGCTGCTAGGCCCTGTCGCGATGACCTTCTTTTGGTTTCATGTATCTCGATGTATCTCGTTTGAACCTTGAGACTTGGTGGAATGTTGGATCTTGGTTGTTCATGCGATACCTGAACGCATAAAGTCTAGTGTGTGTATGCTAGCAACGTGGTTGTATTGGAAACGATGTTTGCATTTGAAGTAATTTCATTAAGTGGTGTTGTTTTAATTGGAATGCGATTATTGTGCCTCTGTTTTATTGTATGACTTTGTTCTCTCTAATAAATTCAGTATGGCATAATTTTTCATTCACTCACAATTACTACAACTTCGATTAATCATTACTTGTGCTGAAATATGCAGATGGCAAACACTCGACGTGCCACGTATGAGGCTGCTGAAACTGGTGAAAATGGTGCCGGGACAGGTGGGAGTGGTGCTAACAACGTCAACCATAATGAGCCACACCCGGAACCGCATTTGCCGCCTCCTCCACCACTCACTGTAGAGATGTTCTTTGCACAGTTTCTGGGAAGTCAGCGCAATTCCGAGCAGTCACAGAAAAATATGGAAGATTTCCTGCGTATCATTGCCAACAACGTACAACGTGGTAACAACCAAGGTGGTGGCAATGGAGTGAATCAGTACAACAATTTCAAGGATTTCATGGACACTAGGCCGCCAATTTTTAAGGAAGCAACCGAGCCACTTGACACTGAAGAATGGATCAACACTATGGAAGATAAGTTCTGTGTGTTAAGACTGACCGAAGTACTAAAGACAGAGTATGCTGCACATCAGTTACAAGGACCAGCAGGGATGTGGTGGAAGCATCACCGCACCACCTTCCCTCCGAATGCTCAGATCTCGTGGAGAGAGTTCACCAAAGCCTTCCGTGGAGTTTATATTCCATCAGGGCTAGTTGAGATGAAACTGGGAGAGTTCTTGGCTTTAAATCAGGGCACCAAAACCGTGACATAGTATTTGCATGCCTTCAATAACTTGTGTCGTTATGCTCCCGACATGGTTGACACAGATGCTAAGAAATTTGCTAGCTTCAAGAGAGGGTTAGGTCCAAAGATGATGAAGCATGTGGGTACCAATACCCGCGCCAGATTCAATGACTTCATCAGTGATTGTCTAAAACAAGAAAAGAACAACAACGCGTACACAACATCCAAGACTCGTAAGAGAGCCTTTGAGTCAGGACCATCACAGTCAAGAGTTATCACTGCTAATCGTTCAACCTATCGTCCATCTGCACCTGGTGCAAGGTTTAGGCCACCGCAGCATAAGACCCAGAACTACAAGGGACCACAGAAGCCGTACAAGATGGCAGTGCCGCCAGCAAGGACAGCCGCAACCGTGGGACAAGGTAACTCGAAGGGAGCTATCGGATCTGCTAGTACAGTAAAGGGACCTTGCTATAATTGTGATCAGTCAGGCCACTTTTCCAAGTTCTGTCCTTATCCGCCCAGAAAGAAGCAACAGACATATAATGCTCGAGTGCACCACACCACTGTGGAAGAGATTCCTAAGGGAGAGCCCGTAACTGCTGGTAAGTTTCCTGTTAACAAAAACCCTGCAGTTGTTCTATTTGATTCTGGATCATCGCATTCTTTCATGAGTCAAGCATTTGCACAGAAACATGGACAACTATGCACAGACTTAAGTTATGGTTACCGTATAAGTTCAGCAGGGGCTGATGTTTTAACCAATCAGATGGTTAGAGGGGCAACCCTTGAGTTAGGTAGTCAAAAGTTTCGAGTTAACTTGATAGTCATGCCTGGACTAGTTCTGGATGTCATCATAGGGATGAATTGGATGAAAGAGTGGGGAGCAGTTATAGATACAGGAAGTTGGGTACTTACCCTGAAGGATCCCTAGGGAGAGGGTACTTTTTAGGTACCCTTGCCCAAAAGAACAGACCTTGTGAGTGTGACATGTGCTATGGAAGTCATTCCGATTCATCAGATTCCGGTCGTGTGTGAGTTTCCAGATGTGTTTCCAGATGAGTTACCTGGTCTTCCGCCGGATAGAGATGTTGAGTTTGGAATTGAGTTGATCCCCGGGACAGCTCCAATTTCAAGGAGACCTTATAGGATGCCTTCGGATGAGTTAGCCGAGTTGAAGAAGCAACTAGAGGAGTTGCTGAACAAGGGGTTTATCCGGCCAAGTAAGTCTGAATGGGGATGTCCTGCCTTGTTTATGAAGAAAAAGAAAGAGGGTAGTTTGAGAATGTGTGTGGATTATAGGCCTCTTAATGCTGTAACTATCAAGAATAAGTATCCCTTACCTCACGTTGATGTTTTGTTCGATCAGTTAGCCAAAGCCAGAGTGTTCTCTAAAATAGATTTAAGATCGGGTTATCATCAGATAAAGATTAGACCACAAGACATACCGAAAACCGCTTTCTCTACTAGATACGGGTTGTACGAGTATCTTGTTATGTCCTTTGGCTTAACAAATGCTCCTGCATACTTTATGTATCTGATGAATATAGTTTTCATGCCAGAGTTGGACAAGTTTGTGGTTATGTTCATTGATGATATTCTAGTATACTCTAAGAATGAGAAAGATCATGAAGAGCATTTGAGAATTGTCTTAACCAGACTGAGAGATCATAAGCTATATGCTAAGTTTAGCAAGTGTGAATTTTGGTTAAAGAAAGTTCCTTTCCTTGGTCACATTCTGTCAGAAAATAGAGTGTTTGTAGATCCGAGTAAAGTGCAAGAGGTTATAGATTGGAAGACACCAATCACAGTTTCGGAAGTCAGAAGTTTCTTGGGTTTAGCTGGTTACTATCGTCGTTTTATCCTAGATTTCTCGAAGATTGCCAAACCAATGACAAGTCTGCTACAGAAAGATCATAAATTTATATGGACAGAGGAGTGTGAGACAGCTTTCCACACCCTCCGGAAACTGTTGACCACTGCTCCAGTTCTAGCGCAACTGGACATTGAGAAACCTTTTGATGTGTTCTGCGACGCATCAAAAATAGGATTAGGCTGTGTTCTTATGCAAGAAGGAAGAGTCATTACTTATGCCTCCCGTCAGTTGAGAAAGCATGAGATCAACTATCCGACGCATGATCTTGAACTTGCTGCCGTAGTCCATGCCTTAAAAATTTGGAGACATTACTTACTTGGTAATGTGTGCAATATTTTCACCGATCACAAGAGTCTCAAGTACATCTTCACCCAACCTGAATTGAACATGAGACAGCGAAGATGGTTAGAATTGATCAAAGATTACAACTTGAATGTGCAATATCATCCTGGAAAGGCCAATGTAGTGGCAGATGCTTTGAGTAGAAAGTCACATTGCCTGAATGCGCAACCTTTGCTCGAAGATGGTTTTGATCTACTACATCCTGCAGTGTTACATAGTATTCAGATTAGTTGTTCTTTGGAAAGTAAAATAATAGAAGGCCAGAAAACCGACAAAGGGATATTTCATATCAAAGAAAAGATTAAAGGAGAACCATCCAAGCACTTTAGATTGGATGAACATGACGTGTTATGGTTTGACGACCGTCTTATTGTTCCTAAAGATGGAGAGCTCAAGAATAAACTTATGGATGAGGCTCACCTTTCAAAGTTATCTATCCATCCCGGAAGTAGTAAAATGTACCAAGAACTAAGACCTCGTTTTTAGTGGACCAAGATGAAGAAAGAGATTGCAGCGTATGTAGCCAGATGTGACACATGTTGCAGGGTAAAGGCTATTCATATGAGACCTGCTGGATTGTTGCAACCTTTGTCTGTACCTAGTTGGAAGTGGGATGATATAAGTATGGATTTCATCATAGGTTTGCCCACTACTCAGAAAGGACATGGTTCGATTTGGGTGATTGTAGATCGCCTTACAAAGACAGCTCACTTTTTACCTATCAAGACAAATTATAGACCACCTCAATATGCCGAGAAGTATATTGCTGAGATTGTGAGATTGCATGGCATACCGAAGAATATCGTGTCTGATAGAGGGTCACAATTCACTGCTCACTTTTGGGAGCACTTGCATAAAGGTTTGGGGACGAGTTTAATTCGTAGTACTGCTTATCATCCTCAAACAGATGGTTAGACCAAAAGAGTTAATGCTGTTCTGGAAGATATGTTGAGAGCCTGTGTGTTATCTTCTAGAGGTTCATGGGAGTCATGGTTACCTTTAGCAGAGTTCGCTTACAATAATAGTTATCAAGAAAGTATCAAGATGGCACCATTCGAAGCTTTGTATGGCAGAAAGTGTAGAACACCACTTAACTGGATTGAGCCAGGAGAAAGAAGATACTACGGTATTGACTCATAGAAGAAGCTGAGAAGAAAGTTCATAACATACAACAAAATATAAAAGCCGCTCAATCCCGTCAGAAAAGCTATGCAGATCGAAGAAGGAGACCACTTATGTTCGAGGTTGGTGACTATGTTTATCTGAAAGTCACGCCAATGAAGAAGAAACAGTTTGGAGTACGTAGAAAGCTTGCAGCCAGATTTGTGGGACCATATAAGATCTTGGAAAGAAAGGGTCCCGTCGCTTATAAGTTGGAGTTACCTGAGACAATGGGTGCTATATTCCCAGTTTTTCATGTATCGTATCTCAAGAAGTGTTTGCGTGTTCCAGAGGAAAGAATTAAACCTCAAGGCATAAAGCTCAAGTCAGATTTGGTATATCGTGAACAACCGGTTCAAGTGTTGGACTCTAAAGAAAGAGTTACTCGGAACAGTGTGGTGAAAACATATAAGATACAGTGGAGTCATCACGATGAAGGAGATGCAACTTGGGAAACGGGTGAATATCTACAAAAAGCTTATGAGGATTTTTATAACAAATGGTTCGTAACCCAAAATCTCGGGACGAGATTCTTATAAGGGGGAAGGCTGTAACACCTCTGGGTGTTAAGCATGCACTCACATCCTAAATCATGAGCATTTGCATTTCATACATGATCATCATCACATGTAAGTTAAGTTGGAATTTATTTAAACTGTGATAAACATGTTTGGGCTCCGAGTTTGGTAAAAATCCTAGGTAAAGTGGTAAAAATTTGTGGAGCTATAATTTTAAATAACTTAGAATTAATTAGCATGATTTTTGGAGCAAGTTTTGTATTCAAAATCTTTCCAAATTTTGCTTCTAAAATTATTTCAGAAAATTTAGTTTTCATTTAAAAATTTGACTTTAAATCATCAATTCAAAATCTGTTTAGAATTTTCAAAAGTGCCCTAAATGAAAGTTGTAGAGAATAAAATTTCGAACAACTTTTGTTTTGGGGGCAATTTGTGAAAATATCTTTTTCATCTTCAAAATTTGAATTTGAATCAAATTATAAAATCTGGAATTTATTTAGAAAAGAAAAATCACTTTTCAGCCTTATCGGGCTGCCGCCTCCTTTCCGGCCCGAGCGCCGAAGCCGGCCCGGCCTGCTTCGCGTCCGCGCCCGCGCTCACGCCCGCGCCTGCCCCGCCCGCGCGCGCACGCACGCGCGACGTCGTGGCGCAGCGGTAGACGCTGGCTGCCACGTGGCCGTACACCACCGACCCGCGTGCCACGTGCCCTCCTGATGGCCACGCGTCCTCCTCCACGCCCACCTAGACCTGCCGAAGCCGGTGCGCTCGCTGGCTTACTCCCGCGCTGCTTCTTCTCTCCGCAAGCACCGCGCGCACTCGCTCTGCCTCTCGCCGCGCCACCGCACCCGCCGACAAAATTCGCAGCGGCTCCTCCACCTTGGCCAGCAATCCCGCGCCCGTAGCTCCGCCTCGCTCTCCTTCAAGTTGTGCTCGTGTTTGCACCGACTGCTGAGCTCAGGTAGAGCCGTCTCAAGCCCCGCCACCGTTGGCCATGGCGCCGCCGTGCTCGGCCGCCATGGAAGACACCTTCCTTCTATTCTCCAGCCCCGCCTAGCTACCCTCCCGCCTTCGCCATCTTCTCACGAACCGCATGCGCCCGCTAGCTCGCCTTGTCACGGCCGGAGATGGCCGCCGGCCTCGTGGCCGAGCCGCACCACCGCAACGTCGCAGCGCCGGCGTGGCCTCTGCCTCAGCCGAGCCAGGCCAAAAGGCCTTGGGCCGTAGCCCAAGCCGGGCCAGCGCGCCTGCCTTCCCGCGCACGCGCACGGGCCGAAAGGCCGTAGCCGGCCGGTTGATCCCGCTGGGCCGGCCCGTTAGCAATAAGAAAAATGAGTTTTCATTTTTCTTTTATTATTTGAAAATGAAAATGGTTTGGAAAATGTTTGACTACTGAAATTTGTTCCAAATCCGTTCAAATAAATTTTTCTAGGTTCCTTATCATCAGATCTACTTGAGAAAAATGTTGCATGCCAAGGTTTAAATACTTTGTTGTAGAGTTTTTATTTAATCCCTAAAACTGTTATTTTCTTGTTAAATATGTAGTAAATCACAGAAAGCTCAGAAAAATATGGTTCCACTTGCTATAATTTTCTTTTGTGATGTACTTGCTAGGAAAAATATATGCCATTCATGTTTTGTGGAAAAATCTTGAGTTGTAGTACAGGTGTTTAATATTGCTAATAATTGTTATTTTTGCTAGAGAGAAAAATATGAATAAAACATGCATGTAATAATTTTTATATGGTGATTGTTTATTGTGAAGAATGTAGGAAAAATGTTAAATCTGTTGTTGATACTTTTCGTAGTATAAAGTATTTTGATGCTCATTTTTAGGCCCTAGCTTGTTATTTTTTTGGGTAGACAGTTCTAGTAATTCAAATGCAATGAAATTTTTGTGGTATGCTAGCTTAGATGATAGAAAGCTACTGTAATTTTCTCAGATTTTTCTGTGCTACTAAAATGGGTGTTGCTGTTCAAACCTAGTTGCAATTAGGGTTTTATTTAACCTTGTTAATGCATGATTAGTGAATAAGATTTGCTTTGGTGTATCTTTGAAGCATTTAATAAAATGTGCTGGCTTACCATGGTAGTGGTAGAAGAGAATGCAGTAGATGACATATGCTTGTAGTCTGTATTCTTGGATGATGTTGACTACCTTGTAGAAGAAATATATTCCTACTTTATGAAATAAAGTGAACCTAATTATCTGCATTTCATTCATCATGACCATTACATGTCATTTTCGTAATGCACCTAGGCATAAGCACTAATACGATTGCATCATACAGCATCGTAAGAAGTAACGTCGGTAGCAGTTCTCGAGGAATTGGAAGAGCAGCCCGAGGAGCAGGAAGTGCTCGAAGCCGACGAGGAGGTCAGTGAGGATCTTCCGGAGTGCCCAGACCACCGTCCGAGCTCTTTCGAGAGAGGCAAGCCCCAGAGCATTTCTCTCCCCCGGTTTGCAAATATTTATTAATATTTTACTTTAACTGCTGCATTAAGTTTAGGAGTTGTTTGCAACCGTTGCTGCATTATACCTTGTTTACTCCGTTCTACCCTATCCTTGTCACCTTGTCATTCGCAGTCAAATAATTGCTTAGCTTGCTTAGACCGGTAGAAGTCGGGTGATTTCCTATCACCCGCGAGCTATAGGTGGTTACTTGGATCTGCTTGAGAAAAGATGTCATCATGAAATAACTAAGTGTTAATGTGAAATTGAGACCGAACGGAAACTTGCAGGGTTTCAGACTGTAGTGTTTTCCATCTGTGTCAATTAAGGACCATCCGTTGTTGGACCTCGGGTCATGTTGAACGCATGCCTCACATTTAGCTGGCCAGATAAAGTACCTTCCGACCGCGAAGCTGGAAGATTATTCGGGCCGAGTGGATTGCCCGCAACGCACCGTACCAGAGTAGTAGTGGCAGGATACGGGGGCGCGATGATAAGGCCAAAGAGCAGTCGGGCGGCCCCCGGGTACATGTGGTTCCTGGCAAGCTCGCGACTTTACCTGAATTGTTGACTCGGTGACCAACACCTCACTTTAGCGGGTGAGTGAGGTTTGTGTGAGGAATAAATTACATGGAGCAACTCTGAGAGCTAGAGGGGAAGCTCGAGGAGGAGCGACAGCTACTGGTGCAACTACATGCGGCGCTTGAGCAGGAGCCTAGAAGTCACACAATAGTAGCGTGGCTCAATGCAGGGCTCGCGACGTCCACCGACGCATCTATGACAACGACGATAGTGATCGTCCACCACTCCTCGCTCGGGCGTGCCAGATTGTTGCCATCATGGCAATCCTCCTCCGGGTGATGCTCTTCGTGAGTACATTCAGCACTTCTCCTGGCAGTTCACTTAGCTACCCAACATTACTAACACTGATGTCGTCGGAGCATTCCGCGTGGGAACCACCTACAAGGAGTTGGTCCATGAGTTGGGACGCAAGGGCCCACGCACCACCAAGGGTGTCAGTACTTTGCTTGGCAAACTCACCTGCTAGCCTAAGCACTTCAAATGATCCCCATCACATGGCCCTTCGCGGTCTAGGGCCTAGACCTTGTCGGGCCACACCAGAAGGCACCCAGGGGCTTCACCCACTTACTCGTTGCCGTCGATAAGTTCTCAAAGTGGATCGACGCTCGGCTAATCGCACAAATCAAGTTCGAGCAGGCGGTGCTCTTGTTCACTGACATCATTCACCGCTTCGGGGTCCCAAACTCCATCATCACCAACAACGACACGTAGTTCACCAGCAAAAAGTTCCTTAGTTTCTATGATGATAACCATATCTGCATGGATTGGGCAGCCATGGCACACCCTTGAATGAATGGGCAGGTCGAGTACGCCAATGGTATGATCTTGTAGGGCCTCAAACCAAGGATCTTCAATCGGCTAAATAGGATTGGCCACCGGTGGCTCACGGAACTCCTCGTGGTCCTCTAGAGCCTGAGAATGACCCCGAGCCGAGCAATGGGTTTCACACCCTTCTTCATGGTCTACGGATCTGAGGTGATCCTCCCCACCGATCTAGAATATGGAGCGCCAAGGGTAAAGGCATTCGACGAGCAAGGGAACCAGACCTCCGTCAAAGACGCCGTCGACTAGCTAGAAGAAGCGCACGACATCGCCCTACTCCACTCTGCCAAGTACAAACAGGCCCTGTGACGATACCATGCCTGCCACATCTGGGGTCAGGCATTCAACATCAGGGGCTTAGTGCTTTGGTTCAGGCCAAGCAACAATGGTCGGCACAAATTGACCCCACCATGAGAGGGCCCATTTGTCATCGCAGAAGTACTTTGACCCAGCACCTACAAGCTGGCGCTTGGAACATCGAATAGCTACGTCTTCACCAATGCTTGGAACATCGAATAGCTACATCGCTTTTACCCTTAGATTTCTAGGTTGTTTACATGCTTAATCTCAAAAAATAAAAAGATCGCTCACTGTTCCTTCCTTTGTCCAACTCTGAGTGAGACCCGACCCTACCTCTAGCTAGGGTCGGGCCACCCTCAGGGGCTGAAAGGGGGGAAACCCCCTGACACTTCAAAATTTTCACAACACTTTTTGAAAGGTTTTCGTACCTGAACCCTTCCAGCGCTGTTTAAGTAAGCGGATGTTTTAGAAAGCAAAGAGCCCTCAGGCCGGATTGGTCGGATTGTGAGAAACCTACACCTCGACGGTTATGGTGCCTTTGCTCACCAGTCTTTGCCTAAGGGGTCAACTCGCACTTCTAAAAAATCCATGAACATAAACACGATGTGGGGTCAGGCAACCACTCAAAAAACTTTACAAAAAGTTGCCCACCCGAACCCTCCGACGACGACTGGGAAATGAGGGCGCGTTAGAGGACGAGAACCTCTCGGGTCGAGTTAATCAGAGTGTGAAAGGCCTATGCCTCTACGACTTCGGTACCCTCACTCATTAACACTGACCCATGGGACCAGACTTGACTCTAAACACCGTAGGCCTAGGCTCACTACGAGGATCGGGCGAACATAGAAAAACTTAAAGTGAAAGATAAATACAAGTTTTTAAAGGGCCCCAAAGGCCACAGACTTGTCAAATATCCTAAGTTTTTACACGGGCACCTCGTCCAACACTTTTTTATAGCTCTAGGGGTGGAGGGACAATCTCATCTTTGAACTTGGCCGCTAGGGTCTTTGCTGGCTCTAGCACCTCCTCGTCGGGGATTTTGACGTAGCCCTCACTGAGCACCTCTAGGTTGATCTTTTGGTAGCCCTCACTAAGCGGCTCCAGCACTTGAAGATGGTGATGTGTTCTGGTCAATGAAGGTGGAGTGTCCCCATGGGTCCATCGAGGGAGAAAGAAAGCACTCTGGTGACAATGGCAGCGGTGGCGACGCCGGTGGGGAGAGTTCTCTCGCTCGCTTGCTGTGGTTGATGGGAAACACGAGCATGAGGGAGGCTAAGAGTAGAGGTGTGCGGGGGAAGGGAAACCCACCAGGTTAAAAAGAGGGGAAACAAAGTGATTCGAGGCCCCAACCACCCGCATTAATTACGACCACACGAACATCTCATCACGACCCCGAATATTTGGGTAACCGTGCACATGCCTCCTGCAAAACTGCCCCATGACCTCGAATCATCTGCCTCGCATGCCACACCTACCATTATCCTACCATCGTACAAGGCTCGAGCATATTCCTGCTCCACAGGTTGATCGTGGGCCTCGGCAGGTAAGAACGAGATACGGAGTTGTATACACTCCTACTACCCATTTATGGTCTAAGGGTTCGAAGGCTGGCCCATCATGGGTTCGACAGCTATCCCAGGACAATTAGAGTCAGGGATGGCAAGGGATGGGGACACTAGTGGCTAGCACCCTGACATTCGAGCGCTAAGGGCATCATGACCCATGTTCGAGTCCTGATCAGTAACTGATTCATGGTATCCCTCGACGGGAAGCACCGAGCCCTCGGACCGGTCGGACGGTTCCAAGAACTATATTAATCAACCATCAGGAATCTGGAGTGCATCACTAGCTTGACCACAAGCCGACACCCAGCGAACAGGAACCGGGGCTCCACTCGAACATACCCGTTAATAGCTCAACGAGCACCATGATTCGTCCAACAAGGATAGCATGTGTAACAGAACCAACCAAATTATAAGAGCTCAAGTACAAAAACAAGTGCCCGAAACGCTCAAATTTTTAAACTTGAGCCATATAATCTTGGTAGTCAATCAAAATCATGAAGGATTTCAAACCAACTCGCTTACAACCAAGATCACATCATTCAACATAACACATCACACGTTACATTTCACAAGTAGTTCAGAAGTACACTTATAACACCACGGAGTCACAATCATTACAAACCAAGTTTATAAAGTAGCGAAAGCATAAACATACACACTTAGTTCAAATACCATTGCCAGTCTAACAGATCAACATCCCACAAAAGCATTAAGAGAAGTAAACTAAAAGACAATCACGCCCGAGTGATCAAATCCTCATCACCTGCCGGGTGGAGGCAATTCTTGCAGAAGCCCTGATATAGCATGTCATCTGCAACAGGAGGGAATAAACCCTGAGTACGGGAATGTACTCAGCTAGAATTACCCATCAAAACGAAAAATAAAAGACACCAAGGATCATGCAAGGCTTTCTTAAAGTGGAGATGGTTGATATCATGTTTTGCAGAAAAGCATAAGTATTAATAACTCTTTTAACCTATACTAGCAGTTATTTTTAGCATTAACCTATCAGCTATCTTAGCACCTGTACTAAATAATCATTGGATGATTAAGTAAACAATAATAACCATAGCAGGTATAAATTTGAGGCAACATGTACTTTATCATCTAATTAACCATCTGTTCAATTAATGAGATCTATGTTGCCGCTGCTCAAGTCAAGTGCTCACTAACCGGGAGCGATGGCGATTCGAATCGAATTCCTATCCAGTTGGAGGGGTATTTCTAACACTCACCACGCATGTCCTTGTTAGGGTCGCACAAGCCACCTTTGGTACAATTTAGGAGTCACGGGTTCGACTGATGCCGTACCCCCAAGGGCGACACTCTACCAGGTGATAGGAACTCTAACCCCCCCTTGGTCTCATGCCAATGTCCCCAAGCACATCATTACTTCCTCCAAGATGCGACCTACCCTTCGATTCCCGGCCTAAACTGTATTACTCGGCTTCACGGTCGGAACAGCTTATTCGGCCAATTAAGTGTTAGACTGCGTTCAACATGACTCAAGGACGTACAACGAATCAGTCCTTAAATGACTCAGACGGGCATAGCTTCGCACCCAAGACGTGAAGTGTCTTGCGGCTACACTATCAAACTCCCGCCCGGTCTCAAATTCATTTTAAGCATGGTTCCATCCACGATAGCCAACATAGCCACTCATGACCCACTTCACCTAAATCTCGCGGATGACCAGAAATCATCCGACTTCTACTGCACTAAGCAGGGCTAAGCATTAATACGTACCTAAACTTAAATTGGGATTAAAGTTATATATCTGGACAAGGTAGATATAATGCAACAAGTGTTTTCACTCAACTCCTACAACTTAATGCAGTAAACAAGTAAAAGTACTCAATTACATGTGTATACAAAAGATGGGTTAGTATGCACCGGGGCTTGCCTTTTAGGAAAGAGGAAGGGCGGTGATCCGGGCACTCAGGTAGCTCGTCTCCAGGAACTCCTTCACCGGCTGGTTCTTCGGGCTCCCTCGGCTGCTCCTGATCCTCCTCTGGAAGAGCTCCCTTGAATTCCAGGAGTGTCACTCCCTCCGGTACACCTATTTTATGAATGCCCAATAAATCTCATGGATGCATAAGAAGGAATGCAACATGCTCATAATGAAATGTAAACTACAGCAACACTAATGCTCTACTCAAATCACTTCACAACATGTGCATATTTCTTCTCTGGAAGAGAAGTACTTACCCAATCTATACAACCTAATGTACAATTGTTCTTCCTCAGTTAAGGGCCTAACACCTAACAATCAACAAGAACAACATTACTTAAGCTTATCACAAACCTAAGCATAATACAGCACAACAACAATCTGGACAGCAGATAAGTATTCTAACCATAAATAGAGATCCAAAAATCCAAATAATATGATATAAGACAATCTAGAAAGCTTATAACATGCTCTACAATTCATTTTCAGACCTCAAGACTTGATTTCTAAGTTTACCTAGTCGAATTCCCCAAAGTTCTAGAACTCTGCCCTCTCCAAACAGAGAGCAGCCACTTCTGGACAGTCACTTCAAACAACTGTAACTCCTAAACTACTGGGCCAAATGCCACCAATTTTTGACATAAGTTAGTTTAACAAGTTTAAAACCACTTTGGTATTCACAAGATTCCCAACAAACCCCTTTTTCAAGGTCTAAACCCAAAAATACTACCAGCTGTCCAGAGAACCTAGAAATGTGAAAATTAAACATTTACTCATGTGTCAAACTACCCTTATGACCAAACTAATGACACTACTAGGTCACACATGACATGAAACCACCAGAAAGTAAGGTATGTTCATCCAAGTCATTTATTTTAATCCCTTTCTTAATTTACTTAATTAATTAAGTGGGAAATTAAACTTATATTCAAACTACTCAGAAAATTCTACAAAAATTACAAGACACTTTATACCCTACTAGGAGGCTACTGTAAACTCCCTACACAAAATTCACAAGCCAGCAAGGCTGATTTTTGCATAATTAAGAAATCATAAATAAAAGTATCAAAAAAGAAAACCAATATTTTTCTTAGCAACCTTAGGGTACCAGGACACTCTCCACAAAATTTCATGAGAATTGCTCATATAGAAAAATTATGAAAATTTATTCAAGTATCTCCTAATATAAAATGACAACAACATAACTTGAGATAGCTGCAACCATATGTATTTTGATGGTATAAACTTGTTCTTCAGCTTGCTCAACAAAATCAATACCATAATACCTTCTTTCTCTAGCTTCTACCCAATTAAGTGGTGTTCTACACTTACGACCGTACAATGCTTCGAATGGGACCATCTTAATACTCTCTTGATAACTATTATTATACGAAAACTCAGCTAAGGGCAACCATTTCTCCCATGAACCCTTGGATGAAATAACACAAGCCCTCAACATATCTTCTAAGATTTGGTTAACTCGTTCAGTCTGACCTGCCGTCTGGGGGTGATACGCAGAGCTTCTCACTAGCTTGGTCCCCAAAAGATGATGTAAGTGCTCCCAAAAATGAGCAGTGAACTGTGGACCTCGGTTAGAAACAATAGTACGAGGGATCTCATGGAGTCGGACTATCTGATTGAAGTACAACTCAGCATAGTTAGTAGGACGATAATCTGCTCGGACAGGAATAAAGTGGGCTGACTTGGTTAGACGATCTATAATTACCCAGATAGAGTTATGATTCTTAATAGTAGGAGGGAGTCCAATAATGAAATCCATACTTATTTCCTCCCATTTCCAACCTAGGATAGAAAGTGGCTGAAGCAATCCAGCTTTCATGTGCACGTCTTTAACTCTACAGCAAGTATCACACCTAGCAACATATGCAGCTATCTCTTTTCGTATCTTGGTCCACCAATAGTATGGCTTTAGATCGTGATACATCTTACTGCTACTAGGATGGATGGACAACTTAGAGGAATATGCTTTAGACATAATATGATTCCTAATCTCTTAGTCCTTAGGCACAACTAACCTATCCTTAAACCACAACACACCCTCTTCATCTACCCTGAAATGCTTAGTTTCTTGCTCTTTCATCTTACGCTTGATGTGGAATATACCGTGTCAGTTTTTTGGAGCTCACTAATTCTACTCTTGAGAGTGCAACTGACAGTGATATGGTGCAGAACTGTTGGGTGTAGAAGGTGAGATAGATGAAACTCACTTTCAACTAAGGAATGGCAATGAGACTTACATCTTAAAGCATCGGCAACCATGTTTGCCTTGCCAGGATGATAGTGCACTTGGAGATTATAATCTTTAATCAACTCAAGCCATCTTCTTTGATGCATATTCAACTCGGGTTGGGTGAAGATATATTTGAGGCTTTTATGGTCAGTATAGATATTGCAAACATTATCCAACAGATAATGGCGCCAGACTTTCAAAGCATGAACAACTGTAGCGAGTTTTAAGTCATGTGTCGGATAATTCACCTCATGTTTCTGAAGTTGATGAGAGGTATATGCAAAGAACACCTCCCAAACCTATGCTCGAGGTATCACAATACACATCAAATGGTTTCTCGATATCCGGTTGTGCCAAAACTGGAGCTGAGGTTAGGAGGGTTCATAGTTTGTGAAAAGCTTCATCACACTCAGGAGTCCAAACAAACCTGGTGTCTTTTTGCAGTAACCGAGTCATTGGCTTGACTATTTTAGAGAAATCTGGGACGAAGCGACGATAATAGCCAGCCAATCCTAGAAAACTCCGGACCTTGTGAACCGAGATAGGAGCCTTCCAGTACAATACTTCTTGTACCTTGGTGGGATCCACCATAATTCCACCATCGGACAACACATGCCCAATGAAAGGTACTTCACGAAGCCAGAATTCACACTTAATGAATTTTGCATACAATTGATGTTCATGCAGTCTTGTGAGGACTATATGCAGATGTTCAGCGTGATCTTCCTCATTCTCAGAATACACCAAGATGTCATCTATAAACACCACCACGAACTTGTCTAATTCGGGCATAAACACCAAATTCATCAAGTACATGAAGTGTGCAGGAGTGTTGGTCAAGCTGAAGGACATAACAAGATACTCATAGAGACCGTATCTTGTAGAGAAAGCAGTTTTTGGAACATCTTCAGGATGAATTTTAATTTGATGATAGCTAGACCTCAGATCAATCTTGGAAAAGACTTTAGCTTTAGATAACTGATCAAATAAGATGTCGATGCATAGTAGAGGATACTTATTCTTGATAGTAACTGCATTCAGAGGTCTATAATATACACACATCCAAGTGATCTAGTCCTCGTTGTAACGGAACCGTCCAAATTATAAGAGCACAAGTTCAAAAACAATCGCCGAAACGATCAAATTCTCAAACTTGAGCCCATATAACTCCGGTAGTCCACGAAATCGCGAGGGATTTCAAACCAAACTGAGAGCAACCAAGATCGTAGTGATTCAACATAACACAACACTTGTTACAACAGTTCGTAAGTAGCTCTCATACATCAGAGTACAAATAATTTTATTACAAAACTAAAATACAGATTAGCGGAAGCAACATAATTTCTGGAACCATTTAAATTCAAATACTACCAGTACATAGTCACATCCTGCAAAAGCATACCAGAAGAGATACTACAGAGACCATGCCCATATGGTCTAGTCTTCACGCCCACATGGCGAAGACAATACTTGCAGCAACAAGTACGAATATGTTACCTGCAACAGGTGGGAATAAACCCTGAGTACGAGAAGGTACTCAGCTAGACTTACCCAACAAAAACCAGAAACAACGGTGACACCAAGGATTATGCAAGGCTTTATAAGGTGAGCTAGCTTGACTCACTTGCAGAAAAGCTTATTACAGATAGGTAATCATTAATGCTTAAGCATCAAGTTAATAATCATTAACCTATCATCTAGATTAGCACCTGTACTAGAGCAATCACTTCATTAGGAGCAAACAATATTAACCATAGCAGGTATAATAAGGCCATCATCATCATTATCATCAATTCTGAACCATCATTAATAATTAGTGTACCTACGCTGGAGATAACCAGTCAAGTTTCTCACTATCCGGGAGAGACGGCGACTCGAATCGATTCCAACTCAGCTGAGGGGGGTATTCCTGACACTCACCCGGCAAACCCCGCTAAAGGCAGCCGTAGATAACCTTTGGTACAACTCAGGGTGGGCCCGAACAGCGCCGTGTTCTCGGGGATACCAGTGGCCAGGATGCTCAGGACTTTTAACTCACCTGCCCTTGGACCCTCTGGCTCCCTTCCGAGGCGACTTTCACTTTTCGACTTCGCAGCCTGAGTTGAGCTACTAGGCTTCGCGGTCGGCAACCTCAGGCCGGCCAACTAAATGTCAGGCATGCGTTCAAAATGACATAGAAGGCTCTAGGTCTCGGTCCTTAATCGACACAGACGGGGATAGATCCACACCCAAGACCTCCATGCCTTGCTGTTTCACTATCATCATCCCGCCCGGTCTCATTTCATTTTATTACACATGGTTCACTTCCACGATAGCAAATATAGCCAACCGTGACCTGACAAAGCCCTATATCTCGCAGGTGACAGGAAATCACCCGACTTCTACCGGTCTAATTTAGCAGGGCTAAGCATAGATACGATCCTATCTACATAGGATTCAAGGTTCGAATTGCTGGACAAGGAGTGTTATCAATGCAGCAAGGGTTTTTAACCAACTCCTATCACGTAATGCAACAATACATATAACATGTATATAAAGATAATTGCTTTAAAAGTAGGAGGCTTATAATGCTCTGGGGCTTGCCTTAACCGAAAGAAGAGAGATCAAGGTTCGGCTTCAAGAACGGTTCCCATGTCTTATCTGGCTTCGTCGGACTGGACCTCCGGTTCTCGAACGGACTTCAACTTCGGGTTCCACACCCAATGGGACTTCGCTCGTAACACGATTCTTGGCACACCTATTGCATGTATATGCATCCAATGAATTTCATGTATGCATCCAAAAATGACATGATGATTTATGGACGTGCATGAATGATGTGAAGATGAATGCAATGACATTGCAATGTTGTAAGCACAAAACCAAGTTATGTGGTGCTCTATTCGAATCACTTCAAGATTAGGTGCAAATTTCCTCTCCGATATTAACACGTTTGAACACCTCTAAGAAACCACTAAGTACCACAAAGATCATACTTAGCACACATATAACAAGTGCCAGCAATTTAGTGCATTGACATGTTGACCACAGCAACTTATAAAGTCCATAACTAGAGTTCTATAACTCCAATGGACATGCATGGGGACAATCTGGAAAGCTTATAAAATTGTCCACAATTCATTTATAAACATCTAAGCATGATTTTATCATTTACCAGGTCGAAATAGCACATACACAGAAACTGTTCTAAAAGGACAGAGAGCAAAATAATTCTGACTCGAACTTTGAACAGTTGCCATTTCTAAACCATGAGTCCAAATGTCACCAAATTTTACCAGAAACTAATTCATAAAGTTCTTAACAACTTTGTTATAGTTTACCAAGCATGAAAACATCATTAACATAGCCTAACTTACTTTACCACCAAATCTGTCCAGAAAAGATAGATTTGTACAATTAAATATTAAGTGATGTTGGGAACATCACAAATGACTTACCCAACTTTACTAACAGTTAGATTATGTTTAAGTAACACCAAATCAAGTCATGGCACTAGCATAATTATTTATCTAATCCCCCTTTTCTATTTATTTAGAGTGCATAAGCATAAATGACATCACATATAAAATGTAACTAGAAAATCCTAATAAAATTACAAAGGCAATTACATGCTAACAAGAGGCTACCATAAAAATTTCACCTCATTTTGACTAGCAGATATGGAGATATCATAATAAACAAAGGGATAATCAATATAAAACATATACAAAGGAGAATTAATAATTGAAGCATATGACATCTAAAATTCATGAAAATTTAACTGAAGCATCACCAAAGCATTCTTAGCGTCCCACAAAAATTTCACAGCAAAAGGATCACCACACAGTGAGATATGGAATTATCAAATTCACATAATTAAATAAAGCACTTAGTAAAAGTAATTATTAACTCCAGAAAATATAAACTAACATGCCATCATTTAATACACTACTGCAAAGTATATTTCATGAGGATTCCAAAAAGTCCACACTTTCTATTTTATGATTTTTCTATTAATTTGTATGAATTAACAAAGTTTAGCAATTAAAGCATTTCAGGAAAAGAAAATAGGAACCGAAATGCTGGACAGGCCGGAAGCCCAACTGGGCCTTCGCTCTGTGCCTGGTCCGGCCCAGCTGGTGGCCCAACCACGCCAACACAGGAGAGGGGCACTGGCATGCGGGCCCTGGCCGTCATCGGCACAGAGGCAGGGGACGGCGGCTCACCGCCGATTTCTTGATGACGGCGCGGCCTCCGGGAAAACCAAGAGCACCGGTGTGGTCTCTAGGTCACGCCGCATCGATTGAGGTGCGAGGTTGGGGTGCGGGGACACCGGAAGGTGCTCGCTGGCGGTAATGGCGGCAGCGGTGGACTGGCAGAGGCGTTCTGGCGAATGCGCCGTGGTAGCGATTGAGCAAACAAGCGCATGAGCTTCAGGGTGATGCGGAAGACGAGGGACAAGCGAAGGAGTGAGAGCCGCGGCACCGAGATGAGCCGGCCACGCTGACCCGCAAGTGCCATGGCGCTCCGACAAGACCGCGGCGGCGCAACGCGTTAAGGCGACTTACCAAGGCTTGACCTGCACAACCAAAGGCACGTGCGAGTAGAGGAGAAGGCGGCGGCGCTATCTTCAAGATGGCAGAGGCGATGGCGAAGCAACGGCGGCGAATTTGCCAGAGGAAACTTGCGGCAGCGCTATGGAGGAGCCGAGCGAGGCGAGGGGAGGTGGGGTGCGAATGAGGGTGAGCTAAGGATCTCCAGGCGGCGTGGCGACCTCGTGCGTGCGTCCTGGCCGTGGCATCGATGCGTGTTGGCCACGCGGCGCGCGCCTCCTGCGCCCGGTCGGCCACTGTCGAGGCCGAGTTCAAAATTCTGAACTCTGAAACGAAGCTCGAGACGAGTGACTGACAGGCCCAGTTTAGAGCTCAATATCTCGCAAACGAGTTCGAACTGGACCAAAGTGTTAAAGACAAAACTATAGTTCTAAGTGAGATCTCCAAGTTTGTCAATAGGATCATGAGCTAACTCGGCTTGGTTAGTGAGATACGAAGCTTGAAAGGAGGGTACAAGCAAACGGTGTAGTCGAGCAATGACTGACAGCAAATATTGAGCAGCTCCGAAATTCTAAACTAGCTCGAGTTAGTGATAGGTGATATTAGCAAACTTGTAGAGCTACGTGAGGTCTCCAATTTTGTCAATATGGACTTGAGCCAGTTCGGCCTGGATTTAGAACTACAGAGCCCTAAAGTGGGGTACCTCGAACTATAAGTTAGTCATGACTTAGCCAAAATGGCTAAGTGCTGAAATCAGCACTCCTAGCTGCCTTTTGGGCCATGTTAGAGTAGGTTCTAGGCATTTTCATGAGATGGTCATATTGAGACTTTTGTTCCTTGATAAATTGGCTACAACTTTGGTAAAGGGTGCACATCCATGCAAGGTCTCTAGGTTGTACTTTTTAATTAGTCAAACTAGGGCACTCTAGAGGTCACCTCAAGGTCAAACCTCCACTAGAGGGCAAATTAGTCAATTTGGTCAATATGAACAGTGCTTCATTAGGTGTCCTAAGCATAGTTAAGCTACTAGAGATCATGTAAGAGCATCACAAGTGTCATCTACCCAAAAACCCTAGCAACACATAAAGGAAACACATAGAAAACCACAAATGTTGCAATTGTTTCAAAACCATGTTTCACCTGTTTCATGACCTTGTTACACAACTTAAGCTTGTCATGTTACCCTAACAATAATGATATGTTTCAAGGTATGAAAAAAACATGTTGCATCTACATGCTGCACTAACCAAATTTCTTTATAAACACAATTTATGAAACAAGCATAATTGAGTATGTTGCATACTTATTTTTCAAATGTTGCAGATGAATGTTTCAACACTTTTACTAATCAAACATGATACTATGCTCATGATAAGAGACTAGGATGCCATGATCATGCATTATGAATGTATTATGAGGCTAACTAACACCACGGGTGTTACAGCCCTCCCCCCTTATAAAAATCTCGTCCCAAGATTTGAAAGTTGTACCATTTTTCATAAAAAGCGGAATAGTTGTCCTTTAAATAATCCTCTTTTTCCCAAGTTGCATCACGTTCACCGTGATTACTCCAAACCACCTTGTATAATTTGACTACTCGATTTCGAGTCACCCTTTCCAAAGTATCTAGAACATATACCGGTTTCTCCTCATAAGAAAGATCAGATTTCAACTTGATGCGTCTCACTTCTACTCTTTCCTCGGGAAGACGGAGATACTTCTTCAATTGAGAAACTTGGAAGACTAGAAAGATAGCTCCCAACTCACGAGGTAAACTAAGCTTATAAGCTACTCTTCCACTTTTCTCGATGATCCGATAGGGGCCAACGTACCGAGGCTCAAGCTTCCTTTTGATCCCAAAACGCTTTACTCCTCTCATAGGGGACACCTTCAGATAGACATGGTCACCTACTTCAAACTCAATAGGTTTCCTCCTCTTATCTGCGTAGCTCTTTTGTCTAGCCTTAACAGCTGATATATTTTTCTATATAGCATGAACTTGCTCCTCGGCTTCTATTACAAAGTCAATACCATAGAATCTTCTCTCTCCTGGTTCCACCCAGTTCAAAGGAGTTCTACACTTGTGACCATATAAAGCTTCAAAAGGAGCCATTCTGATGCTCTCTTAATAACTGTTGTTGTAAGCGAATTCAGCGAGAGGCAACCAATTCTCCCAGGAGCCATTACAAGAGATGATGCAAGCTCTAAGCATGTCTTCAAGAATCTGATTCACACGCTCAGTCTGCCCCGACGTCTGTGGATGATAAGCAGAACTACGGACCAAATTAGTTCCAAGATTCTGATGTAGGCGCTCCCAAAAACGAGCAGTAAACTGTGGTCCTCTGTCAGAGACAATAGACCCAGGCACTCCGTGAAGACGTATGACTTCTTGGAAGTAAATGTTAGCATATTGGTGTGGGTGATAGTTACTCTTCACAGGGATAAAATGAGCAGATTTTGTCAAACGATCAACTATAACCCAAATAGAATCAAAACCTTTTTGGGTGGTTGGTAATTCGACAATAAAGTCCATAACAATGTCGTCCCATTTCAAACCTGGAACAGACAAAGGCTGGAGTAAACTAGGCTTCATGTGAATGGCCTTAACTCTACAACAATTATCACACTTAGCGACATAGGCTGCAATTTCCTTCTTCATCTTGGTCCACCAATAATACGGCTTGAGATCCTGATACATCTTACTGCTGCCAGGATGGATAGACAACTTAGAAGAATGGGCTTCAGATAAGATTTGATTTCTGAGCTCTCTATCTTTTGGCACCACGAGTCTATCCTTGAACCAGAGAATTCCCTTCTCATCGATTCAAAAATACTTAGTTTCTTGCTCTTTCATCTTTCTCTTGATGTGAAATACACCAGTATCAGTCTTCTGTAACTCAATGATTCTACTTCTCAAAGAACAATCTACAGTGATATGATGGATTACAATAGGATGTAAGAGGTGGGACAAATGAAAATCTTCTTCTATCAGAGAGTTGCAGTGAGATTTTCTACTCAAGGCATCGGCAACCACATTTGCTTTACCCGAATGGTAATGCACCTGGAGGTTATAATCCTTGATCAACTCTAACCATCTTCTCTGGCGCATATTTAACTCAGGTTGAGTAAGTATGTACTTAAGACTCTTATGATCTGTATAAATATTGCATATATTTCCAAGCAAATAGTGTCTCCAGATTTTCAGAGCATGCACTACAGCAGCTAACTCCAAGTCATGAGTCGGATAGTTAACTTCATGTTTTCTCAACTGACGCGAAGCATACGCAATAACTCGGCCTCCCTGCATAAGTACGCCACCTAAACCAGTACCCGATGCATCACAATACACATCAAACGGTTTCTCAATATCAGGTTGCGCTAATATAGGAGCTGATGTCAACAAAGTCCGTAGAGTGCGGAAAGCTTGTTCACACTCTGGAGTCCAATCAAACTTCCTATCCTTCTCAAGTAGTTGAGTCATAGGCTTAGCTATTTTAGAGAAATCCTAAATAAAACGATGATAGTAGTCAGCCAATCCAAGAAAACTCCGAACTTCATGTACTGTAGTTGGTGCCTTCCAATCCAAAACTTCCTGTATCTTAGTCGGGTCTACTAAAATTCCCCCACCAGACAACACATGACCGAGGAAAGGTACCTTCTTTAACCAGAATTCACATTTACTGAACTTGGCGTAAAGCTTAGGTTCACGCAATCTGGATAAAACAATTCTTAGATGCTCGGCATGTTCTTCTTCATTTTCAGAATAGATCAGAATATCATCAATGAATATCACCACAAACTTGTCCAGCTCTTGCATGAATACTAAATTCATCAGGTACATGAAATGTGCAGGAGCATTGGTCAGACCAAAAGACATGACAAGATATTCATATAACCCGTATTTGGTAGAGAAAGCGGTCTTTGGTATGTCTTCTGGACGGATTTTAATTTGGTGATAACCAGATCTCAGATCAATCTTCGAGAATACATTTGCTTTAGACAACTGATCAAACAAGATATCAATACACGGCAACGGATACTTGTTCTTGATAGTGACTGCATTGAGTGGTCGATAGTCTACACACATACGTAGAGACTGGTCCTTCTTCTTCACAAAGATAGCAGGACAACCCCACGGAGAAGAACTAGGACGGATCAACCCTTTCAGTAAAAGGTCACTAAGTTGGGTCTTGAGTTCAGCTAACTCATTCGGCGGCATTCTATACGGTCTTTTGGAAATTGGTGCGGTACCTAGAATTAACTCAATCTTAAACTCTACATCACGATCTGGAGGTAATCCTGGTAATTCATCGGGAAAAACATATGGAAATTCACACACTACTGGAACTTCTGCAATATCTTTTGCTTTTGCTATCATAGCGGTAACTGTAGTCTGAGGACTAATGCCTCTAGGAAGTTGCACTAGAAAAGCTTGTTGATCTTTTGGATCCCTCAACATAACCACTCTCGTAGAGGTATCGATCAGAACACCGTTTCCACTCATCCACTTCATACCAAAGATTACATCTAGGCCCAATCCTGGTAATACCACGAGATCTAGATTATACAGACGTCCTTCTATCTCGATGTTTGCTCCTAAGACCAACTGGTTGGTTGAAATATTATTCCCGGCAGCACTAATATTATAACCACTATTATCCAAAGTAACGACCTTCATACCATGCTTGGCTGCAAACGTTGAACTGATAAAAGAGTGGGAAGCACCTGAATCGAACAGCACAATTGCAGGATGTTGGTTTACTAAAAATGCACCGGCAGTGATAATCTCACCCGTAGGAATAGACTCCACCGTGGTGTAACGAACATAACCTTTACACACATCTACATTATTATCATTTGATTTCCTCTGAGGAAGAGGACAATCTTTGACCCAATGACCTGACATCTTGCAATTCCAACATGGCCGGTTACTTGACGGTGCCTTAGGCTTTCCTTTCTTAATACTGCTCCTCTTGACCGGATCATGTGTCTGATATGGGTGATATCTAGTAGATATGCCAGGTGAATAGTACTAAGGTGTAAGCACCACCAGAGTATTGGTCGTTGGTGCTTTAGATTCATGAGATTTCTCATGGCTCTTAGAAGCAGCATACACGGCATTACAGTTCTCTTGAAGGATAGTATCACTGACAAACTCGTTGAAAGTTGCACATTTGCTATTGCACATGGCCTTCATCAATTTGGGACACAGCCCTCTTTTAAAACTTGCAATCTTCTTAACTTCCGTATTAACAAATTCTAGAGCATATCTTGATAAGTTGATGAAAGCATGTAGATATTCTGTTATGCTTTTGTCTCTTTGGGTGAGCTTCATAAACTCGGTGTGCTTGATTGCCATGAGGCCAGCAGGAACGTAATGTCCCCGAAATGCTTCCTTGAACTGATCCCAAGCTACTTCCATATTCTCAGGCAGAGTATTCCGATGGTGACACCACCAAACACCTGCAGGTCCTTGCAAATGTTGTGAAGCATATTCTGTTTTCATATCATCTGCCACCTTGAGCACACGGAATTTCTGTTCGATAGTGTTCAACCATTCGTCTGCTTGAAGTGGTTCTTCTGCTTCTCGAAAAATAGGAGGCTCAGTATCTAAGAAATCTTTATAGCTACTGTACTGGGCAGGCTCAGGTTCCTGATGGACATGGTTTCTGACACTCTCGTCCAAGGCACGCTGACTTTCGGCAAGCATTTGCAGCAACTCAGCAGAGGTAGGTTGCGGAGGAGACGATGATAGTCTGTATTGCCATGACTCCGACTGCTAGAGCGAAGCTGACGAGACATCTGCAAGTAGTTGAAACTAGTAAGCGTTGATGACGTCGGAAGGCTGCTGACGAATTATATAGGCAGGAGGAAGAGATTATATCCAACTATCCAAATTCCAATCTCAGAAGAAGGAAATCTCTTGGTTTGAGGTACTGATTTTTTTTTTGACAAGATAGGGAATGACAGCCAAGGAAAAAGGTTCACGAGAAGATAACACATTGGTGTAGCTCCATAATGGATCATGACTAGCAATCCTTGATACCTGCGCGTGCCGAGCAGCACAACCTTGTGTCGCGCGCCACAGGAGGCTCCCGGTTTCGTCGCGGCACCATGGAGTACTAATCGCAACACCATTACCGAACACACACCCATGAGGAATCCCCACGTGTCAGGAATTAGGCGTATAGAAACGATATGATCCAAAGATGGGGTAGAAAACAAGGATAGATACAAGGGTAGAAGCAATGGAGACGAATTGCATATCAAAACACCTCCTAACTCGAGGAGATACATCTTGAAATTGTCTTGCTTTTCTTCACGGCCAGGTATGAATTGGGTTTCAAGGCTGACACTACTGATCACTCCACTAGGTTGGTTGACCACCCCCAATTCTTCATGAAAGAATGCAACTATTTATGGGACAACCGTTTGGAGGGAAGAAAATTTTAAAAGAATGGGATAAGCAATTTATAAGGGAGGGAGTAATGCAGAATGCAATGTATGATGCGAACATGGTGCATGCACGAACTGTACGTCCTCACAAACCTAGGAAGAATTTCAAAATTCTAGCGTATAGTTCGGTGGCATACACACGTTCTCTCAATAAGGATAACTAGTCGTTCTACAGGAAACGTTGTTAGTGTACCTGCAGAAAATTGCATTTCAGCCCACAATTCCCAATATAGCACACAAGAAAGCGGTAAACTAAATACTTTCCATACATACATCCCTCGATGTATATACTTTAGTATCAAAGCTACCCGACAGATATACCCACAATTAAGTACTTTCATAATCACAATATTAAACATGTAAGTATGCGAGTAACCATGACTACTCTCCCCTAGACCGACGGTTGGACGGTCATGCTCTCACAACTCCCACTTACCAGGGCGTAGAGGTATTTTGATCCATACATTACCACCCAAGCGGAATGGCATCCATACAATAGCACGCCGTATGGACAACAAAACAGAAAACAAGCAAGAACCCCCAAGTTAGTACCTTAGTAAGCCACCTAGTAGTCCTTATTTGGGCATATAGGATATGACCACTGGCATTCTTTAGATTAGAATTAAGATTTTTCACAAAAGCTTTTGTTTAAATACACAAATGATGTGTTTGCTGTTGAATCTTGCTCCGATACCAGCTGTAACGGAACCGTCCAAATTATAAGAGCACAAGTTCAAAAACAATCGCCGAAACGATCAAATTCTCAAACTTGAGCCCATATAACTCCGGTAGTCCACGAAATCGCGAGGGATTTCAAACCAAACCGAGAGCAACCAAGATCGTAGTGATTCAACATAACACAACACTTGTTACAACAGTTCATAAGTAGCTCTCATACATCGGAGTACAAATAATTTTATTACAAAACTAAAATACAGATTAGTGGAAGCAACATAATTTCTGGAACCACTTAAATTCAAATACTGCCAGTACATAGTCACATCCTGCAAAAGCATACCAGAAGAGATACTACAGAGACCATGCCCATATGGTCTAGTCTTCACGCCCACATGGCGAAGACAATACTTGCAGCAACAAGTACGAATCTGTTACCTGCAATAGGTGGGAATAAACCCTGAGTACGAGAAGGTACTCAGCTAGACTTACCCGACAAAAACCAGAAACAACGGTGACACCAAGGATTATGCAAGGCTTTATAAGGTGAGCTAGCTTGACTCACTTGCAGAAAAGCTTATTACAGATAGGTAATCATTAATGCTTAAGCATCAAGTTAATAATCATTAACCTGTCATCTAGATTAGCACCTGTACTAGAGCAATCACTTCATTAGGAGCAAATAATATTAACCATAGCAGGTATAATAAGGCCATCATCATCATTATCATCAATTCCGAACCATCATTAATAATTAGTGTATCTACGCTGGAGATAACCAGTCAAGTTTCTCACTATCCGGGAGAGACGGCGACTCGAATCGATTCCAACTCAGCTGAGGGGGGTATTCCTGACACTCACCCGGCAAACCCCGCTAAAGGCAGTCGTAGATAACCTTTGGTACAACTCAGGGTGGGCCCGAACAGCGCCGCGTTCTCGGGGATACCAGTGGCCAGGATGCTCAGGACTTTTAACTCACCTGCCCTTGGACCCTCTGGCTCCCTTCTGAGGTGACTTTCACTTTTCGACTTCGCAGCCTGAGTTAAGCTACTAGGCTTCGCGGTCGGCAACCTCAGGCCGGCCAACTAAATGTCAGGCATGCGTTCAAAATGACATAGAAGGCTCCAGGTCTCGATCCTTAATCGACACAGACGGGGATAGATCCACACCCAAGACCTCCATGCCTTGCTGTTTCACTATCATCATCCCGTCCGGTCTCATTTCATTTTATTACACATGGTTCACTTCCACGATAGCAAATATAGCCAACCGTGACCTGACAAAGCCCTATATCTCGTAGGTGACAGGAAATCACCCGACTTCTACCGGTCTAATTTAGCAGGGCTAAGCATAGATACGATCCTGTCTACATAGGATTCAAGGTTCGAATTGCTGGACAAGGAGTGTTATCAATGCAGCAAGGGTTTTTAACCAACTCCTATCACGTAATGCAACAATACATATAACATGTATATAAAGATAATTGCTTTAAAAGTAGGAGGCTTATAATGCTCCGGGGCTTGCCTTAACCGAAAGAAGAGAGATCAAGGTTCGGCTTCAAGAACGGTTCCCACGTCTTCTCCGGCTTCGTCGGACTGGACCTCCGGTTCTCGAACGGACTTCAACTTCGGGTTCCACACCCAGTGGGACTTCGCTCGTAACACGATTCTTGGCACACCTATTGCATGTATATGCATCCAATGAATTTCATGTATGCATCCAAAAATGACATGATGATTTATGGACGTGCATGAATGATGTGAAGATGAATGCAATGACATTGCAACGTTGTAAGCACAAAACCAAGTTATGTGGTGCTCTATTCGAATCACTTCAAGATTAGGTGCAAATTTCCTCTCCGATATTAACACGTTTGAACACCTCTAAGAAACCACTAAGTACCACAAAGATCATACTTAGCACACATATAACAAGTGCCAGCAATTTAGTGCATTGACATGTTGACCACAGCAACTTATAAAGTCCATAACTAGAGTTCTATAACTCCAATGGACATGCATGGGGACAATCTGGAAAGCTTATAAAATTGTCCACAATTCATTTATAAACATCTAAGCATGATTTTATCATTTACCAGGTCGAAATAGCACATACACAGAAACTGTTATAAAAGGACAGAGAGCAAAATAATTCTGACTCGAACTTTGAACAGTTGCCATTTCTAAACCATGAGTCCAAATGTCACCAAATTTTACCAGAAACTAATTCATAAAGTTCTTAAAAACTTTGTTATAGTTCACCAAGCATGAAAACATCATTAACATAGCCTAACTTACTTTACCACCAAATCTGTCCAGAAAAGATAGATTTGTACAATTAAATATTAAGTGATGTTGGGAACATCACAAATGACTTACCCAACTTTACTAACAGTTAGATTATGTTTAAGTAACACCAAATCAAGTCATGGCACTAGCATAATTATTTATCTAATCCCCCTTTTCTATTTATTTAGAGTGCATAAGCATAAATGACATCACATATAAAATGTAACTAGAAAATCCTAATAAAATTACAAAGGCAATTACATGCTAACAAGAGGCTACCATAAAAATTTCACCTCATTTTGACCAGCAGATATGGAGATATCATAATAAACAAAGGGATAATCAATATAAAACATATACAAAGGAGAATTAATAATTGAAGCATATGACATCTAAAATTCATGAAAATTTAACTGAAGCATCACCAAAGCATTCTTAGCATCCCACAAAAATTTCACAGCAAAAGGATCACCACACAGTGAGATATGGAATTATCAAATTCACATAATTAAATAAAGCACTTAGTAAAAGTAATTATTAACTCCAGAAAATATAAACTAACATGCCATTATTTAATACACTACTGCAAAGTATATTTCATGAGGATTCCAAAAAGTCCACACTTTCTATTTTATGATTTTTCTATTAATTTGTATGAATTAACAAAGTTTAGCAATTAAAGCATTTCAGGAAAAGAAAATAGGAACCGAAATGCTGGACAGGCCGGAAGCCCAACTGGGCCTTCGCTCTGTGCCTGGTCCGGCCCAGCTGGTGGCCCAACCACGCCAACACAGGAGAGGGGCACTGGCATGCGGGCCCTAGCCGTCATCGGCACAGAGGCAGGGGATGGCGGCTCACCGCCGATTTCTTGATGACGGCGCGGCCTCCGGGAAAACCAAGAGCACCGGCGTGGTCTCTAGGTCACGCCGCATCGATTGAGGTGCGAGGTTGGGGTGCGGGGACACCGGAAGGTGCTCGCTGGCGGTAATGGCGGCAGCGGTGGACTGGCAGAGGCGTTCCGGCGAATGCGCCGTGGTAGCGATTGAGCAAACAAGCGCATGAGCTTCAGGGTGATGCGGAAGATGAGGGACAAGCGAGGGAGTGAGAGCCGCGGCACCGAGATGAGCCGGACACACTGACCCGCAAGTGCCATGGCGCTCCGACAAGACCGCGGCGGCGCAACGCGTTAAGGCGACTTACCAAGGCTTGACCTGCACAACCAAAGGCATGTGCGAGTAGAGGAGAAGGCGGCGACGCTATCTTCAAGATGGCAGAGGCGATGGCGAAGAAACGGCGGCGAATTTGCTAGAGGAAACTTGCGGCAGCGCTATGGCGGAGCCGAGCGAGGCGAGGGGAGGTGGGGTGCGAATGAGGGTGAGCTGAGGATCTCCAGGCGGCGTGGCGACCTCGTGCGTGCGTCCTGGCCGTGGCATCGACGCGTGTTGGCCACGCGGCGCGCGCCTCCTACGCCCGGTCGTCCACTGTCGAGGCCGAGTTCAAAATTCTGAACTCTGAAACGAAGCTCAAGAGGAGTGACTGACAGGCCCAGTTTAGAGCTCAATATCTCACAAACGAGTTCGAACTGGACCAAAGTGTTAAAGACAAAACTGTAGTTCTAAGTGAGATCTCCAAGTTTGTCAATAGGATCAAGAGCTAACTCGGCTTGGTTAGTGAGATACGAAGCTTGAAAGGAGGGTACAAGCAAACGGTGTAGTCGAGCAATGACTGACAGCAAATATTGAGCAGCTCCGAAATTCTAAACTAGCTCGAGTTAGTGATAGGTGATATTAGCAAACTTGTAGAGCTACGTGAGGTCTCCAATTTTGTCAATATGGACTTGAGCCAGTTCGGCCTGGATTTAGAACTATAGAGCCCTAAAGTGGGGTACCTCGAACTGTAAGTTAGTCATGACTTAGCCAAAATGGCTAAGTGCTGAAATCAGCACTCCTAGCTGCCTTTTGGGCCATGTTAGAGTAGGTTCTAGGCATTTTCATGAGATGGTCATATTGAGACTTTTGTTCCTTGATAAATTGGCTACAACTTTGGTAAAGGGTGCACATCCATGCAAGGTCTCTAGGTTGTACTTTTTAATTAGTCAAACTAGGGCACTCTAGAGGTCACCTCAAGGTCAAACCTCCACTAGAGGGCAAATTAGTCAATTTGGTCAATATGAACAGTGCTTCATTAGGTGTCCTAAGCATAGTTAAGCTACTAGAGATCATGTAAGAGCATCACAAGTGTCATCTACCCAAAAACCCTAGCAACACATAAAGGAAACACATAGAAAACCACAAATGTTGCAATTGTTTCAAAACCATGTTTCACCTGTTTCATGACCTTGTTACACAACTTAAGCTTGTCATGTTACCCTAACAATAATGATATGTTTCAAGGTATGAAAAACACATGTTGCATCTACATGCTGCACTAACCAAGTTTCTTTATAAACACAATTTATGAAACAAGCATAATTGAGTATGTTGCATACTTATTTTTCAAATGTTGCAGATGAATGTTTCAACACTTTTACTAATCAAACATGATACTATGCTCATGATAAGAGACTAGGATGCCATGATCATGCATTATGAATGTATTATGAGGCTAACTAACACCAGGGGTGTTACACTCGTCACCCGCCAGGTGGAGGCAGTACATGCAGAAGCCTTGGTAAAGCATGTCATCTGCAACAGGAGGGAATAAACCCTGAGTACAAGAATATACTCAGCTAGACTTACATGTCAAAACAGAAATAAAGGACACCAAGGATCCTGCAATGCTTTTCTTAAGTGGAGTTGGCTGACATTTTATTTGTAGAAAAGCATAAGTAGTAGTAACTCTTTTAACCTGTGCTAGCAGTGATTTTTAGCATTAACCTGCCATCTATCTTAGCACCTGTGCTAAACAATCATTCGATTATTAAGCAAACATTAATAACCACAGCAGGTATAAGTTGAGGCAACATTTAAATCATCATCCAATTAACCATCCGTTCAATTAATTGAATCTACATTGCCGCTGCTCAAGTCAAGCGCTCACTAACCAGGAGCGACGGTGATTCGAATCGAATTCCTATCTAGCTGGAGGGGTATTTCTAACACAAACCGCGTAGACCCCGCGTCAGGGTCGCACAAGTCACCTTTGGTATAGTTCAGGAATCGCGGGTTTGACTGATGCTGCATCCCCAAGGGCAACACTCTGCCAGGTGATAGAGACTTTAACCCTCCTTGGTCTTATGCCAATGTCCCCAAGCATATCCTTACTTTCTTCAGAATGTGCACTTGACCCCCGTAATTTTTGGCCTGAACTGTTTACTCGGCTTTGCGGTCAGAACGACTTATCCAACCAACTAAGTGTTAGACTGCGTTCAACATGACTCAATGACGTACAGCGAATCGGTCCTTAAATGACTCAGATGGGCATAGCTTCGCACCTAAGACGTGAAGTGTCTTGCAGCTACACTATCAAACTCCTGCCCGATCTCAATTTCATTTTTCAAGCATGGTTCCTTCCACGATAGCAAATATAGCCAACCGTGACCCACTTCCACCTAAAGCTCGTGGATGACAGGAAATCACCCAACTTCTACCGTACTAAGCAGGGCTAAGCAATAACACATGCCTAAACCTTAATTTGGATTCAGGTTCGATATCTAAACAAGGATAGATATAATACAGCAACTATTTTCACTCAACTCCTACAACTTAATGCAATAAACAAGTAAAAAGTACTCAAATGATATGTATACAAATGTTGGGGTTAGCATGTACTAGGGCTTGCCTTTCAGAAAAGATGAGGGGCGGTGATCAGGGCACTTGGGCAGCTCTTCTTCGGGAACTCCTTCGCCAGTCAGCACCTCGGGCTCCTCCGGCTGCTCCTGCTCCTCCTGATGTGTTCCCTCAAACTCCAGAAGCATCACCCCCTCCAGTACACCTATTGCATGGATGCACAGATAAATTTTATCGATGCATAAGAATGAATGCCACATGCTCGGTGAATGCAAATGTGAACTGCAGTAACAACCTGACGCTCTAATCAAATCACTTTACCAATACGTGCAAATCTCTTCTCTAGTAGAGAAGTACTTACCACGTCTATGCAATCTAATATATAATTTCTCTTCCTCAGTTAAGGACCAAACACCTAAATAACCAGCAAGAGCAACATTACTTAGGCTATCACAAACACATACACAATTCAGCAAAACTAGAATCTAGATAACAGCTCAGTCTTTTAACCATAACTGGAGATCTACAAATCTAAATTACATGACATAAGACAATCTGGAAAGCTCCTAAAATGCTCTAAAAATTATTTTTAGACCTCAAGACCTGATTCGCAAGTTTACCTTATCAAACTCTTAAAGTTCCAAAAATTTGTCCTCTCCAAACAAAGAGCAGCCATTTCTGGATAGCAACTTCAAACTACTAGAACTCCTAAAATACTAAGTCAAATGCCACCAAATTTTGACACAAGCTAGTTCAAGAAGTTTAATACAATTTTGGTATTCACAAGATTCCCAGAAAACACTTTTATCAAATCCCAATCCTAGAAATGTTACTAACTGTCTAGAAAGCCTAAAAATACTAAAATTAAATATTTACTTTTGTGTCAAACTAACCTTTTGGTCAAACCAACGAGACCACTAGTTCACATATGACACAAAACCACCGAAAAGTAAGGTGTGCCAACCCAAATCATTTATTTTAATCCCTTTCTTAATTTAATTAGTTAATTAAGTGGGAAAATAAACCTAGATACAAACTATTCAGAAAAATGCTGCAAAAATTATAGTGGACCCTATACACTACCAGTAGACTACTGTAAAAATTTGAGCCAAGGTTACCAACAGGAACTCCCTACACAAAATTATCAAGCCAGCAGGGCTGATTCTAGCATAATTAAGAAATTCTATTGAAAAGTATCAAACAATAGAAACAATATTTTTCCTAGCAATCCTAAAGTACCAGGACACTCTCCACAAAATTTCATGATTATTGGACATATAGGAACATTATGAAAATTCATTCAATTATCACCAATTATAAAATGACAAGGGCATAACTTGAAAACTACTCAAGCACTGACATTCAAATTTTTATCAGAGCTAGAATATACATAGAACAGCACACTCACCAAATTTTATAATTTTTGGAGTAACAGAACTCAAGTTATAAAATTAACAAGTTTGCATCTATTTTAAAACACCTTTCAAGTTTCTATTTAGGGCTCCCAATTTTTATACATAAAGTGTACATGTTATATTTTTCCTAAATACTATACTTTATACACAACCTGACAAAATTGGAATCACCTCATTTGGATCTATGATTCTGGAGACATGGATTTTACAAAATAGCATTCAAATCTGTGAAAAGATAAAACAAAAACAAAAACAAAAACAAAAACAAAAACAAAAACAAAAACAAAAACAAAAACAAAAACAAAAACAAAAACAAAAACAAAAACAAAAACAAAAACAAAAACAAAAACAAAAACAAAAACAAAAACAAAAACAAAAACAAAAACAAAAACAAAAACAAAAACAAAAACAAAAACAAAAACAAAAACAAAAACAAAAACAAAAACAAAAACAAAAACAAAAACAAAAACAAAAACAAAAACAAAAACAAAAACAAAAACAAAAACAAAAACAAAAACAAAAACAAAAACAAAAACAAAAACAAAAACGGGCCCCACACCGCTACTAGGCCGGCCTGGTTAACGCACGGCCCGCGGATGCTCCCGCCCGTGCCTACGCTGACATGAGGGCCCGCAGTCAGCGGCACAGAGGCAGGGGAGGAGAGCCGCCGAACTCCGGTGAGCTCAAGCTCGTCGACGACGGCTTCTCCGGTGAAGGGAAGGGTACCACCGTGTCCGCCTTGACCTCCCGCATCTACTGACCCACTAACTATTAATGCTACCAAGCCCTATCTACGACGACCATGGCGGTAGTGGCTCGGTGGTGGCGCACGGTGGTGCGCCGGTGAAATCCGAGCGCTAGACGACCGTCTGAGGTGCGCATCGGCTCACTGGAGCCATGGCGGACCTAACTAGGCTTCTACTAAGGGTTGGGGTGGAGTGGAGAAGCATGGCCACGTGCGAGCACCAGTGACTGTCATGTCATGGCAGTGCGCGGCCGTGTTCCAGTGTGACCGGACCGGCTCGCTTGGTGACGTCTTCACGAGAGCATCTAGGTGAGATGGGGAAGATGAGACGAGGACTAGATGAGAGGGAAAAGCTCTATGCAGTGCTGGCCATGGAGGACCGTGAGGGCGGTGGTGCTCCAGTGAAATCCGAGCAGGGAAAAGCCGGCAATGCCACTTACCGTGAGCTCGGCTGCTCCAATAGAGTGGTCGACGAGGTTCGTGGGGTGGTGCCAGAGCTGTGAGTGTGGTATAGTGGGTGATGGTGCGGTGGTGAGTGCGCACGATGGCGGTGGAGCTCATGGCAACAGCAGCGTCTCGCTTTTCTGCTTCGGTGTGCGCAGAGGGAGGGAGGAGGGAATGAAGGAAGGGGCGAGCGGTGGACGTCGTGGTGACCTTGAGGCTCATGTGACCTAATCAGTGGGGTCACGGTCGGTGTACGGACGCCATGGTGTGCCCACACGGTGGTCACACCCTGAGGCCGGTCGGCCACTGAAGGAGTCTAAAGATTCTGAATCTGAGTTCATCAGGCCGACTGACAGCCAGTTTTGCTCGTCCATTATCTCCCAAACTAGCCCGATTTAGGTCGTGATGCTATTAACAAACTTGGAGAGCTATATGAGTACTACAATTTTGTCAATAGAGCTGGTTTGGCCTGGTTCGAGAGTTACAAGACTCCAAAGATGGGTACCTTGAAACTGTTACATCATTTGACTTAGCCAAAAATTGCTAAGTCCCAAAACAGCCCCTTGACTGACTTGTGGGCCACTTTTGAGGGGGTTCTGTTCATTTTCATGAGATGGCCATATTACAAATTTTGTTCTCTATAAATTCTCTACAACTTTGTTTAAGGTTGCCTTTCCATGCATGGCTTCTAGGTTGGACTTTTTAAATAGTCAAACAGAAGTGCTCTAGAGGTCAACACCTAGTCAACATCACTTAGGAGGGCAATTTGGTCATTTTGGTTGACATGAACATTGTTCCACTTATTATTCTAAGTATAGTTAAGGTATTATAGGACCTATCTAACCACTCTACACATTGGCTACACACATTTCCAAGTGTCACATAGGTTGAAACAAGCAAAACAAGTAATTCCCTTCATTTGTTTCACTACCATGTTACATATGTTTCAAGCCTTTGTTGCAACAATAAAACTTGTCATGCTATACTAATAACATTGCCATGTTTCAATGTATGAGACACTCATGTTACATCTACATGTTGCACCAACCACATTTCATAAGCAATCGATTATAAAACAAGTACATTGAAGTATGTTGCATACTCATGTTGTAGTTCAACAAATGCATAAATGAGATGAATGATGCTCATGCTTATGAAATGTAAGTGCAAATGTGGAAGCCAAACACCTGGGGTGTTACACGAGCCCCCACCATGACACCCATTCCCAATGATGGGACGAAAACGACCGTGCACAGTAAACGGGGGCATCGGAGCCATGGTATGACTCGACATGACCCCAGTCATTCCACCACGATGGTGTCCATGCCCCTACAACAACGAGGATAACGAAAACTATGCTACCTAACCCCCTCTCTACGCAAATCCAAGTGCACGCACCGCCCATCCTCGATAGTACAAAAGCACATAGGTCAAAGCGTGGTCACAGCGTGTTGCACCAGTGGATGGAGAGGCCAAAAGCTCGATGTCCATTGCATCCCTGCGCTACAGGGTAAACTGCTCACGCCGAATAAGGAGGAAGATGGCCACGTCCAAGGCCACCTTTTTATTTTTCTCTTTCGTCTTTTCCCTTTTCACCTTTTTACCATAGTTGTAACCCGAGCCCTCCCCTTGGGAACTACAAAAGGGGAGGCAGGGGCCACATCTAGGGGGACCCTCGGATTGAAACACAACTCACTGGGCATGCACTCAAGCTCACACACCACCAAAGAGACTTAGGATCTGCTCTCTCTCTTGAATGTTTGTAACCCCTACTATGATCACTCTAGTGCAAGGCAACATGAGCAGCAGCAACATCCACAGGACATAGAGACATTTTTGTCTGAACTAGTATAAACCCATGTGTCCACATTGCACACCATCCAAGCCTAGATGCGCAGATACAAATTTACTCGTCTTAGTATCTAGAGCGTGGTTCTAGACATTAACAGGGTCATTTGGTCCATTGGCCTCCATCGCACCTAGATACATAGTTATTTGAACCGGACCGGACCGGCGGTCCGACTGGTAAAAGACCGAACCAAAGCCCTGGTCGGTCCGATCCACCTAAAAGATTGGTATGCAAGTGAACCAGTAATAAACCATTGAACCGGTGGTTTTTTTCTAGAAAACCGGTGAAAAAAATGCTCAGGAAACCAGAGATCAGGCCACTGGAGCTGATGACACACGAGCGCAGTGCGTGGTCACATGGGGGGAAGGTGGAGGAAGGTTGAGAAAATAGTGAAAAAGGGGGCTAAAGAGCTGGGATGGGGTTCAAACCCCGCACCTTAGAGTTTGAGAGCAACAACACCACCACTGGGCTATGCAGGTGTTTTTGTCTTTGGTACAGATTATGTTATATTTGAACCATATTGAACTGGCGGTCTAAACGGTTGGACCAATCAAACCGTGAACCGAGACGTTTGCCAGTTCGATCTCTGGTCCAGTCCTAATAACTATGCCTAGATAGCATCGTCCTCAGTTAGCATCTGGGTGCCCTCTGGCAAAGAGGAGACCGCATGGGTCATAAACCTTTCGCCGCATAATTCATTGCTGCTACAGAACCTAGCGATAACATGTAGACCAACAACATCCATAGACGATAGCGGAAGGGAGATTAACAGCCTGTTTGGATTTCCTCCTCTAAAAATTAGAGCTAAAGCTCTAAACATGTGGTCTAAAGTTAACTCTAAACTTTAGCCCACTCCACATCAGAGCTTTAGAGCTCAAAAGTGAGCTAAAATGCTCTAAAACTGTTAGAGCTCTAAAGTTTAGAGGAGGGGATCCAAACAGACCCTAAGACTACAAGACGGATTATGCTACATTGGCCCTTATTATTGTCCGTCGGATCAATTCCAACGCTCTCAACGTTTCGCTCCGTGTCATCTCAAGTTACTAGAGATGTTTTCACAGACAAATCGACTTTGTTGAGATTCTTTTGCACCTTCAAGAGCCTCAACCCGGCCCTAGGGCGAGAACAAAGTGCATCATTAGGGCGTTTTGGGCATGATGCTGACTCAAAAACAGCAAAATCGGGCGCTTGGGACGGCGGAGTGCAGATAGGGGGGCTGCAATATGCAAAGCTTGCCCCAACACCAGTACAGGCCTTGCTTTATTTGGTCTAATACACTGGTTGACTTATTGACTCGGTAGGTATATGAAAATTTTTACTCCCGCCGTTCCAAATTGTTAGTCGTCCTACCTTTTCAAGGTACATAGCTTTGCTACGCTAGATGTCACACCCGATTTTAAGGACAAAACCAGATATACACTATATGTGAAATAAAGAGGTCAAATCTCACATATAGCTGCAGATAACTGTAATATCAAAAGACAAATGCTTATTAAACATAACACAATAGTATAAGATATAACCTTAGAGAGCAACACAGCGGAAAGACAACTCCGAACACCGGGAGTAACCTTCACTCCAGGATCAAACTGACTGGTTGATCACAAGCCTAACAATTCTAGAATCTAGCAATATGGTACCCTTCCTGAGATGTGGTAAATAACAAGGGTGAGTCTATGTCGAACTCAGTAAATATATCATATGGTTCATGAGGCTCAAAAGTCGACACTGGTTTACTGCGATTAGCTTTTAGCGAGTCATCTTTTAGCAATTGAGTAGCAACAAGTTTACCATAAGCCCAAATAACCTCATGATCATGTAAACGTGAATAACGTATAGCAAGAAACAATAATCATTAGTGAGCATCAATATCATCAGTATTATCATTATCATCAGTGTTCATTATTTATTCTGTAAGGGTCCAAGGCCACTCGTGACCGTGAGCACGGCTGATATATCAGTTTTACACTCTGCAGAGGTTGTACACTTTCACTGTGAGTCATGATTTACCCTTTCGCTCGAGGTAGCTAATCTCTTGACCCACTTCCAAGGAAGGTTGGCAGGATTCACTATGAAGCCTTTCAAAGGTTCGTCTAACAAGTTAGGGCCATTAGATTCACTCGGCAAACAGATGTAGAGCCCCCCTTCCAAATGGCACAATAATGCGCAGCCTATACACATAAGGATAGAGGCCGCACTATACCCGATTCGTCAAGCCGTTCTTACGCCATAAAGAATTACCACTAACAAGCTAGAAAAGGTCCTCATACTTGACTAAAGCCAGAGCCATTATAGCCCTCAGAGTTGTACTGTAAGTCCCGGATGTTCGCTTACAGATAAGTCCTTAAGAAGAGAAACTAGAGCACTATAAAAACAGCCCAATGCTCTAGCCCCCTTGCATCATGTTGCTATAAAGCATCTGTTAAACGTTTATTGCATATACCATTAGTCAAGTTATAGATCATGGTTATTTATCTTGAGCACTAGCATAAATACTACCCAATGCAATGTTCCACCGGTGTCAAGGTACAAGATACAAAAGCTAGGATAAGTGTCAAGGTACAAGATACAAAAGCTAGGATATCCTTAGGAGTAACAAGGTAGACACATGTACATGAATTAAGTATATTAAAGGTGAATAGGAAACATGGATGATCCCATGCTATACTTGCCTTTTCCCAAAGTCTACCTGCTCAGTCCCTTCAACTGCTATCTTCTAGTCTCAAGTCCTTTTGCTTCGACTGTCAGTCCTCAGCTCCTCATCTTCAGCGCTAATTAACCATACTTCTTCTACTCTCAGCAATCAAGTAGAACAAACAGACAATAAACACAACTAAGAACAACACACCAAACAAAAGAGACACTTTAAAAGAGAACGCACTAAACAATACGGTACGTTGCTACGATCGCTAAAACGCAAGAACGACGGATAATAGAGCTACCATCAAAGAGGACACGCGACTATCGAGGAGTTTACAACAAATCAGAGAAGACAAAATATACGTTTGATTTATTTTAGTTAATGAATTAAGGTGATAGACTTCTAGAGAATTATCCTAAAGTTGAATTAACCAATTTACATTGAATTATAAAAGATGAAGTTAACCTTATTCATATTTTATTTATAAATATTTATTTAGTGTTTAAGTCATTTAAACATTTATAAATTAGAAAGCATAAAGAAGGTAATAACAGCTAATCGAATCATTATATATTTCTTACATAAACTAAACATGTTCTATTTAAGAAACACTTAAGTTCTTATTAATCATGATAACATTTAATTATTTATAAAAGACAAATTATAAACCAAAGTTACTTTTAATTTTATAAGACAATAGATAAATATTAGTTAAATTAACTACATGCTTCATGTTTAACTAAAGTAATTATGATTAAGAAACATTTAAGTTAATATTAATCAAGTTAACATTTATTTAAGAATGTTCTATGTATGACGATGGCATAGTATTTAATCAATAAAAATAATGGACAAGGAGATGTAGCTGACCTTTGATTAAACGACGTCATACTAATGTTACGTGAGGGAGAACAATGTCTTTTCCTGCTGCTAGACAGCTACACGCGACCACATCGTTCAAGCTTGTAGATCGTTCAGAACATGGTCACGAGAAGGGACCTCCGGCAAGTGCAGGGCACCCCAGGGGCGGCGTCGTATTGCTGGGCAGGGGCCGGCCGACAACAACGCTAGCTGCACGCGTGCAACCCTGCACGCTCGTGCGAATGGCGGCGCCCATGGAGTGATAGCCAGCGCAGCTTGGAGGGCGAGGCCGGGCTAGAGTTGGGCTGCGCGTGGTGCTAAGCCATGCGGCCAGCAGGAGACATGCAAACGGCGACTTGCCACGTAGGAAGTTGACCGACACAATGAAACTTCAAAAGCGTGTATGCAGATCTCGCTGGAAAACTCTAAGAATCAGTTAAACCATGATGATGGATCCATGAAAAGAAGGATACTACAATGTAGAGATCTCCGATGAGACAACCTTGTGAGGGTGGTGGTGTTCGCCGGAGACACTCGAGGTGCCCAGAAAAGCTCGACGGAGGAGTCATTGGAGTTGGCCGACGATGACAAGAAGATAGAAAATTCTATTTTACTACACGAGAGATTTCTCAAACTAGGGGCTCCTCCACGGTAGTTTTGGTGTGCTTTTACCCAAGGGGTAGGTACGTATATATAGAGAGGAAAACTCCCTACCCCCACGTCAACTAGCGATACGGTACTAATTGATGTTGCACCCTCCATCTTTACTAATAGGCCTAATTAATTATTAAAGCCCATTAGTAAATAAATGTATGGGCCTTTGAGATTTATTAGGATTATTGCACATGGGCTTTGAGCATTGGGAAAAATGAGATATTTATTTATTTTTAGAATTAGTTAATTTCGTGGATAAGATAATTCTAGAAAAGTCCAGAATTATTATTTAAGCCACGAAAAATACTCCGAAAGCTCCAAAAATTCGAAGAAAATTCTCAGAGACATTATGGAACATAAGGAACCAAAATAAAGTATTTGGACCTCATGAAAAGATATTTTGGAGCATCTAAAAATTAGATAACGCTCGCAGAAAAGCATGAACTAGCTCCAGAAAAAGCCAGAACAATTCCCGAAGAGTTCACTGAGATTGATTGACACATGAGGAACTAAAAGGAATAATTTGCGTGATAAAGAAAAGATTTTAGGAAACTCCCAATGAGAACTTAAGATGAGAAACCAGGAATATTGATTGCAGAAAAAGATAAAGACGTGCTGGAGAAGAAAGATCGATCCACTAAACGCATTTTGAAAAACTTTGTTTGCTCTTAACACACAAGAGTTAATAAGCAAACATCACATCAAACAATAGCCCGTCAAATTAGTTTAGAAAAATTTAAAGATCCTCATTTTTTTCTATAACTAATTGATTCTATCATAAACTAAACTTAGGAAATTTTATCCAACTATTAAAACATTTATTTTATTTAGTATTTCCTATGCACAACCCAAAATTAAAAATTTTGGGGTGTGACAATTCTACCCCACTTAACAGGAATCTCGTCCCGAGATTCAAAGAGTCTTGGGAGAGAGATAAAACAGACCAATAAGATTATTTTGAGACTTTTGATAAGTTATGACATAAGCATCAAGGATTATCAAAGGTTGACAAAAGATCCTTAGACTGATCATCAAGATTGATTCGAGTTAATGACAGAAGATCAAAGGATTGAAGGTCAGCATAGATGGAAAGGAAGATCGAAGGATTGAAAAGATAGATCAAGGTTGATCATCGAGTCTTCACTTTATGAGGTGTAAAAACAAGGGTGAAGATTAACAAGAGATAAAGATATATCTTATGGTACTCACAACTCCTCGATTTAAAATTTATGAGACATCATGAAAAAGTGACAGACTAGCATTGGTCGAAGAAAGGTAAAGACTAGTTTTCTGTTTTACCATTCAGGGAGACTAGTGAGAAGGATAAATTGATCTTCAAGTCTTTGTATGTCCTTGAATCAGGATTTATAAGATGTAAGGACAAGGTTCAAAAGTTGTCAAATGTTGATAAGAAAAAGTAAAGATTGATGGCAAGAAGGTGAGACTGGTTAAGAGGCAAGGACTAGTAAAAGATGATATTATGATAGCGATTGGTCTTTGGGTCTTCCTGTCTCGTGACTTGAGATTGGTGATGGTGGCGGATGCTACCCCACTTAACAAAGATCTTGTTCCACCTGGCAATGTCGTTAAAGGCAATACTTTCTCCAAGGCTTACTACTATTGATGAGTCATTCATGTGTTGATCCTCCCTTGGGTTAAGATAAAGAAGAAAGCATAGAAACCAAGAGTAAGCAAGGATGATATATGAAAAAGACAATAAAAATTAGGATTGATCGAAGGTTAAGTAGGTCTAGAGAGGATACTACCCCACTTTAACATAGATTGAGCTACTCCTCAAGACTTATACCTTCCGAGCCACTTTCAAAACACGAGAACAAGGACAACACACAAGCAAAACAAGCACACATCACATCATCGATACTACACGTACTTCTTCAACAATGGTGGTCATCCTAAGGGAAGATTATGGATGATGAAAGGCCATCGAATCTTTGAGCCAGGTGGGATCAGAAAACTTTTAGTAAAAACAACGCAAAACAAAATCCAAGGGAGTAAGAAATAATAGCTCAAAGGAAGCTATATCAAGGAGGGGATACAACAGGACAAGGAAGAGGAAATAGTCAAAACCAAAGGGTCAAGGGATGATAAAATAGTTTTATCATAAAATAAGTTTTAGAATACGTCCAGTGCTATTTGGCATACGTTCTACAGTCAACATCGCTCTGATACCACTCTGTCACACCCGGTTTTAAGGACAAAACCAGATATACACTATATGTGAAATAAAGAGGTCAAATCTCACATATAGCTGCAGATAAGTGTAATATCAAAAGACAAATGCTTATTAAACATAATGCAATAGTATAAGATATAACCTTAGAGAGCAACACAACGGAAAGATAACTCCGAACACCGGGTGTAACCTTTACTCTAGGATCAAACTGGCTGGTTGATCACAAGCCTAACAATTCCAGAATCTAGCAAAATGGTACCCTTTCTGAGATGTGGTAAATAGCAAGGGTGAGTCCATGTCGAACTCAACAAATATATCATAGGGTTCATGAGGCTCAAAAGTCGACACTGGTTTACTGTGATTAGCTTTTAGCGAGTCATCTTTTAGCAATTGAGTAGCAACAAGTTTACCATAAGCCCAAATAACCTCATGATCATGTAAACATGAATAACGTATAGTAAGAAACAATAATCATTAGTGAGCATCAATATCATCAGTATTATCATTATCATCAGTGTTCATTATTTATTCTGTAAGGGTCCAAGGCCACTCGTGACCGTGAGCACGGCTGATATACCAGTTTTACACTCTACAGAGGTTGTACACTTTCACTATGAGTCGTGATTTACCCTTTCGCCCGAGGTAGCTAATCTCTTGACCCACTTCCAAGGAAGGTCAGCAGGGTTCACTATGAAGCCTTTCAAAGGTTCGTCTAACAAGTTAGGGCCATTAGATTCACTTGGCAAACAGATGTAGAGCCCCCCTTCCAAATGGCACAATAACGTGCAGCCTATACACATAAGGATAGAGGCCGCACTATACCCGATTCGTCAAGCCGTTCTTACGCCATAAAGGATTACCACTAACAAGCTAGAAAAGGTCCTAATACTTGACTAACGTCAGAGCCATTATAGCCCTCACAGTTGTACTGTAAGTCCCGGATGTTCGCTTACAGATAAGTCCTTAAGGAGAGAAACTAGAGCACCATAAAAATAGTCCAATGCTCTAGCCCTCTTGAGTCATGTTGCTATAAAGCACCTTTTAAACGTTTATTGCATATACTATTAGTCAAGTTACAGATCATGGTTATTTATCTTGAGCACTAGCATAAATACTACCCAATGCAATGTTTTACCGGTGTCAAGGTACAAGATACAAAAGCTAGAATATCCTTAGGGTAACAAGGTAGACACATGCACATGAATTAAGTATATTAAAGGTGAATAGGAAATAAGGATGATCCCATGCTATACTTGTCTTTTCCCAAAGTCGAGCTGCTCAGTCCCTTCAACTGCTATCTTCTAGTCTCAAGTCCTTTTGCTTCGACTGTCGGTCCTCAGCTCCTCGTCTTCAGCGCTAATTAACCATACTTCTTCTACTCTCAGCAATCAAGTAGAATAAATAGACAATAAACACAACTAAGAACAACACACCAAATAAAAGAGATACTTTAAAAGAGAACGCACTAAACAATACGGTACGTTGCTACGATCGCTAAAACGCAAGAACGACGGATAATAGAGCTACCATCAAAGAGGACATGCGACTATCGAGAAGTTTACAACAAATCAGAGAAGACAAACTATACATTTGATTTATTTTAGTTAATGAATTAAGGTGATAGACTTCTAGAGAATTATCCTAAAGTTAAATTAACCAATTTACATTGAATTATAAAAGATGAAGTTAACCTTATTCATATTTTATTTATAAATATTTATTTAGTGTTTAAGTCATTTAAATATTTATAAATTAGAAAGCATAAAGAAGGTAATAACAGCTAATCGAATCATTATATATTTCTTACATAAACTAAACATGTTCTATTTAAGAAACACTTAAGTTCTTATTAATCATGATAACATTTGATTATTTATAAAAGACAAATTATAAACCAAAGTTACTTTTAATTTCATAAGACAATAGATAAATATTAGTTAAATTAACTACATGCTTCATGTTTAACTAAAGTAATTATGATTAAGAAACATTTAAGTTAATATTAATCAAGTTAACATTTATTTAAGAATGTTCTATGTATGACGATGGCATAGTATTTGAAAGGATCAAGATGCCCAAGAGGGGGGGTGAATTGGGCTTTTCTAAAAATTAAATGCAAGAATTAAATCCTACAAGCCGGAATTCACCCCTAGTGTCTACTTGTGTTTCTAGAGAGTCTACCGATATAAAGTTTTGCACCCTAGTTTCCAATCCTAGTCTAGCATGACAAGTCTAGGAATGTAAAACAAGCAATGAAAGTAAATACGAGAATGTAAATGCTTGAATGTAAAGGGGCAAGGAACACGGCGATGTTTTTCCGAGGTATCGGAGAGTCGCCACTCCCCACTAGTCCTTGTTGGAGCACCCGCGCAAGGGTGTAGCTCTCCCTTGATCCGCGCAAGGATCAAGTGCTCTCTACGGGTTGATTCTTCGACACTCCGTTGCGGTGAATCACCCAAAACCGCTCACAAGATGAGTTAGGTCATCCACAAGCTCCGCCGGATGATCACCGAACTCCCAATCACCACCACGTCGTCTAGGTGATGGCGATCACCAAGAGTAACAAGCTAGAACTCTCACTTGACCACTACGAGCCCAAATGAGAAGGTGGATGCACACTTGCTACTCTCTAATCGCTAGTGAGGAACTCTCAAGCTTTGATTCTCAAATCTCTATCCTCACTAGTGCTCTTGCACTCCCTTGCACTCCAAAGGTGTTTTTCAGTTGATCAAATGAGCAAGAGACCTCTAAAAGAGGTGGTGGGAATGTATTTATACACCCCACAGACAAAACGAACCGTTACCCGCTGACTCAGCAAAACACGAGCTGACCGGACGCGCCGGTTGAACTGACCGGACGCGCTGGTCACTCGTAACGGTCGAAATCCGAAAATCAACTGAGTGACCGGACGCACCGGTCAGGGGCGACCGGACACGTCCGATCGTGCAGGGAGCATACTGTACTCGCACCGGACGCGCGACCACGTCCGATCGGTGATGACCGGACGCGTCCGGTCGTCTCTGGACCTTACTGGACTGTGACCGGACGCGCCGATCACACCCAGGTCACGTCCGATCGGGTGTTTCCCTCAAGTGACACGTTTCGACTTCTGATCACCGCGTCCGGTCCTCGCGAGGACCGCGTCCGGTCGTCAGAGCTGAAACCCTAGCCGCGGAACTGTACTGACCGGACGCGTCCGGTCATGCCGAGGACCGCGTCCGGTCATGGGAAAACGATCCGAAACTCTCCGAAACGCGTCACAACTTGAACCAAGTTGCTTACAACTGAACTTTGAGCTATTCTAGAGCTGCCTAGCGCCAAGTTTAACAAGTGTGCACCACACCTAAATGTAGGACTCGCCTAGGTCAAGCTACCCGCTCATGCCCCCCTTTATAGTACGGCCAAAAGAGAAAAACGAAGATCCTAACGACTATTCCAAATGTATCTCAACACCTCAACATCCGAAACTAACCGTCCTTATTCTTGACGTCACTCTTTTGAAAACCGAAATGATTTCCATCAAGGGGCATGAATACCATGGTGCCCAAAGCAGTTAAAACCTCCATGACCTAACTTACCAAAGTTTCTGCAAAACACACGTTAGTCATGGTAAAAAAGTGTTGTCATCAATTGCCGAAACCAAACCTCGGGGCCTAGATGCTTTCAATCTCCCCCTTTTTGGTGATTGATGACAACACTAAGATATAAAAGATTTGAGTTGAGGTTTTCGAGCATGCATGGTTCACATAAGCAAAAAGCAATAAGCACAAGGGGTTAGGAATTGCTTATGTGCCCCAAGACAAAAGAGTGTACTCATAAGATAAGACAAAGAACGTTAGTACACATACAGATATAGCTCATAAGAAATCGGAGTAAGGCACGGAAGCACAACCTTAGAGCTATAAATAAAAACGGTGACAAGTGTTAACACTGCGAGTGGATAAAACATTAAGACTCAAGGTTTATCACACGTCGACATGCCACACGAATGCAATGACTGAAAAGTAAACATGATGCATGAATGTAGCACACAAGAAAAAACGAAAACCCTCTCTCAAAACTCCCCCTGAAACTACTCTCTCTCCCCCTTTAGCATCAAGCGCCAAAAAACTAATCTAAGGATCTGACGGGGGGACAGACGGAGTCGTGTCGGGTGCCGAGGTGCGCGGAGTAATCACGAAGTGTAGAGAATCTCCCTCGGAATCTGAGCTATCTGGCTGACCCTCTGAAGAAACACGTGGCTGTGAAGCGGTCTGGGTCTGAGCTGTAGGAACAGGTACTGACGTAGTAGCAATAAGAGGATCCGTCTGAGTGACCTGAGCCTGTAGCGAGCCAATAGCAGGAGGATCTGACGAGGCAACTGACGAAGGAAAAGTCTCTGTAGTACCGGTCCCTGTCACTGGAGGAATAGCTGCCTTTGAAGCTGACAAC